>CM029278.1:15791571-16472354 GCA_016920895.1 Vaccinium myrtillus | reverse complement strand
CTCCTCCGACAATGGCCGAGTGACTTTTTCCGGCGAAGCCGAGGGTTCCGATCACCCGCGGCACTCGAAGCCCTACGAAGAGCCTCCGAGGAGAAAACCCCAACCATCGCCCTATACAACTATCCTTCATTTTCCGGCGCTTTCTCAGCTCTCTTTGCTCATCTCTTCCACTGTTATCTCCGTCTTCCCTGCCTCATCTTACCCTTCTCCTCCGTCGAACCCCTCAGGTATACAAAACTCCTCCATTGGCATATACTTCTCTCATTGTATTTATTTATGAATAGATAGATATATAGTGGTTTGTTTGTCTGTTTTGTGTGATTTCTATCCTCACGCTTCAACTTATGCCCTGGTTGATAAATTTGTAACCTGAATAGTGAATTTTTAAATTTATTAAAGAAGTTAATGACCAAACCAAAACAAACCGAGCCTTATGTCGGAGTCGGCTACATGAATCCTTTTTTTTTTCCACTCAAGGTACTTGTTCACTTAGATTTAGTAGCTCATATATTTGGGCGCTACAACATTCAAGCTGAAATATGATATGCAGTGTTTTTTAATGTGTGGATTTCATCGTTGTATAATGGCGGTGATCGTGTTTTGGCGGTGACCGTGTTTTGGCGTGTTTTGGGGTGACCGTAGGGCTACAAATGAACTGAGAAGTTTTTGAACTGATCAAAGCTCAACTAGTTAAAGACTCGCTTGAGTTCGATTCGTCTATTAAACAAATTTGATCTACGCCTCAATTTTAGGCTCCTGTAATAAAAGGAGTCAAACCTGAGCCTTGCAGTATTTGACTCAATTAGGCTCGCGAATCTAGAGTATATGTATATAATCAATAAGTTTTGTCATGTATAAACTTACATAACTTGTATATGTACATAATGAAATATTTATTAATTGTATATGTATAAAAGTTTACATCTGAACTTATATATGTATGTTTTTTCTTTATAATTTTGGATATGTTTGAACTAATTTAAGTGCTTGATATTAAATTTGTTCTAGACCTATGTGAGAGCATAAGTATATTATTTTTTGACCTGTTAAAGCTTGTAAACAAGCTCGAGCTCGACTCAAGCCTAGGCCAGCTCGACTTGTAAAATTTTCTTTGATCTAGAGTTCGCTAAACAAACTTGAACATTCTAAAACTCATTTCGGCATGTTCGCAGGATGGGGGTTTATGTTGTGGTGGTGGTGTAGTGGTGTTGAGGTTGGTATGGAGATGGTAATGGTGCATGGGTGGCAGTGGCGGAGTTAGAACAGGAGGAGTTGTGGTGGTTGGTTGTTGTAGATGTGGTCATGGTGGTACTATTTCATATAAGCAATAAGAATTTCATTTCAGAAAGCACTCTACTATGTGTTTTTGTGTTTTTGAGTAACTTTTAGTCAAATAATTTTCAAGAGTCACTTAAAATTTTAGGTGGTATGAAATGTAGTTATCATCTAAATCCACCATCACTTAATTGTATTCGGTGATTGTACAATATTTTTCTATATACTTAGATAGTCTAACAAAACGTGAAAAGAAGTATCTACTTTATATTTTCCGTTCTTTTGTTCTATTTCCAGAGTTTTATAGCCTAACATATGGTATACTTTGTATCTGTTTTATTAGAATAGTTTGTGAGTGTAGGGTTGACGATTTGTGCATTGAAGGACTCAAGGAATGCTACTTTCTTGATTTTCTTGGGCCAAGAGGATTTGCGGCTGAACTTTCACATCAAACTTCGTGCACGTAAGAAAATGTTTGAATACTTATTTGATGTGAATGTTGATTTTCCTTTTCCACCGCCCAACTGGTTTTGATGTATATGGTAGCTTAATGTGCATTTGTGGTTGGATTAGGGTGATTGGGTTCGATCATAGAAGATCGGTTCTGCCCAAGATATCTTGTGACCATGGTTGCAGTGGGAAGCTTACATTTCATGTTGATCTTGATAAGAGTAGCTCCACTGCTGTATATGAATACTTCTCTGCTAAACTGTTAGTGATGGAATCTAGCAATGTGAGTACTCTTATGCTGCTCATTATTCTCTGTTCTAGTTAGCTGGTGAGTCTTTTTTATTTTTGCAATTTGAGGTTTCTTCTGCATGTGGGAATGGGGTTTATTCTGAGTTTCGGATCAATAAATTTAAAAAACTTGTATGATTGTGTAATTGGAAGGTGACATTCACATTAAATGCAGAATACTTAGCTTTAAAGAGAAGCAAAAAAGACAAAGTAATGCAACAGAATTTGGGGCCTATCCTTCTATGTAACCGAACACAGTGGAATGTATGCTTCAAATTTGTAAAGCATTATCAAAGTTAATTAGAGAATTGGTTGCATAAATCATAGAAAATTTTGCTTCTGCAGGGAAATTGTTTTTACAAACTCTGGGTTCAAATACAAATTTCAAGTGGCCTGACATTGGAATTGCAAACCAATTCCAAATCCCTGAAACAGCTGAAACACAATTGTTGTTATGAATTTTCAAAACCCATGTTATATTTGTGTGAAACAGGGGGAGGTCAACTATTTATTAAACCCAAAACACCGTGATCGTGTGGAATTGGTTCTTAACTACATTGAAGATGCAGATCTTCGCCGATGGAGCTTACCAAGCATTAAAGCATTTAACATTGGACTGGGTGAATGGCGTTCGATGTTAAACTGCATCACCAATCCTCACATGTATGAACAGGTTCAGTAGCTCAACTTTTGATTTTTTTGGTCTTGTATAGAATGAATACGAAGGAACCATGTATTTCTGATCTATACTTTAGATCCAAGAAGCACAGACACGTATACGGGATACGGACACGACACAACACGAACACGCGGACACGTCATTTCTTAAAAAATTAGGACACAGACACGTAGGGGACATGTCGAATGTTCAGTGTATCTATA
Source organism: Vaccinium myrtillus (assembly GCA_016920895.1). Taxonomy (NCBI): domain Eukaryota; kingdom Viridiplantae; phylum Streptophyta; class Magnoliopsida; order Ericales; family Ericaceae; genus Vaccinium; species Vaccinium myrtillus. Next base: position 16,469,459 of record CM029278.1, on the reverse strand, counting down.
TTATAGAATATGTTATGAATTCATATAGAAGGCAAAAACATTAGTTGACTCAAATTAACAACTATTCTAGGAAGAAACTAATCAACAGTACGCATATAAATATACTTGAACTATACATCTTCAGAATTTTTCACTCTAGGTTGAGTTCTAAAAATTAGATACCTTTTAACATGTCCTTAGCATGTTCCAAGTTTGTAACCAACATGTCGTAGAGTAACCACAATGTTTTGGCCTTTTGTGGTAAAAGAAATATAATTACCAAATTGGACAAGTATTTGGCCATGTCCAACACGTGTCCGGAGAGTGTCGCATGGTCTCAGTGACTCACATGTGTTGGACACGGATGCGTGAGGTCAGTAGATGTGTTCGTGCTTCTTAGCTTCAGAAGTGGTAGTTATTTGGTAGCATTAAGAATGCTGCTTTTACTTCACAATTACATTGACCTTGTTATCCAAGTCTCTTGAAGTACTCAGAGCAAACACCTAATGGGGGGAGCTTCTGGTAGTTAACAAATGCTACTCTGATTTTCATGACACAACATTGTGTACTGTCGATCTGTATATTTACCTTGAGTTGCTGCAGTCGGCAGAAAACATCGCCCTGCTACTATTTTCTGGCCCCAATTATCATACTTTGAGATTTTGAATGTTTGTTTGATTTACTTGTTTGTTTTATGAATGAGGAAATAGGATGATGGGACTCACCATAGCCTTGTTTTCTAATAGCTAAAAGGACTCTCTCTTGTCTAATTTAAAAGGGGAGTACAGGATGGCTAAAGGATGACTTTGGGAAGTGTGCGACACATTATCATTTGATTTCGCTTTTCTGTAAGCCTTTATGGGAATTGTGTGCGCTTGGCATGGGCATAATCTTTGAAGATTAAGTATTGATTTAATTGTTTGTAAGTGCATTATAAGGGGGTAGGGGCTGCTGAGGGGAGACTGGGAGTAAATGAAGTTTGAAGAGTGGCTTAGGCAGCTGAAGGTAAAAACATTCTTCTAAAGATGTAAAGGAAGAATCTTTAAGACTTTAACATAGTTGCAAACCAGCAATTCTGGATTAAAAGATTGTTAAAGCCCAATCTTTTCACAAGTTATCTAAAGTTTCTGTATCTATCGCAAGGGTTTGGACTTGTGACAGTAGTGATGAAGAAGCCTATTAATGGTTTGGGCTTTTACACTAAATCCTTTCCCACTTCTACGTCGATATAAAAACAAAAAAGAGAAGGCTGCGAAAATGTTTGTGTACCTGTCTGACCTTCAGGATGGACTAGAAGAATTCTCTTTCTCATGTGGATGATTGAGATCGAGTGTATCATTAGTTCTTTCCAAGGTGAGTCCATTGTACGGGTCAAGAGCCATTTTTGTTTGCTAAACTTGGTTTGTTGTTTGGAAAAGTAGTTACAAGTTTAGACGCTTATACAAACTTTGTAGATTCCCAACCTTCTTATATTTAGGGGGCTTTGTTTCTTTTCTTTTGGTTGCCCTCTTTTCTGCAGATGCGGATTCCATTGATACTATTTTATTTTGTGTAGTGCTATGATATTAAGAAACAGGAGTGGAAGAATACAGTGGGGCAAAGAATAGAGCCGTAGTAATCTACACCTAAGGAGCTCTCGAAATCCACATCAAGGGGTTGTATTGGCATCCTCATCAAAACTGCTGAGAAATTAGTTTCATTTTGATTTGCTTAATTCAAACAATGTCTTAGAGTTCCGTATATGGAGTCTTTCATAACGACAAGGCTAACCTTACTATATTTTCTGATAGTCAAATCCTAGAGTAACAGCCAATTCCATATGTACAAAGTGTACATTGATTACGAAAATGAAATATCTTCTAGGATCAAGTACGAATACACTGTCCCCTATCATCCTTTAGTTTATTACCAAATCTGTCTTGTTCATTCTGCCATCCCACCTATTGATCTATTTAGTTCCAATAGAATCTTCTGCTTTCTTGAGTCTGCCTTCCCAGCTTTATAACCCAATATCCAGTGTAACTTTACAGGTAAAAAAATGTTGTCGCTTTTTAAGTGAGGTTGTTGCATAACTGCAAGAGCACATATAAGTTTCGTGGCTAGGGATGTATGAAGTGAGGTTGTTGCATTGTTAATACAGTATCCCATAGCTTCTATTTATCTCAATTTTCTTGCTACATTGGTCACAAATTTAATAAGAACATGTTTGCACTACTATTTATGAGGAAAGTAGATATTTTGGAAGTGTAACCTTCTTTGGCATGTGCAACTGAGTTCATTTTTCTACTGAATTGATTCGTAGTTTCATACTTCTCATATGCAAGCATATAATGTGGGTTTTCATGCAGATGTGTGCATGCCAGTCTGATGTCATCTCTGCTGGATGTACTATCTATTTCTTAGTCTAGATCTAGAGGGTTTTGTAGGAACGGATTTCTGTTTGCGTCACATTCTTTCCTTCATTCTTGGTTCATAGGCTGCAGTTTAGATCTTTTTCAAAATTTGGACTTCGCTGAAACTGTCTTTGTCTACAGTTAATGGAGATAAGCTCTATGGATTTAATTTGCAAGGGAAATTCTATCATGTCTATTCGCCGGGATGCAGCAAAACAATTGCTGGATAAGGTTTTCAAAGTTCGTTTGGGCAGAGGATTTTATGGCGAGTGTCTGGTAAACTTGTTCTGCTTTGCTATCTTTCACTAAGCACAATCAATTTTAGTCCTGCAATAGTTTGCCAGAGAACTGTTGACATTTAGCGAAAGCCCTGAGAGTCTGTGACTATCGGTTGTAGCACTTGTCTATAAAGCATAACTACCATATTAGGTAGGGATATGCAAGATTTTTTGCCGGTTGGTTTCTTTCTTCCTAAAAGGTTTCTTTTTCCTTTTCTTCTGCATGAGAAAGAGAATTTCTACATACAATTTTGGGTATCGAATTAACTTTTAATTCTATGAATCTGGTTCTCAGGGAGTTAGAGCTGATGGAAATTCCAATTTGACTAATGAAATTGCCGAGGAACTTAGCTTAAAGAGTGCTGCTGCTGGACTGAGGTATATTCTTTTGTTTGAAACAAGTGTTCTGTGCTTGGCAATCTTGTATTATTTTGCTGTTTTGGAATATTTGTTTTAGCACAATAAGGGATATCACTGTATCAGCTAAGTGTTGGGTCTCCGTTTGGGGCTTGTGGATGTGTAAATCTTCTGTACCAAAATCCTAGTATGCAAATTGTAGGGGTCCGGATAAACCGAACACCGTATCTGCGTAAAGAGATACCTCTTTGATGGTCGCCGAGAGATTATCATAGAGGGACTCTTCGGATAAAGGACTCGACATTCACAAAAGGAACATATTGGGGGTTCGGCCCACTGCTCCGGATACGCCGAGCAGTTTACTCACCTTTCAAAGACACCGCCATGTATAATCGCCGAGATCTCAACATAGAGGGACTCTTCGGAAAGCGTGATTCGACTCGATTGAGAGAAGCATAATGGGGGCTTCGGATCACTGTCTCGGTAAAGTACCGAAGGCTATCGAACATTTGACTTGTTCACGACCTTTCAGGGTTGATTTCGAGAGACCTCGGGACGTATCCGAGGGGTGACTTAAACTGACCCTATGATTCGAGAATGTTCCAAAAGGATGAAGGCTGAGTCAGCAGAGCAGTTAATGCGGCCTGTGCCCGTAACAAACTATGATCATGACAGGTGACGCCACCCGACCGGTTACGACACGTGTCACATCTCTACTGGAGGCGTGTGCCTGCAGAATATTCTTTCGGGCTCGTCACCGTGACGTCAGCCGAGCGGTTATGCCACGTGACAAGCACAGCTGTGCCTGGAGGCCAAGCCAGGGCTCACCTATAAAAGGTAGACTTGATCACCTGAGAAAGGTACACAATACTCTCTACTCTAAACCCTAGATCTACTCTTAGCCTTCTCCATTCACTTACTTGACCGTCGGAGTACCGTTCTGGGCTCCAAGGTCCAGTCCGGTGCTAACGGTTCGTTGAGTGTGCAGGCCTAGGCACGACTCAAGAGCAAGGATATCATCTCCGTCGTTCATCATCACCTGAAGGGGTCACCGGAGAAAGAGGACTCCACAATTGGCGACTCCGCTGGGGAACGAGTGATTTTCTCACCTTCCCGGCGTTCTTCTCTTCCTTTTGGAGAACTCTTCCTCCTTTTCTCAGATCTCTAATGGCAATCATCGAAGACGGTGGCACCCACGGTCCGGCGACGGGGACCAATCCCGGAGGTGGCCCTCGGGCGGCCATTGTTACCCACCCTATCTCAGGGCTCACTCCGAGCCCAAATCCTTTCGATACTGTGCAGCAAATGCAGGAGCAGATGGCTGCCATGAAGGCTCAGATCGAAGCCCTCACAACGAAACAACCAGCAGCCTCAGCCTCGCGCTCGGGGGCGTCAAGGCGGCGGAGGAAGGCGACGGCACTGGCGACTCAGGCCACTCAGGCCACCCAACGCCCCTCGGCCAAGGATCGCCTAAGTCGACAGATCATTGTCACCGACGCAGCAGGGCGAGTCATTCCCCAAAGGGAACAGACCCCCTCTCCGCGTAGACGCTCGGATTACGCCCGAACGGAACGCACCACGAGGACGGGAGGCTACTCTACATCAAGCTCCCAATCCACGACCGGGCAGTCCTTATCTCAGACAGCCCGTCATAACGACGTTCAGCCTCGTAAAAACCGTGACAAGGCTCCGGTACAATACGACGCAGATGGCCGAGAGATCATACCTAACAGATCTAGTGGCCACGACGATCGACACGGTGGTCGTCACCGAGAGCTAGATGACAAAGCTCCCTCTAAAAGTGCTCATAACAAAAGTCCTCGGCGAAGCCGAGGTCACAGACACCTTGACAACCCGGGTTACGATATGGACGATACCGGCGATTTTATAGTCGTTCGGGACCCATGTACTGGAGAGTCCAAGAAATACAGAGCCGAAATTCCGCCCTCCAATTCCGGAAAGCGGAAGGAACACCCCCGAGACCTCGGCGTGAACGACGAGTGGCACAGACTGGACGCCAAAAAGGCGTTCAGTACTGGCAAGGCCTATGAGGCCCCACGTTCAACCGAGAAGCCAGCCGATTCAAGGCTTCGAAAAATCCAGGACTCCCCGTTCATACCAGAAATCCAAGGAGCTCAGCCCCCGAGGAATTTCACGGTCCCGAAGTTTACGAAGTATGACGCTAAAACGGACGCCGTGATGCACCTCGTGCACTACCGACAGCTGATGGGACTCTATGGCTACGACGAAGCCATGATGTGTAAGGCCATCCCGGTGAGCCTTCAGGGGACCGGTTTGGTTTGGTTTAACCAACTACAACCGGGCTCCATCGGTTCATTTGAAGAGCTGGAAGAGGCCTTCACAGCTCGGTTTGTGACCAGTAGTACACAACCAAAGACGATCGATGCGCTCGTGGGCCTAAAACGGCAGGCCAGCGAGAAACTGAGAAAGTACGCCGAGCGCTACTGGGAGATTTACAACGCCATCGAAAGCTGTGACCCACAGATGGCAACCACATCCTTCAAGTACGGCCTAGACGAGACCTCGGCGATTTTTGAAGAACTGATGCTGAACCCTCCGGCGAACATGAGCCGGTTGATGGAGACGGTGGAGAAGTTTGCCCAACTGGAAGATGTCATATCCGAGAGAAGGCTGTCAAGAACCTCGGGAAATCAGAAGGCCAACGTCGGAGATTACTCGGGAAAGAAACAAGTTAACACCGTCAAAACTGGGGACAACAAAAGTTGGAAGAGAGACCGAGAGCCCTGGAAGGACCGGGCACAATTCAGGCAAGAGCGTGAGCCGAGGCCTCAGGAGTACGTCGCGGTACGCACCGTGTTCAACCAACCTCTTTACAAACTCATACGGGCCATTTCTCGGGAACCATGGTTCGTTTGGCCGGCCAATAAGCTGGGTACAGTGGCGGGCCAAACGGCCGACTGTAAGGTCAAGTGTACCTATCACGATGAACTGGGACACTATACCACTGCCTGCCGGCCTTTCAAGGAGTTCCTCGAAAGGCAGGTTACGCAAGGGCGCTTGAACCAGTTCATTGACAGACAAAAAACAGGGGCCCGAGCGCAGCAACCACAACAACTACTGGCCCTAGAAGGAGGGGCCGAACCTCCGGAAGAGGTCGTGGTGCACGTGATCCACGGGGCTGCAACCAAAGAGAGAACTGCGGCACTCCGGGCAGCGCCGGGCGCGTCCTCCCAAGTCCTCACAATTGGGGGAAACCCTAAGCGAACACTCTCGGATCGTGACGAGCAATGGACTATCACGTTCACTGAGCAAGATCTAAAAGATGTGCAACTTCTAAAAGATGTGCAACTACCCCACTGCGACGCCCTGGTAATCTCCGTCCACATGGGGATCCCCAGGGTCAAGCGAGTGCTTGTGGACCAAGGAAGTTCAACCGAGATCCTATACTACTCGGCCTTCAAGGCTCTGAACTTGAATCCGGACCATCTGATGCCAGCTGACTCCCCCCTCTTCGGATTCAATGGGGCTCCGGTCTGGCCGATGGGACGGATCATCCTCCCGGTGAGGGCAGGTTCAAAAAACCTACGAATGGAGTTCGTTGTGGTGGATGCGCCGAGCCCTTACAACGCAATCCTCGACCGAACTTGGTTGCACGAAATGGAGGCCATCGCCTCAACCTACCACCAAGTGGTCCGGTTTATCGGTGCCGAGGGATGGCAAGAGGACATCAAAGGTGACCAGATGGTGGCGAGAAGATGCCAGGTGAACGCTGTTCACATGAAGAAGAAAATCACCAAGGGGAAAAAGAAGAAGGAACCGAAAGCTAAGTCTATAGAGCAAGCGGAAGGTCCGGTCTTGGAAGACGTCGGCCTACCAGCCGAGGAGAAAACAGTGGAGGACCTCGTCACTGTACCTATTAATGACGACGGGACCCGTTACTTTCTTCTCGGATCAACACTTACAACTTTTGAGAGGGAGCAACTGGTGGAGTTCCTGAAGGGGAACCTCGAGGTCTTTGCCTGGACACCATACGAGATGCCGGGCATTGACCCCCAGTTTATCTCCCACTCTCTCAACGTTGACCGTCTCCGAAAGCCCGTGGTACAAAAACCGAGACGCTCGTCTCCGGCCTACTCAGATGCTGTTATAGCTGAGGTCGGGAAGTTACTTGATGCCGGGGCTATCCGAGAGGTTCAATATCCAACATGGCTAGCAAACACTGTTGTTGTGCCAAAGAAGAATGGGAAGCTACGCGTCTGCGTAGACTACACCAATCTCAACGACGCCTGCCCGAAGGACTGCCTCCCTCTGCCACGGATCGACCAGCTAGTCGATGCTACGGCGGGACACGCTCGGCTCAGCATGATGGACGCCTACAGCGGGTACCACCAAATAGCAATGGCAGTAGAGGACCAGGAGAAAACAGCTTTCATATCTCCCCGAGGAACCTACTGTTACAAGGTCATGCCTTTCGGCCTCAAGAACGCTGGGGCTACTTTCCAACGAATGGTTACCAAAATGTTCGCCAAGCAGCTCGGGGACACGATGGAAGCGTACATTGATGACATGGTGGTCAAGAGCAAGCACACTTCGGATCACTTGGAGCACCTTGCCGAAATCTTTGCCATAATGAAGAAACACAAGCTGCGCCTGAACGCCGAGAAGTGTGCATTTGGCGTCGGTTCTGGCAAGTTCCTCGGATATATGGTCACTCGAAGGGGCATTGAAGCAGACCCAAGGCAGATAATTGCGATCCGAAACCTCAGGGCCCCGAGCACCATCAAGGAAGTCCAAAGGCTCACGGGAATGGCCGCGGCGCTCAACAGGTTTATCAGCCGGTCTTCGGATCTGTGCCGACCTTTCTTTGAGTCCCTGAAAACAAGCAAAAGGAGTTTTCAGTGGACCGAAGAATGCGACCGAGAACTGGGCCAATTGAAGGACTATCTCTCCCGAGCTCCCCTCCTCGTGATGCCTTTGCCTGGAGAAGATTTATACCTCTACCTCTCGGTTTCGGGCCATGCCGTGAGCTCGGTCCTTGTGAGGAAGGAAGGGGCCAATTTCCAGCCAATTTACTATTCCAGCAAAACTTTGGTTCCCTCCGAGACAAGGTACCTCCCTTTGGAAAAGTTGGTGTTATCCCTCGTGACGGCTAAAAGGAAACTGCTCCCCTACTTCCAAGCCCACACCATCATTGTAATCACCGAATATCCTTTAAAGCCCGTACTCAAGAAAGCCGACCTCTCGACTCGGATTTCCAAATGGAGCTTGGAGCTAGGAAACTTCGACATTCGGTATGAACCCCGAACCGCTATTAAGGGACAGACTCTGGCAGATTTCATTGCCGAACTGACACCTGAAGTCAACCTGAAGTTACCCGAAGGAGTTACCCTAGAAAGCTCAACGGAAGCTGGATCAAGTGAAATCATTAAAGGGACTCTGGCTGTAGCCGAGAAACCTTCAAAAGAAAGGCGAGGCAAAACTTGGAGAATATTCCAAGGAGATACGTGGCGCTTACATGTTGACGGAGCTTCAAATAGCCGAGGAGCTGGAGCCGGCATCGTACTCATCTCCTCGGAAGGTATCATGCATGAAAATGCACTGACAATCGGATTCCCGGCATCGAACAACGAGGCCGAGTATGAAGCCCTAGTCTCCGGACTGAAGATGGCTAAACACTTCGGGGCCGAGACAGTACAAGTCTTCAGCGATTCACAATTCATCGTGAACCAAATTAAAGATCAATACAATTTGAAGGACTCAAGAATGGCGAAATACCATGACAAGGTTTGGGAGTTAATGAAGGAGATCGGCTCGGTTGAAATTGAGTGGGTTGGCCGAGAGCAAAACGCCCATGCGGACGCTCTGGCCTCCCTGGCAACGGCTTGTGCGGCTTCTCCCAACCGAACCATCCTCTTCGGAGAAATAGAAAATCCGAGCATCGAGCACGAGATGAAGGAAGTGCTAACAATAGCTCTCGGCCCGAGTTGGATGGATGAGATTTACACTTACCTCAAACATGAGAAGCTACCGGCAGATAGAAAAGAAGCCCACAGAATCAGATGCAAGGCCTCTTACTTTTACTTGGATCCGAGCAACAACTTATACCGAAGGACCTACACGGGCCCTGACCTAAAGGTTGTCCACGATTCCCAAGTGGAAGGAATCCTCCGGGAACTCCACGAAGGAAGCAGCGGATGCCACTCCGGCGGACGGTCTCTTCATCTCCGAGCCCTTACTCAAGGGTACTGGTGGCCGAAAATGATGAAGACCTCCGAGGAATTCGCCAAGAAATGCGAACAATGCCAAAAGCACGCCTCTCACCTGCACCAGCTTGCCGAAGCCTTACACCCTATAACCAGCCCTAGGCCTTTCACGCAATGGGGGCTGGACATAGTGGGAAAGCTGCCGACGGCTCCCGGAGGGTTCAAACACTTGATAACGGCGACCGATTACTACACCAAGTGGGTGGAGCCCGAGCCCCTTATCACTATAACTGCTACTGACGTAGAGCGATTTCTTTGGAAGAATATCATCTCTCGCTTCGGTGTCCCTTATGCGATTATTTCGGATAACGGGACCCAATTTGTGGCCGAAGCGATCGAGAAGCTCTGCAAGAAGCACAATATCCGGATCTTCCACTCCTCGGTGTCATACCCACAAGGAAACGGACAAGCCGAAGCATCAAACAAGACAATATCAGCTGGAATCAAGAGACGCCTAACTCTCAAGAGGGGAAAGTGGGCCGAAGAGCTCCCAAAAGTTCTCTGGGGCTATCGAACCACACTCCGGCGATCAACTGGCCGAACGCCATTTTCTATGGCGTACGGCATGGAAGCTGTTCTCCCTCTAGCCACCCTAATCCCAACAGCTCGGACAGAGAACATTGATATACCGACCAACGACGAGGCCATGGACAGGGAGCTTGACCTAGCCGAAGACCTAAGGGACGAAGCACACCTGAAACATGCCTCCTATCAACAAGAGGTTGCTCGGGGATACAACAAAAATGTACGGATGAGGCCATTCAATGTGGATGACCTTGTGCTCCGAGAGGTGGTTCAGAAGTCCAAGAAGACTAAGTTCAAACCGAACTATGAGGGTCCCTTCCGCGTAATCGCAAAGGCCGGACATGGGTCCTACAAGCTAGCAGAAATGGACGGCACACCTATTGGCAACCCCTGAAATGCCACTAAGCTTAGGAAGTTCTATGCTTAGGAAAAATTTTGTTAGAAGAAAATATATTTGGGCTGCTTGTTTTGCCCCTTTGCTCTTGTCATCTACAGTGTTCAGATAATGAACGAGAAAAGAATCTTTCGCTACAACTACTGCTTATTTAGATTACTTCGTCAAAACAACTATCAAGGTTCGGTGTTCCTACTAACACCTCGGAAATAGCTAAGGCCCGGTGCCAAGCCTTTGGAGAATTTTCATTCCATTTTTAATATTGCTTCGGTTCCAATCCGAACAACTTCTCCCTCTGATTGATCCCGAGCAGGGGCTATCAGTGGGAAAATCTTTCATTCCATTTCACTGGGCTTCGGTTCCAATCCGAGCAATTGTCCTCTGATAGGTACCGAACAGGGGTTATCAGTGGAAATTTTTTTCCAAGTGTTGGAAAGTTTTATTACATTATGCTTCGGTTCCAATCCGAGCAATTATCCTCTGATAGGTACCGAGCAGGGGCTATCAGTGAAAATTTTTTCTTTTCCAAGTTTTGGAAAGTTTTTATCATTTCATTTCATTATGCTTCGGTTTCAATCCGAGCACTTACAAGTATTGAGCGTTTACACATTAGTAAAACTACTACTTCGGCACAAGCCGAGTAACTTCTTTCCCAACTTGTCCTGAAGCAGGGGCTATTAAGAGAGGATGGCTTCCTCTAAAAACATTGAGAAATTTTCTAAGTATTGAAAAGGTTTTTAAGCCAGTCAATAGAAGCACGTAAAATGCAAGATACGAGCATTCATCCATAACAAAACATTCATTAAAAGCAAAACCTTCACCACTTCGGTGAAACCGGAGCATGGCGGGGTGGTACTTGTTCGGTGCCATCTCCATAAGAAACCTGCTTTAAATATCACAAACTCTGGTACGGAAAACTCCAATTGTCCGGAGCCGTCCAGTAAACATCAAAAACAGTTACAAAAAGAGTTTTCAAATCCTATCCTACTTAAGTTACGGTAGGCTCTTCATTCTCCGAAGGAATGGCTTTCTCAGATGACTTCTCTGGGTCTGGAACCTTCTCAGCATTACCATCATTCTCCGGAACATGGCCACCTTCATCTTCAGGAGTCTCTCTGGCATCATCTTCATCTTCCGGCAGCTCCTCAGCAATAGGGGAAGCAGGCTGTCCGGGCACTTCGCGTCTAGGATCCTCGGCGGGGACCCCAAAGACATCACAGGCATGAACATACCCCTTGCCGAAGCCTTTGAGCTCGCCGTCCTTTACTAGGGTATAGATGTCTCCGGCATAGGCCTGACCCACCTCCGCAAAACCAGCTGAATGGCCCTCGGTCCTAGCAGCGTCTAAAGCTTTTTGACGCCCGGCCCTCTCCTCCTCCAACTGATCATCGGTCTTCTTCTTCAACTCCTCCAACCTCGCGAGCTCACCCTTGAGCTTCTCGTTTACCTGGCGAAGCTCCTCAGACTTCTTCTCGGCTGTCCCGACCTTTTCAAGGGCCGCGTCAGCTCGGCGTTTTAGCTTCTTCGCCAAGGTGCTGAGGTCGAGAGCTTGATCATAAAGCTTGAACATCGACTGTCCGGCCTACAGTACCGAACATAGAATCAGTTTCAGAGAGAGAAACGAAAGAAAATGAACACAGCTCGGACAATGGGGAATTACCTTCACAATTTGTGCGGTACAGTGAAAAAGGTTGTCTTCCAACCTGTTCGGCACCAACTCGAGATCTTTCTTTAAAGCTAAACCCGGCAGGAGCCCCATGGCCAAACGAGTGTTTTCAGCAACACTATCGTCTTCAGTTATAACATTGTCATCTTCCTTCACCAAGACTGGAGAGAAGGGGTGTGACGAGCCCTCGACTTTAGAACTGTCCGGCTGCTGCAACGTCGGTTCACGGAGGTCATCCTCAATCGTGTGGACTTCGGATATCTTGAACCGCTTGGCCGCCCTCACCTCCGCCGAAGGCGTTCCTTTAGACCGAGCAGTTGTTGTCTTTGGAAGAGGTGTAAGTGGGGTCTTGCTCGGTGCAACCGAGGTACTAGTGGTACCTTTCTTCGGCACATCCTTCTTCACCTTGAGTGCCAGTTCTGCCAACTTTGCTTTCAGATCAATCTTCAGCGGCATCGTGCCCGAAGGTTCCGGAGAAACTCTGTCTACATGGATCCTCTCTTGTCCTTCAAGGTTTTCTATGGGTTGCTCAAGCCACCTTTCGGCTGCAAAAATCGTCCGGTTTACCTTTGCTTTCCTCGGTTTCTTCTTGGGCTTCTTCTTGATCCAACTCCTGTAGGTCGGTAAATAGCCAAGGAGATCGTGAGTCAGTCTCCCCTGAACTTGGTACAACGCTTCGGCATGATCTTTCCTTGCTATTCTCTTTAGCCTCCGGGTTATGGGAGATGGAGCTGGAAGATAAACATCCGAAAGGTCAGTACACAGGAATACATAGAATAAAGCAACATGCAGAATATGAATTAAAAACCGACCCACGCTCCCTCTTGTGGTAGGAACTGGAAAAAGGTCATCATCTGGGGGCTCGGCAAAATTGCTGGAAACCACTACATACAGATCGGCCCATTTTTCGGAATCAGGAAGGTGTTCCACAATCTGCCTTTTCTTCGGGCGGGTCATTAGAAAATATCTCCCGAACGACTTGTTCCGGGACACGGCGTAGATCTCGAGTAGATCCTAAATGCTAAGGTCTAATTCGTCCTTCAACATCATCTCGTAGGCCGAGCTGATGACCCGGTAGCTGTTACAAGTGAGCTGGTCCGGGGAAAGCTCATAAGCGCTCAGAAATGCTCGGACGAACTCGCTCATTGGAAACCGAACCCCTCCTTCAGTAATCGCCATCAAAGGGACGTTGAGGTGGCTCGGTCCGTAGACGAGCTCCTGACCCTTCGGGTGAAGGGTCACTTTGACATCTTCCGGAATGTCATACTTATCTCGGAAGGCTCTGAGGCCGGCCTCTCCGGTCATGAAGTAGCAGAGGTAGGGGCACCGTTGTTCCTTCTTCCCACTACTGGACGCCCCTTCGGAAGACGGAGCAGACTCCGGCAGCTCCACGCCAATCTCGGCGAGGATGAGCTGCTCGACTTCGGCGGCAGCATTATCATCCGACGGATCAACACTGGCGGTAGAGCGTTCGGCACTAGTAGTTGTTGTTTCAGAAGGGTCCCATTCCGATCGCTCATCAGACTCCGTAGCCTCACTATCATCTAAGAAACCGTCCGAGACGTCAACGTCTTCGTCTATGTCAATAGGATCTTCGGGGACGCCATGGGTGGGGTTCGGTGGTATGGATTGAAGGGGCCTCTCGTTTAATGGGGCTTCGAAGTCGTGATCCATTGTTATGATTTCTCGGCAACCGTTTTGCCGAGCTCTTAAGTTGTTATAGATCTGCTTGATCCTATAGGCACCGGAGCTTGAGGTTCCGGAATCCGAGTTCTCAGATTCAGAGGAGATCTCGATGACCGGCGGCGCCAGACCTAGCAAAAAAGTGCATGGTAAAGACCGTTAGCGATATGCGGAAGGTCAGTGCCGAGCCACATGCTCTTCGGTGGCCAACCGGACAGTCGAGATCCCAAGAATTGATTCTAAGTGCACGTGTGACAGTGAACTCTTCGGTATCTATCTACAGAGGAGGCGAAGGGGCTATGACCTAGACCTCTCGGTGTCATCTTCAACCTCAAGAACAGGTTGAAGATGACTGTTCATCTTCAACCTTAAACCCAGAAAACTCAGAAAAAATGGGAAACGATTGACAGAAATGCGAGGAAACAAACAGGAAAGTGCGAAGATGAAGTTAGAACAAGGTTTTACCTGAAGATCTGAAGCAAATAAGTAGCAACGACCTCAAATCCGCGTAAAAACTTCGAGTTTGTAGAGAGAGAGCGTCTGCAGATTGAAATCGTAGAGAGAGAAAGTGTTTTCTCTTCTCTCTCCGAGATATTTATAGCAAGGTTGGGATTTTGAAAAACGAGGGGGCTTGGGCGGGAAGCTTGTGCGGTCACGGCGAAGGATCCGGAACGGCGTGCGCCCAGCCAATGGACGCGTAGCACGTGTCAACACAGACGGTTCACCGTAGCATCCCCTTTCACTACGTCAGCATTACGGAGCGACGTGACTACAGCTGTCACGTCGCCACTGATACCCTACTACTAGGAGACACGTGGCGAGCTCCGGATGGATGAAGAGCACGACGACGACAGAGAATCTAATGATGAACCTTATCCCGAAATATGGGGCTCGGTCCGGACCCTGCTCGGCACCCGAGTACTCAACCCTTCCTGTGGAGTTTATGCCACACGAAGGGATCGAGGGGCTATTGTAGGGGTCCGGATAAACCGAACACCGTATTTGCGTAAAGAGATACCTCTTTGATGGTCGCCGAGAGATTATCATAGAGGGACTCTTCGGATAAAGGACTCGACATTCACAAAAGGAACATATTGGGGGTTCGGCCCACTGCTCCGGATACGCCGAGCAATTTACTCACCTTTCAAAGACACCGCCATGTATAATCGCCGAGATCTCAACATAGAGGGACTCTTCGGAAAGCGTGATTCGACTTGATTGAGAGAAGCATAATGGGGGCTTCGGATCACTGTCTCGGTAAAGTACCGAAGGCTATCGAACATTTGACTTGTTCACGACCTTTCAGGGTTGATTTCAGAAGACCTCGGGACGTATCCGAGGGGTGACTTAAACTGACCCTATGATTCGAGAATGTTCCAAAAGGATGAAGGCTGAGTCAGCAGAGCAGTTAATGCGGCCTGTGCCCGTAACAAACTATGATCATGACAGGTGACGCCACCCGACCGGTTACGACACGTGTCACATCTCTACTGGAGGCGTGTGCCTGCAGAATATTCTTTCGGGCTCGTCACCGTGACGTCAGCCGAGCGGTTATGCCACGTGACGAGCACAGCTGTGCCTGGCCAAGCCAGGGCTCACCTATAAAAGGTAGACTTGATCACCTGAGAAAGGTACGCAATACTCTCTACTCTAAACCCTAGATCTACTCTTAGCCTTCTCCATTCACTTACTTGACCGTCGGAGTACCGTTCTGGGCTCCAAGGTCCAGTCCGGTGCTAACGGTTCGTTGAGTGTGCAGGCCTAGGCACGACTCAAGAGCAAGGATATCATCTCCGTCGTTCATCATCACCTGAAGGGATCACCGGAGAAAGAGGACTCCACACAAATCCTGTACTATTATCCTACGATTTCCATGACATTCAGATCACAACCTGAGCAACCAAATACCAAATTGACCTTGCTTTTTCTAGGGCCATCAGGTTGGCTAAACTCGTAAAATGTGTTTTAGAAAGAACATTCTAATCTGTTACGGTTTGTAATCTACCTATAGGGGTGCTTCAATTGACCCCATCCAATAGGAAGATTTGGTTTCAATCTAACTACTATAAATTCTCGATATGACAAATTGACAATCATAGGTTAGCAAAAAATCTTGATGACCAATATGAGCGGGTAGGTAAGTCACAATTTGGGACCTGTGCCAGGGACTCCAAATATTCTCTGTTTTTAGTCCTTGAGACGATAAAGGGACCTTTAGCTCATTCATTAGCATTTTTTAGGTCTCTAGTTTCTCTAGGCCTGGCCTTTCTAATGCCTTCCGGCGTTCATTTGGTTTATGATTCGATAGTATAATGTCCTTCGAGTTTCTTGATTTTTGGAGGTACAAGGGGGCACAATTCAGTGGTAAAACATTTTTAGAGCGGCCACTTTGTGCATTGGTTGCCAAATGTTAGGCTTGTCCTTGTCTTCCTTGCCTACAGCCTCTTTGATTGGAGATTACTGATAGCTTTCAAAGAAAAAGAGAGAGACAAACATATACTACTAAACCAAATAAAACGTACTATTATTGCATTAAAAAACTGTGCACAATTACAAGACTAATGAATGGATTATATAGGCCAAGCCTAAAAACCCTAGCAAAACCCTAATAACATAAAAGGACTAAACTACCCCAAACATAAAAGATAAATAACAATTTAACTGAAACCCTAAAAGACGGAAACCTAAATTTTAATTCTTAATTTATACTTCACAATTACATGCGTAACAACCTGCCACCACCTTGCACAATATTGTCCGCTTTGGCTGCTGAAGATCCTTGGACTTCCCAGTAGGTCATCCATCCCTGGATTGCTCCTGGGTGAGCACGCTTAACTATGAAGTACGATTGAGTTTTGACGCCCTCACAGCTTTAAAAGGTCTTGTGCAAGTTAGGGCATGATCTATTCTCTTGTATCATAGAACTCCGTTGCATCCAGGTGGGTCATGGGCTGTCACATTCTCCCCACCTTATGATGCAACGTCCTATTGCATTTGGCCCAACGACCTCCCCCGGGAGGTATAGCACTTCGTTCTGCGTAGCACTTAGTTTTGTGTAGCACTTTGTTCCCACTCCTGAATTCAAGAGGTGGCTCATGCAGATTCTAGAGGTGGCTCCTACCCTGTGGTCCGAGGTTGTGCTCTAATACCGACTATAACAACCCGCCACCACCTAGCACAATGTTTTCCGTTTTGGCCGCCCAAGCTCCTTGGACTTCCCAGTAGGTCACCCATCCCTGGATTGCTCTAGGGTGAGCACGGTTAATTATAAAGTACCAATAAACTTTAAAAGGCCTTTTGCAAGTTAGGGCATGATCTATTCTCTTATATCGTATTCGTAGAACTTCTTTGCATCCAGGTGGGTCATGGGCTGTCACAACATCGGTACTGTTATTGTTATTGTTGTTTATGTCCGAGCTTGGAAGAAATTGACCGCCTAATGCTTGCATTGGCCCTAGGCATCATCCCTGTCAATTAGTTGGAGCCAATCTAGTATTGGAAGTAGGGTTAGTGGTTTATGCTTTCCTTAATTGAGTGAGTAGCCATGCCATCCATTGGCAGAGTAGCTTCTGGGATTAGCTGTAATACCCCAGGTTTGGGGGTAGATGGTGTTTAGTCCCACATTGGTTGTTTATATGAGTGATCTTGAGTATATAACAAACCATGTGAGCTACTACTAGTACATTGAGCTTAAGCATTTTGGGCCATGTGGTGTGGCTTGTGGATCAAATCAAGGTACTGGCTAGTGGTCTACATGGGGCGTTACAAATGGTATCGGAGCCCAGCCCTGGTCCAAGTGGTGGGTAGGATACGCTCTGCCACCACGGACACCAGGGGAGGTTGCTGGGTCTATGCAACGAGGACGTTGCATCCCTAAGGGGGGAAAGATTGTAATACTCCAAGTTTGGGGGTAGATGGTGTTTAGTCCCACATTGGTTGTTTACATGAGTGATCTTGAGTATATAACAAACCATGTGGGCTACTACTAGTACCTTGAGCTTAAGCATTTTGGGCCATGTGGATGTGGTGTGGCTTGTGGTTCAAATCAAGGTACTGGTTAGTGGTCTACATGGGGCGTTACATTCGCACTTGTGTTGAGGGTATCTCTGGACGAAATCGCAGTGTGGCAGGGGAATTTTCTGCTTTGGTCCAATTTATCTTCTTGGTGGTTCACCTTCATTCTGTGATTTATTAAAGAGAGAAAAGGGGATATTTGAGAGGCATGGGGGAATTTGTCTATTAGAGGTTTGACTGCTGTAGGCCTTAAGGTCATAATGTATGAAGACTTTTAATCCTTGAAACCTTGTATAGTAGCAACATTGCTATTTGCTCGTGAAATCCTATGCATTGGTTTGAGAAAATTAACGAAGCAGGTAAGTACCAGATTTTATAATCTGATTTTGCAGCTAACAAATGTCATTATTGTATACAGGCTTGCATTCCTCTAGTGTGGAGGAAATTCAAATGAATGCAAAATACTTAGTTCTTGTCGGATTCCCTTAAATCTTCATTATTGCTTCAATCATAGTTGCATGTGTTGATATATGGACTTCAACTTCACAAACATGTAAAGTTTTGGTCAAGATGAAGTCAATCGGGTTCTTGTGTTGTATGCGAAAAGCCTAGATCACCCTTTATGTAGGCACCAATCATCTGCACCTTCAAACTTGGGCTTGCGGCTATGTTCATAGTTTCCTCCAGTCACTGTTGCAGATGCTTCTTTCTTAATAGGGAATTTTGAACATTCGTGGAATTCAAATAATGAGCTGTACTTGTAAAATTGCATATCATGTTTTTTGGAATTACTGCTAGTTAAGGTGCACTTCCATGCCCTCTTGGATAATTGCAATTTGTGGTGTCAGACCCATAGGAGCTGCTGTCTACATGCAACGGAATAATCTTAAAATGTGCTTAAGGAGTACAGATGCTGCTACTGATACCTCTGAAGTTGCAAAGGTAGGCGTCCTGATGAAACAAACGTTTACTTTTTTTGCTCCTTAAGTTTGATTATTGTGGGATCAATGGGAGTTAATTTTCCATTGCTTGTCTTAACATGAAGGCATATGGTGGAGGAGGTTCCCTGAGTTCCAGCTCTTTCATAATAAGGATGGACGAGTTTAACCAATGGCTTCGGGACACCAACCATGATCACATTATGGTATGCACTTACTTTTTGTTCAAAAGTTGGAAGTATGTGCTGCTATATATCCTGCCATTTCTTTGGGTGAATGATAAGTCCATTGAACAACCACCTTACAAAGAAAAAGGAAGGAGAACCCTCTAGACAAACAATCAGCTAAAATGCTTAACTAAAAATCCTGGATGGGATTTGCCAAAGGCTACATATCATGGGATTAAGGGGTGGTTAGCTTTGTGAAGTATAATTTTAGGATTTCAGTTTGTTGTTTATGCTTAGGTAGTTAGTCCTTTTGTGTTATTAGGGTTTTGCCATGGTTATTAGGGTTATCACAAAAGCTTGAATAATTACCACTTACCAGACTAATGAGCCGGGGTTATTCAAGCTTTTCTAATACAATAAGATTTTTTTGTTATGTTGTTTCTCTTCTCTCTTTTGCAATGTCACAAGCTTCAGGGATGGGAATTGTGAACTTCTAATACAAACATCAAAATAAATCTTCTCTTAAGTGGGAGGAATGCCTTGGAAGACTCTAAAGTTCCTTCCTTGCCACATAAAATAAACAATAGCAGCCCAAGCATTTACTGCTGAATTTCCAAATAAGCCAAGAGACAGCATCCCAGCTATGCAGGTCCTTAGAAACACAATGTAGGTAGCATACTTGCTTCTGTACATTCCTGGAATAGCTGCAGGCAAAACCAGATGTGAGAAATAGTCTCAATATTCACTCAGCTGCAAATTGTATCCTTAGTTCTCAACTTCTTCTTCATAGCCATCTCAAACAATATTGCTGTGTCTTGGAATACTTTTGGGGAACCAAAGCAACTTATGCCAATGCACAACGGGACAATGAGTTCTAATGGCATCGTATTTAGTAGGAGGGAGTCCTAGTCCGTAAGACTTTGTAAGCCATAGAGCAGTTATGACAAAAGGATGGCTGTAGAGAAGGGGGAAAAGGCCCGTCCACTGGCCATTATATATGATCAGAGATACCTTTGCTGAAAGAGGAATACCAGAATAGGAGATATCCTGGGACTAAATTAGTCACATAAAGGGCCTTTTGGAAGCCAATTGTCATACCATAAAAATGTATCTTCTGAATTACCAATTGTGTGTTTGATAAAAGACTTTAGCAATTTGTCTTAGCTTGAGGAGTTTTGTCCATGTCGAAAGCAGTCTAACGGGATCGGCATAGTCCAAAAGCATTTGTTTCATAACGTAGTGGTAGTACCAGTGCACCCATAAGGAACTGTGCTTTAGAGCAGATGGCCCAGATATGTCTAAGAAGCAAGGCCGGATTCCAGTCTTTGATCCTTCTCAATCCAAGATCCCCTTCATTTTTAGGTAAGCAAATGGCTGTCCATGCAACCTTCTTTGAATGATAATAAGATTCAGTTCCTGTCCAGAAGTGATTCCTGTAGAGTTGCTCAATGTGTTCACAAACAGAGCTAGGAAGGATGAAGTGCATTGACCAGTAGATCTAGATGCTAGAATCTAGTTAGAACAGGTTAATGAGCTGGAACCTCTCTGCATAGGATAGAGATTTGCTACCCCAGCCTTGAATTTTGGTGGTAATCTTGTTGAAGGTGATTTTTATTCCTCAAAGTTACTTTAGCAGAGTTTAGACGCACTCCCAAGTATTTCACAAGAAGGGTACCCAACTGAAATCCCAATAAGCTGCAGAGAACAACTTTTGTTTTATCATCAAGGCCAGCAATGTAGATTTTGCTCTCATTTTCATTAGGTTGGACCCCTGAAAAGTTATGGAACCCGAGGAGAGCACTAGAAACAATTTGGAAGGATTGAGCACTAGGACGGCAAAAAATAAAGAGATCACCGGCAAAGCAAATGAGAATAATTCCCAGGTCTTTGCATTTGGGATGAAAAGTGAATCGCCCACTATCCAAGTGATTTTGAAAAATTCTTGAGAAAAGTCCATGCCCGAAATGAAGAGATAAGGGGATAGGGTATCCCCTGGCCTTAAGCCTTTAGCACCACAAAATTAACCCCCAAGTCCACCATTAAGAGAGAGTTCTTTGGAGAAGTGATACAAGTAGAAATCCAGTCCCTAAACCTGGATGGGAGCTGGAAAGTGAATTCGCCCTACTTCGCCGCGTAGGCCTGAGAGACACTCGAAGGCGTGAGTGGTTAGTGCGGGCATGTCAGTACCAGATTGCAGTCCATTGTTGGAGTAGGCGTGGGCCTTGATCTGACTTCTAATGTGACGATCCTGTGTAGCTAAGGGGTCTAGCCACAAAATTTTTCTTGTTATGCCTCAATGAAGAGGACTTTAATTTTCTCAACTGCTGTGGAAAATGGAAATAAACTAGAGCTTGAGAACATATAACAGAAGTTGAACTTAATACATTACTTGTTGAAATAATTAATTTTGAAGCAGAAATGGGAATGGATATGGAAATGAAAAAGAAATTACAAAAAAAAAAAATGCAAAGCCAAAAACAAGGGAATTGGAAATTGGAATTTACTGGAAAAGAAAAATAGGAGTGTTGGACTCTAAAATATAATTGAAGTGCTGGACTTTTGGTGTTGGAACCCTTTCCTCGTCTTTGGTTCTTGTATTTATTGGCAAATATCCAACTGAATGTAAGCAGCATGACTACCCAAAATCTCGCCAATTGTCCCATGTTGTGCAGCTTGTGCTTGCAATAACTACCCTATTGCCAAGTTTCCTGATCAGGGGCCATTAAGTGGGTCAAATGGCAGTTAAAAACAGTTATAAGGAAGACCCTTTTTCCCCTGTTTCAAGTTATTATCAGATCATGGGCGTATCTATTACCACCACCCCATGAATTAAGGCATAACGACCTACTTATAATGGCTCCTATTTTCTTGGGTGCTATTTTTGGAACAAGCAGGTAGCCTCTAGAGTCTACAATATCCTAGATAAGTTGCCTAGAAGCAGAATCAAAAGCTTTCATGAAGTTAATATTCGTACAGCATCTAGTAATAGGGGATGTAGTACTACTGTGATAATTCCTAACAAGCACATGCATTAGAAGGATTTGATCAGATATAGATCTGTGTGAAACAAAACCAGCTTCGCAGGGGTTAACCATTACTCCATTCGGTGGATGACTTGTTTAAGCCTGGTGGTGAAGACTTTATAGATAGTGTTGCAGCAAGAGATAGGTCTGTAATCAGCCATACTGCTAGGGGTAGGAACTTTAGGAACCAGAGTAATAGATGCTGCATTGACTGCCCCATGGAGATTGCCTGTAATCAGCCATAATCTATATCCTGTCATTGCCATGTAAGATCTTCATCCTACAGTTATGTTATTGACATGCGCTGCTCCTTTAACATGTGAGAGTCATTTACTGCAGCTACTCCAATATTAAAGAAATGCTGCAGCCAGCCACACTTATTCTTACGGCCTCAGTTAATGTAGTAGCTGCCTTATGGTTGTCAATATTGCCCTGTGAAAAGTGTAGGATTTTATTTTTTACTTCTACTTCGCTTGTTGTCGAGCTCGTGATCTAATTAAATCTTTGTTGACTCACTTTCTCTTCCTTTGGGAGGATGTTGGGGAACCCCTCCTAGACTCTATCAAGATGCTCCCTCACGCTTCACTCAAGCTTATTTGAGTTCTGATTCTTCCTCAAGCTGTTCATTCGCATTTGAATCTAACCTAGTCTTTCAGGAGTCTCTTCCTCACAACCAATAAACAAGGGTGTTTTTTATTTTATTGTTGCCCCCCACATGGTAGCGATCCAACTAAAATTTTGATTCCAGTGAAACGGCACGCAAGTTATCACATTTTCTTTGCCCATTATAGTTTGTCCCTGTAATGCGTGTATTGTTTTTCATTTGCAGAAGATAAAAGTTAAAAAATCCCCCATTTGCCATCAGTCTGATTGGATTGGTCTCATTGTTCTCGTTCAGTATTTCTTTCTCCTTTTAAGTAGTTGCTCGTGTTTTTCATGTAGTTTCTTTGAGGTTATGAAAAATGTTCCTATTTGGCAGACCGTTGTGGGTCGGTGTGTGAAGGCAGAAGGTGTAAAAAGGGTGATTGATTGCCACTGTGTGAGGATTTGATTGTTTTCCACTTGTGCTTCATATTTCTGATGCAACAATCTGATGTAGGTCTTACTATTTGCTCGTCATTGAAGCCTTGGAGTTTTATAATTTATTATACCTGTACCTCGAACATTTTGAGGTGGTGTTATGTGTGTTGATAGGTGCTTAAATTCACCCATTTTGAGCACGCTAACTTGTTTGTTTACGTTCTTACTTGGTGAGGATTAATGGATTATTGGTGTTTGTAGGCCTCACGGACTGATGGGTGCGAACAAGGTCGGAAGGTCTTAAGAAGAGTTGGTCCACAATGGAGAGGTTAAGAAGTGGTCTAGAAGCAGAACGTAGGTCCCAGTATGTCTCGTTCGGATGGGAGCCACGTCTATCTGTATGAAGCATGTGTATTAGTAAAGTCCCAACTTGCAGTATCTGTCATCTAGACGATTGATTTGCGCGTTTTTTTTTTGTTTTTTTAGTGTACTTTGTTTGAGGGTTTTGAAATAATTTGAGAGACCCTAGAGAGAGAGAGAGGACTCAATGTCTTCTTCGAATCAAGCTTCAAGGATCGCATTCACAGAAGGCTAAACTCCATTCTAGGATGAAGATGTGAGAGAGAGAGAACTCAATGTCTTCTTCCAATCAAGCTTCAAGGATAGCATTCGCGAAAGGCTAAACTCCATTCTAGGGTGAAGATGAATGCCCCGTTCCAAGTAACTTTCATTATGTATAGGTTTTAGGTTTTGATGTCCGTATCTTTGATTGTATGGCTCATTTGAGTTTATGGAATGGTTTTCAATTCTTTCAACCTATCGTGTGTTTGCATTCGTGATATTCAAATAGGAGTCATGATGGTTTTCTTTGATTATGTTTGGATGATTGAGATGAGTTATATTGGTATGACGGGGTTTACGCGTAAATTTGGCATTTTTTTCTAAAGGGTCAAAAAGTATTACTCCATCCGTCCCTTTTTAAGTGTTGACATTTCCATTTTGGGCTGTCCCTTAATAAGTGTGTGTTTTGAAAAGTTAATGGGTAAAAGTTTGTAGAATTATCATTTTGCCCTTTTGAAAATTTAGAGGGTAAAAAGTTAATGGGTAAGTGTGAAGGATAATTTTGGAAAGTGGAAGTAAAAGTTGATGTGGAAAGTGAAAAAGTTGATGTGAAAGGGGTAATGATGATGTTTTTTTAATAAGTTGGATTTACGAAGCAACACATTTAAAAAGGGACGGAGGGAGTATATTTTAGCCAAGTTGGGCAAAATACCCTTGTAAAATTAATGAGCTGCATTAATTTTGCAGATTTTTACTGTCCAGTACAGAAAAGTGTTTTGTATTTCCCATTTAGGTAGACGTGGATTTTTAATTACCGTGAGGTCCAGGTAAAATAAGATGACCTTTTTGTCCTCACACTCAATGCTCAACGCTTCCTTCACTCTCCGACGAGCCAACCTCTGCCAACCGCCAACTTGCCTTCTCCGACCATCGCCAACCTCCGGCGACCACCACACTATGCTCGCCGACCACCGGAGCTCCGTTTCCGGCGACCTATGACCTCGGAAAAATTCGTAGTGATTACAAAACGTTTGTGGAAAAATTATCAATGGATTGCAAGTTACAACAACGATTTTAAAGAAAAAAAGAAGAAGAAGAAGAAGAAAGATTAAGTACCATGTGAATTTTTAAAACTTCGCAGTGATTAACCTCCATTAGCCGACTGCATAAGACGACACAAAAAAACATAAAGCACCTAAAGAATTCCCTGTGTTTGCAAGATCGTCACAGCCAAACTAAGTACCATGCGAATTTTTTAAAAATTCATTTTTAATGATGCCGGGGTCGTCTTATGCAGTAAAGACTAAAAGTGGATATGAAATTAAGAAGATCGAAAAAATTCATAGGCTGCGAATTTCTAAAACTTACTGCTGCGAATTTCTAAAACTACGACTGGGAATTTCTTAAACCTTCTCGTCCACTTGCACAAAGGAGATCTCGTAAGCTCTCGTACGGATCAAAGGAGCTCTGGTCCTCTTGCTTAACAAAGAACTCTCAAATTTGCCTTGATTTCTAGCCTTGGACTGAAACTTCGCAGTGAATTTTTTGTACCCATACGCTTGGAGAGAGAGAGAGAGAGAGAGAGAGAGAGACTTTCCTTTTGTTCAAAAATAGCCACCCACCCCAATAAAGTTTTCTGACTTTTTGTACCCATCACCATTAATTAGCTTTTTTTTTTGGTTCTTTCTTTACCACCCACCCACGCCAATGATGACTTTTTGTTTTCCCCAATAAAGCTTTTTGAATTTTGTTTTTGTTTTTTGTTCTTTCTTTACCACCTTCCCACCCATGCCGTCATAAATGAAAGAGTAGGCCGGCTTTTTAGGTGTCAGTGGGTAAAAATTGTATGGGGAGATACGCGAAGGGTATTTTGGGTAGAAAATTAGCCGGATTACTTGTTGGTGCTTTTCAGCATTGGGCTGGAGTGGGAGGGAAGACATCCCCATTTTTTGTACCGGTCCGTAAATCCCTCTTAATTTTGTTCTTTTTCAAAAGCCCAATTAAATTCCTTGGCCCATTATCCAATCTATTACGGTTCTAGGCCGATAGTCCATGGAAATCCTGTGATAGTTTTAGGGGTTCTTCCAGGCCGGCCCTCTTTTGGGAAGGTGTTCCCATTTAGGCCCCGCGTCATTTTCTTTCATTTAGGCCCTTTTTAACACGCGCGTCATTTTCTCCCTCTATTCTCCCTCTCCTCTGTGCCATTAATCATGTGCACCCACCTGCATTTATTGCAGGTCTTGCATGCGTCATTAATCATGTACAACATAACATGCATGAAACCCTTCTCTCTCTCTCTCTCTCTCTCTCTCTCTCTCTCTCTCTCTCTCTCTCTTATTTTAGATTTCAAAATTAAATAACTTTTATTATACACATTTATTTTTTATAAAAATTATATATTTGAAACCAACTCGACGAGAACTTTAAAATAAGACCCATATTGAATATGAAAATATGTACACTAAAAAAATTTATTTACACTCCTTATCACACAATTCACTCTCTAAAAATGAAAGAATTCACACACTTCAAATGTAGATTTCACGCATCGTCTACACAAACTCACTCCCCGAAATGAAAGAATTCACACCCCTCAAATGCATAATTCACATCCTCCAAAAAGAGGAGTCTACACCCAACAACAACAACAACAACAACATAACCCATTAAGTCCCCAATAAATATGGGTTTTGTTTGGTAGATGTCGTCGAGTACATTCTAAAAAATTAAATTTTATTAAAAATAGATATTTAAAATAGAAATTATAAACATTAAAAGTTTTAAAAGGTAAAAAGGGGGGAGAGAGAGAATAAAAAAAGGCGGGAGAGAGAGAGAGAGAGAGAGAGAGAGAGAGAGAGAGTGGTGGCTGCTGACACGCATGTCAGCGTTGTATGGGTTTTTACGGAATTGAAACACATTAAAGTGTTTGGATGGGACAAAATAGTAAAAAGGGGACCGGCTTGGAATTTCCCATAGTTTTGGGTGGTTATCAAGAGGCCAATTATTTGAAATCAAAATTGGCCCCACGGATTGATCTACACGTGCAAATGGGGTGTGAAGTATTGGGTTTACCCTTGTTGCCGCCACCTGAACTCATTGCCTTATGTGAGAATTTGTTTCCTGCCCCACCCCACCCGGTTTTTTAATTCCTTGGATTTGGATTGTTCGTCGGTATATATATTTATTTGGAGCTTTAAACTCCAATGTTGTTGTGGCTACAGTGGTCCAGCCACGACAGCAGCAATGATTCTACTCAGCTGGAACTGTAGGGGACTTGGCCACCCTCTATCAGTTCATACTGTTCGACGCCTTGTCCATGATCGACGACGTAGTCTCCTTTTTCTTATAGAGGCAAAAACTACGATTAATAACATTGTTTGTAATCGAGGTTTTAATAATTCAACTGGTATTGATGCCAAGGGCCATAGAGGAGGTCTGTGGTTGGATGGAAGGCTAGTCTTACAGTCTCTATTATCCACCAATCAAATCATTTAATTCTGGGGTATTTGCACTTACACCTCATGTACTTTGGCCGTTTGGTAAGGACACCCCTTGTACTATTTTTTTAGGCACTTATACCCCTCCAGTTAGTTTTTCTGTCAACTTGGACGGAAAAGAGAGAGGCGGGAAATTTCCCTCCAAAATGAGTAATTTATTGCCACAAATGCCCCTGGTAGCCATTTATAAGGCTTATGGGAGCTCCATTACACAAAAACAAAGCACATGCAACCCTCTTTTTTCTCTCTCTTCCACCTCCTAATTCCTCCCACCCTCAACCCTCTCTTTCTCTCTCTCTCTCTCTCTCTCTCTCTCTCTCTCTCTCTCTCTCTCTCTCTCTCTTCCGTCCAAATGCCTTCAACTCAAACTTCATGTTCAAGGAACCCATCAAGTATCATGCAAAGGATGATCCCACATTGCTATTGTGGTCTAGTTTCCCCCATTCGGACATCTACTGTCCCTGCAACCCTAGGAAAGAGGTTCTATGGCTGTGCTAACTATTGGAACGGACCAAAATGCACCTTTTTTCGGTGGATCGACCTTCCACCATGCGACTGTGGAAGAGATGAACTTGTTCAAGAAGTTGAATGGCTGGAAAGTAAACTTGAGAAGACCAAGGCAGAAAAGAAAGGCTTAGAGCAATGTTGTGGTGTACCTGGGTTACCATAATCTGTTTCGTTATTGCGCATTTCTACAAGTAGTGAGGGAAGTTATGCACTAGGGAAGTTGGTAATGTAATATGCAATGCAGTGGTGTTAAGTTATGTAGTAGGGCCTCTATGTAGTATGAACGTAATGGAGCATGAATGAATGAATGTATTTGCCCTGTTTTGACCATTAATGAAATGCTCTCTATTCTAGTATGAATGTACTACCCCACAAATGCTCTTTATGTCAGCATACCAAGAAGTAAAATAAAACAAAAATGCCAGAATGAAACTCCATGCCCAGAATTCAGTATGCCCAGAATTTACAAACCAAAAATGCATATTGCAGTATGAAGAAGCAACCAAAAATGCATATTGCAGTATGAAGAAGCAACATAAAACAGAGTTTAAAATGCAGAA
Source organism: Vaccinium myrtillus (assembly GCA_016920895.1). Lineage (NCBI taxonomy): Eukaryota > Viridiplantae > Streptophyta > Magnoliopsida > Ericales > Ericaceae > Vaccinium > Vaccinium myrtillus. Next base: position 16,441,652 of record CM029278.1, on the reverse strand, counting down.
TGTACTACACATTGTTGTACCCAAAATGCATAAAACAAAGTCCACAACATATTACATCCACAAGTGACAGAATATCCAGATTGACATGCTAACAAGTACCCAGATTACAAAAAAAGAGCATCAAACTAGTGTCTGGAATTCAGATTACAAAAGAGAGCATCAAACTAGTGCCCAATAGTAATACCATAATTGTCTAGAGTTCAGGTTCCTAACAAAATAATAACATAATAAGAGAGCAAGTTCCATCCCTAATATCATAATACCAGAACCTCAGGTTGGCCTTGGTGGGATCCATCCCCTTCCCCTGCCCCTTCCACTTCCCTTGCCCCTTCCTCTCCCTCCTCCCCTACCAGCAGCCGCACCTGAACCTTTTCCTCCAACTAGTTGCAATTTCTCCCTTCCTTGCACAACCAATTAATATTACACATATTACATTAAAAATGAGAAAAAAAATAGTTTACCTAAAAGACTAAGTTGTTTCCAGATGAGCTAGCTTGGCTTGGTTGAGTATAAAACCCATAATCAGTTTGAGAAACCTGTTTTGGAGGTTTTGTGAAAATGTCAGGATTCATAGAGTGGACATTCTCCTATAGAAAAACATTAAGAGGAAAAATAAACATTAAGAACATCATATCTGATGAAATATAAACATTAAGAACATGATTTCATAGAAAAATAAACAAGAACATGATTTCTGATGAAATATAAACATTAAGAACATGATTTGATACCTGAGTGGGTTGTGGAGGAATAGTTGGTGCTTGTTTCTTTTTCCCTTTTCCTTTTTTCTGAGATTATGCCTAACATTAACAAACAAAAAAAAGTAAAATTTAGATTGCATAAATAGCATGTTCTTGATGTGTTCCTTTTTTTTCTTCAATAGCCTGGAATTGGGAAGGATGGCATTCTTGCATGACCTCAAATTATGTTCCCTTTGCAGACATTTGACACATGTCATCACCCTAAACCTCCTTGACACTTTGTTCACATCCCCATCTTCAACTTCTTCTGGCCCCTTTCTCCTCAATTTCCTTGGCCTACCAGCAGGCTTCCTCATCAATGGAGGTTGAATTGGATCAGTACCAGTTTCCACCCAATCATGCTTACCAGGAACATGATTGATCATGTACTTGTACACATTCAAGTAGGTATCCCTTGTATAGCATGGATGGATGTACTCATCCGGTTTCTGTTTGTTCAGGGTTATGGCAGAAACTGCATGCTTGTAGGGTATTCCAGTAAGGTCCCACATTCTACATCCACATGTCATTGCTTTCAAGTCCACCATATAAGTTTTATCATGGCAATCGACCTCAAATTTGAATTCCCCAGCAAAGTGTACAAAACAATTCATTGCATTTGCAATGTTAACCTCTAATTTCTCTTCTGTCTTAGGGCAAATGGTACCAGTGTACTTCTCAATCCCCATTATTTTCACTTGGAATCTACTCATCAACTTTCTCCTTATCCATTCCAACATAGAAACTATTGGTTTGTCTCTAGCCTCTAGAATGTAGCTGTTGAATGATTCACTAAGGTTGTTCACCAAAATGTCACACCTGCTATTTGTCCAAAAATGAGACCTGCACCATTGTTCTTGAGCTATCTTCTACAACCAATTGTATGCAGCAACATCCATTTTCTCAATCTTCTTCATGTATGCATCATGTTCCCAAACAATATCTGCTGAAGCTGCCCTCCACATTGCATCTTTCAATTATTTTCCTTTAAAGATCTTCCTGAAGTTGGCATAGATGTGTCTTGTGCAGAACCTGTGCTCTGCATTTGGCATGAGATCTTTGAATGTTTCAAGGAGTCCCTTCTACCTATCTGATATGAAACTCCATCCCCTCTCTTCTACACTACCAATATCCCCCATCAATAACTTGAGGAACCAAGTCCAGGAATCCTTAGTCTCTGCCTCAACAACAACAATTGCAATGGGGAACATGTTGTTTCCATCTCTACTAACTGCACTCAACATCTTCCCCCGATACATTCCTTTTAAGAAACAACCATCAAGTCCAATCATGGGCCAACAACAATTTAGCATCCCCTTCAATTGTGCATCATATCTCACATATAGTCTTTGGAAGATAGGGGGCAGCTCCAAGCTAGGTTTATCAACTACAACTTTTATACAATAATGGGGATTATGTACCCTAACTGTCTGAAGGTAGTCAACCAGCCTGTTATATTGATCTACCATGTCCCAATCAATGACTTCCTTACCCTTCTTTTTAGCTTTGTAAAGCTGCCACTTGCTCACATCCACAGTCAACTCTCTCCTTATCTCTTTCTTGAAGGAGTCAACCTTAACATATGGATCATCCCTCAACTTCTTAATGTATTTATTGGCAGTGTATGAGGAAGTAACAAGGTGATTATTTTAGGTCCTATGACAGTCATGCTTAGGGGTTATGGACTTAACCTGAAATGTTTTCTCATGCTGCATATTAGAAGAATGAATCCTGAACCCACACTTTTTCTCCTTGCATTTTGCTGTCACCCTAGTGCTTTCATTCTTGACAAACTTAATGTCATACCCCCTTGCACCTGTCACTCCCTTAATGCCTTTCTAAACACTATCACATTGGTAAATTTCATTCCTTTTCTCATCATAGGATTTTCCATGTCCACATCTTCATTAAACTCTGGGTGGTTAGTCTAATTACTGTCCTCATCTGATCCCCTCAAGGTTTGCAACTTATCATCATCACCTGGACCTGATTACCACTTATCAACGTTAATGTTAACCTCCTATGTTGGTTGTTCATTGATAGGTGCCAAAAAGCACCCATTTAATCCTCTAATTAACATTTTAATAGTCCAAACATAGAGTTACTTGATGAATTATTATGGTTGAATTGTGTTTGTAGGCTTTGGAGAGTACCGAACAATTAAAAGTGCTAATTGGAGTCAATACGATGCATGGAACACAAAGTAGATGTATAGAGCTTCGCAACGGTCCAAGAATCGCATCATTTCGAGTTCGGATGAAGCCAGGGCGAGTCCGCAAAGTTTTGGCCTACAATCTGGATTTTCCGCCCGGGCGGGAATCAAAGCCGCCCGAGCGGTTTTACCCGAGTCAAACTCAAATTAGGGCGTTGACTACGTTTTTTTGGGGTTTTGTTATAAATAGGTATTGCTTTGTACGTTTTGGGGGTTCTAGAATATTTTAAGGCAAGTTTAGAGAGAGAAACGCAAGTCGTTCCATGGGTTCTTCATCAAATCAAGCATTCGTCTCCATCTCCATGGCCGGCTAAACACCTTCTAGGGGGAAGATGAAGCCCCGTTCCAAGTAACTTTGTATATGTGTAGGCGTTAGGTTTATTAACTCGAATCGATTGTTTAACTTAGAACATGTTTTCATTATGATTAGATGAAATTGTTTTAATTCTTTCTATTGGTTGAGTATGTGTGTGTGCACTCTCAAATACCTAGTTAAACAATGATTTTCTATGTTTGTGCTTGGGTAACTGAGATGGATTATGCTCGTAAGACGGATCGTGCCACTGGACAGTCCGTGAAAGAGACAGGTTGTGCCAGCGAGACGGTCCGTGCTATGGGATAGTCCATGCCTGTTAACAACATAATTATTCTCTTGACAAATTGTGATTCGAATAATAAACCTAGCCTACACATAGTTATGTGGTCGGGGTGGATTCGAAACCCTAGATTTCTCCTCCATTCGTTCTTCATCAATTTAATTTCTTGTTCTCTTAATTCATTCAATTTCCAAAAACCAATCACTCAAATCTCTTTTTCTGAATTAAATTAGAAATTAGTCAGAATTAACGTAATTTAGCCAAATTGTCTCCGTGGATCGACACTCAGACTTAGCCACTATTCTCTGGAGTAGTAGTTAATTCTTAGTTGTTATAAATATATTTTTGACTCGGAACGACACGGTCATTCATCCACCTTCTTATCCTTGGGTTTAAAAATGTCATCATCATCAGGTCCCTCAAGGTCCTCAACTAACCAACTGGGATTATAACTGTCAGTCTCATCATCCTTATTCTCTTCTTCATAATCTGGGTCACTCTCATCACCCTCTTCTTGTTCATAATCTGCATCCACCTGTCCACCCTCCTCACCATTGTCCACCTCAACTGGTCCACTCATATCCACATCAACAGGAATACCCACATTTGGGTTTGGGACATTATCAATTAACACAACCTCGGGATCTTTTAATACCTTCCCTTTTGGAGTTAACACCATTAATGGTGTAGGCCCTTCTTCTACGTACATGCAAATAACCTCTAGTCCATTATAAGCATCCAACATTGCCATTACCTCCTTATCTGTATTTATCTCCCTAATACTTTTATGCAACCCTACCCCTGGTAACAAGTAATACATAGAACTTGTACATGGGTACCCATCTGCAAAAACCATTTCCCTCAAATCGAAAAAGGAAGAATAATCAGAGTGCAGATTCTCAATCATTTCTACAGTACCCCCTAAATACATGGTGGTATGTGGGGTTCTATTAAAATAACCCCCCATAATGCAGTTGTACAATAAATTTTCTAGAAGCCATCCTGCATGCATGTAATGTTGAAAATCTAAAAAAAAAGGGAACACAAATGGGGACCAATACATGCAGAAATTCGTAAAAATATAAACAAACTAAAAGTTAGAAAATGCCCCAATTTTAAATAGGGTTTACACTGAAAACAACTTTACAAAAAGGTTTGAAGTACAGAAAAAAGGGAAAATCCCCAATTTAAAATAGGGTTTTTACTGGAGCTACACATACACATGCACACATGCAATCTGTACGAAAACCTAGAAAATACAATATACTTTACATATAATCCAATGATTAAGGTATTGGGTTCAACAAATAACTAGTTGCAAAACCCTAGGTATCATGATTGCTTCAATTTCGTGATCCCTTCAAACTTCAGTAGTGGTGCTGAGTTTTTTTAGAGAGAAAAGTCGTTCAATCTCAGGTTCCACAAGTGGTTCCATCTTCCATGCTTCGATGTTTTTGATCTTCAATTTGAGATTGACAGAGAAAGATAGAGAGGGAGAAGGAGTGATGTGTTCTTTGAGAGAGAAGTGATTTCACGAAATGATTTAGGGTTAGGGGTTGGGTATGGGCATTTAAGACTTTTCGTTGATTCTATTAACAGCATCCACGCATTGCACTTTAGTCTGAAGTTGGAGGAGTGTAAGTGCCTAAGAAAATAGTACAAGGGGTGTCGTTGCCAAACGGCCAAAGTACAGAGGGGTGAGTGCAAATACCCCTTTAATTCTGTTGTTGTTGTTGATGACTTTAACCTTTGATGGCGCTTAGCGCTTATATATAGCTCTCCTTCCCACCCTGAAAGAGCTGAGGTTTGGGACACTCTGTATAACATCCTGGTTCAGCAAAATGCAAAATAGGCCGCTTTTATGCATTGGTGATTTCAACCAATTTTTTAGCACTTCAAACAGACTCGGAGCCCCCAATTAATGCAATTCCGGGTGCTCCTTCATTTCAGCAGTACATAGTTTAGAATTATATATTACTTCCGGGTGCTCCTTCATTTCAATTTTTTCATCTGGGCCTTTTAGAGCTTGATTCGGAAGGTCAGTAGTACATAGTTTAGAATTATATATTCATTTGAATCCATTATGCTTTGCATAATATGCAGGCAACACTTCAATCTACATACCTTGTGGCTCAGGCTGACGATGATAATATCCTAAGAACTTGAACATATGATGTCAGCATCATGAAAGTTTTTTTTTTTTTTTACAAAGCATCACATAAGTTAATCACAAATATTCTCTTGGTAGTGCTATAACAAATTAATTCATGCTCTTTTGTCACTTGTCTCTTTGCACAACTTATACCAAATTCTAGAAAGGAGCCGTTTAGCTTTAACTTTGTCAGACCGCTTTTCCACCAACTCTCCTAAAACCAATTGGTGTTAAGAAGGGTTTCAATTAACTCTTTTATGGCATTCGACATCACATCCGCAAGTCTGTTTTTAGAGCGGTCGCAGGGAGTGGCATTGTGTATTCCACCAACTCTCCTAAAACCAATTGGTGTTAGGAAGGGTTTCAATTAAGTCTTTTATGGCATTCGACATCGCACACGCAAGTCTATTTTTAGAGCGGTCGCAGGGAGTGGCATTGTGTAACCAAATCCATGGGGGCACTCTAGGCCCAACAAACTTTGGTTGTATGATAGGGGTTGTGTTTTAGTGAATACAATTATTTGGCTTGGAACAACACTAATTTCAAGGGTCAGTTTCCAGTTGCATGATGTCATTTTAGCTGAGGGATAGATGTTAAGTGCGTAGAGGAAATCCGTTACTAGTGATTTGTTCAGAGATTTTTCTATCTAGGATTTCATTTATTTTATTTGATGTTAAATTTTTGTTGCCATTTGACTCATTTCTTCGTACAAACATGTCAGGAGTATGAATTGGTTGGATGTAGATGATATTCCTTTATAATGTAGATTTGGTATGAAACTTTAGAATCTGGTTGTCACAAGTAGGATTAGCACTTGACTTATAGTCTTATTCCGAACAACATGTTGATGGCTTGAGGCTATGTGGAAATATGGTCATTTACCCATCTGATCCTTGTTTTTTCCCATTTTATTTTCTAACTACTACGAATAATTGGGATCTCATTTATGATGATAATGTTTTAGACTAGAAGCTTGAAAGCAATTTTAAGTTCTAGATATTTTCAGAACAAATGCCCTTTAACTGAGACCTTAAATCCTTCTGAAATTGCTATGAATAATCAATGATGCGGGCAAACTTCCCCTATTTGTAAAAACTCAATTGTGCTAAACTCTATCATGTTAAAATCTATATACTATAAAATAGAGTTCACAGAGAGCAATTTCAAAACACAGAGCGTCTCTCTCTCTCTCTCTCTCTTCTCTCTCTTGATCGATTGATCGATTTCAATCCTCTCCCCTTCTTTCCTCCCCAGGTATGTCTGATTTGTGCACAAGGCTCAGTTTTCAATCACAAATTTCTACTACTATTGGGGAGTTCGTTTTCCCAAATTTGATCCCCATTTTTTTCCACAGAAGCACACCCACCGTCAACCCAACGCCACACTGCGCCCCTATTCTAAAACTGCAATAGTAGCTCTGCTTCACCAAGGTCCATCTCTCGATCTCTATTTGTTTAACAGGAAACATAGTGCTTCGTCAATGAATCTGTTCATTAGTTTGAGAGATTTTCGGTATGAACATTGACCATTTTTGGGAGAAATCAGCGACCATTTTTCCATCCAGAGTGTCTTGAATGGCCGGTAACTTTGCCGTTAGCAGTAGACGTTGGTCATATTTTTGATAATGTCTGTTACGATTGAAACTAAAGGATTCGTAGCTGTTGTTTGTTGAAATTCATTTTTCCGATGCTTTTAAGAGAAAAAGCTACACTTCTGCTTATGGGTATTTGTCGGTTTGGTTGGATTTGATCATAGCGTATTTGTTCTTGAACTCATTTTGAAGAGAGAATCTGAGAAGGATTTGATGGTAGCGTATTTGTTTCTCATTAGTTACCATAGTTGTTAAAAACCTAAGATACAGGATACGCATCCCATCTCGTATCCTATTCGCATAGAAATCCTACGGTACATTTGCGTATCCTACGATATATAAGCATATCTTGATTCGGTACGTATCCTACGATTACTTATTGGGAAAAAGATGGACCTTATTGTAAGAAGCGGAACCCCGAACGAATTAATCTAAGCCGTTTGATCTAATTATGGCGACATTCAACTCATTTGACAGAAAATTCAACCTTAATGTAGGGCGTGAATAAAAGAATCATACTTTGATTGTGTTTTGTCTGAATCATATTATAACTCTTCTTTTCTTTTCATAACTAAGATAGTAGAAAGCCTAAGTGTGATAGACCCCAATTGAGACACTAGAAATTTTGCATTTTAATTTATAATTTATTTTTAAAATGCAAGCATAGTTTGTTGATGTTATTAGTATAATTACTTTTTAATTGTATATTAATTACTGTATGTTTAACATAGCTGAAGCGTAAACTAGATTTATTTTTTTAACACAAGAAAGTAAAGTTCAAACAAGCTCAATTGATAAAGCCCACAGATTTAGATATTGTTGAAGGTGGTTATAGAAGCTCTAGAATATTTAGTTTTTAGAAGCTCTAGGATATTCTTGTGAAATATCTAGTTTGTTTTCTGAGATTTAGTCACATGTGTAGCTCTAGAATCTACCTATTTATCTTCTATAAAAATATCTTCGGACTAGAGTATTTAACTTCTATAAAAAAATCTTCAGACTAGAGCCTTCCATGGGGTAGTATAAATAGGGATGGATTAAAGTAATTTTGTAACAAGCCAAAAAAAATTTGAGTTCAAGTGTATTACATGTTAATACTCTCATTCCCACCTTGTAGTATTTCTCCATTTTCCAAAATCTTGTCTAACTAAACTTTAGAAACTCCTACTCTTCCAACAAACGTATCTTAAGATACATGATACGTATCCCGATATGATTTATATGATAAAAAAATGATATACGATACGTATCCCGATTTGAAAACATTGTTAGTTACAAGGATAAATATCAGAATTCATAGTTTTCCTAGGGATGTTAGCCTTAAATCTTCTTTGCTTCAATTGTTGGCTTGAAGGAAGACTAAAGTCTACACCGCACTAGGAAAATTTATAGAAGTTGGATGTGCTCTGGCCACAACTTTCTTTTACATGATCTTACCTCGGTCTCATCGACAACCAATTTTGGTAAGGAGTCTCTCCACATACCTTAGATCCCTTTGGATTTCCTTTATAGGGCTTTTTAGATGTCAGATCTGGTATATAAAGAAAATAAAATCCTATGTCTTGGTTCCCTAGCATCTGTTTGTGTAATTTAATTATTCATCTTTAACGACTTGCTGTGATTTCATATTTAGGGCTCTTAATAAGACATTATTTGGGCTTACCTATCAAATGGACTGATTTGGCATCAGGAATCTCTGTGAGTGTTTTTGATGCTTCCTTTTCCATTCTTTTGGGATGCAAGAAAAAGAGCACAGAGTTGGGTGACCAAGTCTTGATTGAATATGACTTTTTTGATTGATGCTTATATGATCGTTGATGGTTGTTTGAGGAAGCACTTAATATTCTAGTATGGAACTGTAAAGGATTGCTTGCGACCTTAGATTGCGTTGTAATTGGTGTCTCCCCAAACGTAAGGCTAGGTCGGCGGTAGCATAATAACCGGTAAGACCGGGTCGAATCCACAGAGACCAAATGCGCCGTGCGTGATGGTTGACTTGCGAATGAAGTTTTTAGCCTTAAAGCGACAAACTGATTTTGTAGTTTTGTTTGGTGGAATTCTCTCGACTTCGAGAACGACTCGAAAGATTAAAAAGACTAATTAAACTAAGGCAAAGTCTAGAGGCTTGTAACGACCATGACTAGGGTTAATCCGTTCTCCTCTTGATTACCGGCTCGGGACATCGTCAAATGCTCCGAAGCAGAAGATTTAGAGCATAAAACCATTTTACTAGAAAAGGTGTTTAACAAAGATTAGGATTTTTCGATTCATTTGGCAAACGTTTAAATTGACATCGCCCTAACCATCACACGTGCCAAGTAGTTAAACCCTTGGCTATGTATGATCAAAGAGATTAACAAACCCAAACTTTGGTACATAAAATGAAACCCTAAATCTTTGATCAACAAAAATGTATGCTTTTTGACGAGGAGAACAGATTAAATCCGAGTCATGGAGTGTTAATCACCTCATGACATATAAACAACTCACACATTACACTACGAAACATGACTAGAAATTTGAAGGAAATAAAGAACATGAATTATGCTCCTAAAAACTGATTTTTAGTATTAATCCTAAGTTTGCCTACAACATTGATACTTGATAAATCAACACACAACACTTAAATACTAGGGTTTTCAAAGGAAATAACTAGAAAAGCATGAAAATGAAATACTTGATAAAAACGAAAATAAACTAAATTTATAAAATGATCTAAGGAAGAGGAACAAGTTTAATACACGACAAAATAACGGAAAATGAAGACTTACACGGGAAATTTAGAGAGAGAAAGCTTCAACTCTCTCCAATGGAGGAGAGAGGGGAGAGCAAAATAAAATGACTTAAAGTTAAAAATAAGAGATAAGTGAGAAAGAGAGGAGAGAGAGCCTATAGACAAGTGTTTTTCTCTCCCACTAAAATATCCAAAAGCTCTCTCAAAGAGCAAAAACTTGCCATAAAAGGAAAGTCCAAAAAGGTGCTTGAAATTGCTTCCCGGACAAGGTTGGATTGATCCACACTAAGGTTGGATCGATCCAAATGGCTCTGATGCGAATTTGGATGAGTTGGATCGATCCAATTGGAAAAGTGGATCGATCCAAACTCCGTCTGTTCAGGAAGATTTTTTACCCAACTTCGCGGGCACACCCCGGCTTCGTACAAACTCGGAATGAGCCGATTCTTGAACCGTTGGAATCTCTATGAGTCTACTTTCAAACCCAATTGACCTCATATTCATAGCCTTTGTATTTTGAGAGAAATGAGCCTTTTCCTATCAGTGTGTCGGATTTCCTCGAGGCTCATAGCTCCATTTTCATGTTTCTTTGCTCCGGGTGTAGACACCCCGATTTTGAACCCGGGATGCGCTCGAGCATTTCCAATGATGATGAAACGGACCAATTACGACTACCCGAAACTTGTGAGAGTGACTTGAACTTGATCAAAATCAGCCAAACACCACCCCAAGCAATCAAAATAGCCCCAAACCAACCCAAGCATTGTTGAGCCAAGCCAAACCATCAATCTGCCACCAAGAACCTTGAGCGCTCAAGTTTGAGGCCTTGAGCGCTCAACCCTGGAGAAACACCTTGAGCGCTCAAGCCTACAGCTTTGAGCGCTCAACTCTGATCCAGTCAGGAATCTGCAGAGTATCTCATCACGAGATTTTCTGCATGGGAGCGTCTGGGGTGATCTTCTACGATACTTATACGTATAATACAGTCTACCAACTCTAAAACTACACCTTAAACTACTCCTAACCCACTTTCAAATACAAACCCACTCTCTCTCTCTCTCCTCTCTTCCCTCCCACTCACTCTATAAAAACCACTCAACACCCCTGGTTTTGGGGTTACGAACTCTCATACTCCATCTCTCTTAATTCCTCCAGAAAATCGTCCATCTCTCTCTCTCTACAAAACCACTCATTCACCATCAAAACCACTTGCAAAAACCACTCTTCAAGTCCAAAATTCGATCCTTGATCATCAACCAATCACATACATTATCCAATTCATCCAGAATACTAACCAAAACATCCACAATCGTCCATCCCCAAGCCCAAAATCAAGTTCAAATTACAATCATTTCCAAAAGGTAGTTAAACATGTGATATACTCACTGTTTTGATCCATCTGAGGAAGACCAGTGAGTTCAAGCAAGTTCTTTATACTTGCATTGGACTCACAAAGGTCTAAAAGTTGTCTAAAAAGACTTTCAAAATCTGCAGTTACAATAGGGGTTGAGCGCTCAAGCTTCAGGCCTTGAGCGCTTAAGCCCAGTTCTGAACAGTTTCTGTTTTGTAGATTTTTGTGCTTTCTTTTAGTTTTGATCATTATTTAATGGTTACCTGTGTTCATGTAACTCTCAAAACAACTTATTTCTATCATAAAATCACATGCATGAACATTGGTTAGCCATTTTATGATGATCAAACATCAAAACCTTTGCAAATCTCATAGTTAAGAGTGGAACAGTGATTGCTCAACTTCAAGTACCTTTAATCTGTATTTTTATGCCCCCCTGAGGATCATTCCAAAACCTATTTTCAAGTCAGAAGCCTGAAAGCCATATTATGGCTTGAGCGCTCAAGGTCATTCCTTTGAGCGCTCAAGCTGTTCTATGGCCATTTGTTGGTTGCTGGATGTTTCGATGATGGATCAAGGGTTAATTCCTTTCTAGTGTGTATTGTTATATTTGTGCTTGTAGTCTGAATCTCCCTCTCATATACCCTTTTGGGTGTTTTCCCATGCTAATTTTGTGATAATTCTTCTCTTTTCATTAATCTTTGAGAAATCAAACTCTTGTGTTTTAATCTGTTTATCTGTGAAAAGTGTTTATAAACGTTGGATCTTACAAAGAATGAGAAGAGAAGCCATAAGAAAAGGGTTAAACTCACAGGAGTCAGAAACTGGTTTGAGCGCTCAATCCATGAGCCTTGAGCGCTCAAACTGGTTTAGGAAGGTTGAGCGCTCAAGCCATCATCTTTGAGCGCTCAACCCTCATTCTGGGATCCAGATTACAAGTTGATCAAATTAAGCCTCATGTTCATAATTTCTGGAATTGTTGTACAGTTTCTGTAATTTCTCATTTCTTGTAAATATTTGTAGTAATTTTCATTGTTATCATCATCATCACTCATGTAAAATATCATGTGCACAAGCATCCACTTTAGATTTGCATTTTATGTTTTCTCACCGTTTACATGATTCCCATCCCCGATTCCCTGTTTTTGTGAATAAATCGAATTTCAAACATTTCTAAAATCCCACAAAACATTGAGTAGAGACCGGTTCACGGACCGGGCGAGAGGGGTGCCGTAAAACCCTTCCCCTCTCGTAACCAAACCCCCGAATCCGAGAAATCTTTGGTTCCGCCAAGATCAGTGAAATCTTTTTCAAATGGGCAGATGAGTCATGTTTTTTTATCGGTTTCTCGGGTTCGGACCTTAAATCCGGGTGGCGACTCAAACAATCACAATCTTTTCGAACGCGAACCGCACCGTTTTCCGTGGGCCGTCCACACCGGGCCTTCATTGGACCTTCCAAAGATCCTCGAATCGACTTCTAATCTTCGGTAAATGTCCTCCAAGGCATTGAGGGTCCTTGGGTACTTCCAGATACCACCAGAAATTATTTGAAACTTTGGACACGCCTTCTAGCTCCTATTTCCTGAAACTCATCAAAACACACCTCGTGCAAAATCAATTGTATAAAGCCAAAATATGCAAGTGTGTGTGATAAAAATGAGCTAGATAAGCCCGGATATTTACAAAATTAGGGGTTTATCAAGGGTTCTTATGATCATTAGCATTCAATGAAAATGAGTAAAATTTGCACAAAAAAGGCAAATTTGACTTGTCTATCCTTTTCTTTCCTTCTTTTTTGTAACTTATTCTGATCTTTGAAGAGTATACCTTTTTTTTTTTTGTGTGTATACTTTGTAGATGAGAAAATTGGGGGGTGGGGTGAGGTTAATATGGTGTTTGATGATAAAGAAGTACACAGGTTTGTAAGGACTAAAGTTACTTCGTCTTCATGTTGATGATAAATAAAGCATCAACAGAAAACTGCGTTTCAAATAGTTTTCTGTTTGCTACTTTTTCAATCATTATTTGTGCTTTGTTGTTTTCCAGAACCATAAGAGACAGACTAGAGTTTTCTCGATTGGACACAGTGTTGGTCTTTGTTACTATTGTTAGGTCACTAAGGATGGTGGGGGAATCGTAAATCTCTTTTTTCCTGTTGCTCTCTGAGCTTTTTCTCTATATCAATCTCTCATGACAGTCTCAATGGGAGAATAACCAACATGAAAATTTAGAGCCTTTTTCTGAATAAGAAATGGACGAGCTGCCCGAAATCATCTCCCATGGCCATATGTTCTTCTTAAACAATTGGGTCCAGCATTGGCTCTAAAGTAGGTCATTCGAAACACATGTTCTTTGGACATGTTCTTAGAGACACATGTTACTCACTCCTAAACCCTACCATGGTCAGCTTTTCATTCCCCCGACCCTACCCATTACCCAAAAAATTGGGAAAATCCCGTCCTTTTAATGGCGGGCATGATTGCCATCCCTGCTTTCAGTCGTTTGGTGACGAAAGCTACCGAGAACATCCGAGAAAGATTGGGTAATAGGTACATAATATTTTCATGGGTGTAATGGCTGCTCAGGAAAGAGGGACACATGTTAGCCTGTTTAGAAGTTAGTCTTTTCACACTTTGACCAAACAAGGTCCTGGCATGGCCACACATCTATCACAAATAGCCAAGGTGTTGTTTCGCCAATTTGAGGGAGACACATGCATACTGAACTAACCTACTATTAAGTCATTAACATCTGCCTTCCATATGCCCAGTCCTAGGGCCATAAGTAAAGAATCTCACCTGCTGTATGAGTTATAGCCTTAAGCTCCCTAAAACAGACATGTGTCCTTAGATTCTCCTTCGAATATGTGCATATGGACCAACCACCCATGAAAACTTGATTAGTATCACTATTCATCAATTCACCATTGAATGTGCTTAATTACTGTTTCTAGTTTAGATCCTGTATCGATTATCCTATTAGTCAATCTCTCCCCGTCAATTCACCATCACATTTGTAGACCTACTTGCTGACTCTCTATAGCAAACCACCAATACATTTGTAGACCATTTGTACTTGATTTTTAGTCGATCTCTATTCATCAATTCACCATTGAATGTGCTTAAGTACTGTTTCTAGTTTAGATCCTGTACCGATTATCCTATTTCTACTTTAGTAAAGACTTTCCTGAGTAATTGAAATAGTACGTTGTAGTGTTGTTCTCTATCTGAACACTGTTTCCTATATGCAGAAGAAACATTGATCTGGGTTCAGCTACAAGAGAGGTGGTAGCCAAGTTGAAAGACACTATATCCATGTACTCAAAAAAAGAAAAAAAGAATGGGTTCAACTTATATACTAATCAGAAGAAAGGGAAAAAAACAAAATCGGGAGGCGATGAAGAAGAGCTTGTGACACTACAACCATTGTTTTCTCTTTCTTTACTCTTTTTTTTTTTATCCAACTGATACCAACAAAAAAAAGTTGATTGATGAAACACATCGATGCACAATAAAACTCCCAAAAGGGAGGAAAAAATCTACACACAAGGGGAACTGCAAATCTCTTGGCAGAAATAGATCTGCACAAAAAATCAGATGAATCGCAAAATCGAACCAAATAGAACCGAACCACACATTGTGGTCCCAATTTGAAGATTAATGGTCTGTGCACTGATTCAAAGATTAGAAAACTCCGAGATATGTTTTTGGAGAGGTAAATACAAAACCACAGGAATTATAATCGAATTTGTACTATAATCGAATTTGTTTTAATAATGTTGAAAAAACAACCATAAGAAGATGACATTCCACCGTATTGGAAGAAATTGTGCCCCTTGTTATGTTCATTTTGCAGGATAGATTGGGGACACGGCGGCGGTCAAATACATCTACCTTGCATCTCTTGCATATATATGGAGACCCTTTCCTGTTGATGAAAAATTTATCAAGTACATGAGCTTTTTTTGGGGGTATCAAAGTGATTTATTTATGTGGTTTACCCTTTTGCTTCCTTTCCCTTCCCCATTTCTGGATTGCGAATTCAGAAAGTAGATCAGTGTTTCTTCTGCATATAGGAAGCAGTGTTCAGATAGAGAACAACACTACAATGTACTATTTCAATTACTCAAGAAAGTCTTTACTAAAGTAGAAATAGGATAATCGGTACAGGATCTAAACTAGAAACAGTACTTAAGCACATTCAACGGTGAATTGATGAATAGAGATCGACTAAAAATCAAGTACAAATGGTCTACAAATGTACTGGTGATTTGCTATAGAGAGTCAGCAAGTAGGTCTACAAATGTGATGGTGAATTGACGGGGAGAGATTGACTAATAGGATAATCGGTACAGGATCTAAACTAGAAACAGTAATTAAACACATTCAATGGTGAATTGATGAATAGTGATACTAATCAAGTTTAGCCAGCAAATGGAGGGAAGGCCCCTACTACAGTAGAGGAGCTGGTCCAGAATACGGATTCTCCGTTTACACCAGAAGTGATGAGGGAGCCCCTACCGCGAAAGTTCAAGATGCCACATCTTGACACATTCAGTGGTTCCACGGACCCACTGAATCACGTTGAGACTTTCAAGAATTTGATGATGCTGCAGGCAGTTCCCGATGAAATTATGTGCAGGGCTTTTCATGTCACTCTAAAGGGAAGTGCTCGGATGTGGTTTAACAAGCTAAAATCGAAGAGGAAAGTCACAATGCAGCAGAGATCTAGGCGAACTAAAACTAAATTCCAAATCTTGGTTTTGCTCGATTTTCCAGCGAGTTCGAATTTGACAGCCAGTCGGGTTTTGTTTTTTTTGAACGTCGGGTTTTGTTAGTGCAATGATTTCAAGCATTGCATTCACCGACAAGAGTATCTATTCAAATAAAGCAATGATAACGTTTGTCAATGCATGTAACTGTTTCCAGTATTTTAGATTGTGGTTTCAAGTTTCTGGAGTGGGGGAGTATGGAAAAACACATACTTTTGGGGAGTGGCTGATGTCAATACCATGTGATGTCTTTTCTCTATTTCTATATTAGAACACCTACATTAACCTTAGTCCTATGCAGAATGATAAATGACACAAAATTAGCAAAATGACAAATAAATCCTCGAATATCCATACCCACCCATGTGTGTCGTTGTCGTTACGGTGTACGATAAGCCTTAAGGGGATGATTAATAATATGATTATTATGCGGTCTTGCCATTTGGGTGAGTTTTTGTTGTGGATTTGACGAGTATCTATATGACTAGGGCTGAACAAAAAATCAAAGATTTTTTTCGTTTGTCGGTTCGGTTTGGTTCGCTGACTTTGTAAAATTTGAAAACCTAGTTTGGTCATGTATATACTTTGAAAAAACGTAGAAAGTAGGGATCGAACCCGCGACCATGCATGTGGAAGTCCAAGGTTTTTCCACTTGGCTGGCCAACTATTAGCGTTCAAAATGGATAATTGTTTATTTATTACATACCAGTAACTAATTACCTATATATATGCCCCTTGCGGGCCTTACTATTCCCAAATCAAACCCTACCAAACCCTAACTTGTCTCTCTCTCTCTAGAACCTAGTGCGGCGGCGACTCTCCTCCTCTCCCCGCTACTCCTCGCAAATTACTACGCGCTCCGCCCCTGATACACGCCCCGCCCTACCCCACCCTCTGACACAGCACCTAATTACCGTTTTACCCCTCCTCGCCTCCTTTAATTACTTTATCTATATTATTTTATTATTTCATTTCTTTATAAAAATTAATTTAATTAGTTAATTCATTTCTTTATATTAATTAATTTAATTATTTAATTCATTTCTTTTATTTAATTAAGTTCTTTTATTTAATTTATTCTTTTATTCAATTATTTATTTCTCTCTTTTATTAATATCTTTTTTCTCTTTTATATATTATTTCATTTAATTATTTAATTCATTTCTTTTATTTAATTAAGTTCTTTTATTTAATTTATTTCTTTTATTCAATTATTTATTTATCTCTTTTATTAATATCTTTTTTCTCTTTTATCTTTTTAATGTGCTCTAATATCTTGTTTCTCTTTTCTAATTATTTAATTATTTTAATTCTCTTTCTTTATATATATTTTTATTCATTTAATTAATTATTTAATTATCTTTTTTATTTTTATCTTTTATTTATTTAATATTGTTTATTTACCTCTTTTTCTTAATTATTTAATTCATATATTTATTTAATATTGTTTATTTACACACGGATTGTCATGCATGCACGATTTGAGGTGGTATCGTTCCCATGGCACGTTCATTCCGATATCCAGTATCCACTTTCATTGGAGTAGGCTCTCTATGCACGCGGACGGGTTTAATGACGAGGGAGAACAACCCGACGAGACATCTCATGTGGTTGACATATTACAGGGGATGGATCCATGTATGCGAAAGCATATGATACGCAGGTTTGTTGATATGGCGGATCCATCTCACAGCAGTGTTCGAGGCCCATCGTACAACACAGAACATAGAGGTCGACCTGCGGGAAAAGCTGAGCTGAGTGGACGGCGCATACCTTCTTGTACAGAAGCATCTACTTCATCATCTAAGGTTGCATCTACATTGAGAGGGAAAGGGAAAGGGAAAAATGCAAGGAGGGAGAGGGAGGAGGTTCACTACATTCAGCATTTACTTTGGCAATTTTAGTAGTATATGTCCCACACTAAAGACGTCAAAGCTGATGGTCATTGTGGATTAGGGGCGATAGCCGTGCAAATCTATGGCACTGAGGAGGGCTGGGCTCAAGTATGACAGATGCGGTTTATCCACAACAAAATATGGCAGATGAGGTACTACAGTCACTGAGCTATTGGATGCCTACGGCTCCAGAGCCAAATTGGATGGACTGTATGAGTTTGGGGGTAGTCATCGCATCACGGTACAACATTGTACTACACACATATGACGAGAATGTTGTAGGTTGTTTTACTCACTTGCCCTTGAGATCCCCTCCAGTTCCAATCCGACAGCGCCAAGAAATAGCTATTGCCCGTATTAACAATCACTTTGTGCAACTTTTTTTGCGCCCTCATCACCCTGTACCACCCATCCCAATGTGGTGGTGGAAAAATGCGTCGGATGAAGCTAAAGGATGGGCTTTTACTTATAATGTACGTGTTGAATTGTGGTTCAACATACTGGGTGTCGTGCTAGGACCACAATTTAGAGACAATATTGATTAGGGCTGAACATTGTCAACGAGATTGTAATATTTATTCACTTTAAAACGTGATTGTAATATTTATTTACTTTTAAGCGTGATTGTAATATTATTCACTTTTAGAAGTTTTTTAAAATTTATTATTCATTGTTAAGACAAATTAATTAACTAATTAAAATAATATAAAGTTTCTAAATATAAAGTCAAATTTTAATGTCAATGTAAAAAAATAATTTACTTGCAAATGTAATTTGAGTAAACCAAATTAAATAAGTAATTAAATAAATAAAGTTAAAAGAAAAAAGAGAAAAAGAAAGAAAGAAAGAAAAAAAAAAAAAAGGAAACCTGGGCCGAAAAGGGAGGGTAAAGGGGGAAGGGGGGTGGGGCCGGGGAGTGGGGGGTTGTCAGGGGGGCATAACACTACTCCTCCTCCTCCCTCTCCTAGACCGACGGCGACTCCACCCCTCTCTCACACGAGTCACACAGAGATCGGAAAGATGGCAGATATACATCGGCGATTCCCACCCCAACGTTGTCCGACGTCGATCCACTCTATCCAACTTCGTCGTCGTCAAACTTCGTGATCGTCATCGTGTATGTATATATATGGAGAGATCGATTTGTGTACTCATTTTGTTTGATATATATTTTGATCGATTTGTGTACACATGTATGTATAGATGGATTTGTAGATCTGTTAATGTATATAATTTGTAGATCTGTGTACTCATATACGCGATATCGATTTGTCCCGATTTGTTTACTCATGTATGTATAATTTGTAGATCTGTTAATGTTTTTGTTTTTTTTTTTTATCGATGTAGATCTGTCACACGATCTCCTCTCTCTCTATGCAACGAACCGAACTTACTTCTAAACCGGACCCAACCGGGACAAACCGAATCGCAACCAAACCGACCTCTAAAAACCAGTTTCGGTTCCATGTTCTCTCCGAACCGGTTTTTCTCGATTCACTCCAAATCACCCCTGAACCGGACCGAGCCGAACCGGTAACACCCCTAATATGGACTTGTGTTTCTTTGTGGTGATTGACACCACGTGAGCTGTGGCAATTTTGCAATTTTATAGATGGCTTCAAGTTCGAAAATTCATCCATTTGAGGAGGTTACAAACCTAGCAAAGCATAATTAGAAAGGGGGTTGCGGGACTATGAGATCTCTAGAAATGTTCATTTTAATGTCTTTTTTTTTTTTTTAGAAACTTTGTTCATTTTATTCATGGCCCATTCTAAATGGTTGAAGTGGTGTGTGATTTCCGTTGGATTGCCACTTACTCTTTTGGTCGTCCGGCCCACAATTTAGAGGGGCCCAAATATTCTTGGCCCATTCCATGGTTAAAAAAAAGGGAGAGTTGTTATAGGGTCCACTATAGCTATTTCCTAACACTTCTAGTCCACCTAATATTTTCCTAACACATCCAGTCCACTCACACGTAACAAATACAAGAATACCCCTAGCTTCTCTTTTCACGACACACTCCTGGTTTCCTCCATCTCTGGTGACCCCCTTCTCTCTCTCTCTCTCTCTCTCTCTCTCTCTCTCTCTCTCTCTCTCTCTCTCTCTCTCTCTCTCTCTGTTGTTGCCTCACAAATCAACACCACCGCCACACAGATCCTCCACCGCGAGCCGCCTTTCTCCAAGCCGAAGCCTCTGACCCCACCTAGATCCTAAGTGACGCCGCCGATCGGCTCCCCCACATCCTCGTGAACTCCATCGGTGTCAACATCACCTCAAATCGGCCGGACATTTCAGATCTATAGTCCACCTAATATTTTCCTAACATTCCGGTGGGTTTCGACCGTACAGGAGAGTTCCGGCAAATTCTGGCCTTTTCGGCAAGTACCGGCCATGGATATCGGTCATCAAAAAAATGAAAGAAAATGCAAGAAAAACACAGAGAAGGAGAATATCAAAGCCAGAAGTGAGTTTTCTGGGCCTTTTGGCATATTCCGGCAGCCCTTCAACTTCTTCTCCGCCGAAGTCTCCCATTGGATCTGGAACTTATTTTTATTCTTCATGTTGTTCTGCTATTGACTTCTCCTTCTTGAAGGATATAAGTCATAAGGACAGTAATGTATGTTGGGAATACAATCCTAAAGGGTAGGTCATAGGTGGGAGCCACTAGCCCACTATTAAAACTCTTTATCAGCCTTATATTAGAAAGAATAATTAGCTACAACATCATCAGCTATATTGTGATGCTCCTTAATGCTCTTATTTTCATTCTATCTGGTCAATTAAAACTTGTTTTGTTATTAACTTATTTGGATACACTTGGTTTATAAATTTTGAAACTCATCCGAAGAGTTATTATACAGTTTTACGAACTAGGGACTGTATTGTCGTAAATATGTTTTGTGTTATATGTGGGTGGATGAGGATTTGATCCCAAGTAGGCTTTTTTTTTTTATAAAAAAAGTCCAGATAACCACATCTTTTGAGTCTAGATAACCACATCTGATCCCAGTGGGCTTTAAAAAAAAAAGATATTGTCTAGATAACCACCTCTAGTGAGTCCAGGTAACCACCTCTTGTGATTCTAGATGATCACATCTGATCCCAAGTATGCTTTAAAAAAAAGATATAGTACAGATAACCACATCTTGTGATTCTAGATATGGTTATCTACTCCGGCGAATTTTCCGGCGAAGTCCATTTTTCGGGCGAACTTTTCCGGCGCCGGTGACTTTCCGGCAAGAGTATATTATGTATTAAATTTAATGTGAGGGTATATTTGTCTATTAAAAATAAAGAGTAGACCTTACACCTTAGAAATTGCAAAAAGGTGGATTAGAGGAGTTATGGAACTAAGAGGTGGACTAGACATGTTACAAAGAACTATAATGGACCTTAGAGTAATTCTTTATAAAAAAATAAACCCTACTCTATTTGTTTCCTAAACGCGTCCAAATTTTGTGGTATATATAGGAGGTGATATAGAACTTGAAAGCAGTCTAATCTCAGCTAACTCATTCTTTTGGCCCTCAGATCTGATCCTTTTGAAATCCTCGCCGAGAAACCCTAACTTCTTACTTTGCCGCACCAGTTGCTCCAACAAAGCGAACATGGTACTTCTCCTCTGAGTTGTTTATGTCCTTTCAAAATTTTCTTTTGATTTGTTTTCTCTTTGCTTTAAAGTTTACATACCAATTCGAATTTAATTTTCCAGGATCCCGATTTGAAAATGGTGAGTTCTTCAAAATCTGATGAGTTATCTGGTTATGATAGTGATCCAGCGAACATTCCTACTGGCGCAGAGGTATCCATAAATTTGATTATTACATGAATGTGTTGGTTTTTCGTCTTCATTTGTTTTCATGTTAATCTTTGAGATTAAATCTCGATTTTGATTTGGGAGATCTCATCCTGAAAAGAAAAGTCATGTAATCTGTGGTGATGACTTACCTAAAAATGATGAGCCAATGGATTCCATAACTCTAGTAAATTTGATGAATTGTACATATAATGTTTGATAAATTGCTTGCAACAAATGATTAGTATCTTGCAACAACTACGACTTAAGATAGATCTTTTTGCTATTGTTATTTTGATTTAGGTTTTTCAAGATTCAAACGATTTATGTGACATGTTGGGATTTGTATTCAATGGAGGTTTGTCTATGCTAATTGGCATGGTAGATTGTGGTAATTCGGCCATCAGTATACGTTTCGAAGGTTTCACACAGGGTTTTAGCCATGTTGTAATTTTGGTTTCTCAACCGAACAATTAAACAATTCAAAAATGATCACTAAAATCTAGTCAAAGTAAACAAAGAGGTGTGTTGCTACTGTTCCCCTCACCGTGAGTAGTATCATTGAGAGGAACCAAGTTCGGTTTTGTCTCAAAGACGCATGGTTTGAATTTCCAATTCTAGTTCATCTACCTCTTGCCACTGCTGTTGGTTTTAGACTCTCAAACTAACATTTAATTCCCAAGATATCTGCACAGAAAATGGCTCTGTTTGTCAATTATGGACGCTATATCGAAGTTTCTCTTATTTCGTATATGTATCATTCGGTTAAAGTTTTGGGGATGTTCTTTGAACGGGAACTAAAAGGAGCTGAGAAAAGAAAAAAAAAATCCTTGATCTCTCACAAGTGTTTGTGAATTAGATATGCAGTTAATTTTTTTTTCTTTTTTAGGGGGTTTACAGTGGCCAGAGTCATGGAGGAGGATGGAAAACATGTTGTAGTAGTCACGGGCTATGGGGTAAAAAAACATGGTCTGGACAGGGGAATTCGCTACTACGAGATCAAAATTTGTGGGGAACGAGATGGGGTAAACAAGGTTATGTGAAGGTTGTATGTAACCGACTAAGTAGGTTCATGCATCCGGTTGTTGAAGATGTGTGTGTGTGAGAGAGAGAGAGAGAGAGAGAGAGAGAGAGAGAGAGAGAGAGAGAGAGAGAGAGAGGTTTCAATCTCTCTTTTTTTATTAAACTGCTTTTATTAGACTGCGTTCATTAGACTGTTGCTTGGACAAATTTGAACTGTTAGGACTTCTGATTTTGGACCTTTGATGTGAACTGGGATATCATTCCTGCGAACTAGATAGAAGCAACAGTCTAATGAACGCAGTCTAATCAAAAGTCTAATAATAAAAAAGAGAGATTGAAACCTCTCTCTCTCTCTCTCTCTCTCTCTCTCTCTCTCATACACACACACACACACTCATCTTCAACAACCGGATGCATGAACCTACTTAGTAGGTTACATACAACCTTCGCATAACCTTGTTTACCCCATCTCGTTCCCCACGAATTCTTGATCTCATAGTAGCAGATTCCCTTGTCCAGACCATGGTTTTTTTATCCCATAACCCGTGACTACTACAACATGTTTTCCATCCTCCTCCAGGACTCTGGCCCCTGTAAACCCCCTATAAAAGAAAAAAAAAATTTAACTGCATATCTAATTCACAAACACTTGTGAAAGATAAAGGAAAAAAAAAATTCTTTTCTCAGCTCCTTTTAGTTCCCATTCAAAGAACATCCCCAAAACTTTAACCGAATGATACAGATACGAAACAAGAGAAACTTCGATATAGCGTCCATAATTGACAAACAGAGCCATTTTCTGTTCAAATATCTTGGGAATTAAATGTTGGTTTAAGAGTTTAAAACCAGCAGCGACAAGAGTTAGATGAACTAGAATTGGAAATTCAAACTCTGTGTCTTCGAAACTAAACCGAATTTTGGTTCCTCCCAACGATACTACTCATGGTGAGGGAACAACAACAACACATCTTTTTGTATATTTTGATTAGAGTTTAGGTATCATTTTTGAATTGTTTAATCCCTAAGTTGAGAAACTAAAATTAACAACATGGCTAAAACCTTGTGTGAAACCTTCAAAGTGTATACCGGTGGCCGAATTTGCGCAATCTGCCATGCCAATTTGAATGGACGAACCCCTGTTGAATACAAATCTTACCACATCACATATAGTATTTGAATCTTGATCAACCTAAATCAAAATAACAATAGCAAAAAGATCTATTTAAGTCGTAGCTGTTGCAAGATACTAATCATTTGTTTTTTTTTTTTGATCGGCAAAAGAAATATATAAATATAGATAAAACATTATATGTACGAATTCATCAAATTTACCAGAGACATGGAATCCATTGGCTCAACATCTTTAGGTAAGTCATCATCACAGATTACAGGATTTTTTCTTTTTAGGATGAGATCCCCCTAAATCAAAATCGAGATTCAATCTCGCAGATTAAGACGAAAAACTAACACATTCATGTATTTTCTGTTGTTGATTTTCCAATGGGGAGATGGTCTCCATTTGGGATAGGATTTTATTATGTTGTTGGGCAAAGTAATAGTTACACGTTAATAGCTATGTATTTTAATTGAGATATATCGGGATGTTCTTAATTTACTTATTTTCCTTTGTCTTATTCAGCGTTCACTGTGACTCATTTTGTTTTTGATCGATTAACCTCCGTTTTCATACACCTTTTTTACGAACTTTGATAAAATAAAAAAAAATATATATTCCCTATTAATCTCTTTTTGTTTATGTTAGGTAAAAATTTGATCATTTTCCTCAACACAATTTCACTCACACGAAAAGAAATTACATGAGATTTTGTCAAGTGGTTCGGACCCATTCAAGGTATAACATATCTCTTAATAACTTCTTTTAAAAGAAAACTCTTTGATTCCAACTATTCTTTATCGGTGGTCTCTTTTCACAAGAAAGAAAAAGTGGGATTCAGTTTTATTTATTTTAGGGGCTGAACCAAGATAAGAATCTAGGCTGCCTACGTACCCATGGTTTGAGATCAAGCCGAACATAGTTCATGTTTACGTAATTTTATTACTTTTTTAAGCGAGCCTCTATGACTCTTTTAATTATTGTGGTGAGCCTTCAATATTTAAAATCTTAGGATTTGCAGCATCACTGTAAGAAGAGCACATTCCAACTAAGTTGCCACCCACTCCTTTACCAATCATATGCCAATCTGATATCTTTTTAACTTTGTGACTACACCCATTTGAGTAGGTTGCCTGCGTACCCGAGTATGATATGGAATCAAGTCAACGTAGTTCAATTTAGGAATTTGACTTTTGTTGGCTAACATTTGAAGTTAACAAAGTTTGACACGGGTACGTATTCGAGTATGACACGGAATCAAATAAACGTAGTTCAATTGGTTTAAGGCATGAGCCTTTGTCTTCCAATATAGCCGTTAGGAAAACTCATTTGCTGTGTTACTGGGAGTAAAACACTTTGAATTTGTCTTTATTTTTGGAATGCAAGCCGATGATAATATTTTAAGAGCAATATTTTAGGCTTCAAGTTCATGCCTTCCAGCGGTAGGATTTGGGCTGCACTTTATTAATCATTTTGGCTGTTGACATCGACTGTCCATAGATTTCATGCCTTTGGAGGCATTTTATTTCAGGCAAAAGTATTTAATTGACTCTGTTGAATTAGGTCAATTTAAGTGGAATTACCCTCTTATCCCTTGACAAAAAAGGAATTAGGAGAATTTGTGATGATGAAATCTGGACAGATCAATGTAATTCTAGGCCTTGTACATCAACACTTTTGGCTTTATAAACCACAATTGTAGATTCCTTTTAAATTTGTCACCAAGTTGCTAGAACTTAAATGTTGGTCATTCAAAGGTCAATTTGCAGAGCACAGAGCTGTGCTTTAATTTTTCCCGTAACTGGAAAAGGAAGGACCCAAATTCGGGAATTGTTCGCTTGGTTTTTTAGGACATTTACTGGTTGAGTTCCAAAGCCCTTTCGGGACTGAACCCTTTTTGAAGCTGCGAGCGGCTTGATTCCAGATCACATGAAATATATGATTAACCGTGGAGGCAAAATAACAAGGCCCGTGGGACTAATTTTTAATTTGTTTAAACCGGCTTTTTTGGCGGATTTGATTTTTTTTCATTTCAACCGTTTATCTGTGTGCTGCCTCACGGCAATGAATATTTTACTTTGCGCGAAATTTTAACTTTTCTCTGCTCCATGGCAATAGTCAACTTTCAACTTTCGCTTCTCCACGGCAATGAAATTTCAACTTTCGACCACCCCGCAGCAATCAAATTTTAACTTTTCGCTGCTCCACACAATGGAATTTCAACTTGTCGCCGCTTCACGGCAATGAAATTCTCCCTGCTTAAGTCTTGTATTTATAGGAGTGAATAACCTCCCCAATCATGTCCAGCAGTTTGTGTTTGTACCCAAAAATGACAATTTTTTCCTAAAGGGCCAAAAAATATTATTTTTGGATCGAATTGGGCTAAATTCACTTGTGAATTTAATGGGCCACAATAATTTTAGTTCCACCCTAGTTATTTTCGAGTGTAACTTGGCCCATTTATATTTTTTTGATCCAATTGCATGGCCCTTTATGGGAATGTGGCAGTTATTAATGAAGTTTTCTAGAAGACAATGGGAGGCCAATTGACTAAGTCAATTCGGCCAAATTATAGCTTTAGAAGAAGACAAGGAGGAGAAGAAGTTATTCTGCATAACATGATCTCCATAAGAAAAGGAATGGAACCCTTTGTAACTTCCAAAAACTACCAGCAATTAGGGAAAATGTGGCTCATTTTTAACCAATTGTCAAAGTGATACAAAGAAAGCCATTTGACAGTAAAAACTCAAGGTAGTGGGCAGTTTGAGGGGCCATGGAACTGCCCATAACCGCCAATAGGTTCTGCAAATGGAGAGAAATTTAAGCAATGCAGGACCTGTGGTATCGTGGTAAGGAGGTTGGGAGACATAGTGGGGCATGCGAGACATAGTGGGGCATGTGGCAGCATCTTAGCTTTCAAGCAGAGAAGGAAATTGGCGCCAAGATCCTTTGTTTGCATCTCTTGAAGCCTATAAATACAAGAACTCAAGATAGAAAAACGGTTCCAACACCAATCAAGTCCATCGCTTACAATCAATCTACTCAAATTACTTTCCAGCAAAGTTTTTAACCATTTTCTTCAACCCGCTTGATAAAATGTTTATCTTTTTCCTAGACTAGCCTAATTTCCTTTACATTTTCTTGTAATTTCCTTCTCAACTTTGTTGAATCCGTTTAGTAGAGTTGATTGTTGTTTATTATTGTTCTCTCGCTCTCACACGGAGGAGAAATTATTAAGTCCTCGCACGTAGGCAAACCACGTACCTATTGGTTTCGGATAAACCATTGCGGAAAAAAAAATACGGTTTCAAAAATTGTTTCGGATCTACTTCTTACGTATGCGAAAAGTTTCATGAGGAAGGTTAAGGTTCTACCTTTCTAGTTCAAAGAACTCGAGCCTCTTGCACACCAAAGATCTTCAACCCTATGAACCAAGAGAACAAATAGCCAAAGGGTTTGTGGGAACCCTAGATTTTTTCTCCCTCTTTCTTCTCTCAACTCTCTCTAGATTTTGTAGGAGAAAAGTTGCCTACACTTTGTGTTGTGTGTTTTCTAAGAGAGAAAGAGATGTATATATAGAGAAGGATCACTTTGCCAATAATTCAACTTAATTAAAATAAATTGAATATTATCTCCAATTGTTGGGCTAGGGTTGGGACCCATGAGCTTCTTGAGGATTAGCTAAAATTAGGCTACTCTCTCTCATCTCTATGAATGGTGGCTCAATTAAACCACATTTAATTCCACTGTATAATTATGGCTGAACTCTAGGCCTCAAGAATTAATATATTATTAGCCGTTAAATGCTAACACCATAATATCAAACTTCTTCACTAAATAATATCCATAAGCAGCAATTGGTCATAATAAATTACTGTCAAACCAAAGTATACTTATATTTTAATTCTGTTGAATACTAGTTCACTCAATTTTAGTCTAGAAAAAACATTCTAATGAACTTTTCATTAAAATGACTAGCACTAGATTTCACAGACTAATCCAGTGAATTAACTCAAGGGGACATTATACTCTATAATAAAATAGAGAGTAAATTCCATCTTGAAAATAATGTTCTCAGAGTCCTAACATAAATCACCCAACTCATCGAGGTGTTGATCAAGTAAGACCTCACTCATTGGTGAATCAAAGTGATATAGGATAGAAACTTGAGTTCATTGACTTTCTCAGAATTAAGGGTGAATTATTATTAGCAAATAAGATTCACACTAAAGTTGACAGTCGTTAAAATAGTGTGACTCTTATAGCAATACTTGAATGCGTACTGAATACACCAACATATTAACTTGAAGTCTTTCACTTTAATAATTGAGATGGATCATTCTATCTTATAAAAGTTAATCATGTTGCAGTTGACCTGATAGATTGTCCTTTTTATCATCAACTGTGGATAAACAATTGTGATTTATATCGCCTGCATGAAAATCACATTCTCATAAACAAATCATATTCAATGTAATTTAGGATTCTAATATTCATCTCATGAATTAATTAAGAATATTCCTCTCATGAATTATATCCAATGTATGAAATAAAACGCTTTATAACAATAAAGTGAAGCTCTAACTATTAACCAAAAATAACAAATTAATTGGTTCTGAGGGCATTAATCCAACAATCATCCACTTGCACTCATAACCAGTCAGGTCTACTTTTTACTCCCATGTTATCAACATGACGTTCAAACAAACTAGACGACAAAGCCTTTGTAAAAGGATCAGCTAGGTTCTCCGCAGATGCAATCTTGTTAACTATGATATCTCCTTGCTGAATAATGTCTCTGATGAGGTGATATTTTCTCTCTATTTGTTTCCCACTTTTGTGGTTTCTAGCTCCTTGGATTGCGCAACAGCCCCGCTATTATCACAATAAAGAATCATGGGCTACTTTGCCAACGGTACCACTCCAAGAGAAACTTTTTGAGCCATACACCTTCCTTAGATGCTTCAAAAGCTGCTACATATTCTGCTTCAGTGGTGGAGTCAGCAAGACACTACTGTTTAATACTCCTCCAACTTACAGCTCCACCTCCAAGAGTAAACACATACTAGAAGTTGATTTGCGTGAATCTTTATCTAACGCAAAGTCAGAGTCATTATATCCAATTGGCACCAAATCCTCTCCACTATAGATTAGCATATTATCTCGAGTTCTTCTCAAGTACTTGAGAATATGCTTTACTGATATCCAATGTTCAGGTCCAAGATTTGATTAATATATATCTGTTGACTAGGCCTATTGCATAACATATGTCTAGTCTAGTATATAGCTGTGGACGCTGCCACAGGGGCTCTCGACTTCGCCGGTTTGAAAATTTGGTTTGTTTCGGAGTTGCCACCCGGGTTCGCGAACAGTCACCTGAGAAACCATTTTGAAAAATGTTACTTTTGCGCCGTGTTTTGAAAAAGGCTTTGTTACCGGTCAGATCAACCAAAAGACTTTAGGTTCAGAGCCAGGTTACGAGAGGGGAAGGGTTTTACGACACCCCCCTCGCCCGACGCGAGATCGGTCTCTACTTTAATGCTCGTGGGATTTTACAAAATATTTTGTTATGAAATTTGATACATGTAACAAAATAGAAATGCAATTAAAATAAATTTGAATACAGATGAATAAATATAACATGAGTGTAAATGCGTATGAAATGCATTAAAACAAAGAACTTAATCAAAACCAAACTTGATGATTTAAAAATTGTTTTGTTCTTTTTATTTTCTGAAAATTGATTTTCCTAATATATATATTTTTTAAACTGACTAATATGATTTTTACAAAATGATGAACAAAATAAATTTGAAAAAATAGTCTATGAACTGCACTTGTGCACACCAATAGTACTCGGGCGAGCGCACAAGTGCTACACCAGCCATGATTTTGAAAATTTGTTCTAACAACATGAAAATCTATTTTTGACCAAAATTAATTTCCTCATGGAATGCAAATATGACCATTAAGCAAAATTAAAATGACAAGCTCAAAATTTCTATAAATTTGTGCAAAAATTGATTTTAGAAAAATAATTCAGGAGAGCATCTGTGCACACGAATAGTACTTGGGCGCACGAATGTTATTACAAGATTGATTTTTTTGAAAATTTATTTTGACATATTGTAGGCTTTATTTGAGTATAAATTCAATATAGATGATTGAAATATACTTAAGTATGTCCCCTCAATGGCCGAATAGTGGCCTAAAGGCCAATAATTTTACCTTTAAAATGTTTGAAAAAGTGCTCCTTTGGACTTGATTTTTGAGGATGATTGGTGCTTGGACGTGAATGGGGAGTTTCAAACCTCGAAGTGTGTTTTTCAAATGATTTTATGTAGCTTAGGCTGGCTGGAGACTAGGAAGAATGTATAGGATTAGAATTTTTGGATTTTAGGCTTTGAAAATATTAGATTTTTGGGTTTTGAAGGTGAACTAGTGAGAGAGAGAGACAGAGAAAGAGAGAATGGAGTGGTAGTAGCAATGGGTGTGAGTGTATGAGAGCTGGTATCCCATTTTTTGGAGATGGTAAGGGGTATATATAGGCTTAAAGGGGATCAAAGTGAGGTTTAAAAAGGGTCAAAAGGTTCCCAAGGGTCCCTAAAACATGTTTCTTGATTTTAAGGGTCTATGGACACCTAGCCATGCAGAAAGAATCGAATAAAATGATGAAAATTCCACTGCAATATGTTGGTACAAACTTGGCTTGCAAGAATCAACTTGTGCGCACAAGTTGGCATTCGTGCGCAGAAGTACTATTGGTGTGCACAACTGCTATTGGGGCGCACAAGTGCTCTGCTAGCTTTTTGGTAATTTTTGGTTTATGGCTTTAATGTTCAAGGGTTCTGCAGAGTTTTTAGGGTTGATTTGCAAGGATTGATTTGGTATTCAAAAGCATAATTTCAAGCATTATCGAGGTACTTTGGCCTTATTTTATCATCGGGGAGGCCGTTTAGGCCATGGTTCGAGAATTGTAGAGGGCCTAAATTGGGGTGTCTACAATAGCACAACATATATAAGACTTCCCACATCAGAAGCATATGGTACTGTCTTCATTTTCTCTTTCTCATCCAATTTATTCGGACAATGGTCCTTAGAAAGAAAGATTCCATGCCTGAAAGGTAAGAGACATTTCCTGGAATTATGCATGCTAAACTTAACCAAAACCTTATCTATATATGCAGCTTGGGACAAACCTGTTATCTTATTTTTACAATCTCGTAAAAGCTTAATCCTGAGGATGTAACTTGCTTCTCCCAAGTCTTTCATATCAAATGTACTTGCCAACCATCTTTGACTGAAGACAATGCTCCTACATCATTCATAATGAATAGTACGTCATTCACATATAATATGAGAAACACTATTATTCTACCTTCACCCCTTTTATATACACACGGCTCATCCGGATTTTGATCAAATTTAATTGCTTGATCAAATCTGATATTCCAACTTCGAGTGCTTAAGTCCATAAATGGACCTATGCAACTTGCAAACTTTTTGCTCTTGACCATTAGCTATAAAACCGTCTAGCTAGACCATATAAATGTCTTCTTCAAGATGACCATTCAAAAATGTCGTCTTGACATCCATCTGCCAAATTTCATAATCATAAACTGCAGCAATGGATAAGAGAATCCGAATGGACTTAAGCATAGCTACAGGCGAGAAAGTCTCCTCATAATCGATACCCTCTTTTTGAGTAAACCCTTTTGCCAATGTCCCGAATCTGTATCACATATAGCTTCATCATAATTAGTAGGATCAGATTCATGTGCAGATGGTTCAGAACCTTCTTCCAAAAGTAAGAATCTCCTAGGTAATCTAGTCATCCTCCCACTATGACGAAGTGCTGATGTGCTATTAGGTGAAGTATCAAAATTATTAGTAGATTCTTCTATAGTGGTAGGAATTTGTTGAGGAACTACAACTTCATTTGACAATTCTTGAAGTACAAATTTTTCTTTGGGTTTCCGGTCCATCATATAATCATCTTCTAGAAAAACTACATTTATACTAACAAAAACTTTATGTTCTTTAGGATTATAGGAAAGCCAACCCTTAGTTCCTTTCGGATATTCCACGAAAAAACATTTTTCAGATCTAGATTCCAACTTACTCATCTTCCCTTTAAGCTCGTTTGCAGGGCACCCCATCTATGAAAATGTTGTAGACTAGGCTTTCACTTGGACCACAACTCCCAAGGTGTCTTGGGAACAGATTTAGTTGGAACATGATTTAATATGAATGTGGAAGTATCAAGGGCATAGCCCCAAAAGTAAATAGGCAAGTCGGAATAGCTCATCATAGATCTAACCATGTCAAGTAAAGTCTTGTTTCTTCTTTCAGCCACACCATTTTATTGAGGGGTTCCTAGTGTAGTCAACTGAGAAAGATTCCATGCTCAACCAAGTGGCTTAAGATCAGAGAGGTATTCACCACCTCGATCTAATCAAAGGGTTTTAAGGTTCTTATCTAGTTGTTTCTCTACTTCTGCTCAAAATTCTTTGAACCTTTCAAAACCTTCAGTTGTGATGTAACAAATAGGTGTAACCATATCTCGAGTAATCATCCGTAAATGTAATGAAATACTCATAACCACCTCGAGCCTTGACATTCAATGGCCCGCATACATCTATATGTATAACACATAAATTTGTATGTATAAGTTCCAATGGCTCCTCAACTCTATTGCCCTTTGCTGAAAAGGACCTTTTAGTCATTTTTTCCTTCTAAACAAGATTCACAGGTTGGTATCGGTTCAACAACCAAAGAAGATAAAATACCATCTTTTACCAATCTATTTATCCTATTTAGATTAATATGACCCAACCTTAGATGTCATAGGAGTGTGGTGTTAGACATGGGGACTTCTCTTTTCAATGGTAAAGATTGTGAGCTACTAATTTTAGT
This sequence comes from Vaccinium myrtillus, assembly GCA_016920895.1. Lineage (NCBI taxonomy): Eukaryota > Viridiplantae > Streptophyta > Magnoliopsida > Ericales > Ericaceae > Vaccinium > Vaccinium myrtillus. The sequence goes on along the minus strand of CM029278.1, from coordinate 16,408,759 downwards.
ATCATGTAGCTCATAGATACGAAGAGTAACAAGGTAAAGACCGTTAACCATTTTACCAGAGCATATAAAAGAACCATTCTTTTAAATAATAACTCTTGAATGAAAATGGATAGAATAACCATGTTTTACTAAAGAAGAAACTGAAATCAAATTCATCTAACAGAAGGAACATAAAGACACTCTGATAAAACTAATCATGTACCACTCTCAAAAGAAAGTTTTATTACTCCTACTGCTACGACTGCAACACTTTCATCCGATCCAATTCATAGTTTGATTTCTCCAACATTTAACCTCTTGGTTACCTGGAACCCTTGCAACAAATTGCAAATGTGATTAGTTGCACTAGATTCAAGACACCATGTATTAGAAGTACTATCGGTATAGTAAACTTCCACGACAAGGAATTCAATAATACTTGCATTTTTCTTGCTTGCCAAATAGTCTAGACAATTCCTCTTCCCCACTTTCCTTTGGGCTTATTTCCCCTTATCTCATCATCTGTGCTTATATTAGTGGGAAGAAGGGGGGCAATTTTCTGTGAGTACATAACTGTACCCCTCTGCAGTTGGCACTATATTCAAATTCCGTTTCCAATCAACATAATTTGGTCCAACCAATTTCTTCTAGCTCAATATGACGGTAAGTGGATTAAAAAAGCTTGACATCTGAAATAAAACAAATATTTACTTCATACATTAATAATGGACATATAAAAAAAATTTGCATTCACATATATCAAATAGTGCAATCCTCTCAACACTATTTAGTGACAACATTGGAATCCTAATCCCATAATAGCAACTCTCCTAGGGGAGATGATGTTATTAATAATTAGCATATCATAATTATTATCTAGACATCTCATATCAAATAAAATATGACTCCCGATTATGGGTCTCTAAAACAAGTCGATAAAATTCCTAGGGGAATCTCTTATTACTTATTTAGTCAAATGTATACCATTATTTAGGGCCGAATGACAACCGAAATAAGCAGCCTCTCTGATGACTCACATCACGTCTCACCCAATCCTATCCATGAGAAATCCAATCTTGTAACCAGTTAGGTGAATACCCTCCGAAGGAATGACCGTACGTAGACGATTCAAGATAATCACTTTCACCTTACTATGGATCAACAATGGAAAGACTGTGGGTTTTTCTCAAAAACCCTCTCCCACTTGATTTTTAGAATTAGACGATTACTTACTTTTTACATTACATGTAAAAATATTACCATATGCACACCTTACCCAAATATCTAATATTTTAATGCATGCGATCGTGTCTAAATTCTTTAATTTTAATAAAGGAATTTAACTTTTGAAAATAACATTTTTTCAAAAATTGACCTCACAGGTCCTCATTTATAAATTGATTCTTATGGATTTTTATCTTGTAGACTTGGGATCCTATAAAGCAACTTTTATAATATATCCCTTTTTTATTATAATGGAGCCATCCATAAAGAATAATTATAAACATTTCTTTTTAACAGTTTAAGATCTTTAACACGATCATACGTCTACAAAGGTTATTTAGCCCTAACAACATGATCATATCACTTCATGAAAGAACAATAAATAAATGCTCTAGAATTAAATGGAACTAGCAACATGTGATTTAATAGAAATAAAACCAATAGGACTCTCCTATGCGCCAGTTTCCCCACAAAAAATTAAGCCTGATACAACCCAAACATATATATCCATGAGAGATGGCCCAAAACATATAACTTGCAATGTATATCATCTCAAGATATTTACGAACATATACTTAAAATTATCTAACCAGTTCAGATTAACGTGGAGAGTCTAAAATTAGTCCACACGGCTTCATTGTTTCCTGATCAACATTTTGATCACTGAGTATGGATTATCAAATGTTGTCAACCCTTATAGGCTCTATGATTAACACTTTAATCATCAACCAACCATTTTTCCTTGGAAAACCAATTATTGTATAACCAAATTGATGGGAGCATAGTATATAGGCAAAAGTTAGCAAAGTCCAACAGGCCTGGATGAAGGCATTCATGCAAACATCTCGTTGCAACCAAGGTACACAAACAGATTCTTTAGTCGTATTCAATTGACTTGCACAAAAGCGCCAATAATTGGTAGACCTAAATGTTCGTTCAAGTTCGTTATGGCCTATCAATCATTGAGTAGGCCTTATTTCAATTGCATCAGGCCATTCTCGTTGAGGTGAACGCCCTTTGAGCTCTTTGATAAAGCCTGAATTACTATTTCAATTATGAGCATTCTGAGTACAAGTTCAGGCCTCCTGACCTATTTTTTAGGCCTTTTTGCCTAGCCTCTAATGTCTTTTACGATTTCTCTAGACGGGAGTTCAGGCCTTATATTGATGTGAGCAGACTTGAATCACTATTATAAGCACTCTAAGCTTAAATCCAAGCCCTTCCACATATTTCTAGGCTTTGCTGCTAAGCCTTTCTATAGTTTCCATGCGGCCATGCTTGAAACAAGCCTCATATTAATGTAAGCAAGCCTTTCATCAAGCATTTCAAGAGCAATAATATCTTTTTTTAATCCAGAGCTGATTTTGGCATCATCATTAGCCAATTCAGACTTGCATCCCATTCAGGCCTTCATTCAATCATGGCTCTGGCTCAAGCCTCTTTCAAAAGAAAGGTTCACAAGATTCCAGGTCCTTGCTCTAATCAGCCCTAGTGGATGCAGATTGAGGCCTTCTATCTCTGACAGAAAATTTGATAGGCCTGAATTGAAAGATAGTTGGTGAACTCCTTACAAGGTTAGAATTCACAGAAGGCCTGCAAATGCATCACAAAAAGTTCCCTCTTACTCCAAACAGAGTCTAAATAGACCTGGATAAAGGTCACACATGAGCATTCTTGGGTGAGGTAAGAACTTCTTATCCAAATTTGATTTTCTACACGCCTCAATTCTACACCAAAATTTGGCATTTTTTCCTAAAGGGCCAAAAGTATTATATTTTGTTCAAAAATGATACATACACTCCCTGGGAGCCACTCCCAGCCACACCCTCTCTCACATGGGGTGTGGTCCCCACATCTGGGCTCCACACCCCATGTGAGAGAGGGTGTGGCTGGGACTGGCTCCCAGGGAGTGTATGTATCGCCGTTCTATATTTTTTTGGCCAAGTTGGGCAAAATTCGCTTGTAAAATTAATGAGCCGCATTAATTTTGTTCTTTTTCAAAAGCCCAGTTAAATTCCTTGGCCCATTATCCAATCTGTTCCGTGATAGTCCATGGAAATGCCGTGATAGTTTTGGGTGGTTATCAGGAGGCCAATTATTTGAAATCAAAATTGGCCCCATGGGATTTATCTACATGTGCAAATGGGGAGTGAAGTAGTGGTGTTACTCCATGTTTTTCATCATTTCTCATGCTTTAAGGAAAGTGGGCATTGCATGTTGATGGCTTTTGGCTCTAAATCCAGTAACCAGACCATTTTGATCGGTTCTAGAAAATTAAGAACCAAAACCTAATCAATAAACGTGTAGAATCTGTCCAGATCCAAACCGCAAGATCGGACCGGTTTTGGTTCGGGTTCGCTTCTACCCGATTAGCATTGGAACACTTTTTCGCAAAACATGAACTCAAAAGATTATTTAAAATTTGGAGCACCAAACAACTCATAAAATAATTATTAGATTTTATAAGATTCGAAACTAAATATGGTCCACATGATACACAAAGTTCTTGACAATCTACCATCAATAAAACAACTTCTAAAATTGATGAAAACAACCAATAAAGTAACAAAGAATGTAATAGTCTAAAAATGAGAGAATAAATTCAGCAGCATGTCTAACTGGGGAATTAAAATTAAAAATTAGGTATTAATAGGGTAAAATAGTTATAGTAATATTTTAAAGACTTCCCAACAAAATAGATTTTTAGGATCATGATCTCCTAAGGGATCCCTTATTTAAAATTTGGTGCGGACCTAGCCTTTTTTAAACTTTTCGGATCAAATTTTGACGATCCGAACCGCTCAATGTTTTTAAAATGCGTTTTCCAAGGTCCACGTGGAAAATCTTCAAAAACAAATACCCGGAAGGGCTTGATCCAAACAGTTTTCGATAAAACTGTACATATATCTCCAAACAGTTTTATCGAAAACTGTTTGGATCAAGCCCTTCCGGGTATTTGTTTTTGAAGATTTCCCGCGTAGGCCCTTAAAAACGCATTTTAAAAGCATTGAGCGGTTCGGATCATCAAAATTTGATCCGGAAATGTGAGGTCTGCACCAAATTTTAATAAGGGATCCCTTAGGAGATCATGATCCTAGATTTTTACTCTGAATAGACATAAAAAAAAAAAAAAAAAAAAAAACAAAACCCTACCTTACTAGGGAAAAAAATACTATTAGCTTATCAAAACAAGATAGATAATTATGTATACCGTCCGGTTCGGTTATAACCGTAGTTCTTCAATTGAAAACCTGTAACCGAAGTATAATTATCGGTTCTTATTTTTTCAGAACCATAATCAGACCAATGAACCACATAACCTAACTAAATAGAACGGTCCGGTCCGGTTCGGATTGGTTTAGCGGTTATATCGGTTTTCTTGTGCACCCCTATACAACTAAAGAGAGATGCAAGCAATTAGGACACTTGGCAGGCTATTATCAATTGAGAAGTTCGGGAAGTTCGGCAGAAACCCATGTTTAGGATCCATGTGTATTTCAAACTATATTTCAAAGGCTATGATCTAGCGTTATGGAGAATCATGGGACATGTGGCAGTTGCAATCCACCCCAGGATCATGAATAACTGCTGGAAACCGCCGCAAATGAAGGGAGTGGGACACATGGCAACCGAGCAATGAAGATGGAAAGGGTATTAGCCATGTGGGAGCTTCTCGACAATGAAGGGATTGACGCCAAATGCTAAACCTGTCACTTTGGAGCCTATAAATACAAGTTCTCAAGACTTAGAAGGGGTTCCTCAACCATTAAGCTCACGTTTACCAAAATTTCGGCTCCGGTCACACTATGTTTTTACTTTCCAACGAAGTATCCACTCAACCCCGTTGAGTTTATCATCGTTTCACAAAATTCTAGACCACCTAGATCTTGTATTCTATTTCCTTTTACCCAAACTTTGTTAAACTGTTAATAAAGTTTGTTTCTTTTCAACTTTATTATTCGGATATAATAAAGTTCTTCTTTTTCTTCTTGTTTTCTACAGCTATTTTCTTCTTCTCACACAGTTGGGAAATTTTAAGTCCTCGCTTGTAAGCAAACCACAAACCACATTGTTGCTTCGTCCTTTTGGTTACACACAATCGCTCTACATACGAAGTCAGAAAAGGCATACAGCCCTTTTTAACTTTGGACGTCGACAAGTCTTGGAGCCACGCTACAACCGCCGGCGCCATTAGTTTTTCCACAAAAAAAAACGAAGAAACAGACGGATTGTGCTAGTTGATGGTTCGTGCCTAAAGACGAATTGTACTAGTATGATGGTCCATGCTACGGGGCAATTCATGTTGATTGACAAATAACGAATATTTTATTGACGATTATCGAGAGGGATTGCAAGCTCTGATGATAATCTTTTACGATTTGAATACTAAACCGGGTATATGTATAACGTATTTACGTGGTTGGGAAACGATTGGAAACCCTAGAAAGACGTGAAACCTTGTCTTATTCGATGGATTATGTTACTCCAAGAATTCAACTTTGAAATTCAAGATAAGGGTTGCGAAAAACTCTGTAGCTGATCGCTTGTCGTCGAGGATCTTCGTTGACTCCCCTTGCGAAACGGCCCCTCTTCGTTCTCATTCACCGATGAACAAGCATTCGAGGTGTTGCAAGTCCATCCCCCATGGTACGCTTTCATTGTCAATTACCTAGCCACGGGCGCGATCCCCTCATTGGTCCAAGCAAGGTAAGGACCGATTGACCCAACCGACCAAGCTTTGGTTTTTCCAGAATCTCAACTGAGCCCGACGAAATTGGGAGTCGGTTTCGACTAACGATGGTTGTCGGGTTGGAAAGCCAATACTGTTTTGGGCTTAAAAAAATCCTAAATGTAAAGAATGAATCGGCTGTAACAATCCCAATTTCCAGTTCTAGCACCTTGTTTGGGCCTAGGAATTCCACTTATCAAAAAAGGGACCTAATTTCCATTTTCCAGCACCATCTTTAGTCGATGTTTTGGGCTCTAAAAATCCTAATTTCTTGATTTCCATAAACACTTCTACTAGTTTTTATTTTATTTTATAACAGTCATTAAACACTTCTACTAGTTTAATACATCATTTCCAGCACCATCTTTTCACAATCAAACCACACTTTGAAGACTATTTTTACAATTAAAAACAACTATCAATATTTCCATGTCCCAACAACATTGTAGCACCAAAAAAAATTGCAGCACCACATTCTCATCAGCCATCGCTCCATCATACTAATCACTCATCTTAGTTTCGTACTCAGTCCAACCCAAAAACAAATGAAAAAAAACACACACACACACACACAAGCCACCAAAAAAAAAATGCACCAAATTAGTCTAGATATTACAACCATTCCTAAGTTGAATTACACAAAAGTTTAAAGTAAGATAACAACTAAAATAAAACATGGACAAGAGTGCTCCCATCCCATGTCCCAAATGGTCAAACCCCAATTGTCAAGTTATCAACCTGTAAAATTCAATTTGAAAATGTGAGAATATGCAATATACATGAGAATGAAAAACTCCTAAGATCACAAAATAACATGAACTGTAAATGCTTTACCAACGAGATGTATGACATGCAATGACTCCTTCACTAGGAGCTTGCATGAATTTTGGAAGTTGTGGAAATAAAGAAAAAAGAAGTAAATTCAATACAAACTAAAATAGTTGACCATGCTTAACAAACAGAAATTCAATACCAAGTAAAGAGTTCACATTAAAATCACATTGATCACATTGCTCAAATTCTTCATTTTTATCCATAGCTTTCCAAAGAGAGATTGATATCGTGTTTAGAAGCTAGTTTTGGGTGCATAGAAGAGTCTCCACCATTGACGATGATAGTGACTAAGGAATGGATCAAGTATGCGTCCACCCATATAAGAGGCCGACTCGGAAGCAACAATAGATACTAGCATGGCTAATACATCACGTAATATTTGGGACAAGACTGGGTCCTTGGCAGAATTGGCTTTCCACCATCCCAAGATATTCATGGATACCTCACACAAATCCAACAAGTACTTGTCTACCTCCGAGTTGCACACACTGGGATACTCCTCCAATAAACTCATGTGAGGATCATCAATGTCATCATCCACCATTACAATCGGCGCCCCGCATGAGGCACTTCGACTCTTACTTCACCCGCGTTTGCATAAAAGTCATACAACTGCTTCAAACAATCCGTCGCACAACCCTCAGTAGCTTCACCCACATTCTTCCCTTCCAAATTTGAAATGCAAGACTTCACCCCTCTTAATTTTTCCCTAGCATCTAGTACCACCGTAACATAAAATAGGAAATTTATTTTATCTCCATTCCCCCAATACTTGTCAACTTTTAGTTTCATGTGCATTGCCATTGAAGACAAAAGAGGATCTTTATTTGGTGATTGACTTCTCTATAGTGGTATCAATGACATGTATCTCATCAAAGAAGCAATTGGATGTGACAAAAAGAGAAGCCAAAAATCGTTTGCTTGCAAGATAGAAAAGTCTCAAGAGTGTAACATAACACTCGACAATTATTCCAATCAAGCTTGCTTGGCACCCACTTTGGTCACCTTCACCCTTACCAACCCGCTCAACCCTGTTTATAAGGTTAGACATTTATATTGTAGCCCCTGGAATATGTCTTGCCTCTGTTAGGAAATACTTTGGCTCATCTAGCATCATTATGTTGATGCTTTGCTGAGTTTCAACCTTCTAGCATCATTATGTTGATGCTTTGCTGAGTTTCAACCTTTAGTCACCGATTTGTCAATTATCTTCTTCTTCGGGTTTGATTCATTCACAAGTAAACTTGGTCCAAAACAAAACAACCTACATGTAAAATACAAACTTGTCGGATCAATGTTTCTCCAAGCCATCGTATGCCATGCTAATATTGTTTTGCTACTTTCTTGAATCGAAAAACATATAGTGTACATTGTATAAGAGTTACTTCATCCGTACACTGGGCAACCATCTACAACTATCCCCTTAGCTGTTGGACAAGTTGCCAAATCACAATGTTCGCCATTTGTGCCCCACCACTTCACTTGTTCATTTTCAATGCCAACTGAGAAGTAGAGCAGCACCGCCATAAAAGCAACTCCTGCATCTAGAGCTGCTGAAAGAACATAGTTGTACCTCTGCCACCACTTCTTACGATAACGGAAGATAAAAAAGTTGAAAATCGTTCCAACGGTGATCCAAGAAAAGTAGTTTACTGCAGTTGCTGGTGGTATATTACCAGTTGCTCCTAGAAGGACTGGAAGATTAACCAAAGGAATCCAAGATTGGTTGGGAAATGCCTTGTGGAAGAGCCAAACTACAATTGGTCCCGCTGCTCCAAAAAGAAAGAACAAATTCAAGGCATTGTAGTTTCCAAGCTTTCCAAAAATCCGTTTGGGCCCCACCAGACCCCATATAACAGATGCGTCGAAGAAGACCCGACCGCCAGGGCATGTCCATGGACTGTTAGGTGGAAGGAGATCTTTCTCGCATATGTCTACAATAGAGTTGAGAAGCCACCATGCCACCGCCATGTTTACAGTACCAGCAATAATAGTTCCTATGAACTGTGATGTACACATGAGAAACATAAGTAATATATATTTCCACGATAATTGAACAATTGTCGAGTTTAATTTGTAGAAAAATAAAAAAGCAAAACCATCTTAGTGGTACTTTCTAGAATGAGTGTTATTGTTGTGTGAAGGCTAATGGGGGACAGTGGTTAAACAATCAACCTATACAAGGCTACATTTGTTCCCAATTTACCCCTCCCGAGTCCCAAGCACCCATTACTTGGTAAATGGCATACTTGTTTTACATTTTGTTTTAGTGTGAATTAGTGAATGCTCCCGCCACACTAGCAGGGAAAGCATTGCATAAGCCCAAAGTGTGAAGTATTGCACCAGTGACCATGCCATAGTGTTTCCTGTAAGAAAATAAAAATAAAAATACCCCTAGAGTTCTTGGCAGTATGAAACTGTTTTCCATTTATTGCAAAGCAATGATTGTTTTTTATTTCTAGTTGGTTCCCACCTATGTCGCACCGATACTTCTAGAGGTCGTCGTGTCCCCGTGTGGGACACGGGGACACTCGGTGGACACTTGCATGGGGACACGTAATGGACACGCCACGTGGCGTGTCCCTTAAATTAAATTATTTTTTCGAAGAGGGACACTCGGGGTACACGGCATGGACACGTGTGACCTATATCTACACACTTTGACTCTCACGATCTCACTCTCCCTCCTTCTGTCTCAATGTGTGTGTGTGTGTGTGTGTATATATATATATATATATATATATATAGGAAAATTTTCTAGTAAGCACCTCCCGTAAATAAGAAAAAATGTAATTTTTTCACTTTAAAAATTGTTTTTGGGAAATTCGAACCGTCCAATGTGTTTAGAATGTGTTTTCAAGGGTCCACGCGTGAAATCTTCAAAAAAATATATATACCGGGAAGGGCTTCATCGAAGCTGTTTTTCGCAAAACTGTAAATTGGACCCTTGAAAACACCTTCTGAACACATTGGACGGTTCGGATCGTCAAAAAAATGCTCGGATCACGGAGGTCCGGAAGTCCGGAGTCCGGATAGGAAGTGGAACCTATACACCTTCTGAACACATTGGACGGTTCGGATCGTCAAAAAAAAGCTCGGATCACGGAGGTCCGGAAGTCCGGAGTCCGGATAGGAAGTGGAACCTATATACACACGTGAAATCTTCAAAAAAAAAAATACCGGGAAGGGCTTGATCCAAGCAGTTTTTTGCAAAACTGTAAATTTACAGTTTTGCAAAAAACTGCTTGGATCAAGCCCTTCCCGGTATTTTTTTGAAGATTTTTCGCTCGGACGTTTGAAAACACCTTTTGAACACATTGGACTGTTCGGATTTCCCAAAAACAATTTTTAACGTGAAAAAATTACGTTTTTTCTTATTTACGGGAGGTCCTTACTAGAAAATTTGCTTATATACGGAAATTTTCTAGTCCAAACCCTCCCGAGAATAAGAAAAAAGTGATTTTTTTTGTGTTGCAAATTATTTTTGGAAAATCCGAGCCGTCTAATGTGTTCAGAAGGTGTTTTCAAGGGTCCACCCGGGAAATCTTCAAAAAAAAATACCGGGAAGGGCTTGATCCAAGCAGTTTTCGCAAAAACTGTAAATAGATTTCCCGCGTGGACCCTTGAAAACACCTTCTGAACACATTGGACGGATCGGATCGTCAAAAAAATGTTCGGATCAAGGAGGTCCGGAAGTCCGGAGGAGAAATAGATCCTATATATATATATATATATATATTTGTATGTATATATATTTGTATGTACTGGTATATATTCTATGTATATATATCTCCGCAGATGTGTATGTATATCTTACATGTATATATGTGCGCATAAAAATGTTAATATCTTATCAAAAGAAAAGTATATATATTTATGTATATAAACTATTATTGCATACATATATAATTATTTATTTATTTTTAGAATTCTCGTGTCCATGTCTGTATCCGTGTCCGTGCTACATAGGTTCCCACTATAGTTTGGGTACCCTAGATGTTGAACTGTGACCTATGTAGCACCGACACTTCCAGAGGTCGCCATTTTCCCGTATGGGACACGGAACAAGGGGACACTCGGGGGACACGTATTGGACACGCCATGTGCATGTCCCTTAGATTAAGTTTTTTTTTGGAGGGGGACACGGCATGGACACGCGTGTCCATATCTACACTCTCTGACTCTCACGATCTCACACTCTCTCCTTCCGTCTCTCTGTCTGTATATCTATGTATGTACTGGTATATATTTGATGTATATATCTCCGCAGTTGTGAGTGTATATCTTACATGTATATATGTGTGTATATGCCAGCACATAACAAGGTAAATAATACATATATAATATATTCATATATATTTATTTATTTATTTTTTATGTGTCCGTGTCCATTTTTTTAGAATTCCCGTGTCCGTATCCATGCCCCTATCTATATCCGTGTCAGTGCCCGTGCTACATAGACTGTGACGTATGTTGAATTGTGACACATGCCTGCATTTATGTTTCTTTCATATAGGCACACAGATTCTCTATGGTGCATGTCATGTTTGTGGGCAAAAAAACGGGTACCTGAACTAAGAACATCGATCTTGGAGGGATCTTCATGTAATGTCCCAGCTTGAAGTCACTAAGGAAAGAGACGGCCTGAGACATGCTCATGTAACCATAGACTTTGAAGCATACATTAGCGATAGGTTTTCCTGGATATATAAGACCCATGACATACTCTGTGATAATGTTCAGCCCTGGTGTCTGCATACAAAACGTTAGAGCATTAGATGGAAAGGAAACAAATTGTACATCAATGTCAAGGACAGCCTTTCTGGAGTCTGGGGAAGTTACTTTGTGCGTTCAATGCCGCACGTGAGGGCTATACTCAACGTACTCCTTCTGGACACCCAATAACGCGTATAGTTTTGCTTTCTTTTCTTTTCTTTTTTTTTCTTTTTTTTTTTATGACGAAGGAACCACCCCATAGGAGGGCCACTATTGGACCCGCCCTAAGAGTGTAAACCTCTGGATGAGCCAAAGCAACCACCGCCCAGCCCACCAGGTAATTCGCAATACCTACCCTGGAGAGGAATCGAACTCTGCCCACTTCGGGAGCAAGGCCGGACACCTTCCGTCGGGACAAGCCCACGGCTGGTTAGTTGTTTACCTTTTTCTTTTAAGCAATCTATAATAAATACAAATTCTTTGATTTCCCATTGCAGATTTCCTATTTTCTGTAGCTTCAACAAAGATAAGTCCATGAATCCTGGAATAGTATTTCAACCACTTTGATCAAAAGGCTTGAACTGTTGCACATAAGATGGTTCATTATCTACTTCTCATGCTGCAACTTAAGCACAGAAATGAAGAGACGCTAAAAGTGACTGCTGTGGTACCTGATTTGTTGTAGCAGTTATGATGCTGATTGGAAGGGTGAATATAAAGGCAAGCAGGCAAGCAAATAGAAGTCCCCACCATGGGATCTGAACCTGAGATTTCAAGACGGTGCAGAGTAGTAGAGAGATGCCAATTGTCACTACGAGCAAAATGTGAAACCACCAGGAAGGTATGTCCTCGTATTTCCTCATCAATCTTGTGTGGATATCATCCTTACCCTTATATGAGGCACGGTATCGTTCGTAGATCTCCCTGTGGAATATCATTGTAGTTCATACCCAACTTCCAGATCATTTATAAATGGTTATTGTCAGACTGTTATCTAAAAGTTTAAGCCGTTAGGGAGAGGTTAACTTTATTATTTATATAATTAAGAGTTATCAAGGTGATCTTGTTTTTATGGCTTGCTGTTGTAACGCATCTATTGGGAGTTAATATATCAAAGCACACCAACCCGGAAAAGAAGAAGAAGAAGAAGAAGAAGAAGAAGACTTTCGACATGTTGCCATAATGTTGTTTTAACGGGGTAAAAGATGTAATGGTGTTTGAAGGCAAAACAAATATAAAAAAATTGTCGCACGTAATTTCGTGATTAAAATGCACAGGAAAATAGTTGGCGTATATGCTTTGTGCTCCCGGCATATTGTACGTTCTTGCTTGTCTATATCAAAAGAAAATGAAATGTGTTAATTCACAATATTGCATTGTACAAATGCTGAATTAACCCAACTAAGCCTCACAAGTTTCCATCACTCCTCCAAATACTGAATTTAGACATCTCTCACCCTTAGTTTGGGCATGTGCATGTCTGTGTGATCTCAAAAAAAGGGAAACTTGAAGGCTGACATTACAAGACAATCTATCATGCAAATTTAATCTGAAATGAAGCTCAACACAAAGTGTGAAAACATATTTTTGATGATGCATTCATATCTTGTTGTTAATGCTGATATAGGCCTAAGGGCAAATTTGGATGAGGAATATTTACCTTCCATAGAAGAGGGAAACATGCGAAAGTGTGGCTGCAATTGCTGCGAAACCAAACCCATAAGTTAGGGCGAAAAACATGCTTAGATGTACATGTCCTTGCTGCTGATATGCATCCGTATCTAGCTCAAACTTGTCGTTCACAATAGTTGATATATTATACACCTGACCTTGTCCATTGAACAAGTCTGATGAGAAGATGGGAAATTTTCGAGCACCAAACAAGTCTAGTCCCCAATAGGATACGGGGATTGCAATGTATACGATCAAGACGAAGCCGACCAAGATATTGACAATGGAAAAAAAAGGGCTAATGAGGGGGCTGAACAAGAAGGATGAGACAGCAGACCAGTCGAGCGTAAAAGCTCCGACTCCAAGGCCTTTCATGCCCGATCCAATCTGTTGCGCTGTGACTGACTTAGAGAAAGCCCAGCAGACCCATGAGATGCTTGTGAGCGTTGGGAAGAGGTATCCAGGGAGTACATACCAGGAAAAGCTGCAAATTAGTGCTATTGCGAAGAACTTTGCCCTTGTCATGCGTCGCTCATCTTCTTCATGCAAAACCCTGCCAAATTCAGATTAAATGTTGAATTCATTGAGGTTATTCAATACTGGAGAGCAAAATTAGGTATAGGCACACAGTATTGTTTTAGGTGGTGGTGGGGTTTCCATAGATAGTATTCTTTGGGGGTGCCTTGTTTTACTTGAATACTCAGTTGATATAATTATAACAAGAAGTACGTTGTAGTACGTTTGAAATGAGGATGTTGAGATGGACGAGTTTCTAAGTAAGAAGGGTGAAGTAGAAAAGGCGGTGTACTTGTGTCTCTCAAAGAGTGTAGTGAGGGACAGTAACCGTATAAGAGGTTTCATGTGTGATGATTCTGATAGTCTAAAGACTGCTGTGGCCTAAGATTGTGAGGTTAAAACACCATAAAAAGCCTGGTTAAAAGGGAAACAGGCATCCATAGTCAACCTATTTACAGTTCATGTTAATTTGTTAGCAACTATCTCAATCTGAAGATTTCAGGGGTTAGGACGTAGGTCCATCAAGTATAAGAACACTACTACCCCTTCGGCCCTTCACAAATGATCTTCTTCGAAACATAAATAGCGACTTGAACAAGATAAAGAAGATTATGTAGACGAAATAGACTTGAACCCAGGACTCTCCCGAGACAGATATCTGGTATCATATTACAACTTTCTTGTCTAGTTACTTATGATGTTAATTTGGTATTTTGAGAAATGTATATGAATATAGCTATAACCTTATAACGGCTGACCCCAAGGAACAAAAGCTCAATAATTACGATAATCATTTTTTTTTTTTCAAAACATTTTGTATTGCAACATGTATTTTTCTTATTTTTAAGTATATTTTTAATGTACTTACATACCTCGTACACATATAAACTTGAGTAACCATTTTTCGCTTCAAAGACTTCTCATAGTACTATTTCCCAAACCGAGGACTCTCTAAGAAAATCTCAGCCAATCTCTAGACACCCATTTATTGCAAATAACGATATATTTTTATCACAAAAATGAACACAAATCAATCAAATGTTACCAATATGATTTTTTTAAACTTTCTACAAGTCAAATACTTATTATATCATGTCTGGAATCAAGAGATATATGTCTTTAGTAACTTTGAATTTTCTTCAATCTTTGAAGAGCTTGGTATTTGCTTTATGCTACTGCACAAATCTTAAGCTCTACCACGCTCTTTAAGTTTCGTTTTTCATCCTTTAAAAAAAAAAAAAAGTGTAACCTTTTTCTTGCTTTTTGTTGCTTTATTATTATTTTCGTTTTTTGGTAACTACTATACTTTTCTCTAGAAAAAGATAATATGAGATATGGTAGAAAAGTTTATTCTATAAAAAAAAATTGTCCTTGAGTTCTTTTATAAAATATCAAAACATTTTTTGCTTGCCTCTCTTTACACTTTTTAACATCAATTTTTACCTCCACTTTCACCCATTAACTCTTTACCCACTAACTTTTTAAAAGGGTAAAATGATAATTGAACAAAATTTTAACACTAACTTTTCAAAATAAATACTTATTAAGAGACAGCCCAAAATAAAAATGTCTATACTCTACCCAAAAAATAAAGGATAGAGGGAGTACATGTTAGGAATTGCTCAAAACTTGTACACTTATTCATTTCCTGTCAAATTTCTTTATCCAACACTTAAAGTGTCCTTACTCTTTTTATAGTATTATTTTCCTAAACAACACGTACTTCTATCTCTGTATATATGGACCCCATTCCAAGATGGTTAGAATCGTGGTGAGGTGGTGACTTTAAAGGAGAGGAAAAAGTGTAATTAGTGAAGTTATCACGGTAGTCAGTCGAGGGTGCTTTCCTATCATCTCGGATTTATCTCCGGTGGGTATCTTGGCCTCTCTTTCCCTTTTAATCTTTGTATTTCTTCAGAGATTAATAAAGTTTTTCCTCTTCAAAAAAAAAAGTCAGTCGATTGTGTAGCTGTACTTAAGTGCAATGAGGTTGTGAGTAAGCCTCATCATTTGGCCCGGGGCCCGCCCGAAGCCCGCAAGGCCCGTCGGGCTTTACCCGAGCCCGAGCCCGCCAAATGGGCGGGCTAGCCCAGCCCGACTTTTCCATGGGCCGGGCTTGGGCCTAAAAAATTTAACTACAATCCGCCCGCCCGCCCGCCCATTGGCCGGCCCGCCGGCCCGAGATACTAGCCCGCCCGTAGCCCGGTACATTTGTAATGCATTATTGCACGGTTAATGTACATAAGATATAATATATAATGTACCAAAAAAAAGATATAATACAAATGTACCAAAATAAAAAAAATAATACACAGTTGGACATGTGTGTAACTATGTGTATATATCTGACAGTAAAGTTCTAATAAAAAAACTAAACATATGCATTAAAATTTTGAGAAGGTTTGAACATATGCATTGATTGACCATCATTTGTTGCATGGGTAACTAACAACTGCATATGGTGTATTATTGTTATAGCATATGGTAGGCTAGACAAGGTTCAGTTGTAATTTAAAAAAATGGCTTCAAAAGGTTCAGCTGTAACAAAAATAAAAAATAAAAAAAGTGCATTTGGCCCGCCCAAATAGCCCAGCCCGCCCGAAGACTGGCCCGCCAGCCCGCCCGAAGACTGGCCCGCCAGCCCGCCCGACTAAGATAAGCCCGTGGGCGGGCTTGGGCTTCAACTTTTAAGAGATAGCTCGGCCCGCCCGGCCCGCTAAAAAGAAAAAGCCCGCATAGCCCGGCCCGCGGGCGGGCTTGGGCTGAAAGTTCGCGGGCTGGGCCGGCCCGGCCCGATGATGACCCTTAGTTGTGAGTTCAATTCTTATATATAGACATGATATTGATACTCTTATTGATCGGTTGGGTTGGGGTTTGTATGATGTAGTTTCTTCTAAAATATGGCCAAATAAAAAATAAAGGGAGCGAAATTAAAAATATATATCCTTCTATATTAAAAGGAAATCCTACCATTTTTCTTTCGCTTTAAACCCGTGATTAGTATTCACGTTTTCCACCCTTGAATGTAAATTCTATGTATGCAATTATTCAATGTAGATTCTATGTATGCAATTATTCAATGTAGATTCTATGTATGCAATTATTCAATGTAGATTCCATGCATGTAGTCATGATTTTAAACACATTTTAGAAGGTTCAACGTATGCATTAAACACATGATTTTAATCCATCGCATGTAGCCATTGTTTGATTTTCTGTTCTGGTGTAGGTAAATAGTCATCATGAACTTAGTACTTGCATTAATATTCATCAAGATTAATTAAAAACATATTGGAAAGTTCAATGTATGCATTAAACACATTTTAGTTCTTTGCATCTAATTGTTGGTAGGTTCAATGTATGCATTTATATCTAAGTTCATTCTTATCTTTTTGGATGTATTCATTAATTAGGTTCATTTCATTTAGAGTTCTTGGAATTAGAAGAGTCTTTCCCGTGGATTATAAATTGAGATGGAATCTTTCATTTGGGACAGAGAGTTGATTAATGAATTGAGTTTACAAGGTTGAGGCCATTGTAATTGGGGATTGGGCTGCAGTCCTTCCTCGCAGAACCGCCTAACCCTTGCGAGGGTGAAGCACCTCTATCTCTTCTCTCTCTCCTTCTCATTTGCTCACTCTTTGTTCTTCTTTACACACTTCTCCAAGTAATATTTCTTATTTCCCCACCCAAAACTACCACGATTCCTATTGTATGCGGAAATACTCAAGTGCCCTAAAACCGTCCTACAAGAACACGAACAAGGAATTTGCTTTTATTCCAAAATTCAATTTCCAAATTAACCAAGCACAAGAATGGGATTACCTAGGAATCAATTACTGGGAATGCCCAATGCTAAGACACATCCAAACACAGCCTCACAAGGATCCACTTTTAACACCTATAGCTTAATGTATGCAATTATTCAATGTAGATTCTATGTATGCAATTATTCAATGTAGATTCCATGCATGTAGTCATGATTTTAAACACATTTTAGAAGGTTCAACGTATGCATTAAACTCGTGATTTTAATCCATTGCATGTAGTCATTATTAGATTCTATGTATGCAATTATTCAATGTAGATTCTATGTATGCGCTTATTCAATGTATGCATTTATATCTAGGTTCTTTCGCATATCTTATTCAATTATTCATTAATGGATTTGTGGTGGAGAAAAACAGGTGATTGGATACATGAACTCAGTTCAAAAAATTAGTGATGGGTTCTTTGCTCTTCTTTTTATTGCATTCAAATTTGATGATGGTTTTTCTGTAGAATTGGATTTTCCTGAGCAATCAACGCTCTGAAGTTACACGGAGTATGGGAGAAAAGGAAGAAGTATCCTTTATTTGAATAAATTTTGTATATTGGTGTTGCAAGTAATTGATTTAATCTATATTTGAGTACATTTCGGAATTTCCGGTATCTAAGCATCTTGCATTGCTCAATTTTGGTATTCAAAACTGGCAGTCGGAGGCATCACTTATACAATCCGATGTTAATGTTTTTTAGTTGTACACTTCCTTGAAGTATAAATAGCAGAAAATGGGCTTCCTTCGGTTTTTTTTTTTTTTGCAAGATGTTGGTTGGCCAGAAGGAAATAAAAACAAAGTACAAAAGCACGAGCACGAGACTCCATGCGTGCTTGGAGCCTTCAACTAGTAGAAGTAAAAAGAAGATACCATATGCGTAAAATTCAATAACGATAAACATAAGGGCACCAAAAATGTACAAGCGGCTTGCAGGCCCACTTTTGGGTCTCACACAAAATAATTCAAGTTGTCCATTAATTTTGAATTAACTTTTTTATTATTCTTGCAAAAACTCAGCACAATTGAATATCCATAAGTGGGTGATCCTATATTCTAATTTCTCATTTCAGAATTTAGGATCTTAAATTCTGAATGAAAACTTAAAGTTTGGATCAATCACTTACACATATTAAATTGACTTGATTTTATTGCAAGGTCATTTGAAAATTTATTTTGAAATTATTGAACCATTCAGATTATTCATGTAGGACCTAAAAGTGGGCTCCAGAAGCCTCTTGTATATTTTTGGTTCCCTTTATTTCGATACCCATAGTCGTGTCCATTCAATAAGAACAATGATACATACACTCCCTCCCAACCACTCCCTACCACTCCCCCTCTCACATGTGGTGGGACCCATCACATGTGGGACCCAAGGTGGGACCTACCACATGTGAGAAGGGGAGTGGTAGGGAGTGGTTGGGGAGGCAGTGTATCTATCATTTTTTATTCAATCAATAAAGTGTTTTCAAAGTCTGCACCTTGGTTGGTGGATTGTTCAGTAAATTGAAAGTGAATGAATCTCTGTCATCAAATATGTTATGTCGAACATTATTGAAATACCCATGTACTATAATTTAATATAGATTGTTTATGGAGCATTTATATGTCGAAGAATAATGAAAGCGAAATTAAGTAGTATTTTCGAAAGTAGTCAAGGGGACGAACATATATCTTTTTTTCCTGGTAGAAAAGGTGCTGAGTATCACTTTCATGATGGGCACTGCACGAAAAGACACGGCTCATGGAGCCTTGCCTAAAGATAAGACATGGTTACAGGAAATGTTAGTTTTGCTAAACATACGTAGCTTTTATTTTTTGAAAAATCAAAAATACCATTGATTCCAAGTAGGGATGCACACCGGCCTGGTAATCCGCCTTGTCCGTCCTTTTAGGAATCGGGATAAATACTTAGGTATGACTAGGCTGTGTTGAGATTTTAAGTTTGTTTACTTAAACGGGCTGAGTTTTGGAAAATTCCTTTAAGCCTGGCCCAGCCTGATTAAAATAAATTCTTTTTAATAGGATATATGTATATGTTGTTACTCCTGGCTGCTTAGGGGTTTTCTTTCTTGAAGCGGCACATCTCCTCTTATTTGAGAGTAAGTTTCAGCGTTGTCTTCTTGGTCTTTAATTTCTTATTGAAATAGAGTGATTTTAGATGAGAGATACCCGAGAGAAGTTTTGCGTGCTAGAGCATCATTGATATTCGGATTTCAACTTTTTTAGCACTTTAATTACTTTTTGGGAGACAATTCAATTATTAGAACTACATAGTTTTATGGGTCTATTTGTAATAGTTTTGTGAAAACTTAAAATTTTAATTTACGATTGTAAAACTTACTTGCGATCGTTATGGTCGATTAATTTATGTTTGTGATATTATGCTTTAGAAAAATAAATGGACTTTGATATATTAAATAAAGCCCGATTATTAATGGACTAATTTGAACATGTACAAGTCTCGTTATTATCTAATATAAACTCGAGTCGAAGTCGACCCAGCCCCACTGCATGTGCCATGTGATAGGAAAAGTCAAGTTGCCATCAAGTAATCCAAGTTCCTCTCAACTTCCCAAAATATTTTATGCCTTTGTTATGAAAATCCGAAAATAGACAGAGAAAGCTTGTATGTGTCATTTCAAAAAAACAAATAAATAAGTAAATTTGTGTAACTGATGGGGACGCCTACAGTGAGGCTTATCTAAAATTATCACTAAATTTTGTGATCCACTACTTTTTGGGGTACGAGGATCGATTGCCAAACATGATTGGCAATATCAGTTTTGCCTGATGAGTTTTTTCCACTTGTTCATTTTGGGCTTTTGTTCTTTTTTTAATTTGAAAAAGGAACAAAAAAAAAAATACTATTAATGTGAAAAAGGAAGAAACAATAAAGGAAGACGAAAAATAAAGTAATTGAGGTTAAAATAGAAATTCTGGTGCATAATGTCCATTAATTTAAAACGTTAAGTAGCAAACAATAAAAATGATTTTCTAATTAAAATTTAGCTAAAACTAGTCGAGGCTATCTTCATACGATTGGATTAGCTATTTTATTTATAAAATGAATAAATTTCACTTACCTCCCATGAGGTCTTTGACAAATACACAAACCTCCCCTACACTTTCTAAAATTTCACTGTCCTCCCTTGCTTTTCAGACTAATTGTCTAATTCCCCCTTGTCGTTACCTTTAGAGGTAACAATGTAAACTTTATTCCTAAAGTGAAATGACTGTAATATCCTTAATGTATATTCTCTACCCTAAAATTGTTTTTAGAAAAATAGTTAAAAAAAATTCAAAAAAATTAAACCGTTTTTCATTTTTTTTTAAAAACAACTTTTAAACAAGTATCAAAGAGAATTTTTTTCAAAAAAAAACTACTATTTGAAACTTTTTTTGTTGAAAATAGTTTTCTATAGGAAAATAAATTAATTTTGAAAATTTTTTTTAATAATTTTTTGAAATAAGAAATGGTTGAAAACATTTTTTTTTTGTATAAAAAACTAGTTTTTGGAAAACTGCTATTTTAAAAAAAAAAGTTTTTAATATATTTTTTCCAAAAATCTGAAAATAAATTTTTTAAAAACTGTTAAAATAACTATTTTCAAAACTTTATTTTTAAAGAAAAATGGTTTTTCCAAAACTAGTTTTTTTAATCCCAAAAAATAGTTTCAAAACATTCGTATTTAAAAAAAATAAAAAAATAGTTTTTCTCCTCCTTCAAAAAACTATTTTCAGCAAAAAAAAATTGAAAAGTATTTTTTTTAAATAATTTTCTTCGATACTTTTTGCTTACAAGATATTGTTAAAAATAGAACTGGTAATTTTTAAGAAAAAAACTTTATAATTTTTTTTTAAAAAAATAGATTTTTTTAGGATGAATAATATATGCTAAGGGTACAATTATTCCACGAAAAAATTTAACACCGTTAGCCTTAAAGTAACAGCGGGGGGAATCTGACTATTAATTTGAAAAACAAGGGAGGCCAATGAAATTTCAAAAAGTATAGGGGAAGTGTCTGTATTTGTTAGAAACCTCAAGGGTGATTAGTGAAATTTACCCTTATAAAATACTCCCTCTCTGATTTTTGAAATGTGTTGTTTCGTACAAATCCAACTTATTAAATAAACATCATCATTACATCTTTCACATCAACTTTTACCTCCGCTTTTACTCGTTTAGTCTTTACCTACTAACTTTTAAAAAGCGCAAAATGATAAATATATAAACTTTTACCCATTAATTTTTCAAAACACACTTATTAAGGAATAGCCCAAAATGTAAATGTCGACACTAAAAAAAGGATGGAGTAAGTAGAGGTTTAGCCGTCAATAGATGTACAAGAAAGTAATAAAGTTAAGTACCATGCCTCACCCCATTGCATTACATATTTGTGTGAGACCTACACATTTTATTCTAGACTAACAAAATATGTGGTGTGAAGTGTGAACCAATACGTGAGTCACGGTTCAGTTCTAATTCTTATCCATGGATTACATATAAATTCTACATTTCTAATAGTGCAGCAAATTTATTTCCGATAGTGTAGCAAAATCTTTCCTCATTCATAATAGCAAAAATGTATATATGTAGTTTTTATCGAAAACTAATCAGATCAAGCCCTTCCCTGTATTTTTTTCACTGATTTCTCGCGAGAACCCTTAAAAACACCTTTTAAACACATTGGACGGTTCAGATCATGAAAATTTGATCGGAAAATTAGAGAATTGTAGAAGTCTCTGATGAGAAGCCCAACAGGTATACGTGATTGAAAGTTTGTTGCATACACACACACACATACATATACAAGAAACTTCCAATAAGAGACCCTTACATAAATATTTCATGCGGACCTACCACTTTTTCGAATTTTCGGAAAAAATTTCAACGATATGAACTGCTCAATGTTTTTAAAATGTGTTTTTAAAGTGCGGGAAAACAGTTGTGGGCCGTTGGATCCTACGCCCTTCACGTGATCCAACGACTCACAACTGTTTTCCAGCATTTTTTTTTGTGAGAGAGCCCTCATAAGAAACTTCTTGTATTGGAAGAGGTTCGGGAAGAAAAAGTTAGAAAAAACGCTATATATATACACACCTACATGTATAAATATAGATATCTCATTGTCGGATGTGGTTAATCTACATTTCCAAAACAAAAAATATGTAGACCAGACCGTATCTCACGGTTTTTTAATTTTTTTTTAATTCGTATCCGGACAATTAATCCACGAATCTGGACTAAAACGTATGGTTCTGTACGATTTCATTGTGCTCTGGAGTTTTTATGCAGCCCCAATGTCATCCGGTGATACCCAGGATTCTAAATACTCAATTTTTTGAGCGGTAGATATGCCAAGCGGACCCCACCAGGCCGATTCAAAAGATTCCAATCTTCTTTAGCAACCCTTTCTTTATTCCAAACTGCATGAATGATTTCTAGATTGGTTGACTCATTCTGGTTGACCTATGTGTGATTGCACTCTCTTATTAGTTTAATTATCTGATTAAAAATAATAAAACAATGCATGTTAGCCAATATAAGACACATACATATTGCTTTCCTTCCCTCTCTCTCTCCTTCATATACTCTTTGTGGTCATTTGATTTTTATAAGTTCAAATAAATAATAATACTTTAAATTTAAGTATTTAAGGATATGAATATTTGACCACCATAGAAAAGGACATGAGACCAATGATATGATAAAAAAAAAAGTGAGTGATTTTTCGTCCACTTCAAAAAAGAAAAGCATCTTTTTAAAATTGTTTTTATATCCGAGTACGGAAAATAGGTGTTTTCTATCTAAAAAATAGACGGGGTATCTTTCTAATAATTTTCTATTGGCTTAAATAATCAAAGGATAAGTGGAGCTACGGATTCTCGTCAAGTAATCATATTAAGAAAAGTGGTGAAAGAGTTTTCCTTTGAATGTAAGTATGTATATATGTATATGTAGTGTGCGAACTTCGCATGAATGCCTCTAGTGTGTGTGTGTGTGAACTTCACATGAACATAAGTATGTATGTATGTGTTAGGGTGTGCTTACCGGAAAAGAGTGACCTGAACGAGATTGCCGGGCCACCACATGTGGGCAGGCTCCACCACGTACTTCCTCAATAGCCCAGCCCACCCATATCCCAACACCTGCAAATTAATTACCCACAAATTTATTAAAAACTTTTTCGAATCGCGATTCCAAGAATTAGCACCGTTGGACTGTTGCTTCAGAACCAATATTTTGATCATATTTGGTGACAATGTTTTGAATACCATGCATGTAATTTGTCACAAATGCATTTGATTAAATGTGTCTCATTTGTCACGTACGTGGTCACCAAGACATTTCTCTTCCGGTGCTCCTTTCCCTTGTTTTTAGAAGAAAAAAAGATTTAAAGGTTTGTCAATTTTTTAAAATGAGTTGGAAGAGTAAAAAAATTAATGTAGTTTGGTTTCGGTAAACTAATTGTAATACAGCAAAGAACTATGTTTCCAACCAGGACAGTGCTACCCGTACAGAATGAGGGCACAGAAATTGCACAGATCGCGTTCGGGGACCCAAAATCGATTGAAACGGTGGGGCTTTGGTTGAACCACTTCTAACCGTCCGATTGAGATGAATTTTTGTGGGGCCCTTCGGAAAAATGTTCTAATAATAATGAACGGTTCGGATCCCTCGTGTGGGACCCAAAAATGGGTCCCCGAACGCGATCTGTCCAATTTATGTGCCCGCTTTTCTGTACCCGTAGGTTTATCCTTCCAACCACGTGTAAGCCAAAAAAATTTTTGGATAGGATGATTGATTTCAAATTTGTCACACGAATGGTCAACAACACACTCCCTCAGTCCCCCTTTTTTTTTTTTTTTTTGTAAAACGCCTCCTATTTAAGGAATAAATTGATTTATCTGAATTTGTTTAAAGAAAACCACAAAAATTATCGAAAAAATAATACTACTTTATAAATGAATCCAAAGAATGAAACAACTTTAGAAAAAAAGAACAAAAAAATATGTACGGAGGGACTAGACTGCCAAACTGCTAAAAAAAAAAAAGGCCCAGAAATTTCTTTCAAAATTAAAATTAAAATTGAACAAAAATAGGGAGAGAAAAAAAAACACAAAAAAAGGTGATTCACCTGAGTAGTAACAACAAGGATCCAACCCGCCAGAAACGAGATTTTCCGATGATAAAGCGCTTTAATAATATCAACAATCCCAACCGCATAAGCCGGTCCATTCCCGAAAGCACTTCCGGCGTTAGCAAATATCGTGATGAGCACGTGCTCCTTCATGTTGAAAGGACCCGGGTTCAGCGAAAACAACCGCTTCCCGCACCCTGGTATCCGGAACTGAGTTCCGGGTAGAACCGCGTGCATGAACCGGCCTATAGGGAGAGTCGCAATCTGGACCGTGATCTGGGTTATCACAAGCGGTTCGGTCCGGTACGAGAAGAATTGGTTGAGGAAAGAGAGGAGGCAACAGGAGAGTACGCCCAGGAACCACATCCGGAATGTCCATACGGGTAGACTCGGGTCGTCTGTGTTCGCCACGGTTAGTCGGACTTGTTCGATTGGAGAGACATCGTCGTCCTCTTCTTCTTTTTTATACCCGTCGGCAGCGCCGGCGGCGACGGTGGGGGTAGTGATGGTGGTTGGTGGGTATGGGTGCTCTATCTCTTGAGTTCCCATGCGGGTAGTTGGGTTTTTCCTTTTTTGTTTGGGTAGGAACAGTGGGAAGGATGTGGGGTTAGTCCTTATATTGCAATTTGTAAGGCAAGAGTTTTGGTTGACTTGGCTGTGGACAAATCAAGTGGGTTCCCTAACACAGTCCGTACATTTTCTGGACATGGAGTCTATACCCCTCGTTTTGTCCCAAGTGATTGGGTGGGGATAGAAATTGGAAGAGGATAAAAAATCCCTAAAACTTTACTCACTCATTCCTCCCTCACAGTCATCTCCATCCCTTCTTTCTCAGACCATCTCCTAGTCCTCAGTCATCTCGCCATCACCCAGTGGCGGCTCCAGGAATTCTCGTGAGGGTGTTCCGAAATTCTACTACTGGTCTGAAATCATTTTTATATAACTCTTGGTGACTATCTCCACGCACTCATGTGTAAAAGGGAAGGAATCTAAATTGAGCAATTTTGTTGTGAAAAGACGAAGACTTGAGTTGGGCCATGACCTGTTTGGCTGTTTCTATCCCACCGTCTTCCACTTGCATTTACTGACAGAGAGAGAATAGACTAGGGATTGATCTTTCTAAACCGTATTTCACGCACATAAGGAAATGTATGAGTAAATGGTGTCATTCGACAGGGAAAGGCTACTCTCTAATCCTAATCCATCCAGTCTCATCCAATTTTGGGCCTTCGTGGATTTGTTCGAGACATCGTCCTCCTCTTCTTTAATCCAAACCATTCAATTTATGAGTCATGCATTGGATATTATTATTGCAAAAACTGTGTGGTCAGACATGATAGCTGTGAGTAACACATTTAACACATTCGTGCAAAAATTTAAAAAAGATGGCAAAAATGATGTTCATGCGTCCAATTTTATTTATTTTTGTTAAATCAAAACATTGTTGCCACAAACTCATACTACACGGCAGTTGGGAAGAACAAAATTTTTCAACTTGTATTAGTGCTAGATTTGAATTTACAGTAGGAAGTTTGTTTTACGTACATCTATACCTTTCAAGACTTGTGGATCTAAACATGACGTGACGTGATGGAGGAGAAGAGTTTTTAACTTGAAAACAGAGGATAGACTTGGCTTTTGGAGTCCCTGTAAAAATCCCTCTGGCTTTACTCACTTTTTTTTCTTTGGAAGTTAAGGTTGATTGCTCAAGATGTAACCCCGGAAGGACCGGTGTGTCCTTTGTACTATTTTTTTTTATCCACGAGTCTTTTGCACTAGTGGCAGCTCCACGAATTCTCTTGAGGGTGTTCAGAAATTCTACTACGGTCCTCTAGAAATCATTTTTAATATAACTGGGTGGTCCGGACTATCCTACGCGCACTCATGTGTAAAGGGGAAGGAATCTAAATTGAGCAATTTTGTTGTGAAAAGACGAAGACTTGAGTTGGGCCATGACCTGTTTGGCTGTTTCCATCCCACCCTCTTCCACTTGCATTTACTGACAGAGAGAGAATAGACTAGGGATTGATCTTTCTAAACCGTATTTCACGCACATAAGGAAAGGTATGAGTAAATGGTGTCATTCGACAGGGAAAGGCTACTCTCTAGTCCTAATCCATCCAGTCTCATCCAATTTTGGGCATTCGTGGATATTTTTTAGGCTTACAACGGTTAATCCAAACCATTCAATTTATGAGTCCTGCATTGGATATTATTATTGCAAAAACTGTGTGGTCAGACATGATAGCTGTGAGTAACACATTTAACACCTTCATGCAAGAAATTTAAAAAAGATGGCAAAAATGATGTTCATGCGTCCAATTTTATTTATTTTTGTTAAATCAAAACATTGTTGCCACAAACTCATACTACACGGCAGTTGGGAAGAACAAAAATTTTCAACTTGTATTAGTGCTAAATTTGAATTTACAGTAGGAAGTTTGTTTTACATACATCTATACCTTTCAAGTACTTGTGGATACTAAACATGACGTGGATGGAGGAGAAGAGAAGTTTTAACTTGAAGACAGAGACCATAGACTTGGCTTTTGGAGTCCTGTATTGTGGTCCTGGCCTTTTTTTCTTTGGAAGTTAAGGTTGATTGCTCAAGATGTAACCCCGGAAAGACCGGCGTGTCCTTTGTACTATTTTTTTTGATCCACGAGTCTTTTGCACTAGTGGCAGCTCCACGAATTCTCTTGAGGGTGTTCAGAAATTCTACTACGGTCCTCTAGAAATAATTTTTAATATAACTGGGTGGTCCGGACTATCCTACGCGCACTCATGTGTAAAGGGGAAGGAATCTAAATTGAGCAATTTTGTTGTGAAAAGACGAAGACTTGAGTTGGGCCATGACCTGTTTGGCTGTTTCCATCCCACCCTCTTCCACTTGCATTTACTGACAGAGAGAGAATAGACTAGGGATTGATCTTTCTAAACCGTATTTCACACACATAAGGAAAGGTATGAGAAAATGGTGTCATTCGACAGGGAAAGACTACTCTCTAGTCCTGATCCATCCAGTCCCATCCAATTTTGGGCATTCGTGGATCTTTTGTAGGCTTACAACGGTTAATCCAAACCATTCAATTTATGAGTCCTGCATTGGATATTATTATTGCAAAAACTGTGTGGTCAGACACGATAGCTGTGAGTAACACATTTAACACCTTCGTGCATGAAATTTAAAAAGGATGGTAAAAATGATGTTTGTGCGTCCAATTTTTTATTTTTTTTTGTTAAATCAAAACATTGTTACCACTAATCCCAGGGTCTATTTACGCCTCGCCACACACATAAACTGGGCAAAGCCAATGTCCTCTAGAAATCATAATTGTACATATATAAATAAAAATTCTACTAATACAACAATGCAACCGAAAAAACAACAATTCCAAGTCAATACGGCTTCGCTTCGACGAGTTTTAGGGGTTGCTATCATCAAAAAAGTTTCAATAGGAAATGACTCTTGCACCATTCTAGATTTTATTATCGCAAACTTGTCCATGGTTCCAACTACCAAACAAAAATTAAAAAAGAATAAAACCTATGAATGACCTATGTAATAATCCAAATCTATTGTGTCTATATACCCTCTGTGCATATATATTAAAGTGTTTCACAAAAAAAGATAGCGCGCATATTTTAAATTATTGATCTATATTTTATAATGTAATGAGTAATCACTTGGAATAAGTATAAATAGATTAAAGAGAGATAGTTAAAAGTGTTCTTATATATCTCTTTGAGTTAAATGTGTTGAGACAAAGAAACACCCAAATTCTCAAATATCCAATTTATACTATTCTCTAATGGAGTATCAAATAGTGCATGGTGAATTCCGTCATTAGGATTGAGTGTTCAAAATTTTTGGGTAATGTGTTCAAACATTTTTGGTAGAGTGTTCAAATATTTTGGTTAGGGTGTTCAAAATGACAAAAATTAATAAATAAATAAATTTTTACATTTATTTCTAAAAAAATTATTTTTTTCAGGGTGTTCGAGTGACCACCATCGGCTCTTCTTAGAGCCGCCCCTGCCATCACCACCACCGTCCGATATCAACAACTACCACCGTCCGACATCACCGCCACCACCATCATACCACCACCATCGCATCACCGCCTCTGTATCTACAAGAATACTTGATGAACAATTATTGGAGTGTAAATGTCAAAAATCTATCTTTCATACGGCATTTGGATTTCGAATGATCAACAAATTATTTTTATCCTTGTGACTATTTCGACGACAACATGTCGAACCTTTAAAACCATCTTGTAGTATAAATGTCGAAATACATGCCCATTTTTGACAACCATATGTTGAATTATATTAAACATGAAATTTAAGTATATTAACGTCATTAACAACCCGAAAAAGTAAGCATAAATCGACATTCAATTGTTGAATGTCAGTCGTTTTACATGGTTTTAGTTTCGGTAAATGAATGTCACAAATTTAGTCCATTTTCGGTGTCTAAATAAGTAAAAAAATTGTCAATTTTCGGAGTTTGAATGTTGATAATCTCGGCCAATTTAGTCGATCTTCACGATTTTTCGGCTCCACCAAAGGTACAATGTCCATCACAACTTCCTTCTCAACCACTGTACTTTTGTTCAGCTCATTGGATTCCATTTCAATTGTTTCTGCTTCAATTGGAACCCTCCATTGATTGAATGTGTATTCATTTGTTCTCCATTGAGAGTGATATAAACAAGGAATGAAAAAGGGATAAATTGAAAGGTGGGAAAAGACAGTGTTTAGCGTCACATTATATTATATAAACTTTTTTGAGCCATAGAAAGGAGTACTATTTTTCAAATTCAAATTGTCACCTAATGTTAAAATTAGGGAGGCGTTAATGCCACGACACTGAATTTAGCAAGACAATTTTACCAACCTTCCCTCTGGAGTCTTCCTCTTTCTCGTCACTCACAAAGCCCACTTATTTAGATTTCATTCCATTCTTTCAATCTGAACCCAATCTCTCTGCCACAAGACACAATCAGGTGGTGGTGAGTTGGAGCAGTTAATCATTGTTAGAAAACTTGGTTACGAACAATCTGGAAAAATAATAAATAACAGAGACAAATAGATTTAACAGAAACTTACTGGACCAAATTCAGTACACCGGAATTTGGTAATAGACGACTCGAATCGAACCGGGGCAAGTATTAAGATACCCTGTCCTTAAAGCAGATTCGTCCTCCACTACGGTGCTGATGGACTTCGCAGACGTCTGCCTCCCAGGACTACCCAGTTTTCACTGTACGGAAGTAGCACTGCAATCGGTATAGTAGGCGAACCGGAAAACTACGCAGGAACTCTCAGATATTTTATGCGGAATGATGCAGATTGTATGCAAGAAAAACGTGAATGAAATGAGAAGAGGAGGGTTCTATTTATAGGAAAATAGACACCCGATCGGAGAGGCACGAAAACGGAAAGGTGTGACCGTTCGGAACTCAACAGTCACGATTGGTACTGTTTCACGGTTCACGAACAGTGACAACGGGAAAGGGAAAAACGTACTGTTTCGGAAGGAAAGGAATTTAAAGGAAGAGACTGAATTAAATTATTATGAACTGGGTTTAACCCGACCCAGTCCGAAATAAATTTTCAGCAAAAAGATAAGAACCTCTTGGGTCAGGCCAAGCCCAATCTTATCTAATGACCCAGCCATGCCTTCTCCCCCTATAAAACTTCCATGACCCTAAGGGCCCAACCCTTGAAGTCAAACTAAGAGTAAATATACCCTATCAACTTGTTCTCCACACCCAATGTGGGACAAGTATTTTTCTCCCTTCTACCAAGTTCATGTAGGCACTTTTAAAGGTCAATTTCTCATTCACCTTGACTTGATTTTGGCCATCCGAGTGTCCGGTCTTAATCTCCTAACCAAGACGTACACAACGGTATGTGGGTCCGTCCACGTGGACGTGTGGGACCCACTAAATTAATTAAATAAAATTGACATAAAATCAAGTTTTTCCAACAATCTTTGCCCAATTTTCTCTTGTTTTTCTAAAGGATCTGTACAGAGTTCACAAAACGTGAATAGAGAAATAGAGTTGGGCTCCAATCTTGGGTTTCTGTCTCCTTTTTCTTATGTTCCTGTGCCTTTTCATTGTTTCATTTTTTTTTCTTGAAAAATTGATTATGTTAGCTAATTTGGACCGAAAAGCCAATTCTATTATCTGAACATATAGCTTCGAGTTGGAAGTGGTGAATTGCCTGAATGGAGGAAGGAAGAGATACAAATGGGCCAATGGGACATGGTGGCTGGTTTTTTTTAGTAAGAAGTGGCTGAAGTTGCAAATGTGGTTGAAATCAGGCCACAGAAAGGGAGAGGGTATAATGGTCTGTCTACACAAAGTGTCGTGGCAAAAATTGTTCCGTGGCATTATCAGCTGCCTAAAATTATGAAGGAAAACTAAGGCTTTTTTTGGAAGTTGGGGAAAGAAGTGGAAAAGAAGAGAAAATAATTGAGAGGAAAATAAAGAGGAAAGTTGAGGATTTTCCTTTGTTTGTTTGTCTAAAGAAAATGGAGAGGAAAGCTATTGAAATGAATTTTCTCTTGTTTGGTTTCCAAAGGAAAATGGAAACAAAATAGCATTAAAGGTTATTTTAACTAGCTTTTAAACTTAAATTTTACTGCTTATACATACACCAGAGAGCAGGAATCTATTAGCCACCCCAAAAATAGATATTTTCTTCTCCAGATCTAGAATTTTCCTCTCTCTTTTCCCTCCCCTTTTCCCTTTTATTTTCCCTCTTTCCCTACATTAACAACCAAACAGGGGAAGGGATTTTTTTTTAAATTTTCCCTTCCTTTCCATTTCTTTCATCAACAACCAAACAGAGCCTTAACCATATACTCTGGAGAAATGCCAGAAACACAACCATATAGCAAAACGGCATGTTCCCTGTGCGCTGAGTCCATTTTTCACCACCCCCACGGACGTGCACGATGGTATTGGACTGGATGGAGTCACAACCATCACAAACACAAACCTGCACACTTTGTGGACAACAAGGGCATAACAGACGAACGTGTTCCCGAGTACGCGGACAACCATGAACTTTGGTTTAATATGTACTTGTGTTACATGTAATCAGGCTTATGAGTACTTATTAGTACTTTGTATGAGCAAGTGGCTTGTTTTCTTTTTTTCTTCCACTACTCTTTATCCAGATTTTAAACGCCACGGATCCTATCAAGGTTCCCGAATTGGAGGCTTTTCGGTGTTTTGATGCTTTTAAAAATTGTTTTTGGAAAATCCGAACCGTCCAATGTCTTCAAAAGGTGTTTTCAAGGGTTCGCTCAAGAAATCATCAAAAACAAATACCAGGAAGGGCTTGATCCAAGCAGTTTTTCGCAAAAACTGTATATTTACAGTTTTGCGAAAAACTGTTTGGATCAAGCCCTTCCCGGTATTTTTTTTGAAGATTGCCCACGTGGACCCTTGAGAACACCTTCTGAACACATTGGACGGTTCAGATCGTCAAAAAAATATCGGGAAGGTGGAGTTCCGGATCCAGGATTCCCGGACTAGATAAGTCCTCTATATATAAAAGTAATTAGTATAACCTATATATGAAAAAACTAATCAATATAAATTAATAATTAGTGGAGCTGCCCTTCTTCTTGATAAAATAAAAAATTTACTAAAACTAATTACACATACTGATTTTACGAAATGTTGATTTTAATTAACTAATCTTCGGCTAATTTACCAAAAAAATTCCGAACGAAAACTTTAAAGTTTGAACTCAAAAGAACTTGACATCTTGTTGAGATACTTAATGATGATTTGTTGGACAGAAAATATTAACTAATCTTTGGTTAATTTACCAAAAAAAAAAAAATTTAAACATCATTTGACATTGTAACATACTAGTATTATTTACTCCCACACTTTTGTTCAAGTACGACCAAACTATCAGACTTCAAGAGTTAAACAAAACTGCTTTTTAGGTATTTTTGACAAATTTGAAATATTTTCATTGCACTTCCTAACTATAACTCTGAATTTCGACATCCTTACTATAAATCTGAATTTCGGTAGACTTATTATTTTTAATGTGCTCTATAAGATGAATGGTTCGGACGTTCGGATCATAAAACATATATTGCAACGACTTTCATTTTAAAAACACATGAGAATTGTATTCATCTTGAAAAAAAAAAATTGACATAATTAATTGTACTCACTTTACACTTAACCTTTTTATTTTTCATATTTTGAACAATAAAAAGTAGACTCCGATTATGAGTTTGAAACCTCATCTTCATGGCCATGTTGGCAACCATTTCCTTATATATCTCCACCTTTTTTTGGTTTTACTCTCTTTTTTTCTTTTTGTGTGTGTGTGTGTGTGTATATACCCTCTCATACAAAATAAAAATATCAAGAAATCCTGTAGCATAAATAAAATAAAATAAAAACAAGATCATCCACTTGATTTCAGAATATTTGTAGGTCTGGTCCTAAGGGGCACGGTCACGTGGTGCGGAATGCACATTTCGAGAGTCTGAAAATGTTTTGGACTGCTCAGATTTCAAAATTTATGGGTTTTTTCAAAATTTACAGTTGTGGATATGGTGGGAGGTTGGTTTTACTAATTTTGTTTATCATCATGGTGGGATACCCAAGTTTCTTGTACCTTTTTCAGCATCTATAGCGCACGTTAGAGCAAGTGCAGCAGTGGTAGTGTAAAATAAGGTAAAGTAGAGAGAAAAAAAAATAATATTTTATTTTACCTAGATGCTCACTCCATCAGCTAATGTATTTTTTCTTCTCTACTCTAGAATATTGCTTTTTTATTCCTCCCATGTGGCTAGAAACAGTGAAACCGAGAGAAGAGGAGGAGAGAGAGGGAGGAGAGAGACAATAAAAAATGGTAGAATAATATTTGGAGAGGAACAGTGCTTCTCTATTAATAGAGTGGTACTGTACAAAATGTTCGGATCCCGAGAAGGATGGAGAGGCTGCTGCAGCAAGAATTTTCTCATTTTGGTAGTCAAAATAGAGAAGATTCCCTTATAAAAAGCCTGTTGCACTTGCTCTTAGCATTGACTTTGCAGGGCAGTACGGGTCCCCAATTCCCATGGTGGGTTTTTGGTTGTTTCTACATTAATGAACAATATTCAATGCTCGGAATCAATACTCTTTTCAGATGGAGAGGCCTAATCCTGCACCTGAGGGTCGGCATCGGGCGGGCCGGGCAGGCCCAGCCCGCGAACTTCCAGCCCAAGCCCGCCCGCGGGCCGGGCTTTGCGGGCTTTTATTTTTTAGCGGGCCGGGCGGGCCGGGCTCTCTCTCAAATCATGAAGCCCAGGCCCAGCCCACGGGCTTATTCTAGTCGGGCGGGCGGGCCAATCTTCGGGCGGGCTAAATTGGGCTATTTGGGCGGGCCAAATGCTTTTGGTTTTTTTTTTTTTGGAAAGAAAAACTCCGTCCCATGCTTCCTAGTCCCCTATGAAAAGCATCCACCCAATACATAAATTAAAAAATCCTTTCCAACACCTATGTCCGATGCTTCCTGGTCCTATGAAAAAATCCTTTCCAACACCTATGTCCAATCCTTTCAAATGAGCTGCCCAAGACCAGTGTACTACCCACAGCAAACCAAAAGCCCTCATGTCCAGTCCTTTCAAATGAGCTGCCCTTGTCTCCACTGCCATCACCTTTCCCTTTTTTTAATTTTTATAGTACCACTTTTCTTATTGTTTTATTCCCCACCAACCATTTGTCTCCCATTTTTTAGTTTTATACGGAGTATAATTTTTGTGTACAACTATTGGGTCATTGTATGGATATTTAAGAGAGGAAGAGAAATTTCGGGGATAGGAGCCAGAGGAGGAATTTCAGGCGTGCTACGCGTGTATAAGTGTACGGGATGTGGGCGGGCTAGTATCTCGGGCCGGCGGGCTGGGCTCATGGGCGGGCGGGCGGGCGGGTTAGAGTTAAAATTCCTAGGCCCAAGCCCTGCCCATGGAAAAGTCGGGCTGGGCTAGCACGCCCATTTGTCGGGCTCGGGCTTGGGTAAAGCCTGGCGGGCCTAGCGGGCTTCGGGCTCATGGGCCGAATGGTGAGGCTTACCTGCACCTCAGTACTCTGCAAAGCCTGTTCCGTGGCCTACAAAGGCTTTTGGGCTATGCCGCATGTCCCATATGCGGCATTCAGATGGACCAGATTCTCCACAAAGCCTGTCCCAAACAAAGGCATGCGTCATTGATTCAGTGGAACACTACAAAAAGCCTACTCCCACGCCCAATATTTCTGAAAAATTTCTTTCTTCCTAGTTTCTTCAGTTTTTTTTTTCTTTCTAATTTCGTTCTTGCCAGTTTGTTCAGTGCTTCAATGCGCAGGTGTTTCAATACACTGACGTAGGTAGTGGTTTTTTTTTTTTTTTGTCATAGTCCTATATTAGTTAGGACCTATTGGGGTCATAGTCCCAATGGGGAAATTTTGTTGGCCACAACAATTGCTTTTTGAAATAGGAAAGAGTATACCATTTGTGATGGTACTGTAATTGTTATCTACCATTTGTGATGATACTGTAACATAATATCATCACAAATTACGTAGAAGTGTCACGATATGACACTCGGGTTGTCAGAGTGACTAAACTCTCTCCCAATATGGGTGTAGCAATACCTGTCTACTTCCATGCTAGCTGCATAATGTACCCAAAAGCTTGAAAGAAATATCCGGCATCGGGAGAGTAGATTTCCAAGAAGAAGGACATTTGTTTCAAATATAAGAAACAAGTCCTATTGGGTGAGCACAACACAACTTCGAGTTGATCGTGACACATTGATCGAACTTAGGTGCAAAGCTCGATCGAAATAACCGTGCATCAAGAGGACATTTGTTTCAAGTATATTTCTTGTTTGTATAACAATTTTCCCATTCAATTAATGACAAATTATGTATTTAATTATGTTTGGTTTGTTTTGGGTACAAATTACTTGAATCATTTCCGATGGCTTTTGTTGTAGCACTTCATGAAAATAAACTTGGGTTAAAATTCACCAAAATAAAAAAAAATACGTGTGCTGCATGCATATTGCCAAGTATGTCATTCAATTTCATTACCATCATTTTTTGTTAACAATAATTTATTATAACAAAAGGCTCTAGTTGGGACCATTTATCCACCATAACTATCTCAATAGTTATTGGAAGAATACGGAGGGTAACAAAGCTTTTTCAAGGGAGCGCAACTCTCGGTCCAGGAATCCAAAATCCAAGACGCCTTCCAAAGATGTGTAGGCTGTCATATGGAGTATGCAATGCCGCAAACGGTACCGATTTTGGATCCCCAAAGCACAAGATATGCTTACTTCAAAACCCCTTCGCAACCATCGTTAAAAATTTTGGATGGTGACGAAGCTTTTTGACGGGAGCACAACTTCCAATCCGTGATTCAAAAATCCAAGTCGCCCCAACAAGATGTCTAGCCTGTCATATGGGGTACACAATGCCGCAAACGGTACCCATTTTGGATCCACGGAGCACAATATATGTTGACCTGAATAACCCTTCGCGACCATATTTTGTGTTCTGATTTTTTAAAGGAACAATTCGATTTCCATCTCCAAATACTCGAAGGAAAAACACCCAAGAAAATCTTGTCACACTTAAATATGTTCTGAGGCGGCCACCGCCTCATCTGCGTTCACCCCCCTCCCCTCCTCCTCTCTCAAATCCCCTTCTCCTTACCTCCATATCCTCCCTTTTCGACCTCCTACCTACCACTCCGCCATCCACCATCTCTCCCACCACTACACCTTCTGCCTCCCTCCGTGATTCCGGTAGATGAGGCCGTTTCCGGATCAGATCTGAAGATAGGGGATGGGGGTCTGCTTCTCCGGCGAATAAGTTACTGGATCCGGCGCGACGGCGGTTCCGGCGACATCTCTGACTGGGGTTTTTTTAGTTGTTTTTAGTTTTATTTTATTTTTGTTACTTTCTTTGCTTATGCCCCTGGGGATCTTATCCCGTTGTGGGATCGTATTGCCTCCTTTATGGGTGGTTTTTTGTATGATTTCATCAGTGTGTTTCTGCGTTGGGTTTGAGCTGGGTGTCCCTTTTGGGATCCTCTTCTACCAAATCGAGGACGGACTCTACGCCCGCACCTAGTGTAGGTCTGCTTTTGCAGTACGTGTCTTGGGCTTGTGAGCCTGTGTGCTCTTTGCAATTGCTCGTGTCTTTGATTTTGGTAGTTTTGGTTCATTCCTGTTTATTGTGATGAAATCTTTGTCTTAGGGCCGGTTGATGAAATGAATTGCTTGACGTCTTCAAAAAAAAAAAAAAAAAAAAAGAGGTAAAATTAGTGGAGTTTCCGAAATGCTAAAATAAAAAATTTGCTACGGTATAATGCCGCATGTGCCAAATGCGGCATACGGTTAAATGTCGCATATCGAATCTGCGGCGTTTGCTTAGGTGGACCGCTCGGCCACGTGGGATACGGGGTTCGCGTGCCACGTAAGATGCCGCATTTCCCACATGCGGCATGACATATTTTTAAAAATAGATTGAGAAATGATGAATTGTTTTGATGAATTGTTTCATATTTTGGTATATATCGGCCAAAAACCCGTTACAGCAATGCCAAAATGGCATATTTTCTCCTCCGACAGTCCGACGATGGCCGAGCGACTTTTTCCGGCGAAGCCGAGGGTTCCGATCACACGCGGCACTCGAAGCCCTACGAAGAGCCTCCGAGGAGAAAACCCCAACCATCGCCCTATACAACTATCCTTCATTTTCCGGCGCTTTCTCAGCTCTCTTTGCTCATCTCTTCCACTGTTATCTCCGTCTTCCCTGCCTCATCTTACCCTTCTCCTCCGTCGAACCCCTCAGGTATACAAAACTCCTCCATTGGCATAGACTTCTCTCATTGTATTTATTTATGAATAGATAGATATATAGTGGTTTGTTTGTCTGTTTTGTGTGATTTCTATCCTCACGCTTCAACTTATGACCTGGTTGATAAATTTGTAACCTGAATAGTGAATTTGTAAATTTATTAAAGAAGTTAATATGACCAAACCAAAACAAACCGAGCCTTATGTCGGAGTCGGCTACATGAATCCTTTTTTTTCCACTCAAGGTACTTGTTCACTTAGATTTAGTAGCTCATATATTTGGGCGCTACAACATTCAAGCTGAAATATGATATGCAGTGTTTTTTAATGTGTGGATTTCATCGTTGTATAATGGCGGTGATCGTGTTTTGGCGGTGACCGTGTTTTGGCGTGTTTTGGGGTGACCGTAGGGCTACAAATGAACTGAGAAGTTTTTGAACTGATCAAAGCTCAACTAGTTAAAGACTCGCTTGAGTTCGATTCGTCTATTAAACAAATTTGATCTACGCCTCAATTTTAGGCTCGTGTAATAAAAGGAGTCAAACTTGAGCCTTGCAGTATTTGGCTCAATTAGGCTCGCGAATCTAGAGTATATGTATATAATCAATAAGTTTTGTCATGTATAAACTTACATAACTTGTATATGTACATAATGAAATATTTATTAATTGTATATGTATAAAAGTTTACATCTGAACTTATATATGTATGTTTTTTCTTTATAATTTTGGATATGTTTGAACTAATTTAAGTGCTTGATATTAAATTTGTTCTAGACCTATGTGAGAGCATAAGTATATTATTTT
Organism: Vaccinium myrtillus; assembly: GCA_016920895.1. Classification (NCBI taxonomy): domain Eukaryota; kingdom Viridiplantae; phylum Streptophyta; class Magnoliopsida; order Ericales; family Ericaceae; genus Vaccinium; species Vaccinium myrtillus. The sequence continues at coordinate 16,370,438 of CM029278.1, read as the reverse complement.
TTGACCTGTTAAGGCTTGTAAACAAGCTCGAGCTCGACTCAAGCCCAGGCCAGCTCGACTTGTAAAATTTTCTTTGATCTAGAGTTCGCTAAACAAACTTGAACATTCTAAAACTCATTTTGGCATGTTTGCAGGATGGGGGTTTATGTTGTGGTGGTGGTGTAGTGGTGTTGAGGTTGGTATGGAGATGGTAATGATGCATGGGTGGCAGTGGCGGAGTTGGAACAGGAGGAGTTGTGGTGGTTGGTTGTTGTAGATGTGGTCATGGTGGTACTATTTCATATAAGCAATAGGAATTTCATTTCAGAAAGAACTCTACTATGTGTTTTTGTGTTTTTGGGTAACTTTTAGTCAAATAATTTTCAAGAGTCACTTAAAATTTTAGGTGGTATGAAATGTACTGTAGTTATCATCTAAATCCAGTTACCGTCACTTATTGTATTCGTTACCGTCACTTATTGTATTCGGTGATTGTACAATATTTTGCTATATACTTAGATAGTCTAACAAAACATGAAAAGAAGTATCTACTTTATATTTTCCGTTCTTTTGTTCTATTTCCAGAGTTTTATAGCCTAACATATGGTATACTTTGTATCTGTTTTATTAGAATAGTTTGTGAATGTAGGGTTGACGATTTGTGCATTGAAGGACTCAAGGAATGCTACTTTCTTGATTTTCTTGGGCCAAGAGGATTTGCGGCTGAACTTTCACATCAAACTTCGTGCACGCAAGAAAATGTTTGAATACTTATTTGATGTGAATGTTGATTTTCCTTTTTCACCGCCCAACTGGTTTTGATGTATATGGTAGCTTAATGTGCATTTGTGGTTGGATTAGGGTGATTGGGTTCGATCATAGGAGATCGGTTCTGCCCAAGATATCTTATGACCATGGTTGCAGTGGGAAGCTTACATTTCATGTTGATCTTGATAAGAGTAGCTCCACTGCTGTATATGAATACTTCTCTGCTAAACTGTTAGTGATGGAATCTAGCAATGTGAGTACTCTTATGCTGCTCATTATTCTCTGTTCTAGTTAGCTGGTGAGTCTTTTTTATTTTTGCAATTTGAGGTTTCTTCTGCATGTGGGAATGGGATTTATTCTGAGTTTCGGATCAATAAATTTAAAAAACATGTATGATTGTGTAACTGGAAGGTGATATTCACATTAAATGCAGAATACTTAGCTTTAAAGAGAAGCAAAAAAGACAAAGTAATGCAACAGAATTTGGGGCCTATCCTTCTATGTAACCGAACACAGTGGAATGTATGCTTCAAATTTGTAAAGCATTATCAAAGTTAATTAGAGAATTGGTTGCATAAATCATAGAAAATTTTGCTTCTGCAGGGAAATTGTTTTTACAAACTCTGGGTTCAAATACAAATTTCAAGTGGCCTGACATTGGAATTGCAAACCAATTCCAAATCCCTGAAACAGCTGAAACACAATTGTTGTTATGAATTTTCAAAACCCATGTTATATTTGTGTGAAACAGGGGGAGGTCAAGTATTTATTAAACCCAAAACACCGTGATCATGTGGAATTGGTTCTTAACTACATTGAAGATGCAGATCTTCGCCGATGGAGCTTACCAAGCATTAAAGCATTTAACATTGGACTGGTTGAATGGCGTTCGATGTTAAACTGCATCACCAATCCTCACATGTATGAACAGGTTCAGTAGTTCAACTTTTGATTTTTTTGGTCTTGTATAGAATGAATACGAAGGAGCCATGTATTTCTGATTTATACTTTAGATCCAAGAAGCACAGACACGTATACGGGATACGGACACGACACAACACTAACACGCGGACACGTCATTTCTTAAAAAATTAGGACACAGACACGTAGGGGACACGTCGAATGTTCAGTGTATCTATATTATAGAATATGTTATGAATTCATATAGAAGGCGAAAACATTAGTTGACTCAAATTAACAACTATTCTAGGAAGAAACTAATCAACAGTACGCATATAAATATACTTGAACTATACATCTTCAGCATTTTTCACTCTAGGTTGAGTTCTAAAAATTAGATACCTTTTAACATGTCCTTAGCATGTTCCAAGTTTGTAACCAACATGTCGTAGAGTAACCACAATGTTTTGGCCTTTTGTGGTAAAAGAAATATAATTACCAAATTGGACAATTATTTGGCCATGTCCAACACGTGTCCGGAGAGTGTCGCATGGTCTCAGTGACTCACATGTGTTGGACACGGATGCGTGAGGTCAGTAGATGTGTTCGTGCTTCTTAGCTTCAGAAGTGGTAGTTATTTGGTAGCATTAAGAATGCTGCTTTTACTTCACAATTACATTGACCTTGTTATCCAAGTCTCTTGAAGTACTCAGAGCAAACACCTAATGGGGGGAGCTTCTGGTAGTTAACAAATGGTACTCTGATTTTCATGACACAACATTGTGTACTGTCGATCTGTATATTTACCTTGAGTTGCTGCAGTCGGCAGAAAACATCGCCCTGCTACTATTTTCAGGCCCCAATTATCGTACTTTGAGATTTTGAATGTTTGTTTGATTTACTTGTTTGTTTTTTGAATGAGGAAATAGGATGATGGGAATCACCATAGCCTTGTTTTCTAATTGCTAAAAGGACTCTCTCTTGTCTAATTTAAAAGGAGAGTACAGGATGGCTAAAGGATGACTTTGGGAAGTGTGCGACACATTATCATTTGATTTCGCTTTTCAGTAAGCCTTTATGGGAATTGTGTGCGCTTGGCATGGGCATAATCTTTGAAGATTAAGTATTGATTTAATTGTTTGTAAGTGCATTTTGAGGGGGTAGGGGCTGCTGAGGGGAGACTGGGAGTAAATGTAAATGAAGTTTGAAGAGTGGCTTAGGCAGCTGAAGGTAAAAACATTCTTCTAAAGATGTAAAGGAAGAATCTTTAAGACTTTAACATAGTTGCAAACCAGAAATTCTGGATTAAAAGATTGTTAAAGCCCAATCTTTTCACAAGTTATCTAAAGTTTCTGTATCTATCACAAGGGTTTGGACTTGTGATAGTAGTGATGAAGAAGCCTATTAATGGTTTGGGCTTTTACACTAAATCCTTTCCCACTTCTACGTCGATATAAAAACAAAAAAGAGAAGGCTGCGAAAATGTTTGTGTACCTATCTGACCTTCAGGATGGACTAGAAGAATTCTCTTTCTCATGTGGATGATTGAGATCGAGTGTATCATTAGTTCTTTCCAAGGTGAGTCCATTGTACGGGTCAAGAGCCATTTTTGTTTGCTAAACTTGGTTTGTTGTTTGGAAAAGTAGTTACAAGTTTAGACGCTTATACAAACTTTGTAGATTCCCATCCTTCTTATATTTAGGGGGCTTTGTTTCTTTTCTTTTGGTTGCCCTCTTTTCTGCAGATGCGGATTCCATTGATACTATTTTATTTTGTGTAGTGCTATGATATTAAGAAAAAGGAGTGGAAGAATACAGTGGGGCAAAGGATAGAGCCGTAGTAATCTACACCTAAGGAGCTCTCGAAATCCACATCAAGGGGTTGTATAGGCATCCTCATCAAAACTGCTGAGAAATTAGTTTCATTTTGATTTGCTTAATTCAAACAATGTCTTAGAGTTCCGTATATGGAGTCCTTCATAATGACAAGGCTAAACTTACTATATTTTCTGATAGTCAAATCCTAGAGTAACAGCCAATTCCATATGTACAAAGTGTACATTGATTACGAAAATGAAATATCTTCTAGGATCAAGTACGAATACACTGTCCCCTATCATCCTTTAGTTTATTACCAAATCTGTCTTGTTCATTCTGCCATCCCACCTATTGATCTATTTAGTTCCAATAGAATCTTCTGCTTTCTTGAGTCTGCCTTCCCAGCTTTATAACCCAATATCCAGTGTAACTTTACAGGTAAAAAAATGTTATTGCTTTTTAAAGATTACACTTCTCATAACTGCAAGAGCACATATAAGTTTCGTGGCTAGGGATGTATGAAGTGAGGTTGTTGCATTGTTAATACAGTATCCCATAGCTTCTATTTATCTCAATTTTCTTGCTACATTGGTCACAAATTTAATAAGAACATGTTTGCACTACTATTTTTGAGGAAAGTAGATATTTTGGAAGTGTAACCTTCTTTGGCATGTGCAACTGAGTTAATTTTTCTACTGAATTGATTCATAGTTTCATACTTCTCATATGCAAGCATATAATGTGGGTTTTCATGCAGATGTGTGCATGGCAGTCTGATGTCATCTCTGCTGGATGTACTATCTATTTCTTAGTCTAGATCTAGAGGGTTTTGTAGGAACGGATTTCTGTTTGCATCACATTTTTCCCTTCATTCTTGGTTCATAGGCTGCAGTTTAGATCTTTTTCAAAATTTGGACTTCGCTGAAACTGTCTTTGTCGACAGTTAATGGAGATAAGCTCTATGGATTTAATTTGCAAGGGAAATTCTATCATGTCTATTCGCCGGGATGCAGCAAAAAAATTGCTGGATAAGGTTTTCAAAGTTCGTTTGGGCAGAGGATTTTATGGTGAGTGTCTGGTAAACTTGTTCTGCTTTGCTATCTTTCACTAAGCACAATCAATTTTAGTCCCGCTATAGTTTGCCAGAGAACTGTTTACATTTAGCGAAATCCCTGTGAGTCTGTGACTATCGGTTGTAGCACTTGTCTATAAAGCATATCTACCATATTAGGTAGGGATATGCAAGATTTTTTGCCGGTTGGTTTCTTTCTTCGTAAAAGGTTTCTTTTTCCTTTTCTTCTGCATGAGAAAGAGAATTTCTACATACAATTTTGGGTATCGAATTAACTTTTAATTCTATGAATCTGGTTCTCAGGGAGTTAGAGCTGATGGAAATTCCAATTTGACTAATGAAATTGCCGAGGAACTTAGCTTAAAGAGTGCTGCTGCTGGACTGAGGTATATTCTTTTGTTTGAAACAAGTGTTCTGTACTTAGCAATCTTGTATTATTTTGCTGTTTTGGAATATTTGTTTTAGCACAATAAGGGATATCACTGTATCAGCTAAGTGTTGGGTCTCCGTTTGGGGCTTGTGGATGTGTAAATCTTCTGTACCAAAATCCTGTACTATTATCCTACGATTTCCATGACATTCAGATCACAACCTGAGCAACCAAATACCAAATAGACCTTGCTTTTTCCAGGGCCATCAGGTTGGCTAAACTCGTAAAATGTGTTTTAGAAAGACGTTCTAATCTGTTACGGTTTGTAATCTACCTATAGGGGTGCTTCAATTGACCCCATCCAATAGGAAGATTTGGTTTCAATCTAACTACTATAAATTCTCGATATGACAAATTGACAATCATAGGTTAGCAAAAAATCTTGATGACCTATATGAGCGGGTAGGTAAGTCACAATTTGGGACCTGTGCCAGGGACTTCCAAATATTCTCTGTTTTTAGTCCTTGAGACGATAAAGGGACCTTTAGCTCATTCATTAGCATTATTTAGGTCTCTAGTTTCTCTAGGCCTGGCCTTTCTAATGCCTTCCAGCTTTCATTTGGTTTATGATTCCATAGTATAATGTCCTTCGAGTTCCTTGATTTTTGGAGGTATAGGGGGGCACTATTTAGTGGTAAAACTTTTTTAGAGCGGCCACTTTGTGCATTTGTTGCCAAATGTTAGGCTTGTCCCTGTCTTCCTTGCCTACAACCTCTTTGATTGGGAATTACTGATAGCTTTCAAAGAAAAAGAGAGAAACAAACATATACTACTAAACCAAATAAAACGTACTATTATTGCATTAAAAACTGTGTACAATTACAAGACTAATGAATAGATTATATAGGCTAAGCCTAAAAACCCTAGCAAAACCCTAATAACATAAAAGGACTAAACTACCCCAAACATAAAAGATAAATAACAATTTAACTGAAACCCTAACAGAAGGAAACCTAAATTATAATTCTTAATTTATACTTCACAATTACATGTGTAACAACCTGCCACCACCTTGCACAATATTGTCCGCTTTGGCCGCTGAAGCTCCTTGGACTTCCCAGTAGGTCATCCATCCCTGGATTGCTCCTGGGTGAGCACGCTTAACTATGAAGTACCAATGAGATTTGACGCCCTCACAGCTTTAAAAGGTCTTGTGCAAGTTAGGGCATGATCTATTCTCTTGTATCATAGAACTCCGTTGCATCCAGGTGGGTCATGGGCTGTCACATTCTCCCCACCTTATGATGCAACGTCCTATTGCATATTGGCCCAGCGACCTCCCTCGGGAGGTATAGCACTTCGTTCTGCGTAGCACTTAGTTTTGTGTAGCACTTTGTTCCCACTCCTGAATTCAAGAGGTGGCTCATGCAAATTTTAGAGGTGGCTCCTACCCTGTGGTCCCAGGTTGTGCTCTGATACCGACTATAACGACCTGTCACCTAGGCACAATGTTTTCCGTTTTGGCCGCCCAAGCTCCTTGGACTTCCCAGTGGGTCACCCATCCGTGGATTGCTCTAGGGTGAGCACGGTTAATTATAGAGTACCAATAAACTTTAAAAGGTCTTTTGCAAGTTAGGGCATGATCTATTCTCTTATATCGTTTTCGTAGAACTTCTTTGCATCCAGGTGGGTCATGGGTTGTCACACCATCGGTACTGTTATTGTTGTTTATGTCCGAGCTTGGAAGAAATTGACCGCCTAATGCTTGCATTTGGCCCTAGGCATCATCCCTGTCAATTAGTTGGAGCCAATCTAGTATCGGAAGTAGGGTTAGTGGTTTATGCTTTCCTTAATTGAGTGAGTAGCCATGCCATCCATTGGCAGAGTAGCTGCTGGGATTAGCTGTAATACCCCAGGTTTGGGGGTAGATGGTGTTTAGTCCCACATTGGTTGTTTACATGAGTGATCTTGAGTATATAACAAACCATGTGAGCTACTACTAGTACCTTTTTTTTTTTTTTTGAACGACTACTAGTACCTTGAGCTTAAGCATTTTGGGTCATGTGGTGTGGCTTGTGGATCAAATCAAGGTACTGGCTAGTGGTCTACATGGGGCGTTACAAATGGTATCAGAGCCCAGCCCTGGTCCAAGTGGTGGGTAGGATGCGCTCTGCCACCACGGACACCAGGGGAGGTTGCTGGGTCTATGCAACGAGGACGTTGCATCCCTAAGGGGGGAAGATTGTAATACCCCAAGTTTGGGGGTAGATGGTGTTTAGTCCCACATTGGTTGTTTACATGAGTGATCTTGAGTATATAACAAACTATGTGGGCTACTACTTGTACCTTGAGCTTAAGCATTTTGGGCCATGTGGTGTGGCTTGTGGTTCAAATCAAGGTACTGGCTAGTGGTCTACATGGGGCGTTACATTTGCACTTGTGTTGAGGGTATCTCCGGACGAAATTGCAGTGTGGCAGGGGAATTTTCTGCTTTGGTCCAATTTATCTTCTTGGTGGTTCACCTTCATTCTGTGATTTATTAAAGAGAGAGAAGGGGATATTTGAGAGGCATGGGGGAATTTGTCTATTAGAGGTTTGACTGCTGTAGGCCTTAAGGTCATAATGTATGAAGACTTTTAATCCTTGAAACCTTGTATGGTAGCAACATTGCTATTTGCTCATGAAATCCTATGCATTGGTTTGAGAAAATTAACAAAGCAGGTAAGTACCAGATTTTATAATCTGATTTTGCAGCTAACAAATGTCATTATTGTATACAGGCTTGCATTCCTCTAGTGTGGAGGAAATTCAACTGAATGCAAAATACTTAGTTCTTGTCGGATTCCCTTAAATCTTCATTATTGCTTCAATCATAGTTGCATGTGTTGATATATGGACTTCAACTTCACGAACATGTAATGTTTTGGTCAAGATGAAGTCAATCGGGTTCTTGTGTTGTATGCGAAAAGCCTAGATCACCCTTTATGTAGGCACCAATCATCTGCACCTTCAAACTTGGGCTTGTGGCTGTGTTCATAGTTTCCTCCAGTCACTGTTGCAGATGCTTCTTTCTTAATAGAGAATTTTGAACATTCGTGGAATACAAATCATGAGCTGTACTTGTAAAATTGCATATCATGTTTTTTGGAATTACTGCTAGTTAAGGTGCACTTCCATGCCCTCTTGGATAATTGCAATTTGTGGTGTCAGACCCATAGGAGCTGCTGTCTACATGCAACGGAATAATCTTAAAATGTGCAAGAGAGATTGATATCGTGTTTAGAAGCTAGTTTTGGGTGCATAGAAGAGTCTCCACCATTGACGATGATAGTGACTAAGGAATGGATCAAGTATGCGTCCACCCATATAAGAGGCCGACTCGGAAGCAACAACAGATACTAGCATGGCTAATACATCACGTAATATTTGGGACAAGACTGGGTCCTTGGCAGAATTGGCTTTCCACCATCCCAAGATATTCATAGATACCTCACACAAATCAAACTAGTACTTGTCTACCTCCGAGTTGCACACACTGGGATACTCCTCCAATAAACTCATGTGAGGATCATCAATATCATCATCCACCATTACAATCGGCACCCCGCATGAGGCGCTTCGACTCTAACTTCACCCGCATTTGCATAAAAGTCATACAACTGCTTCAAACAATCTGTCGCACAACCCTCAGTAGCTTCACCCACATTCTTCCCTTCCAAATTTGAAATGCAAGACTTCACCCCTCTTAATTTTTCCCTAGCATCTAGTATCACCGTAACATAAAATAGGAAATTTCTTTTATTTCCATTCTCCCAATACTTGTCAACTTTTAGTTTCATGTGCATTGCCATTGAAGACAAAGAGGATCTTTGTTTGGTGATTGACTTCTCTATAGTGGTATAAATGATATGTATCTCATCAAAGAAGCAATTGGATGTGACAAAAAGAGAAGCCAAAAATCGTTTGCTTGCAAGATAGAAAAGTCTCAAGAATGTAACATAACACTCGACAATTATTCCAATAAAGCTTGCTTGGGACCTTGCGGCACCCACTTTGGCTACCTTCACCCTTACCAACCCGCTCAACCCTGTTTATAAGGTTAGACATTTATATTGTAGCCCCTGGCATATGTCTTGCCTCTGTTAGGAAATTCTTTGGCTCATCTAGCATCATTATGTTGATATGCTTTGCTGAGTTTCAACCTTTAGTCACTGATTTGTTAATTATCTTCTTCTTCGGGTTTGATTCATTCACAAGTAAACTTGGTCCAAAACAAAACAACCTACGTGTAAAATACAAACTTGTCGGATCAATGTTTCTCCTAGCCATCATATGCCTTGCTAATTTTGTGTTGCTACTTTCTTGAATCGAAAAACATATAGTGTACATTGTATAAGAGTTACTTCATCCGTACACTGGACAACCATCTACAACTATCCCCTTAGTTGTTGGACAAGTTGCCAAATCACAATGTTCGCCATTTGTGCCCCACCAATTCACTTGTTCATTTTCAATGCCAACTGAGAAGTAGAGCAGCACCGCCATAAAAGCAACTCCTGCATCTAGAGCTGCTGAAAGAACATAGTTGTACCTCTGCCACCACTTCTTTCGATAACGGAAGATAAAAAAGTTGAAAATCGTTCCAATGGTGATCCAAGAAATGTAGTTTACTGCAGTTGCTGGTGGCATATTACCAGTTGCACCTAGAAGGACTGGAAGATTTACCAAAGGAATCCAAGATTGGTTGGGAAATGCCTTGTGGAAGAGCCAAACTACAATTGGTCCCACTGCACCAAAAAGAAAGAACAAATTCATGGCATTGTAGTTTCCAAGCTTTCCAAAAATCCGTTTGGGCCCCACCAGACCCCATATAACAGATGCGTCGAAGAAGACCCGATCGCTAGGGCACGTCCATGGACTGTTAGGTGGAAGGAGATCTTTCTCGCATATGTCTACAATAGAGTTGAGAAGCCACCATGCCACCGCCATGTTTACAGTACCAGCAATAATAGTTCCTATGAACTGTGATGTACACATGAGAAACATAAGTAATACATATTACCACGAAAATTGAACAATTGTCGAGTTTAATTTGTAGAAAAATAAAAAAGCAAAACCATCTTAGTGGTAATTTCTAGAATGAGTGTTATTGTTGTGCAAAGGCTAATGGGGGCCAGTGGTTTAGTGGTTAACAATCAACCTATACAAGGCTACATTTGTTCCCAATTTACCCCTCCCGAGTCCCAAGCACCCATTACTGGGTAAATGGCATACTTGTTTTACATTTTGTTATAGTGTGAATTAGTGAATGCTCCTGCCACACTAGCAGGGAAAGCATTGCATAAGCCCCAAAGTGTGAAGTATTGCACCAGTGACCATGCCATAGTGTTTCCTGTAATAAAATAAAATACCCCTAAAGTTCTTGGCAGTATGAAACTGTTTTCCATTTATTGCAAAGCAATGATTGTTTTTTATTTCTAGTTGGTTCCCACCTATGTGGCACCGACACTTCTAGAGGTCGTCGTGTCTCCGTATGGGACACGGGACACTCGGTGGACACTTGCATGGGGACACGTAATGGACACGCCACGTGGCGTGTCCCTTAAATTAAATTATTTTTTTGAAGGGGGGCACTCGGGGGACATGGCATGGACACGTGTGACCTATATCTACACACTTTGACTCTCACGATCTCACTCTCTCCCTCCTTCTGTCTCAAAGTGTGTGTGTATATATATATATAGGATGATGATCTAATGAGGACTCCCTCATCAAAATTCCGTGAGGACCTCATGGATTGGGGTTGAATCTCGACGATCCGAACCGCTCAATGTGTTTGAAACGTGTTTTCAAGGGTCACTGCGAGGATTCGCCAAAAAAAAATACCCGGAAGGGCTTCATTCGATCTTTTTTTGATAAACTATATATGTACGGTTATTATGAAAAACTGCTCGGATGAAGCCCCCTTTTGGGTATTGTTTTTTTTATGATTCTTTGCGTTGGCCATGGAAAACATGTTTTAAACACATTGAGTGGTTCAGATCGTCAAAATTTGGTCCGAAAAAATAAAAAAGGGTGGTCCTCACGAAGGAGATCCGTGAGGGAGTCCTTAGTAGATCAGCTTCCCATATATATATATAGGGTTAGCTTCTAATCCGGACCTCCCATTTCTGGACCTCCATGATCCAAACATTTTTTTGACGATCCGATTCGTCCAATGTGTTCAGAAGGTGTTTTCAAGGGTCTACGCGGGAAATCTTCAAAAAAAAATACCGGGAAGGGCTTGATCCAAGCAGTTTTCGCCAAAAATATATATTTACAGTTTTTGCGAAAACTGCTTGGATCAAGCCCTTCCCAGTATTTGTTTTTGAAGATTTCTCGCTTGGACCCTTGAAAACACCTTCTGAACACATTGGACGGCTCGGATTTTCCAAAATTAATTTGCAACACAAAAAAAAATTCATTTTTTTTCTTATTTTCGGGAGGTGTGGACTAGAAGTTTTTCCTATATATATGTACTGGTATATATTCTATGTATATATATCTCCACAGATGTGTGTGTATATCTTACATGTATATATGTGCGCATAAAAATGTAAATATCTTATCAAAAGAAAAGAGTGTATATTTATGTATATAAACTATTATTGCATACACATATAATTATTTATTTATTTTTGCCGTGTCTGTGTCCATTTTTTTAGAATTCCCGTGTCCATGTCTGTATCCGTGTCCGTGTCCGTGCTACATAGGTTCCCACCATAGTCTGGGTACCCTAGATGTTGAATTGTGACCTATGTAGCACCGACACTTCCAGAGGTCGCCGTTTTCCCGTATGGGACACGGGAACAAGGGGACACTCGGGGGACACGTATTGGACACGCCATGTGCATGTCCCTTAAATTAAATTTTTTTTGGAGGGGTACACGGTATGCACACGCGTGTCCATATCTACACTCTCTCACTCTCACACTCTCTCCTTCCCTCTCTCTCTATGTATATATATACACCTTCTAAACACATTGGACGGATCGGATCGTCAAAAAAATATTTGGATCATGGAGGTCCGGAAACGGGAGGTCCGGATTAGAAGCTAACCCTATATATTATATATGGATCCCGTTCTACTAAGGACTCCCTCAAACTCGTAATTTGCGGACCTCATGGATCGGGGTCGAATCTCGACGATCGGAACCGCTCAATGTGTTTAAAATATGATTTTAAGGGTCACCGCGAGGATTCGTCCAAAAAACATACTCGGAAGGGCTTCATTCGAGTATTTTTCGATAAATTATATATGTACAGTTATTATGGAAAACCGCTCGGATGAAGCCCTTTCGGGTAATTTTTTTTTTGATTCCTCGTGTTGGCAATGAAAAACATGTTTTAAACACATTCAGCGGTTCGGATCGTCGAAATTTGGTCCGGAAAATCAAAAATGGGGTGGTCCTCACGGAGGAGATCTTTGAGGGAGTCCTGACATGTATATATGTACGTATATGCCAGCACATGACAAGGTAAATAATACATATATAATATTTTCATATATATATTTATTTATTTATTTATTTATTTATTTTTGCCGTGTCCGTGTCCATTTTTTTAGAATTCCCGTGTCCGTATCCATGCCCGTATCTATATCCGTGTCGGTGTCCGTGCTACATAGACTGTGACGTATGTTGAATTGTGACAGATGCCTACATTTATGTTTCTTTCATATAGGCACACAGTTTCTCTATGGTGCATGTCATGTTTGTGGGCAAAATAACGGGTACCTGAACTAAGAACATCGATCTTGGAGGGATCTTCATGTAATGTCCCAGCTTGAAGTCACTAAGGAAAGAGACGGCCTGAGACATGCTCATGTAACCATAGACTTTGAAGCATACATTAGCGATAGGTTTTCCTGGATATATAAGACCCATGACATACTCTGTGATAATGTTCAGCCCTGGTGTCTGCATACAAAACGTTAGAGCATTAGATAGAAAGGAAACAAATTGTACATCAATGTCAAGGACATCCTCTCTGGAGTCTGGGGAAGATACTTTGAGCGTTCAATGCTGCACGTGAGGGCTATACTCAACGTACTCCTAGACACCCAATAACTCATATAGTTTTGTTTTGTTTTCTTTTTTTTTTTTTTTTTTTTATGACGAAGGAACCACCCCATAGGAGGGCCACTATTGGACCCGCCCTAAGAGTGTAAACCTCTGGATGAGCCAAAGCAACCACCACCCGGCCCACCAGGTAATTCGCAATACCTGCCCTGGAGAGGAATCGAACCCTGCCCACTTCAGGAGCAAGGCCAGACACCTTCCGCTGGGACAAGCCCGCGGCTAGTTAGTTGTTTACCTTTTTCTTTTCAGCAATCTTAAAATTCTTGTTTTGATAATAAATACAAATTCTTTGATTTCCCATTGCAGATTTCCTATTTTCTGAAGCTTCAACAAAGATAAGTCCATGAATCCTGGAATAGTATTTCAACCACTTTGATCAAAAGGCTTGAACTGTTGCACATAAGATGGTTCATTATCTACTTCTCATGCTGCAACTTAAGCACAGCAATGAAGAGACGCTAAAAGTGACTGCTGTGGTACCTGATTTGTTGTAGCAGTTATGATGCTGATTGGAAGGGTGAATGTAAAGGCAAGCAGGCAAGCAAATAGAAGTCCCCACCATGGGATCTGAACCTGAGATTTCAAGACGGTGCAGAGTAGTAGAGAGATTCCAATTGTCACTACGAGCAAAATGTGAAACCACCAGGAAGGTATGTCGTCGTATTTCCTCATCAATCTTGTGTGGATATCATCCTTACCCTTATATGAGGCACGGTATCGTTCGTAGATCTCCCTGTGGAATATCATTGTAGTTCATACCCAACTTCCAGATCATTTATAAATGGTTATTGTCAGACTGTTATCTAAAAGTTTAAGCTGTTAGGGAGAGGTTAACTTTATTATTTATATGCTTAAGAGTTATCAAGGTGATCTTGTTTTTATGGCTTGCTGTTGTAACGCATCTATTGGGAGTTAATATATCAAAGCACACCAACCAGGAAAAGAAGAAGAAGAAGACTTTCGACATGTTGCTATAATGTTGTTTGAAGGCAAAACAAATATAAAAAAATTGTCGCACGTAATTTCGTGATTAAAATGCACGGGAAAATAGTTGGCGTAGATTGTGCAAGATTATATGCTTTGTGCTTCCGGCATATTGTACGTTCTTGCTTGTCTATATCAAAAGAAAATGAAATGTGTTAATTCACAATATTGCATTGTACGAATGCTGAATTAACCCAACTAAGCCTCACAAGTTTCCATCACTCCTCCAAATACTGAATTTAGACATCTCTCACCCTTAGTTTGGGCATGTGCATGTCTGTGTGATCTCAAAAAAAGGGAAACTTGAAGGCTGACATTACAAGACAATCTATCATGCAAATTTAATCTGAAATGAAGCTCAACACAAAGTGTGAAAACATATTTTTGATGATGCATTCATATTTTGTTGTTAATGCTGATATAGGCCTAAGGGCAAATTTGGATGAGGAATATTTACCTTCCATAGAAGAGGGAAACATGCGAAAGTGTGGCTGCAATTGCTGCGAAACCAAACCCATAAGTTAGGGCGAAAAACATGCTTAGATGTACATGTCCTTGCTGCTGATATGCATCCGTATCTAGCTCAAACTTGTCGTTCACAATAGTTGATATATTATACACCTGACCTTGTCCATTGAACAAGTCTGATGAGAAGATGGGAAATTTTCGAGCACCATACAAGTCTAGTCCCCAATAGGATACGGGGATTGCAATGTATACGATCAAGACGAAGCCGACCAAGATATTGACAATGGAAAAAAAAGGGCTAATGAGGGGGCTGAACAAGAAGGATGAGACAGCAGACCAGTCGAGTGTAAAAGCTCCGACTCCAAGGCCGTTCATGCCCGATCCAATCTGTTGCGCTGTGACTGACTTAGAGAAAGCCCAGCAGACCCATGAGATGCTTGTGAGCGTTGGGAAGAGGTATCCAGGGAGTACATACCAGGAAAAGCTGCAAATTAGTGCTATTACGAAGAACTTTGCCCTTGTCATGCGTCGCTCATCTTCTTCATGCAAAACCCTGCCAAATTCAGATTAAATGTGGAATCATTGAGGTTATTCAATACTGGAGAGCAAAATTAGTTATAGGCACACAGTATTGTTTTAGGTGGTGGTTGGGTTTCCATAGATAGTATTCTTTGGGGGTGCCTTGTTTTACTTGAATACTCAGTTGTTATAATTATAACAAGAAGTACGTTGTAGTACATTTGAAATGAGGATGTCGAGATGGACAAGTTTCTTAGAAAGAAGGGTGAAGTAGAAAAGGCGGTGTACTTGTGTCTCTCAGAGAGTGTAGTCAGGGACAGTAACTGTATACGAGGTTTCATGTATGACGATTCTAATAGTCTGAAGACTGCTGTGGCCTAAGATTGTGAGGTTAAAACACCATAAAAAGCCTGGTTCAAAGGCAAACAGGCATCCATAGTCAACCTATTTACAGTTCATGTTAATTTGTTAGCAACTATCTCAATCTGAAGATTTCAGGGGTTAGGACGTAGGTCCATCAAGTATAAGAACACTACTGCCCCTTCACAAATGATCTTCTTCGAAACATAAAAAGCGACTTGAACAAGATAAAGAAGATTATGTATACGAAATAGACTTGAACCCAGGACTTCACCGAGGCCGATATCTGGTATCATATTACAACTTTCTTGTCTAGTTACTTATGATGTTAATTTGGTATTTTGAGAAATGTATATCAATAGCTATAACCTTATAACAGCTGACCCCAAGGAACAAAAGCTCAATAATTACGATAATCATTTTTTTTTTTTGTCCAAAACATTTTGTATTGCAACATGTATTTTTCTTATTTTCAAGTATATTTTTAATGTACTTACATACCTCGTACACATATAAACTTGAGTAACCATTTTTCGCTTCGACTTCTCATAGTACTATTTCCCAAACCGAGGACTCTCTAAGAAAATCTCAGCCAATCTCTAGACACCCATTTATTGCACATAACGATATATTTTTATCACCAAAATGAACACCAATCAATCAAATGTTACCAATATGATTTTTTTAAAACTTTCTACAAGTCAAATACTTATATCATGTCTGGAATCCCGGTAATCAAGAGATATATGTCTTTAGTAACTTTGAATTTTCTTCAATCTTTGAAGAGCTTGGTATTTGCTTTATGCTACTGCACAAATCTTAAGCTCTACCACGCTCTTTAAGTTTCGTTTTTCATACTTTAAATGGAAAGAGCGAAAAAAAAAAAAAAGTGTTACCTTTTCCTTGCTTTTTGTTGCTTTATTATTATTTTCGTTTTTTGGTAACTACTATACTTTTCTCTAGAAAAAGATAATAAGAGATATGGTAGAAAAGTTTATACTACAAAAAAAAATTGTCCTTGAGTTCTTTTATAAAATATCAAAACATTTTTTGCTTGCCTCCACTTTACACTTTTTAACCATCAATTTTTACCTCCACTTTCACTCATTAACTCTTTACCCACTAACTTTTCAAAAGGGTAAAATGATAATTGAACAAAATTTTAACACTAACTTTTCAAAACACATACTTATTAAGGGACATCCCAAAATAGAAATGTCTACACTCTATCAAAAAAAAAAAGGATAGAGGGAGTACATGTTAGGAATTGCTCAAAACTTGTAGACTTATCTCGGCTGTGTTTGGTTAGATAGTTTAGTTTAGTTTTGATGATGTCATAAGGTGTAATGAGTGGAGAGAGATAGAGAGAGAAATGAGGAAAATGATGATGTCATCAAAACTAAAACTAAACCTAAACTGAGAAACGAACAGGGCCGTTTCCTGTCAAATTTCTTTATTCAACACTTAAAGTGTCCTTACTCTTTTTATATTATTTTCCTAAACAACACGTACTTCTATCTCTGTATATATGGACCCCATTCCAAGATGGTTAGAATCGTGGTGAGGTGGTGACTTTAAAGGAGAGGAAAAAGTGTAATTAGTGAAGTTATCGAGGTAGTTAATCGATTGTGTAGCTGTAAGTGCAATGAGGTTGTGAGTTCAATTCTTATACATAGACATGATATTGATACTCTTGTTGATCGGTTGGGTTGGGGTTTATACGAAAAAACTGTGTGTACGCAAGAAATGGTACAAATCATGTACGTACACCACGCGGGGGCCCCACGCCCACTGCGGGCCCCAAAAAAATTTCAAAAAAATACCATAAATTTTAAAATATTATTTTAGGGGGGCCCCGTAAAAAATCAGCTCAATTGGATATCGGCAAGTATGTTTTCTAGATTCACAGGGACGAATCTGCTGTTTCGTCCCTGTAAATCTAGAAAACATACTTGCCGATATCCAATTGAGCTGATTTTTTACGGGGCCCCCCTAAATAATATTTTAAAATTTATGGTATTTTTTTGAAATTTTTTTGGGGCCCGCAGTGGGCCCCCCGCGTGGTGTACGTACATGATTTGTACCATTTCTTGCGTACACATAGTCGGGTTCGGGTTTATATGATGTAGTTTCTTCTAAAATATGGCCAAATAAAAAATAAAGGGAATAAAGGGAGCGAAATTAAAAAAATATAGAAGTAAAAAGAAGATGCCATATGTGTAAAATTGTGGAATGAAATGTTAGAGAATAAATGAAGACTAATGGCAGTTGCATAATTTATTGAAAGGGTGTATAGTCAATTCAATAACGATAAACATAAGGGCACTAAAAATGTACAAGCGGCTTGCAGGCCCATTTTTGGGTCTCACACAAAATAATTCAAGTTGTCCATTAATTTTGAATTAATTTTTTTATTATTCTTGCAAAAAATCAGCACAATTGAATATCCATAAGTGGGTGATCCTATATTCTAATTTCTCATTTCAGAATTTAGAATCTTGAATTCTAACTGAAAACTTAAAGTTTGGATCAATCACTTACACATATTAAATTGATTTGATTTTATTGCATGGTCATTTGAAAAATTATTTTGAAATTATTGAACTATTTAGATTATTCATGTATATTTTTGGTTCCCTTTATTTCGATACCCATAATCATGTCCATTCAATAAAGTGTTTTCAAAGTCTGCACCTTGGTTGGTGGATTGTTGGGGACGAACATATATCTTTTTTCCCTGGTAGAAAAGGTGCTGAGTATCACTTTCATGATGGGCACTGCACGAAAAGACATGGCTCATGGAACCTTGCCTAAAGATAAGACATGGCTCATGGAACCTTGCCGATTCAAAAGATTCCAATTTTCTTTAGCAACCCTTTCTTTATTCCAAACTGCATGAATGATTTCTAGATTGGTTGACTCATTCTGTGTGATTGCATT
This sequence comes from Vaccinium myrtillus, assembly GCA_016920895.1. Classification (NCBI taxonomy): domain Eukaryota; kingdom Viridiplantae; phylum Streptophyta; class Magnoliopsida; order Ericales; family Ericaceae; genus Vaccinium; species Vaccinium myrtillus. The sequence continues at coordinate 16,352,141 of CM029278.1, read as the reverse complement.
GCACTCTCTTATTAGTTTAATTATCTGATTAAAAATAATAAAACAATCCAAGTAGTTTATGAGCTGTAAATTAAGCATGTTAGCCAATATATATAAGACACATATTGCTTTCCTTCCCTCTCTCTCTCCTTCATATACTCTGTGGTCATTTGATTTTTATAAGTTCAAACAAATAATAATACTTTAAATTTAAGTATTTAAGGATATGAATATTTGACCGCCATAGAAAAGGACATGAGACCAATGATATGATAAAATAAAAAAAAGGTGCGTGATTTTTCGTCCACTTCAAAAAATAAAAGCATCTTTTTAAAATTGTTTTTATATCCGAGTACGGAAAATAGGTGTTTTCTATCTAAAAAATAGACGGGGTATCTTTCTAATAATTTTCTATTGGCTTAAATAATCAAAGGATAAGTGGAGCTACGGATTCTCGTCAATGTAAGTATGTATATATGTATGTGTGTGCGAACTTCGCATGAATGCCTCTAGTGTGTGTGTGTGTGAACTTCACATGAATGTAAGTATGTATGTATGTGTTAGGGTGTGCTTACCGGAAAAGAGTGACCTGAACGAGATTGCCGGGCCACCACATGTGGGCAGGCTCCACCACGTACTTCCTCAATAGCCCAGCCCACCCATATCCCAACACCTGCAAATTAATTACCCACAAATTTATTAAAAACTTTTTCGAATCGCGATTCCAAGAATTAGAACCGTTTGACTGTTGCTTCAGAACCAATATTTTGATCATATTTGGTGACAATGTTTTGAGTACCATGCATGTAATTAAATGTGTCTCATTTGTCACGTACTCAAAACGTGGTCACCATGACATTTCTCTTCCGGTGCTCCTTTCCCTTGTTTTTAGAAGAAATAAAGATTTAAAGGTTTGTCAATTTTTAAAAATGAGTTGGAAGGGTAAAAAAATTAGTGTAGTTTGGTTTCGGTAAACTAATTGTAATACAGCAAAGAACAATGTTTCCAACCAGGACAGTGCTACCCGTACAGAATGGGGACACAGAAATTGCACAGATCGCGTTCGGGGACCCAAAATCGATTGAAACGGTGGGCTTTGGTTGAACCACTTCTAACCGTCCGATTGAGCTGAAATTTTGTGTGGCCCTTCGGAAAAATGTTCTAAGAATAATGAACGGTTCGGATCCCTCGTGTGGGACCCAAAAATGGGTCCCCGAACGCGATCTTTGCAATTTCTGTGCCCGCTTTTCTGTACCCGTAGGTTTATCCTTCCAACCACGTGTAAGCCAAAAAAAAAGTTGGATAGGATGATTCATTTCAAATTTGTCACACGAATGGTCAACAATACACTCCCTCAGTCCCCTTATTTTATTTTATTTTGTTTTGTAAAACGCCTCCTATTCAAGGAATAAATTGATTTATCTGAATTTGTTTAAAGAAAACCACAAAAATTATCCAAAAAAATACTACTACTTTATAAATGAATCCAAAGAATGAAACAACTTTAGAAAAAAAGAACAAAAAAATATGTAGACTCCCAAACTGCTAAAAAAAAGCCCAGAAATCTCTTTCAAACTTACTCCACCCAAAACGAAAAACACAAACCACCACATTCCAGAAAAACAAAACCAAAATCAAATAAGGAGGAGTACATCATTAAAACACATTTTTACTTTTCACCCGAAAAAACATTATTCCATTTCCAAATTAAAAAAAAAATATAAACTACTAAAATTAAAATTAAAATTGAACAAAAATAGGGAGAGAAAAAAAAACACAAAAAAAGGTGATTCACCTGAGTAGTAACAACAAGGATCCAACCCGCCAGAAACGAGATTTTCCGATGATAAAGCGCTTTAATAATATCAACAATCCCAACCGCATAAGCCGGTCCATTCCCGAAAGCACTTCCGGCGTTAGCAAATATCGTGATGAGCACGTGCTCCTTCATGTTGAAAGGGCCCGGGTTCAGCGAAAACAACCGCTTCCCGCACCCTGGTATCCGGAACTGAGTTCCGGGTAGAACCGCGTGCATGAACCGGCCTATAGGGAGAGTCGCAATCTGGACCGTGATCTGGGTTATCACAAGCGGTTCGGTCCGGTACGAGAAGAATTGGTTGAGGAAAGAGAGGAGGCAACAGGAGAGTACGCCCAGGAACCACATCCGGAATGTCCATACGGGTAGACTCGGGTCGTCTGTGTTCGACACGGTTAGTCGGACTTGTTCGATTGGAGAGACATCGTCGTCCTCGTCTTCTTTTTTATACCCGTCGGCGGCAGCGGCAGCGACGGTGGGGGTGTTGATGGTGGTTGGTGGGTATGGGTGCTCTATCTCTTGAGTTCCCATTGATAGTAGAGAAGATGGGGGTAGTTGGGTTCTTCCTTTTTTGTTTGGGTAGGAACAGTGGGAAGGATGTGGGGTTAGTCCTTTTATATTGCAATTTGTAAGGTGCAAGAGTTTTGGTTGACTTGGCTGTGGACAAATCAAGTGGACGCTGCAACGCGCGTACAGAAAGCAAGGTACAAAAAATATATCGACCAGCTCATGGACCTACTTGCGGGTCTCAAACAAATGATCCGAGCTGTTAATTTATTTTAAAATTATTTTTTGAAGGGCTTATTAGAAATCAACTCAATCGGACATGCTCAAGTGCTTGATCCAAAATTTTCTATCAAAAAATTATTCTAAGATGAATGAACGATTTGGATCATTCATGTGAGAACCACAAGTGGGTTCCCAAGCACAGTCCGTACATTTTCTGGACATGGGGGTCTATACCCCTCGTTTTGTCCCAAGTGATTGGGTGGGGATAGAAATTGGAAGAGGATAAAAAATCCCTAAAACTTTACTCATTCCTCCCTCATAGTCATCTCCATCCCTTCTTTCTCAGTCCCTCTCCTAGTCCTCAGTCATCTCGCCATCACCACCACCGTCCGATATCAACAACTACCACCGTCTGACATCACCTCCACCACCATCGTACCACCACCATCGCATCACCGCCTCTATACCTGCAAGAATTCTTGATGAACAATTATTGGATTGTAAATGTCAAAAATCTATCTTTCATACGGCATTTGGATTTCGAATGATGAACAAATTATTTTTATCCTTGTGACTATTTCGACGACAACATGTCGAAACTTTAAAACCATCTTGTAGTATAAATGTCGAAATACATGCCCATTTTCGACAACCATATGTTGAATTATATTAAACATGAAATTTAAGTATATTAACGTCATTAACAACCTGAAAAAGTAAGCATAAATCGACATTCAATTGTTGAATGTCAGTCGTTTTACATGGTTTTAGTTTCGGTAAATGAATGTCACAAATTTAGTCCATTTTCGGTGTTTGAATGTTGATAATCTCGGCCGATTTAGTCGATCTTCACGATTTTTCGGCTCCACCAAAGGAACAATGTCCATCACAACTTCCTTCTCAACCATTGTACTTTTGTTCAGCTCATTGGATTCCATTTCAATTGTTTCTGCTTCAATTGGAACCCTCCATTGATTGAATGTGTATTCCTTTGTTCTCCATTGAGGTGATATGAACAAGGAATGAAGAAGGGATAAATTGAAAGGTGGAAAGAGGTGGCAGTAGGACAAAGGAGGTAGCTGGGGTGTACATATCCTCAACGTTGAAGAAGAAGAATGCCGATAAAATAAAAATAAAAAAAGTTAAAGAAAAAGAAGGGGAAATGAAGAAGAAGAAGGGTTTTTAGGTTATGTAGATTTTACTTTTGGGCATTTTAGTCTTTAGTCAGTAGTGTAATTTAGTGGTATTTTGTGAAAATTTTAATGGGTTGTATGGAATAAATAAGGGGTTGTATTTAGAATCGGCCTAGGCTTCATCGGTTCGAGCTTATATATAAATGGAGTACTCAGACATTATCTTTTAAGATCCAAAAAAAAAAATACCAATTGAGGTAAGCCAAAAGTTATTTTACTACTCCCTCCATTCCATATTGTTTGTCCCTCTTGGGAATTTCACCTTTTTAACGGGACATGCAATGATTACACCTACTTTCAAATTTAATGCCTATTATTTCCACAATTACCCCTATATTCTACCTACTTTACATCACTTATATTCACTTGTGAAGGACACATTTGGAAAATAACCAAATTTTTCCTACCGTTTTAGAAAATGATCATCATTTTGGAACATCCCAAAATGAAATAATTGACTTAATTAGAAGACATTAGGTTATACTATTTCTTCATAATACAGAGTACTGAAAATATGTTTCGTACATACAAACATGCTTAAAACTTGTTTTGACAACCTGCAGGGCGGGGGAAAAATTATTTAGTGGTCTCTAAATTATTCAGTTGTCTGGGGGGCACTGCCCCAACAGTACTTTTTTTCATAACACATTTGTGTGATTGAGGTGCGCGCATAACTAACCCAGACATCTGATTATAAAAAAAAATAATAATAATGATGGCACTATGTGCTAGTGCATGCCCCAAAAGCACTTCACAATTACTCATTATGAAGAGGGTGAATGGGTCGGAGAAGGCAGAGGAGTAACTTAAAAGATGCCGGAGGTGAAGGCCGTCATTGGAGGGCCGCGAGAGGTGATGGTCGATGTCCAAGTGAGGTGAGAGTAGCGGCTGGGAATTGAAGCCACCTTTGTTTAGGGAGAGAATTGTGCATAATTTTACTTATTACTCCACCTCTAAGAATATTTTAGTTAACTTCTTCCGTTTGTGGGACTGTCGAATAAGTCTTTCCAAAATAACTTGAGTAATGCGTAAACTGACTCTGACAACATGAGTTATTTAAAAAATCTACATCAATATGTGCAACTAAATTAAATTATATATAAGCCGTAAAACCTTTGCATTCAAGGACAAGAAAATTTAGAAGATTCTCAATTAGATTTTGCTTTCTAATTGCGACCATTCCAAAGATGCCGGCTTCAAATTCGTCCAAGAAATTATAAACATTAAGTAGAGATATGTGTGCAAATTAAGAAAGGTACTTACGAGTTAAATATGCTAAAAAGCTTTCATGGAGAGAGACACTCATATCTTTTGCTTCAAAGTTTATACATATATACTTACACATATATAGTCAAAGGATAGAGGAAGTTGGGTTGGAAAAATGTTCAAGATGGACTGTGATCATGAGCTACATCTTTCTTTTCTTTTGGTCAAGTTTCATCGAATGTAAATGCATAATATTTTAATTGATCGAGAAAAAGAATTCTAGAAACGAAGCAATTTTGTAAACAATGGAACACATTTTGATGGTAGCAATTTTGTTCACCCTCTGCAAGAGTATACTTATTCTATGTCATAATTCAATGATCGAAACCATTCATTCTATCTAGATTCACTTATTACAGGAGACCACGCAAAAATTTAGCTTAATAGGTAACTTTTTCATCTAAAGTTTTATTTTTTATTTTTTAAATTCTCTCTAGAAAATTGAACTTTTATATCAAACATTCGCCGATATTGGATTGAACTCAATTTTTCATGGGCTCCTAAGAAATGAATCTAAACAAAATAAACGGTTTTGATTTTCGATGTGAGACATAGAATGAGTATACCCCTCGCAGGGTGAACAAAATTACTCTCAATTTTTTATTGTGAAGCCATAAAGTTTGCAGATGTGGGACCGAAGCTAGCTAATGTCATGCATGGTTTTTCGGCGGACTAAAATTTGCAGTTGTGGGGCCCATACGAGATGATTTTATTGACAAAGCTAGGCGAAGGATAAACAACACCTCTTGAACATTGGGATTTGAGAGATTCAATAGTTGTGTGTCACTCTTTTGGAGTTCTAACCCTTACACCCTGTTTGGCGACCGGATTTGCACCCGGATTTGGCTCACCCCCGGATTTGTAATCCAGGGCCCACCTCGTAGCCGGCGTTTGGTTTCCGTTTTCCCTCCCCGACTCAGTTCACTGTTGGGACTGCAAATCCAGGTGCACCTGGATTTGCCAACGACAGGGTCGACCCTATCGTTACGTAATCCGGGTGGATTTGGGTATTTTCGTTCCTCTTTTACCCCTCCAAATCCTGGTGATCTGGAGGGTTTTGTGGCTACTCGTCTCAGTTGTTGCGATCGAAAAGAAGAGAGAGGAAGAAGAGATTGTCGCCGTTGTTACTGGTGACTCCATTCTTCCAACTTCTCGAGCTCGTATTAATGCATTTAGTTGAATAAAATATTCGGTCCAGGGGTAAAAGGGTCATTTGGTCACTTATCCTATCAAATCCACCTTCCAAATCCACCTTCTCAAATTACCATCCGTGTTAACAAATCCACCCTTCTTATGAGGTGGGGTCACCCTCATTACAAATCCACCTTCAAATCCACCCTCATTACAAATCCACCCAAAATCATCTCCGGTCGCCAAACGGGGCCTTATGGATAGAATATTGACCCTCGTAGTAATCTAACAATACTAACACGCTAACATCTCTTCCGAAAATTAAATGAAAAACCAAACAAACATTAGGTGGATTAGAGATATTATGAAAAAAAAAGCTATAATGGACCCTATAACAATTCTTTAAACAAACAAATGCCTCCCACTAATTAATACTAGTATGATACGAATATAGACAGGTTTATCTTGCTCCTAAAAATGGCAAGAAGCCTGGAGAGAGTACTGCCACGTGCTGTTAATTTGTGGGTTGCCTCGTGCTTCTGTAACTAGTCCCACACAAACATGTGCAAGACTTTGCTCAAGTTTATTGACCAAACAGCTGTAATTTTTTTTCATTATTGTTTCATTGACTTATTCGCAATTTTACTCGCGAAATCATGAGCAGAGCCGGCTTTTGACTAAAGTCCGTAAAGCCATTGCTTTAGACCCTTAAATTTTAACTAATTTTTTGGGCCTCTAATTTTATAGGTTCATCTAGTAGTTATGCTTTCAAATGACTGTAATGTTTTATGAAATTTTTTGTTTTTCTTAGTATTTTTACCCATGCTATATTGAGAGTTGAGGATCCAATTTGAAAAAATTCGTTGTAGGCCCCATATATCTCAGAACCGGCCCTGATCATGCGATGTTAATTTAGCTTTGTCAGTTCTAGTAGTTTTAATAACTAGGTGATCGAGCTAGCTTACTAAAGCTGCATAAGCCACTGCTTCGGGACCCTCCAAAAATATAAAAACTAGGGGCCCCAAATATGTAGGCCTCCTATATATTGTAATGGTTGTTTAATTTTTTATGACTATATGTTTAAATTTGTGCAATGATAAATAATTTTTAATAGTTTTTTTTACGGGGAAATATCTCAAAATTTCAATCTGCAATCTAATTAGCTTATCATAAACATGGATCTTCTCCATTATGACTGCTTGTTTTGTGAATTTCATTCATCGTTGTATTCATCGTATCCATAAACCTATCAAAATTTTGTTTAATTGCATCATTTCTAAATCGGGTGCAAATGAGCCGAGCTTGGTAGAGCTCGAGCCCGGCTCATTCGTGAGCTAGCTGTGCCCTTAACGAGCCGAGCCAAGGTGAATTTACTTAACGAGCCGAGTCTATATAAACAAGCGAACTTTTGCAAGCCGAGCCGAGTTTTAGCGAACTCGTTTATTAAACGAGCCTAAAACTTGAGCTCTGATTTCAACTCGATTACTAAACAAGCCGAGCCAAACTGTGAGCTACTCGCAAGTAGCTCGGTCCGTTTGCAGCCCTATTTCTAATTAGTAATAAAAATTATTTTCAAGATTTTTATTGGGGGGTCTTCTCTGAGCAATCAGCATTATTTGTCACCTAGATCACATCGACAATTGCTCCTTTATTGGGGGGTAATTAAGCAAAGATTTTTATTACACGAAGAAAACAATTTATCCTTTTTTAATTCCCGGAAAATCTGTCAACGAATAACGATAGTTAATTTGGTCGTTTATGTACTGGATTAATTATTGCTTATCATATTGTCATCCGTCTCCATGTTCGGCCTCAACATTGCTTATATATATATTCCTTGATTATTATTTTCGATTAGAATAATAGCCCAAGTATCCATCATCCACTTTGCGGTAAATAAACTCATTATATAAAGTTCTAGATCGATATCTTCTCGCATCACTACTGGCCTCTTTGAGGCGGGAATATATATATATATTTTTTGGTTCAACGGTCAGAAAGAAAGGACCAAGTAGAGAATAATACGGAGTATTTAAAATTTAGAGAGCATGAATAGCCAAACGAAAGCATGTCTTCCAAACCCAAATCCTTGGATAAAGATATGGGTACCGAACAAAGGGTACCGAGAATGAACCGATCGCACACGGGGACTCACTTTTGGGTCCCACACGAGTGATCCGAACCGTTCATTGTCCTTAGAACATTTTTCCGAGGGGCCCCACAAAATTTCAGCTCAATCGGACGGTTGGAAGTGCTCCAACCAAAGTCCCACCGTTCCAACCAAAATGAGCTGAAATTTTTGTGGGGCCCCTCGGAAAAATGTTCTAAGAACAATGAACGGTTCGGATCACTCGTGTGGGACCCAAAAGTGGGTCCCCGTGTGCGATCGGTTCATTTCCGGTACCCCAACTCTGTACCCCTATCACGATCCCAAATCCTTTGTTGAAAAATTGCGAGAAATGCTAACTACTCCCCTGTTCCAATTTGTTTGTCCATTTTTTGATGTTTTTGTCATTTTTTCAATTGCTCATATTTGTTGATTAATTATGTTTTTCATAATATATATATTTGTATGTAAAATAGAACTAATCGAGAATTATCAAAAAAAGATCCATCTTATCTATTTTTAAAAATCTATCTTGAAAAATATAAGCGATTGAAAACTTGTAGAAACTTCGAAAATCGACAAACAGATAGACAGGTTGAGTATTGTGTTTCGCGTTTCCTTGTTAAATTACCATGATTTTGTTTGGTGGTGCTCGAACCTTTTATGTGTAAATGTAAATACATATCCTATTTGAATTAGGCCTCCTTTGGGTGAATTGAAAAAACTGGTTTTTTGGTGGTTTTTTGGTTTTTTTGGTTTTGTCCTTATTCAATTTTTTTTTGCATTTGTTAGTTTTCGGTCGATTTGTTGTGGTTTCTTGGCTCCTCTCTACGAGAGAAATCTAAAAAGTATAAAATTATTAGTCAAACTTAAAGTTTTGTGAATAAAGACGAAAAATAAACCACAATGGTTTTTTTACCCAAATGAGGCCTTAGTCAAGCAAGTGGTTCCCAACTCCCAAGAACGAAGGTTTGCACTTTCCAGTACTGTACAAATATTTAAATCTATATTTAATTATATGCTGTGAAAGGGAGGAAAAAGAAAGGAAAAAAAAATCAATGCACGTGACAACAGGAAAAAAAAAATTGTACATTTAACAATGTTTTTCGTTTCCCGTGCATTAAATTGGCACAATGCAAGTATTGGAAAAAATGAGAGACACAAAAGGTGTGAAAGAGGACTAATAAGGCAGTGTTCCACTAACAAAAAATTATTTTTTTCAAACACCGAGACAGGTCATTATCTCACAATATATCACATAAAAAACCATGAAAACCTAGTTTTTTCAAAAAACTAAGTTAGTGGAACACCCCCTAAGACATGTGAACTGCTGAAGTATATGGGGAAAATGTTTGGTCCATGAAAAGAAAACATGAAAATATACATGAAAGTGCATCACACGGGTGAGATCCTTCCGGTATACTGTTCCAATAGTGTACCGAATGGATCTCATCCGTTGGATGCACTTTCATGTGTTTTTTTCATGAACTGTACCATGCATGCCTCGATGTATATGCGGTAAAAGAAAAAGAAACAGAGGAAATTATAAAGTCATGGGGATTTATCCAATCAAGGGGAATAAAAAGTAAAATTCTTAAAAATTAGGATTGGAGGTTTGAAGGTTTTTGTAAGCAAACAATATAATGCTTGGGACACACCACCAATCACACCAGCCTGCGTGACATTGCATGATTGGTAATAAAAGAACAAACACTTCAAAACTTCTTTGTAACCATCAGTAATGCAGTATCACATAGGCTGGTGTGATTAGTGATATGGCGAAATGGTGTTTCTAGCATTGATTGATTGATAGTAAAACATCATATAAGATGATTTTATTTTATTTTATTTTTTGGTGGAAGAATAACATCTTCAATAGACAAGACAATTTAATTTATTGAAATATAATAAATTTCAAGAGAAGGGGTCACACAAGATGATTTTATTGGAGGAGTTTATTCACCTCTGTTCAAAAAAGAAGAAAAAGAAAATAAAAATTTGATTTGGAAACAGATAACTTGCCAGCTCTTGTCCACTAGATTTGAATATTATTTAGTAATATTATATTAGATTTCTATTCTTTATAAGTGGCTCCTGTATATACTGAATTCATTATTTTTTGATGTGTAGGATTTCTCTTGGTCTCCTATATATCCCTGATCTTGTCACAGAATGTGAATTTTGAGTATTAGTAATCAAATATTCATTGGGTTTGGACTAATTTATTTATTATGGCTTATATTTATTGTTTAAAATTTTTGGTAATTTTGCGTCAAGTCTTTTAGATTATTTCTTCATTCCGATAAAAGGAATCACAACGATAAATCATAAATTGATCAATTCAAAAAAATACGACAATAATTTAATTTGCGTATTTAGATTGTTATTCTGTTTATTGATTTTTTTTTCCTTCATAATCATCGAAACGGATAAATAATCTAAAAATCTCACAATTATAACTATCAAAATGTCCGTATAGACAAAAGTAATTACGTTGGGCCAAATTTAGCCTAAGTAATCTAACATTTCATTACAAAATTTAGCCTAAGTAATCTAACAAGCAACAAGGTTGATGAAGATCCTCTTCGTCACTTCAAGAATCTTAGCCCATAAACATTTCATTAGAAAATTTATTTGCATCTAATAACCGTGCCGAACGATGGAGTTTGTTTCAGCAAAGAGTTGGTCAATTAAGTGAAGTTTCGGATTTAAGAATTTGTTTCATTGTGTGTCAAGTTTGAAACTTGTCCAATGAAATCATTTCTCGTGATAGATAGTTTAAGAGAACTATTTTATCAAGGCATTGACGTTCATGTAAGCGGATCTAGACGTCTTGTATAATAGAAAAATGAGAAATAATTAGTAATCCTAAATGTTTGGGATTCAGTGGAATTTTTTAAAAGATCCAGGAATGATTTCAAGTTGTCACTTTGATAGCCATCTAATCCGGCTACACTACTCAATGCCAATTGAAATTCTCCTCACAAAAAGTAGTCAGTTTTATGGATAAACCTACAGGTACAGAGGAATTGGGACAAAAAATGTACCGAGCCCTCTCGGGGACCCATTTTTGGGTCTCACACGAGTGATCTGAACCGTTCATTGTTCTTAAAACATTTTTCCGAGGGCCCCCACAAAAAATCAGCTCAATCGGACGGTTAGAAGTGCTTGAACCAAAGTCCCACCGTTCATTGTTCTTAAAATTTGTTTGAAACGGTGGGACTTTGGTTCGAGCACTTCTAACTGTCCGATTGAGCTGATGATTTGTGGGGGCCCTCGGAAAAATGTTTTAAGAACAATGAACGGTTCAGATCACTCGTATGGGACCCAAAAGTGGGTCCCCGAGACGGCTCGGTACATTTTCTGTCCCAATTCCTCTGTACCCCAGCAGGGTCCCAGTTTTATCGGCTACCATTCGTAGTCAACGTTGCTTCGGTTGCTAATATTATAATCACCGTCACTCCGTCCAATTGTATTCTCTCTGTCTGTCCGTCCAATTGTATTCTCTCCGTCTCGTTTTGTTTGTCGAATATATATTTTTTTTTTTTCTAAAATGTTTGTTCATTTCAAAAGTCAGAAGTATTAAATTTTTCGATTCCCAATTTTGCCTTCTCTTTTGCGTTAAAAGTGTCAAAATCTTAGTAGATGAAATTTATAATCTTTACGTCCCTTTAAATGGTTAGAATTTTAAAAACGATCCTACTAATGAAAGCCCACAATGCTTTCATACCTTGTTCGGTTTGGATTTGAGACTTAGGTTTTGTATTTTGAGTAGAGAGAGAAATGAAAGTAATAATTAGAAATTAGTGGTAATGATTAGAGAGAGATAGAGAGAATTGAGAATAATAATTAAAAATAGAGGTAATGATGAGAAAGAAATATGAATAATAATTGAGCAACAATTTAGAAACCGGGTCTTGAGACCCTAATCGAACAAGGAGTAATTTAGCACAGGAATAGACCAAAAAAAAAAAAAACCATCTAATGTTGAGTACTTTTTACACTTCCAAATACATTTCCATCTATTTTTATACAATTTTCACACATTTTTTAAACTTTAATAGAAGTCCACTAAACTTTTTTTTTAGGCATTTTTCTTTTAAAAATTGACAAACAAATGGGAAGATGAGTGTAATTCTGACGCAACTCCAAATCTTTGACCACAACTACAACGTTATTGTGACAAATCAATTAAATAAACAACCCCTCTATTTGTACCGACGGGGTGCACCGACTCCGTACCGACGGCGTCGTGGACGTCGTTGTCGGTCCCAAACGATCGATCCGAGCCGTTCATCCTTCTCAAAATCAAATTCCGAGTGGGCCATCGCGAGAATCGAGGCAATCGGACGGCTGTATGAGCTCGATCCAAAATCATTCCATTTCATTCAAAAGAAATTCAATGAAATGGGGTGATTTTGGATCGAGCTCATACAGCCATCCGATTGCCTCGATTCCCGCAATAGCCCACTCGGAATTTGATTTTGAGAAGGATGAACGGCTCGGATCAATCGTTTGGGACCCGAAACGGCACCCACGACCCCGTCGGTCGGTGTAGAAGGAATTACCGTTAAATAGACAACAAGTTGTGTAGAGTTTCCTGTCGTCTAGTATCAAGACAAATCGTCCCCTTGTTTCCACTGTTTCCAATGGTCCGTCAAATAAGGAGTACTGTATTGTTTTGTAGAACTAGTAGCATAGTACACCAATACATTATCCAGTATATAATATGTTCATCGAATCTCCGACTTCTTTTTATAGTATTTGGAGAACTCTCTCTTTTCTCTCTCTTTTTTCTCCGAAAACCCTAATCACCACTAACTCTTCCTCCTTTCCCTCCATTTTAGGGTTTCAATACTTATGGTGGTAGGAGGGGAGGGTCATGGTACTATTTATTTTCTCCGTTCTTTCTTTCTTTTTCTTTTGTCTCTCAAGATCAACGACTTGTCGTCTGATCTGAGAGGGTTATGTCTCCCGTTTTGTGAGAGTTGTTAGTTTCGTTTTCGGACGGATTTTCGTCTACAGATCGGGTACTTTCAGGTGTGGTTGCTTTACGATGGTATCTGTGCCAACAGTGTTGTTACACCCTACATGATATCACTGGCAGGACAACTAGTGGTGACTTTGAAGATCTGTAGTTTTGGGAGTTCATTGGTGCGAGCATGCTTGGTTGGAGTCCACCCGATCATCTGGGCAAATCTTTGTCCTTTGTCTTTAACTTGCACTAAGTCTCTTCAGAGATGCTGATTCTATGTATGAATCTTGTAAGTGCTGTTGTTTGCGTCAGGTCATGTCTGGGTTAGGGTGAAACACATCGATTGCCTTGTGCGTTTCTTGTTCTCTATTAAAATGATTAATTTGGCTTTGTCCAAGATCTATGTAATGAATTTCGTTTTTGTAAGTGCCGTTGGACGTTCATTAATATAATCTTCTCATTTCCGTGTCAAAAAAAAAAAACTAAAGGAAATTTTTAGAATAAATTAACTTTTCATGATTTTTTATGTGATAGATTATGAGAGAATGACCTGTTTTGATTTTTTGAAAAAAAAATTATTTTTTGTTAGTGAAACACCCCCTTAGACATCAGGTTCCGTCAAATTTTGTTATTGTTACTAACTGTGAATTGGGGGGAAAAAAAAATACTCCCTCCCCCTTAAAATTAAAGTCTCCGGTGATGGGTAATTTTTTAATAAAAGATAAATTACTTTTGTGCGTAATTTTTTTAGTTTCATTTGCATCAAATTAAAAATCTAGATTAATTCTTTAATTTGTGAGAAAAAATTGAAAAATTAATAAAAGCAATTACTTTATTTTTTATTTGAAAATTACACGTCTTTCTATAGGGGACTATCATTTTGGGACGAGTACGGCCCTTTCGGATAAAAATATAAAATACTTTTGTGCATAATAGTTTTAATTTCTTTGCACCAAATTTTGAAATGATCCAGGTCATTGTTTTTTTGCACCGAAATTTAATTTGTGACATATCGACCGATGCCAGATCAAGCTGATTTTTTGTATAGACACACTACTATGCTTGTCCTACAAGATGACCAAATCAAATTATTGTGATGAATTCTCAGAGCTCCGTCCAACGAAGATTTCTTCTCTATTTTGCAAATTCTTGATGATTTTCTTTAAGCTATTCGCATACAGTACGATCTCTCTTTGATTTCTTCGTACTTTTTTTGTTTTTTCCTAAGCATCTCTGTTTGATTTCTTGCAATTATTCTTGATTAATAAGGGGGGTTTTCTCGGTGATGATCAAAACGATGACCAGTCCGATCTATGTTAATCCATTAAAAAAACCCTGACAATGATTCGAGGCATTTGTCTGAGAAAATTCTCCCCTTTTTCCAAAAAAAGAAATTAGAAAAAAAAATATTGTGATGAGGTATCAATGAACCTCAAAGTGGGGCTTCTGTAAACAATCCCTTTCAAGAGGGGCCATGAATAACCTCTTCTATCAATGTGTGAATGACTTTTGGACTTTAGTTATCAAAAAAAAAAAGAATGACTTTTGGACTTGGATCGTACCCATGCGGCGGAGGATGCAATACCAGTCACCTACAAATATAAAGAAATTAGTGACTTTGCTAATTTTTTTTGGGTCCGTTTTTGGGAGGACATAGTAAATGAGTCTTTACTTCAATAAAGACATCAACTTTTTCCTTCACAGTTAACACCAAGAGGACAAATCTAAATCCTAGGGTACCTTATGAAAGTGCCTAAACCCCCAAACCTAATGAAAATGCCTAAACCTAAACCCTAGTGTACCTTATGAAAGTGCCTAAAACCTTAGGGTACCCTAAGAAAGTGCATAAACCACTAAAACCCTATAATTAGAAGGTGCACCCTAAACCTAAACCCTAGGGTACCCTATGAAAGTGCCTAAAACACTAGGGTACCCTATGAAAGTGCCTAAACAACTAAAACCATATAATTGGAAAGTGCACCCTAAGTGCCTAAACCCTAGGGTACCCTATGAAAGTGCGTAAAACACTAGGGTACCCTATGAAAGTGCCTAAACAACTAAAACCCTATAATTGGAAAGTGCACCCTAAGTGCCTAAACCCAAAATGTCTAAACCCACTATACCCTACCCCAAAGAGCTTAAACCCCCTAAAATTGAAGAGAGAGAAATTAATTTTGTCTCATTCCATCAATTTTGTCCCACACACACATGAGAGAGAGAGAGAGAGACGGGAAAGTGGGTCGCTTTCGTGGGTTAGTCACAGCAAAGGACATGTCGCTTTTGTGGGTTAGTCAAACAACGCATCTTCTCTCTCTTGGGTAAATTATCGACAGTCCCACCCATTAAGTCGCTTTCAAGTCACAGCAAAGGGCCACCTGTCGCTTTTAAGGTGACTTTTTTCCTCCACTACGTGCGGCTTTATTACTCTAATTCATTAAGGGTATTTTTGTCTAGTGTTGTCCTTGAGCCCTCAAATATTTCCTATCAATGTATTGGAAACATTTAAATAAGTTAAACTAGACTAAACACAATTTAAAGCCCCAAACTTGGCCTTTAGACCAATTTTCTGAATTTGTTTTGGGACCATTTTACATGAAAATGGCCTTGTATGGATGTTGAGTAGTTTGTTGCGAGGAGGGATAAATGAATAGAAAATTCAATTCATTTTAATTTCTATCTCTATAAGAATAAGACTTAGCTATTTCAATGTATATCTATCAGGTTGTGGTTTCATGTACCAAACATTTCATTTCCCTATCAATCCCTCCGATATTTTTGTTCTGACAATGGGATGGAGAAAGTGAGGGGTGTTAGTGCAGTGCAGTAATTGCACCATGTTTTTTGGAGATTTTATATCCATCTCAAAACTAATTGGCAATGAATGAAGAGATTTCAGTATATATTAAGTGATCACCCATTCCACTCCTAAGCAGTGTGAGACTCTAGTTCCTTTTCATCCCCTCTCACGTGCAGCCGCGTTTGAGGTCTGTCATGTGTGGCCGCTTTTCAGTCGTATCATTGTGCAACCTTTTTTGCTGGTCTATCATCATGGGGTGTGGATTGTGGATTTTTTTTTTAAATGTGGGGTGAAATGAGCCCTGCTCTGATATCATGTGGAGATTTTATAACCATCTCAAAACCAATTGGCAATGAGTGGAGAGATCTCAGCATAAATTAAGTGATCACCCATTCCACTCCTAAGCAATGTGAGACTCTGGTTTCTTAACAGTTTTGCATGGTACCATATTGCCTTTGTCAAACTTAAATGTTTTTCCATTTGATTTATGTGGTTGTGTGTTTTGTCCAATGTATAAGGGCATTTTGGAAAAAACACAAATGTGAAGTGTGAACACAATCAATGTAAACCCTATAAGTTTTTAAGTCAAAAAAATAAAGAGAGAGAAAACTATTTTTTTGGTTTAATTGATTGTCTAAATAACTCTTTCTTGCCTCATGTAAACCCTATAAGTTTTTAAACCAAAAAGGGTTTAATGAAATATTATTCACCAAAAAACAAAAACAAGAATAATGGCATGTAATATAATTTCAGCTTGATAAATGTACTGTGAAACTTGTACTCTTAATACAAATACCCAGCTCTCCACACTGTAAGTGTTAATGACAACACATATAGTCCAGTTGATTTCACAATTTTGGCAATAGCAAACCTTAATGACAAAGTGGAATTCACGAGAAACTAGTTAGCGTACTTAAACGAAGATAGGTTCTCGAAGCCACAAAATGTTCTTGAATTCACCAAAGAAAGAGAGAAAATTCTCGGAGTTTGTTTATTGATTAAAAGATACTGAACTAAAGAGATTACATGTCCTTTTATAAGGAAACTCTAGCAAACACTACCAAAAAATAAAGTATCCCGAAAATTAGGGAAACTACTAAAATTGAAAATTGGAAAGAAAAACAAGACTTTCCCAATTTGAATCAACTTAAACGGAATTATATGCTAAGAGCAATTCATAATCTAAATATTTTCTTATATAGAAAAAATACTAAATTAAAGGCTTAAACAAAGGAATTTGGCCAAAATCCACTATCAATCATTACTTTAGGGTTGTGAGTCTTGACCGTTACGCAATTCTGCTTCAGCCCACCAAGTTTGGGCTGATTCTTGGCTCTCCAATAAATTGCTGAGTTTGGCAATTTTCAATTAAAAGCTATTTGGGCCCCCGAGACTTCTGCCGGTTCAATTGATCATAGAATTGGGCCGCCACTTGTTTACATCACTTAATTGATTGAGACTTAAGCTCGATTTGTCTTGATGTTTGCCTCTTTTGTAATCTCTTTTTTGAATAAAAAAAAATGAATATCACACCGAACTTATCTAAACCAGAGTGAGGGGTGAGAGAAGAATAATTCTAACTCTTGAAAATGTTAGGTAAATGGAGGGATGTCTTGCAAAGTGTACAATTGTTAGGTAAACTAGTTGGAAACCGACGTGCTTTGCACGTCACTTGTTGCCCATTGTTGATGTTATCGTTGTTTGTAATTAAAACATGGTTTGGTGCTCCCATCACGCCAACAATGTCATTAATAGGAGAAGGCGATCAAAAGGTAATCCTAGCCTCAAATGTACGGATCTTCTAGCATCAACTGCAAAAAGAAAATTCTTTTAGCATAGCAAGATCAAGAATCTCATTTTTTTTGAAAGAAAGACCCAGACTATGGTGACTATGTATCATGCATTCATTAACGAAACAACATCATCACATCCTACCACAGTATAGACACAGTCCACCTAATAACAAATCACATGACAAATTCTGGTTTTTTAAGTATAAGCGAACAAATTTGAGCCCCAAAAAACTATAAAGAGTTAACTATGTCACTGAAAAGCACTTCATCTTGCTTCATTTTTGTCTCCCCATATCTGAGTTCATAGATATTTGTTATTGGATGCAAAAACCTAGATGGACTGAAGTGACAGGGATATAAATGCAAAACAACAAACTCTTGTAGTTACTTGTAAGTAATCCTTATAAGATTTTTTCTGAAAGCAAGAAAACTGCAAAATTAAACAAAGGTATAAAAATTACTCAACCAGAACTATTTTTTTAAAATTTGCGTTCCCACATTCTTTTCGAAATAGCCAAAGAACAGTCAAGTCTTTAACTCTTAAGTTGCGCAATGTACCCACATCTGCTGATGGTGCTAATTGTCGTAATTTTCAAGCAGAATTTAACTAACCAAGGGGTGTTGTCCTAGGAGGTTGGGCGAGATTGGGTTCTTCGTTGTACATATCTGGTCAACTAAACCAGGGATGATTAAATTTGAAATTGCCTTCTCCAGTGAAAGATCCTTCGCCGCATAACAGAGAACTTGTAACTTGTAGTTTTCAACCAAAAGCTTGGCTTCTTTCAAAGCTGAAAGAACACAAAGTTAATAGTTAATAATCAATACGTGCAATGATATATCACAAGTGTGATAAGAATGTCATTTACGAATGTTATACGGGTAAACAAACAAAGTTCTGACAAGAACTCATTACCAGGGAAATATTCAACAATAGGTGCAACAGATTTGGGAGACTTCACTGATCTATTAAGTAGGACGCTAACTTGGATCTTATCTGCATTCTAATGGTACAATTGTTAGAAAAGTTGCATGGTTTAAGTTTAAACCATGGATTGATCAAAGTTTCTTATAATTTGATCACAATGTAATCCGACCATTTAGTCAATTCAGATTGCAAAATGACTTCTATAGAAATAATACATGATATTTACCTCCTCCACAGAAGTAAATGATGAGGTATTTTTATTTTTTGAACAGAAGTATGAACATAAAACAGTTCAAAAAAGCATCTCAAAAGATTGAGTGGCATTTGATCAGCAATATCAACACTGCTAACAGTACAAATGTACAAGTCAAGTGGCATTCTATGAAACCAAAGACATTGCAACATTTGATGATAAAATTGAGAAAGAGCTTTTACCCTTTGGACTCTCAACTGGACAATAAACAAGCAACTTGATCTGAAGCTCGGATCGAAGTAAACCTCCTCTCTCCCAAATATACTTCTCAGGTTTATCATCATAAATAACATCATCAACAGATTCCAACGGAGTTGAATTTCCAAACCTTGACACAAAAAACCGAAGATTTCCAGTGTTCGAATCCGCAAGCTCCAACCAAATCTCGAGCTTCTGAATCCCTACCATCAACATTACCAGATAGGAACTTCCTCAATTTGCTCACGGTGTTGACTGCCTCCATTGCAACTTGCTCAGAATCAGAATAGTCTCCCACAATTAGCGCTCCAGCTTCAAAAACATTTTCTCGACAAAAAATGAATGACCAGGCCTGTTTAGCTTCTCAGCCCTTTTTCTTGGGAAACAATAGAAAGGCCCATACTTCATGAATCCAAGCATTCAAAACACCAATTTGTTCAAAACCAAACGAAAACGAAAAATTGAAAACTCTAGTTATACCGGCATGATGAAACTTCTTGAACAAGCTAAGCCAAATGGTACAAGCTTCATAAAAATAACGAAATTTCAAAGCACAGCAGTTCGCTCGATTAGGCCAAGAAACATACAATATTTGTCGGTGTCAAATTCACCCTTGCATTACACTTCTAGCAAAGAACTGTAAATTCTGAACACAACCCTTGTTCTTTTTAGTTTCTTTTTGTCAATTGTAGTAACCTTAATTACAAATACCTTGTGGCACGCAATTACAAAATTGAATGAAGTAAATATTAGGCTCTGCCGTTATAGGATGAATGCCAGCATATAAGCAGTTCAAAAGTTGCTCGTGTCATTGGGACGCCTGCATACAGGAGGAGCATTTTTTATTATTTGCTTTAACACCTAATGAACAAAAGAGTTTAAGCAAGTATTGAAACTCACTTCACTGAATAGAGATTCACTACAATTTTATCAGCTGCCTTGTCACGGATCCATGTCTTTCCCCCATTGTTGGTTCTTAATAGAATCCCATTGCCCCCAGCTGCCCAAGCCTCATCCTGTACAATCAAATCATTCAGCGTTTGAAAACTAAAAAGATTGTTCTTTCTGTTCATTATCAGAAATGAGTCGAATTAAGACCAAGTGTAAACTCAACAATACCCATAAATGACCACTGAGGCCTAGAAATCTGAATGATTGTTCTTGATGCGGAAAGAAACCTTAACACATGTTTTAGTGCTTGAGAATCATTATTTTGGGAACTAACAACAAAGAGTGATAGTTGGCCTATGAATGCGAGTACTTAAAAATGGATTTCTGGTTGGCTAGTCAACAGCTTGGCGCTTGAGGGAGTGTGCTTGCTTTGGTACAAGTAAATATTGAGTGACAGCTCCAGAATTTCTTATTAGGGTGGTCACTAAAAAATTGTCAAGAACTCCTCAAAAGGATGTGTAATTTTAAGACTAATTGGAACGACCCGTACAAGATCATAACCAAAAAGGAATCAACTCTTCATTTGTTCCACTACCGAACGAAATCTATGCAATTGGAAAAATAAGTATCAATGGAATAGAGCAACAGACGAATTGGCGTTAGAGATGTATTTATGAAAACACATAAATTTTTTATTTTATTTTTTTTATGTATTTATGTTTGCACATTTCTATGGTCATTGATCTAATTCGCACCCCGACCTTAGAGATGCCATACAATATCAATTAGGAACTGAAGTTATGGTAGCAAAGGAGAGGTAGTGGTTTGTTTATATTGATGGTGTTCCTTAGCAAAACGGATTCAGAATATGAAAACACAATAAGAATGATCTGGTTTGTTCCATAGCAACAAAATAGATTCAATAGTTCTAATATCTTGGGGGGAAAAAAATAAAAAGAACTTACGTGGAATCCTCTCCTTCCAAATCGAGATATTGCAAACCTCTAGCTGCTCTCTCTGTAGCCGTTACTAAAAACATACCAATTCATTCGGTTCTATCAATAATTAGGTGAAGTGAAAATTAGTATGGAAACTATAGAGATGTGAATGCCTCTGCAGGAAATAAAAAAGATTAAGAGCTCTAACCAAGAATAATGAAGCTCAAAATCATGGAGATTCCAAAGAGGAATACCCTTCTGTGCCGAGGCAAAATCAAGGGGAATATATAGAATGTATACGTGCCTACTGCCTAGCATTGCATTTTGGAATGTTTATGTAATGTACCTAGTTTAGGCCTAGCTTACTGGGGGAGAAAAGAAATGACCCAAAAACAGAATAAAAGATTCACACATCTTGGAACCCTAACTTCATCTCCCCTGCCGGCAACGGTAAGTCCGTGGATAAGGGTTGGGGCGAAAGCTGTTCTGGCATCTCATCGCCTGTTTCGTTTTTTTTGGTAAGGATCGATTTTCTTCAAACTATTTCAATGGCTGGCTCTGGTTGTCTTCATTGTATAGGGCTCGGGTTCTATCAGAAGCTTTGATTTCTTCAATTACAAGAGTGGAGCTTTGATTTCTTCAAATATATATTCTGGGTGTGAGGCGTGAGCATTACCTCTGGAATAATAGAAGTCTTTGTTCTGAAGTATTGTTCTTATCAAGCACTAGAATGGGTTTATTCTGGATGTGACCACTGGTAAATTGATCTCCCTCTGGTCACTTTCTTTTGGGTGTTGTCTTCCGTGTCCTATCTCATCGGATTAATTTCCGGTGAGATGTAAGGGGAAAACTTCGCATCCTATTTCACCGGATTAAGCCCCGGTGAAATGTAAGGGGAGCTCTGTACCACTTTCTATAGTAACCCACTCTTTCAAATATTTCATCTACTTCATCTTTGGGATCCATTTTCGTCCGTCCTACTATCTGTTCCCACCTCAACATTTGCATCTATGGCAACTGAACAAAAAATTACGGTATTTGTCGACAATTTGCCACTATCCACCTGGAAAATTTGGGTTTTTAATCTCTTTGCAAAATTTGGGAAAATCGAGGAAGTCTTCATTCCGAATAAGAAAAGAAAAATTACCAACAACCAATTTGGTTTTGTGAGATTCTATAACAGTAAAGATGCTCTGTCAGCTAAAAAATACCAATGGTTCTTGGGTATGGGGTCATAAGCTGATAGTTCAACAAGCAAAGTTTGGAGCAAGGAAAAATGTTAA
Organism: Vaccinium myrtillus; assembly: GCA_016920895.1. Classification (NCBI taxonomy): domain Eukaryota; kingdom Viridiplantae; phylum Streptophyta; class Magnoliopsida; order Ericales; family Ericaceae; genus Vaccinium; species Vaccinium myrtillus. The sequence goes on along the minus strand of CM029278.1, from coordinate 16,329,867 downwards.
GCAAAATTTCAAGCCTCATCCTAATATTCAAGCAAAGGGAAGGAAATGTATTTATTGGATAAAGAGCCCAAGAGTGCAAGCAGAAAATTTCCAACCATTGCAGAACTCTGATCAAGCAATGAATGAGAATGGTAAAAGGTTTCTAGTTCAGCCTATTGGAAATGGATGGCTTCTTAGAAGTGCGATTGCAAAAGTTAGAAGACTTTTATCTCCTGAGGAATTGGTATTGGTCTTTAAAATGGAAAACACTCCTATAGATCATGTCAAAGCAATTGGGGGCAGATACGTTTATCATTACGTTTCCAAATACCAGTATCAGAGATGAATGCATCAAAGAGGATTGGTTGAGAATCTGGTTCGATGAAATAAGCCCATGGTCAGGAGAAGCTGCAAAAGAAGAAAGATTTGTTTGGCTATCTTGTTTTGGTATGCCACTCAATGGTTGGACCATTCCAAATTTCAAGTTAATTGGTGATCAATGGGGTCAGTTTTTACAAGTTGATGATGCCACCTTACATGAAGAATCTTATGAAAAGGGTAGAATTCTAATTGCCACAGATTGTCCCCATAAGATGTCTGGTTGTATTGAATTGGAAATCATGGATTCTATATACTCTATTAGAGTAGATAAGGATGATTCTTTTAGAGTCATTAAATCCAATATGTTTCCAACGAAAATTTCAAATAGAGCTTATGAAGAAGAGGAAGGGAAAAAGGAGATGGTTGATAAGGAGGTTCCAAATACTCAGATGCCAATTGGCAAGACTCCTAACAATGGTTTGGACAAGGTGGAAGTTGAGGAGAAGGAAAAAGATTATGTGGTGGATGAAACACAAGAGACATCAATAAATGCACAAAACTTGCAACTGGTGGTTTTCAAACCAGGTGGTTAGAATTTGTCATTTCATGAGCATTCTCAAAACTTGATGAGTAGTCCAAAGGGTGCTTTTGAGTCCATCAACGAAGTGGAAAGTTCAACAAACATTGGCAGCCAACAATCAATTAATGTGGCCCCAGTCATTAAAGCTGTTTCTCCCAAGATTGTTAACCCAATGAAGAGAGTTATTTCTATGGCTGATCAACTTTCAAGCTGGAGTACAGTACCCTTCAACAGAAAACTGTTAAAATTCTCAAAGGACAATGCTGATGTAGAGAAAATAAAAAAGAAAAAGAAGTCGATTGAGGATTTATTGGGTCTTTTGAAAGCTAAAAAAGGTGGCAAGAAGAACAAAAAATGTGTTATGGTTAGGTCTGCAATAGCTGCTGCAGCCCTATCCATTTCGTCTGAAGGAATAAGAAATAGAAATAGAATTATTCTAGATGAAGAAGAAGCAAACTGGACAGTTTCAAAGATCATTGGTGAAGACTTAATGGGAAATGATGAGGAGGTTATCAGCAAGTGCATGCTCATTGATGAAGTAGGATCTTCTGTTGGTCTTTAAAAATAAAAAAGGCGTCAACATGAAGCTTCTATCTTGGAACATTAGAGGTTTGGGGGAAAAGGAAAAAAGGGGGAAGCTTAAGAAATTGCTAAAGGTCAGAAATGTGGACTTTCTACTTATTCAAGAATCAAAACTCAGATCAGTGAACAATTTTTTTGTTAATTCCATTTGGGGGCATAGCAGTTTTGGATTTTTGGAAGTAGAAGCAAATGAATCTAAAGGAGGATTTCTTTGTGTTAGGAATTCTGAGTTGTTTTCTTTGATTGAGGCCTGCAGCAACAGGAATTTTCTCCTTCTCTATGGCTCTATCAGTCCTAATTTCTATTTCACTATTGTCAATGTGTATGGTCCTTGCTCAGTTGCTGATAGGACGAAGCTGTGGGATATTCTTTGTTCTCTCAAAAATTAGTTCCCTGCCCCTTGGTGTTTGGGTGGAGACCTCAATGAAATAAGAAACTCAGAAGAAAGACAAGGCTGCTCATTGAGGGACAGGGGAATGAGAGATCTCAATAAATTCATAGATGATATGGAGTTTTTGGATATGCAATTACTTGGCAGAAGTTTCACTTGGTCTAATTCTCAAGAAAATGAGAAATGGAGCAGAATTGATAGATTTCTAGTGCACTCTAAATGGTTGGATAAGTTCAAACTTAAACAATGGGGCCTTGCTAGATCACTATCTGACCATTGTCCAATTCTCTTGATGGAAGATGATAGAGACTGGGGTCCTAAACCCTTCAGATTTTTCAATGCCTGGTTCGAAAACAAAAAGTGTTTGGAAGTAATGGAAAAAGCTTGGAAAATTGAGCAAAAACATAGATGGGAGGCTATGAAACTTTGTATGAGGCTCAAAGAAATGAAAGAAGCACTGAAAACATGGTCAAATGAAGTCTTTGGGAACACTCAAAGAAGACTTGAAGAAGTTGAATTGGAATTGCACAACTTGGACATTCAAGCAGAGGAGGGTAACGGCTCTATAAATGATTTGGCTCTTAGAAAATCTCTCAAAGATGAAATGTGGAGATTAAGTAGACTAATTGAAAGGATGTTGCTCCAAAAATCAAGACTAAACTGGCAGCTATTGGGGGACAAAAATACTAAATTTTGAGGATCTTGACCAAATCAAATTGTCTATCTTTAATCACTTCCAGAGTCTTTATGAGGAGTCAATGGAGATTAGACCAATAATTGGTGAGAGCTATGGGAGATCCATTGATGCAGATTTGAGTAACCAACTTATAGCAGAATTCACAGAAGAGGAAGTTTGGAGAACCATCAAATTGTGTGATGGTAATAAAGCACCTGGTCCAGATGGCTTCAATATGCTAAGCATCAAGAAAAGTTGGAGGTTCTTGAAGGGTGAGATCATGGCTTTTCTTAAAGAATTTCACAAGAATGGGAAGCTTCCTAAAGGTATCAATTCCTCCTTTATCACCTTAGTCCCAAAAATTGAGAATCCCATGAGAATATCTGATTATAGACCGGTTAGCCTCATTGGGAGTATGTACAAAATTCTTTCAAAAATTTTGGCATCTAGAGTCAAACTTACAATTCCTGTGGTTGTTGGAGAAGTACAATCTGCCTTCTCTGGTGGTAAAAATCTGCAAGATGGAATTTTGATTGCAAATGAGATTATAGATGGTTGGAAGAAAAGTAGGAAACAGGGTCTCATAATCAAGCTTGATTTTGAAAAAGCTTTTGATAAGCTTAATTGGAAATTCCTTTGGATAATGCTGAAAGTAATGAACTTTCCATGCAAATGGATCAAATGGATGAAAAAGTGTCAGTCATCTGCTTGGATTTCAGTCTTAGTCAATGGCTCTCCCAGCATGAGATTCCAAATGCACAAGGGTGTCAGACAAGGAGACCCTCCATCACCTTTCATGTTCATAATTGCAGCAGAAGGAATGAATTGGATGTTCAAAAAGGCAATCAATCAAGGATTACTTCATGGTCTAACTATTGGGAATGAGGGTCTTGTCATAACCCATCTTCAGTTTGCTGATGACACTCTGGTGTTCTGCAAAGCCAATCAAGAAGAGGTGAAGGTAATTAAAAAACTCTTAGAAGATTTTGAGGAAATTTCAGGACTCAAGATTAACTTCCATAAAACTATTCTTTGTGGGGTTGGTGTAGATGATGCTAAGCTTCAATCCTTTGTTGAGTTGTTAGGTTGCCACAAGCAGAAGCTTCCTGTTAAATACTTAGGTATGCCTCTTGGGGCAAAGCCAAAGTTGAAATTTACTTGGAAACCTATGGTGGAAAGATTTAGATGCAACTGGCTGCTTGGAAAAGGAGGTATTTGTCGCTTGGAGGAAGAATTGTACTGATAAAGTCAGTCTTATGCAGCTTACCAATTTTCTACATGTCTCTATACAAAATTTCAGAAGGGGTGGTTAAATCAATTGAGTCAATTCAGGCAAAGTTTCTGTGGGGAGGTTCTGACCATAAAAGAAAGTTGCATCTAGTGGCTTGGTCAAAGTTACACAACCGAGAAGTAATGGTGGTTTAGGAATCAGGAACATAAAGGACATGAATGATACACTTTTGATCAAATGGTGGTGGAGATATGGCACGGAAAAGGATGCTCTTTGGAGAAAAGTGATCAAATGCAAATATAAAAAGAATGGTAGCAGTTGGATGCCCAATTCTGATCTACCAAGATATGTCTCAACTATCTGGAGAGACATAATTCAAATAGAGGAAAGGAATCCTTAATTGCATAATTTATTTCTGAATAATGCTAAACTCAAAGTAGGGGATGGTACTCAAATACTTTTCTGGCTTTATCCTTGGCTGGGAAATCACTCTTTAGCTTATGCATTTCCCCCAGTCTTTAATGTAGTTTCACAGCAAGGTGAATCACTGCATGATGTTCTTATCAGAAGGTCTGAGCCACATATCTGGGAATTCAACTTCAGAAGGAGACTATTTGTTTGGGAAAAAGATATGTTGGGTGACATTTATTCAATTCTGGATGGTTCAGAAAATCTAGTAACAGATGGCTTAGATGACAAGCTCATTTGGATGGGTAATTACTCAAAATCCTTCACAGTCAAATCTTTTTATGATCTTGCTCATCCCTCTTACAAAGCTCCAAACTCAGCTTTCGATCTCATTTGGAGAAATGCAGCTCCATACTGTGTTCAATGCTTCATTTGGCTGATCCATCATGGGAAAATTAAGTCTGGTGAGTACCTTTTTAGGCTTGGGATAATTCAAAACCCGGAGGAAGCCAACTGTAAGTTCTGTTTCTCTCACATTGAATCAGTGGATCACCTTTTTTTACATTGCATAACTGTGTGGCAGTTCTGGTCTGATATTCTCTTGTGGTGGGGTGTGAAATGGGCCACTCCTTATTCAGCTCTGGGCCATCTACTCTGGTGGAATGACTCGAAATTAAAGAAGTCTAGAAGATTGATTTGGGATGTGATCCCTTTGGCTGTCATGTGGACAATTTGGAACCAAAGAAACGCTTGTGTCTTTAAGCATGCCATTACTGATTGGGAAAAAACCACTGATCTTGTCAAAATCTGAATTGCTTTATGGGTAAAACCAAAAGTTGGAAGATCTGGGTTCACAATCGAGGACTTTCTTTACAACCTGAAGAGTGTCTTGGCCTCTCTCTAATATGTTTCATTCTTTCAATTTTATCTTATGGACTTATCATGCTGTAGATCTGTTTCTTGTATGGTTGGGTACTTGCCAACCTGTTTTTCTTTTCTCTGGTTTTGTTTGGGCTTCCATCTAGTGGACTTATGTCCCTCCTAGTCGAGTTGTTTGCTTTTCATTCCCCTTTAATCTTTGTATCTTTTCAAAGATTAATAAAGTTGTTTGCCGTTCCAAAAAAAAAAGATTCACACATCTTAATATATTCCCCTCAATTTTAGTGAAGAAATTTAACACAGATATTTCTATTTTTGTTTTATCAAATATGGTTTGTTTGTTTGTTTGGACCTGGAGTTTTATGTAAACTAACATAAAAATAGACATAGCCCATCATCGCTAATGGGCCAAGATCGCCCCAACCTAGGCATTCTTTTCCTAAAATTTCTCATACAACTTTTGCACATCAATAAAGCATAAATAGGAGCAGTCTCGGATCACAATTTTTTAAATTTGAAACGTTTACGACTTTCTCTCACCGTCATGAAGGTAATTGCGTGCTCAGTGTTATTGTCAGTAACTCGGTATTTAAGAATACTTTAGCTAAGTTTAGGGAAGAAATACATTGCAAAACACTATTAAAAAAAGAGTTGCATACATAGCAATTCAATCAAATTCACAGAAAAGCAAAAACTAAAATTTCTAATCACTTGTTAGAATTGAGAATCATAATTCAAAATCCAGAGCTTCTGTAATACTTCCTTCACACTTTTGTGCAGATTAAAATGGTGATTTCGGGTTCAATAGTCTACTTCAAACATCAACTCATACTTTGGTAGTCTAAGGTCGCCTTCCGCACCTTAAAAAAAACAAGTTGATTATAAAAAATGCACTCATTTCTAGAAATTGAAATAGACCAGAGGACACCAATGGGTATTACCTTCCAAATCAACTTATTTCCATTAACAAATCTTCAGTCATAACACCAATCCAAAAGCTGCCTAATCGAGAATGGAGCCACTCACTGCATACATTATGCATAATATAAACAAGTATAATATATGCAAATACAGAAGTTCCAGTAATGGTGAACATTGTTGGCGTCTACTTAGTTGGTTCAACACCACCTAAAATATAGCTTTTGATTGACCAAATTGAAGAGAAAGATGCACAGGCAGGAAATAGTGTTGAAGTTCTACCATCCATCATTTTGGAACGTGTCAATCAAGGTAGTTGTTCATCCCATCATATCAGCGGAACAATAAGCAAAGAAAGAAACGACGTCAATTAAGCTTAAGAATGACACTAATACTAAGCAGGAATGAGTCGTGGAGCAAATCCATACCGGCTTTCACTTGTTAATTCAATAGACTTGGGCAGTTATTTAAATGGCTCACGGCGCACCAAGGCGCAATGGTCCCTTGGAGCAATAGCGCACGGCGCGGCGCGCGCCATAGCAACTTGTGGCGCACTTTATTATAACGAGTAGAATTCTAATATAGGCATAACTTTCAACACAAGCAAACGTTCAAATGTCATAAAACATAAACATTTCAATGTTTAAACCACCACCACATGCTAAGCAAAACATAAAATCCATAAAAAAAAAAAAAAAAGCTAACATATAGACGTTTATCTTTGGGACAACAAAATTAAGGATACGGTAGTCTAATTTTGATTCATGTAGGCATGCCCATCAATCATCCTCATCAGTCATCAAGACCAACAACTTCATTTTCTTCATCATCACTTGATTTGTATCCTTCCACGTCTTCTTCTTCTCCCTCATCCTCATCCTCATCCTCATCCTCATCCTCATAAATATAATTGAAAATGGCTGAAAAAGGCCAGACATGTGGACAGAGATAGGACAGAAAATGGCTGAAAATGCAGCAGTGATGTGATCAAAATTAGAGGCAGGGCAGACTCCTCAAAAGCCCAGAAGTAGAAGAAAAAAACAGAGAGAGAAGAAGAAGAAGAAGATTAAAAGAAAAAACAGAGTCAGGAAGTAGAAGAAGAAAACAGAGAGAGAAGAAGAAGAGGAAGAGAGAAGAAGAAGAAGAAGAAGAAGAAGAAGAAGAAGAAGAAGAAGAGAGAGAGAAGAAGAAGAAGAAGAAGAAGAAGAAGAAGAAGAAGAAGAAGAAGAAGAAGAAGAGAGAAGAAGAAGAAGAAGAAGAGAGAGGAGAAGAAGAAGAAGAAGAAGAAGAAGAAGAGAGATAGATACCTGGACAGAGAGAGAATGGTTGATTTCAGATCAATGGCTGCTGCTGCTACTGTTGATCGCAGAGAGAAGTTTGCATTGAGAATCGATGGCTGCTGCTGCTGCTACTGTTTATCGCAAGAGAAGAAGAAGAATGGTTGCTGCTGTTGAGTGTTGAGATCGATTGCATTGAAAATCAATGGCTGCTGCTGCTGCCACTGTTTATCGCAAGAGAAGAAGAAGAATGGTTGCTACTGTTGAGTGTTGAGATCGATAGATCTCTCTTCTGATGTGTAGGGTTAAGAGTTAAGGAAATATTCCAGTACATTGACTACTTATGTGCATCATAAATCAACGACTGAGATTGATTTGATCAAAAAAATGCTAAAACACATTATGGCACACGCTATGGTGCCACAGCGCCATGACTTGTGGCGTGCGCCATAGCGCCATACTTGCGCTATTGTGTTCTGTGCCTTGCCATGACTACCCATGGCGCAAACCAGTCGCCACGCCATCGCCATGCGCTATAGCGCAATGGCGAGTGCCATTTAAAACACTGGACTTGGGGATTGCTTCAAAAGGATGAGCTAGAATAAATGTGATTGAAGCATAGACGATCATCCTTTCCTATATTGGTCTCAAAACTTTAATCAATTGAATGAAGTAACACTAAAGTAATAAAATAGAATTTACTTCTGAACTTTGAACAGGGTAAACATAGCTCAAGAATAATTGATGGAGGAATGACAATTATGACACATTATAACTTTACATAGATTTACTCGGCGAACATCACCTGATTCACCTCTCGAGTTCATTGGATGTTGTCAACCACCTCGACGAACCACCTCATCCAACAACCATAAATTCGACCTGCACAAATTTCAAAACCTAAATGTTGGAACAATGTGTGTGCAATTTAGAGCATCACTTAAGTGAAAAATGGCATGGCAAAGAGGTAACGGAACAAGGTAACGAAGGAGCTGGCCGTTTCTCCAACACCTATACATAAAAGGGGGAAAGGCGAGCAGAGTTTTGGCTAGCCTGTTTGGCTTTCAACCAATGCCGGTCAACATATACAAACCAACCCTGTTCAGACCTTGTCAGATTCTTCCCTCTGGAAACAACTGTTTCTACAAACTTTAAAGCAAAGATCCAATCTTCAATGCTTCCAATTTTCATACAGAGTTGTTTATCATTCTTGGGTTTCATTTTTGTAGAAAGATTCAATCTTTTTTCATCTAGATAGTGACCATAGTCAATCATCATTCTTGGGTTTCATTTCTTTTCGAAAGATCAATTCTTTTCTTCCGAAAATTTCAGATTTAGGTTGTTCTGCATCTGGGGCTTGTAGGTGAGTGATTTGTTTGCATCTCACCAAATTAATACTCAAATTGAAATATCCGACCCTAATTTCACCATCTTTTAACTAATTATAAACACTACGGCTTTAAAGATTAAGGGAAATTCGACAAAATTGTTATGAATCTTATCCACCCAAAAGATAACACATTTATACGAAACCTAACTTCTAAACCAAATCAAACCCAAACAACAAACAACTTCTCTAGCATGCAAATAAACATCGCCGAAGACCTAGCAACAGGTAACAAAAGGAATGGGACAAAGACTAAAAAAACATTCTGAAATTAGGAGGAGAGAGAGAGAATGCAAGACCTGGGTTCACTGCAACTCAATTTTTTTTTTGATTTATACAGCGCCAATCTATTTATACAACGCCGCTTCAGCAGCGAAACGCCGTATCTATAGTACCACCCTTCTTTTCCGCCTGCAGCAAGGCTCTTTGCTTGCCGACAAAGAGATAATTAGGATTTACCAGTACCAGACGAGTACGACTTTCTCTCGCCGTCGCTGGTTAGAGGCTATGGGTGTGTACTTTGTTGGAACTTGTGGCTCATATGGAGAGGTACCAAGGAGTTCTAATGAAAGGCCAGATGCCGGAGCGGAGCAGAGCGGAATGGAGCGACGACATCTGGCCCATCGCGGGTCCAACTATTGTCACGAGTGGCCCGTAGGGCCGAATAATTGGGTGGTGGTGGGGGGGATTATTAGGGTTGGAATAGAGTAGGGCTATATATACTCTTTATTGTAAAAACCCTAGCCGATTTTGATCATAATAAACAAACTCGCTCATCGCTCTAGTGGAGGTACCCGATCTTGGGGAACCACGTAAATTCCTATGTTGATTTCCTTTATTGTTTTCATATTCTGTTGTGTACGTGTGGTGATTATTCTAACAAGTGGTATCAGAGCGCGGGTTTATTCACGCGGATTGAATCACACGAAGAACAATGGTGGGGAATACATCTGTGTCGAAGTTCGATGTTGTAAAGTTCGACGAGAGTGGTAATTTCAGACTGTGGCAACAGAAGGTAAAGGATCTGCTGGTGCAGCAGGGTTTGTCGAAGGCATTGAGCGGGGCGTCCAAGAAACCAGAGCAGATGTCCAACGATACGAAGTTATGTATCATGTGATTGGCGATGATTCGCCGGCTGGGGTTTGGGCGAAGCTGGAGAGCAGATATATGTCGAAGTCCTTGACTAATAAACTGTTTCTGAAGCAAAAAATTATTCGGGCTGAAGATGGTCGAGGGTTCTCACCTAATTCAGCATATCAATACGTTCAATCAGATTGTTAGTGGTTTGTTGCAGATTGAAGTAACATTCGAAGAGGAAGATCAGGCTCTGATGTTGTTGTCCTCTCCACCGGGTTCTCTAGATAATCTCGTTACCACTCTACTCTGGGGGAAAGAAACCCTAGAACTGGAGGAAGTTACTGTAGCCCTTCTGGCCTATAATCAGCGCATGTAACAGACTGAGTCGGTACAGGGTGAAGGACTGGTGGTTAAAGGGTACGAGGAACGTGGCAAAAGGTTGGAGAGGGGGAAATCTGTTGAGCGTGGGAGATCGAAATCGAAGGCAGGTTTTGAGTTGAAGTGTTACAGGTGTCATGAACCGGGTCACTTCAAGAAAAACTGTCCGCAGAAGGGAAAATGAGGGAACTAGAAGAAGAAACAGGGAAAGGCAGGGGATAGGAAAGATGGACCATCGAATTCTGCAAACGTGGTGGAGCAGGATGATTCTGAAGATGGTGATATGCTTTCAGTCTCTGCCAATCCGGATCATTTAGCAGACTCATGGATTCTGGATTCAGTATGTTCTTATCACATGTCCCCTAACAAGGAGTGGTTTGACACCTACAGGTGATTGTGGTAATGTTCTTATGGGTAATGATGCATCGTGTAAAGTCATAGGAATAGGCACAATTAAAATCAGAATGTTTGATGGTGTTGTGAGAACCTTGGGTGATGTTAGACATGTTCCAGAGTTGAGGAAAAATTTAATTTCGTTGGGAACTTTAGACTCCAATGGTTGTGGGTGTAAAACAGAAGGTGGAATGATGAAGGTGACGAAGGGTGCCATGGTGATAATGAAGGGTTCCAAAGTTCCTGGTAATATTTACAAGCTAACAGGGAGTACAGTTATAGGTGGAGCTGCTGCCACCACAACGGTTGATACTGATGATACCATTCTTTGGGATATGCAGTTGGGGCATATGGGGGAACGTGGGATGCTGGAGCTACATAAGAGGAATCTGCTGAAAGGGGTGAAATCGTGCAAAGTGGGGTTCTGTAAATTATGTGTTCTGGGAAAGCAGTGTAAGGTCCAGTTTAGGAATGCTACTCACAGAACAAAGGGCATTCTTGACTATATTCATTCTGATGTTTGGGGGCCAGTGAGGGTAGCCTCGAAAGGGGGATCTCTGTATTTCGTGACCTTTATCGATGATTATTCGAGGAAAGTTTGGGTTTACTTCATGCGACACAAGTCTGAGGTCTATGCAACGTTCAAAGTGTGGAAAGCTGAGGTGGAAAATCAGACTGGGAAGCAGATTAAGTGCCTCCGGACAGATAATGGGACAGAGTACAAGGATGGGGATTTTTTGAGGTTTTGTGAGGAGCATGGGATTCAGCGATACTGGATAGTTCGAAAGACACCGCAACAGAATGGGGTGGCAGAAAAGATGAACAGAACCGTAGTAGAAAGGGCACGGTGTACTAGACTTAATGCAGGGCTTCCAAAGACGTTCTGAGCAGAAGCAGTGAGCATGGCAGTGTTTGTGATAAACAGGTCGCCTAGTATTGCTTTGAATGGAAAGGTAGCAGAAGAGGTGTGGACAGACAAGGAGGTTGACTACTCAGTTTTGAGGATCTTTGGGTGTCCAGCCTATGTTCATGTTCCCGGCAATGAGAGGTCAAAGCTTGATGCGAAGTCCAAACAGTGTATCTTTATTGGGTATGAAAAAGGGGTGAAAGGGTACAAGCTTTGGGATCCGGAAGCAAGAAAAGTGGTGATCAGTAGAGATGTGGTATTTGATGAGGATTCTATGGTCAAAGCACATCAAGGGGTACAGAAATCCGAGTCAGGGGAAAGTAGCAAGCAGCGGGGTATACAGATTGAGCTAGATGATTTTGCCACAGGTGGTGACACATATATAGGTGAAGACACAGGTGGTTCTCAGCCAAAGGAACAGCTTGATCAACAACAGCAGGAGCAGCAGGAAAGCATAGCCACAGGGAGACCCAAACGTGTTATCAAGCCACCGATGAGGTATGGGTTTGAGGATATGGTTGATTATGCATTGTCCACTACCAGTGTGGATCCATCTACTTTTCAGGAGGCAATTACTACTTCTGAAAAGGACAGATGGATGGAAGCCATGGTGGAGGAGATGGAGTCGTTGCATAAGAACAAGACTTGGGAGTTGAAAGAACTGTCTCAAGGGAAGAAAATAGTGGGCTACAAGTGGGTTTATAAGAAGAAGGAAGCTGCGTCTGAAAAGGAAAAGGAAAAGTTCAAGGCTCGATTGGTAGCAAAGGGGTACTCACAGAGGAAGGGGATTGATTATGATGAGGTCTTTTCTCCAGTGGTGCGGCATACTTCGATCAGGATTCTTTTGGCATTGGTGGCTAGCTATGATATGGAGTTAGAGCAGCTGGATGTGAAAACGGCATTCCTCCATGGTGATTTGGAGGAGGTTATTTACATGGAGCAACCTGAGGGATTCATGCAGCCAGGGACTGAGCACCTTGTTTGTAGGTTAAAGAAGTCACTTTATGGGCTGAAGCATTCTCCAAGACAATGGTATAAGAGGTTTGACTCCTACATGATTCGGATTGGGTTCACACGCTATGAGTATGATTGTTGTGTTTATGTTAAGAGTCTTGATGATGGTTCCTGTATTTTCCTACTACTTTATGTGGATGATATGCTTATTGCTGCGAAGAGTATGATTGAGGTGAACAGGTTGAAATCTTTGTTGGGCAAGGAGTTTGACATGAAGGACTTGGGTGCTGCTAGGAAAATACTTGGGATGGAGATTCGCAGGGATAGGTCAGCGGGGAAGCTGTGGTTATCTCAGAGGAACTATGTGACGGAAGTGTTGGAGAGGTTCAACATGGATAATGTCAAGCCTGTTAGCACACCTTTGGCTAGTCATTTCAGGTTGTCTACAGCACAGTGTCCGAAGTCTGATGAAGAGATTCAGGATATGTCAAAGGTGCCTTATGCCAGTGCAGTTGGTTGCTTGATGTATGCAATGGTGTGTACTAGACCCGATTTGGCACATGCAGTTAGCACAGTCAGCAAGTACATGGCCAATCCAGGCAGAGAGCACTAGAAGGCAGTCAAGTGGATGTTCAGATACTTGAGGGGTACAGTAGGCCGTGGGATTATGTTTGCAAAGCATGATCAGGTTTCATTTGTAGGGTTTGTGGATGCGGATTATGCTGGGGGTATGGATGATAGGAGGTCTACTATGGGTTATGTGTTTACACTTGCGGGTGGGCCTATTTGTTAGAGATCCATGGTACAACCTCTAGTTGCACTATCTACTACTAAGTCTGAATACATGGCGGCGACTGAGGCAGCTAACCGTGTCGTGCCGAGTAAAAAATAAATATTTAATAACTAGGAATTAACTTTTATTCTGGAGAATAGCGGTTAAGTCCAAGTGTCGATCCTCGGAGACAAATTGGCTAAGTTGCGTTAATTCCAATTAACCTCTAATTTAATTTGGGTAAAAAGGGATTTGGTTGTTTGCGAAATTATTAAACTAAAGAACACAATAACTAAAACTGATTTGAGTTGATGGAAAGAGAATCTAGGGTTTAGAATCCACTCCACCCTCATAACCACAACTTTTGCATAGGTTAGTTCAGTAATCTAATCACAAGGGATTATCGTTAGGGCTTGCAATCCCCATCGATAATCGTCAAGAAAATATTTGTGGTTGTTAAAAGGCATAAGCTATCCCACGGCACGGACCGTCTCACTGGTACAGTGTCACTCCGCCCAATGGCACGATCCGTCTCACGAGCATAGCCTATCTCAGAACTCCAAACACAATCAGTGAAAGCAATTATATGAACAGGTATTTGAAAACCGGTGTACAAATACACAACAGATTGAAAGAATAAAACCACGATTCGATTAATTTTATGAAACCAAGTTCTGAACATATAATTTGATTCGATTAAAACCCTAACCTACACAAAATAGAAAGTTACTCGGCGTAGAGTTTCATCCTTCCCCTAGATAGGTGCTTTAGCCGGCCATGGAAGAAGTTGGAGCGCTTGAAGTTGGAGAAATCGCGAAGAACATCAATAACTCTTGATTTCTCTCTCTAAAGTAGCCTCTCCACAATGCTTAGATTTGATTTTCGACCCCCAGAACGTACATAGCAGGCCTCTATTTATGCAAAACCCTCAAAATTACACAAAATCACGTTTTGCTGACCGAACTTGGTCCGGACCGTCCGGACGGACTTAAGGGCCGTCCGGACTAAAATTTCAGCAACTTTGGACAGCTTTTCTGGGATGCTCAGTAGGTCCTGCAGGTGTTTCCTTTGCACTTTTGACACTTCTAAGACGTCCAAATTGCATCTTTTTATGGTCCAACCCACTCCAAGGCCTGCAAACACCATACAACTATCAACATTCGCCAAGTAACATAACAAACGGACTATTAAAGTGTAAATTAGAGGACCAAATAGGTGCTTTTTGGCACCTATCACACCCCCCAACTTACACTTTACTAGTCCCTAGTAAAGCGAAAGAACATTGCGACTAAACTAAATAGAAGGAAAAAGATAGGTCTTTTAAACTCCCGGTAGGACGAGTGAAGTCTCGTGAGGGTTTTCAGCTGTGATCACCCACAAAACACAAAGGGAACTGGATACTACGAGTGCAACTCAACCCAACCGACAACATCCCAAAATGCCGCAGCGAATGCCATGCAAGTCAAAGACAAGATGCTTTATTCATGCAAAGACTTAAATAAGTGAATTCTCGTATTCAATCCATCACAAATATTAGCCTTCGCACCTATGATCGGATAGGGATTCATCACATAGCATGTGTGTAAGTGAGAACCACACAACGAGATTCACCAACCCGGAAAACAGTTCACACTATCAATAGCCCAATGTGTTTCTAAATTCACCCCCTCCCTTTATTCAATGGATTCCTTTTTTATTTATTTGCTCTTCTTTTTTTTTCTCTTTTCATGTGGTCGTGTAATGTCCGGTCCTCTCGGGCTTTCTAGTTGACCCTTTTAACGAGCTTTAGGTCGGTCATCCCCAAGCCAGATGGCCTTAGGGTACCAGGTTTAAAGAGACCCCTCGGACTTAATTGCTCGAGTCAAAAAGACTTTAGGGAGAGTCCCAAACTAACCACATTCAACCAATGCCTTCACAAGGTCTATCCATCTTTTGACGCGAACAATACGGTGGGAGCAAACCCCGATTGCCCGGTTACTCAATGAACGCCCGGATAAGCAATATCAATTCAGCGCATAATGTAGGGAAGGGGTTCCAATTAGTTCATGAGCACAAACAACTAATACTGGAATATCAATGACATGTAAACCAAATTCTAGGCCAGTGAATGCTCAAAGTGGGACAGTGTGCGTGAGAAATCATGAACTCAAGTGATCAAACACTATCCAACCATAGATAATACGGGCTAACCAAGTGCTTTCTATCAACATTTCATTCACAAGCTTAAACTGATCCATGAACTCGCATCAAGACATCAATTCGCATGACAAACACTCACAACACTAATCAATAGCCATCAAGCAAGACTAAGTGCACTCAAGCATCCAATGCCCTTGACGCAACTTTCTTTTTGTGTTTAATTTTTTTAATTTTTGATTTTTTCTTTTTTTGGATTTTCAAGACTCTAAATATGAACAAGACAAGTGACAAAATAATCTCTCCCCCCAACTTGAATAGTGCAATGTCCTCATGGAACGCATAGACGCTTAAAGATAAGGACAGAAATAAAGAGAGAGGAAAGAGATCACCTCGAACGAGCGAACAACACAAGAAAAATAGGTTGGGAAAGAGACCCCCCAACGCGCATTGGACAACCTGCATGTGTTAGTCCGCAAGACACAAGAAAAAGAACAAAAAGAAAAGAAAAGAAAAGAAATGTAAAGAAAAACTACTAAAAGACACTGGACAACACAAAGGCCATGGGTCACTCCTCGTCACTCACCACCGAGGATAAGACGGGGGCACAAATGGTGTAGGCGGAGGAAGGTGATGCAAAGAATGAATAAGGGTGGTCAAGTCATAAACACCACGGGCCTGGTGCTCACCATAATACTGCATAGCTCCTTGAATATAGTCCTAGCGACGCTCCACATTAGCTACCCGCCTCTCAGTCCGCCTAGACACCCTATTCACATTATCCAACCCCGCCACCAAATAGGCATATTGGGCTTGCCCGAAAGACCACGGACCCGATGGGGTTGGGTCAACAAATGCAACCTGAGGCACGGGCCCAGGTAGCCCGCCATGAGGCGCATCAGCAAATAAAGGGGCGGGGTTGGCCGGCACCCTATTGGCTCCGGCCTCGGGAGCAGCCGCTCCCTGAATGCCCCTCACACTCTTGCTCCACTGGGAAGTGTCATAAAGCTTATACCCTGGTTCACTAGGCTCATTGGGGGCAAGATGGAAAATTTGCTCATCAGAAGCCGAATGAAAACCTTTGAGCAAAGGAAGTACCAAGTGCGGGAGTGGAATGGGAGTCCGAGTGTCCCGGATATTAATAAAGCGCTTGAACTCATTAAAAATTACCAAGGGCATATTGATTTGAGTGTTAGTAAAAAACGCATATAAAAGTTGCAAACGAGTCTTACGTCGTTCATCCTTATGCCCAAAGGTCACATTTTTTATCACAAGATCAACAAACAAAAGGTGACGGGGGAGTTCACTACGGCGGATATAAGTAAGGCCCGTGTGAAGATCGGGTCGTATATGAGCGACCATATCCGCCGGACGGGTATTTAAGACCACGTCCTCAAAGTCCGAACCATAAGAACCATGAACACCAAATGCCTCGGCAATGTCCTCGGGCTCAAAATAAACTGAAATTCCATCCACCGTCATTTTCAAAGCCGTAAGAGATCGTTGGGTCTCCAAATTTTGGAAGAAAATTTAACCGTGTCGTGCCGAGTCAAAAATAAATATTTAATAACTAGGAATTAACTTTTATTCCGGAGAATAACGGTTAAGTCCGAGTGTCGATCCTCGGAGACAAATTGGCTGAGTTGCGTTAATTCCAATTAACCTCTAATTTAATTTGGGTAAAAAGGGATTTGGTTGTTTGCGAAATTATTAAACTAAAGAACACAATAACTAAAACTGATTTGAGTTGATGGAAAGAGAATCTAGGGTTTAGAATCCACTCCACCCTCATAACCACAACTTTTGCATAGGTTAGTTCAGTAATCTAATCACAATGGATTATCGTTAGGGCTTGCAATCCCCATCGATAATCGTCAAGAAAATATTTGTGGTTGTTAAAAGGCATAAGCTATCCCACGGCACGGACCGTCTCACTGGTACGGTGTCACTCCGCCCAATGGTACGATCCGTCTCACGAGCATAGCCTATCTCAGAACTCCAAACACAATCAGTGAAAGCAATTATATGAACAGGTATTTGAAAACCAGTGTACAAATACACAACAGATTGAAAGAATAAAACCACGATTCCATTAATTTTATGAAACCAAGTTCTGAACATATAATTTGATTCGATTAAAACCCTAACCTACACAAAATAGAAAGTTACTCGGCGTAGAGTTTCATCCTTACCCTAGATAGGTGCTTTAGCCGGCCATGGAAGAAGTTGGAGCGCTTGAAGTTGGAGAAATCGCGAAGAACATCAATAACTCTTGATTTCTCTCTCTAAAGTAGCCTCTCCACAATGCTTAGATTTGATTTTCGACCCCCATAACGTACATAGCAAGCCTCTATTTATGCAAAACCCTCAAAATTACACAAAATCGCGTTTTGCCGACCTAACTAGATCCGGACCGTCCGGACGGACTTAAGGGCCATCCGGACTAAAATTTCAGCAACTTTGGACAGCTTTTCTGCGATGCTCAGCAGGTCCTGCAGGTGTTTCCTTTGCACTTTTGACACTTCTAAGACGTCCAAATTGCATCTTTTTATGGTCCAACCCACTCCAAGGCCTGGAAACACCATACAACTATCAAAATTCGCCAAGTAACATAACAAACGGACTATTAAAGGGTTAATTAGAGGACCAAATAGGTGCTTTTTGGCACCTATCAACAGCTAAGGAAGCATTGTGGTTAAAGGGTTTGGTGAAGGAACTGGACATAGATCAAGGTGGAGTGTAGTTGTACTGTGACAGTCAGAGTGCCATTTATTTGGCGAAGCACCAGGTATATCATGCGAGGACCAAGCATATTGACGTTAGATTTCACAAGGTGAGAGAGTTGATTGCTTCGGGTGATTTGATATTGGAAAAGGTGCGCACTTCTGAGAATGCAGCTGACATGTTGACAAAGATTGTGACTGTGGACAAGTTCGAGCATTGCTTGGACTTGGTTAACGTCTCCAGGTGATAGAGAGGAGACGTCCCCCCTAACGGTTGGATCCAGATGGTTTTGTCTTCTGAATGGGTGAGGTTGTTCGCCAAGGTGGAGAATGTTGGAACTTGTGGCTCATACGGAGAGGTACTAAGGAGTTCTAATGAAAGGCCAAATGCCGGAGTGGAGCGGACTTGTGTCTATTTAGTGCACATTTGTGTGTATAACTAGCACCTAAAACCCTAGTAGGAGGATTTTCTTCCCCTTTAAGTAAAGATAGCATGTGCTCCCATAATGAGGAAGAATATTTGCATGTTACTTTCATTAAAAACCTAGAAAGCCTAAGGTTTTGTAGCCTTAATAGGCACATGCCTTCTAACCAAATAACTAGTAACCAAAACTCCCTAAAACAAAGGTGGCCAAGCAAAATTATACACTACTTAGACCCAAGGAAATTGCTAGAGTTCCTAGAAATTTCCTAGCATGTGAGCCCTAGATTCCTTCATTTAAAACCCTAGGATTTGCTTATGTAAAACCTAGGATTTCTAGTACTTGGCCTAAGGATTTTATTCCTAGAAAATCCCTCAAAATCTTGGCATTAAAATGGTGGCACATGGAGCAATTTATGACCACATGGGATGGGGAGAGGGGCCGGCCAGAGGAGGAGGGAGGGGGTGCCAAGCTTTGCCTATAAATAAAGGCCATTTCCCACTTATTTTCCTCACCCCTAAATCCTCCTAACCTTTATAGTCTTGTAGGAAATTCTAGAGGGAGAAGCTCTCAAGCTTTCTAGCTTGTTCTTTGTCCACCACCACCCAAAGCTACCACTCTCCTCCACCTAAAACCACCCACAAATCTTAGAGTAGTAAGAAAGTTAGAAGATTTAGTGTTCGTAGCTCACCGGAAAACCAACCTAGCTTGTTCGGCTTCCGGCTAATCACCGGAAAACAAGGTAGATTACTCACCCTAACCTTGAAGTAGCTATTCTACTTTCAATTAGTAGATTATTTATATCAAGTTCATGCATGATTTCTTACTAAAAAGCTCCTTTCAGTTGTTAGCATTTTTTTTGGAAAATTAGTAGTGTTCTTGAAAGCTTACAGTAGAAGGTTTGCATGACTAAAAGTAACTTTTTCTTACTAATGTGTAGTCAATACTATGTCCAAAATGAGATAGAGTTTTCAAAACTACGTAGTTATAATGCCCGATTGAAAATTTACTTTTCAAAAATACGCGGTGATAATGCCCGACCATTTTTAGGAAAGTAAAATGACTAACTTTTCTTAAAGTAATAAGTAAAATTTTGAAATGACTTCTTGAGCAATCAGTAATGATTTTCTGAGAAACCTAGACAGTTTTGGAAAGTTAGCGCATAGAAAGGGCGTTATTTTATGTGACACTTCGCACGAAGAAAAGCTGTTATTTTATGAGACACGTTTATTGAGAAATATTGCATTGACACGATTTGAGCATGTCTGAGCATATTGCATGATTACATCATGATACGGTTATTGACACGACATGTTTTACGAGAAAACAATTGAATAGCCGTTGATGAGAAATAGAGATGAGAATGAAAATGTGTTTTGAAAGGGAAAGATTGTGTTTTGAAAGAAATGAAATGGAATGGATATAGTGGTGCAGCCATAGCGCTGCCCATCATGTTAGTGTGTGCCATGATAGGGTCAGGGCTAAGGAATATGGTAGTGCAGCGAGAGCGCCACCCCAACTTCGAGGAGAGAACTTGGTGGTTAGGGCTAAGCGTGCACAACACATATTGGACGGACCTTGAAATGTACTGTGGGGATCAGTAAGACAAGACAGCCAGGACTATGTTATGTGTGTGTGCGGGGTGGATGGACCTTGTATCTTGTAAGTGTGTGCCTTGATACAAGACAGCCGGGACCTCGAGCGGAAAGGTTGGTAACCGACAGTTGAAAGGAGACGGAAATGCCCCAATAACTTTCGAGTGGTGTGCGATGTTGACATGATTGAATATTTAAAGAAGAATGCCGATACTGAAAAGGTAATACGAGACTCTGTTTTATTGCGCACAAATTACTCTGATCTGCATTGACACTCATTGACACTGACTTATTTGCATGCATAAGATACACTGTTTTTTATGAACTCAAGTTTTACTTTTCTAGTTATATATATTGTTCTAGAATTGCCAGTTAAGGTTTGGGTAGGACTATCTACTGGGCGTTATTGCTCACGGTGTTGCACTTGTGTAACCTTGGCATAATACCACGATGTTGCTCTACGACTCTAACGTATTATGACAAACTATAGAGATGAACATGAGGAGTACTATGGCTTGAAGGCCTACGGAGTAGAGCAGGATACCGCGGGGATGGACGGTCGTGCAATGGAGTATAGAATTCCTAGTTAACCTTGTAAAGAATGAATGTATTAGCAGGAAGATTATGTAATTTCCTTTTGGAATACTTTTGTAAATCCTATTTATTATTTATGTTCTCTTTATTAACCCAAATATTGGGGGCGTTACAATTAGTGTCACAGATACTGAGTCAGTATCCAAAATATAAATTTACAGGTGAATATTCTGTTCTCTATGAGAAAATTTTATGCCAAAACAAAGAGTAACTATGAGCTTTAGCACAAACTAATAAAGCAAAAAATCAAGGAGATCGGAGAGAGGGAAAACAAGGATCAGATCGAAGATATTGTTAGAGGAAGAATAATAACCTGTGATTCCGATTTCACATATTGTGGGTACGTCAAAAATTGACTGGAATGAAAACCCCAAGACAGAGGCTACTATGGATCCCACGTTACCGATCAGTTTCGTCCATTATTTTCTGTTTGTGTAAAATGTGCGGGTGCCAATTGAAGCAGAGACATGGCTTTCTCCATCATTGATCGTGTCGTGCCGAGTCAAAAATAAATACTTAATAACTAGGAATTAACTTTTATTCTGGAGAATAGCGATTAAGTCCGAGTGTCGATCATCGGAGACAAATTGGCTGACTTGCGTTAATTCCAATTAACCTCTAATTTAATTCGGTAAAAAGAGGTTTGATTGTTTGTAAAATAACTAAACTAAAGAGCGCAACAATTAAAAAGTTGAAACTGTTTGGGAAAAAAGATCTAGGGTTTAGAATCCATTCCTACCACACCACCAAGCATCGCATAGACATGATTAATATTCGAATTGCAAGGGATTATCGTTAGGGCTTGCAAACCCCAACGATAATCGTCAAGAAAATATAGAGATTGTTAAAAGGCATGAACCATCCCATAGCTTGGACCGTCTCACTATCGCGACACGATCTGTCTTACGAGCATAAGCCATCTCAGAACTCCAATCGCACCAGTGAAAACAATTATATGTTTACGGTAGTTGAACATGTGTAAACAAATACATAATAGGTTAAGAATAAAACTATGATTCCATTGATCATATCAAATCAAGTTCTGAACATATAATCCGATCCAAATATTAACCACAATCTATGCAGAAAAACGAGGATACTTGGTGTAGAGCTTCATCCTCCCCCTAGAAAAGGGGTTTAGCCGGATGTGGTGATGATCGACATGCTTTGATTGGAAGAACGCGCGAAGAACATGAACAACAATGAGTTTCTCTCTCAAAAGTAGCCTCTCAAAATAGTTTGGAACCCTAAAACAATGTTAGGAAGGTCTATTTATACTTAGAACTCTAAAAATTACATAAAAAATACATAAAAACGCTGATTCCCGTCGCCATGGTCCGAACTACCAAGGCAGATTGTTCATTGAAGCTTGTGGAGTCGCTGGTTCGGACTAGCAAGTTAGAAAGTTGACTCTTGGTTCCTCTTGCTCCTCTTCGCATCCTTGATGCTTCTAAACCATTCCAAAGCACGCTTTCCAAGTCTTTGAGCATTCAGAGCCTGTAACACCAATAACCAACAAATGCTAATTAAATACTAACCTAATTGGCTTAACAAAGTGCAAGTTAGCGAGGTTTAACGGGTGCTTTTTAGCACCTTTCACACCCCCCCAACTTACATTTTGGTAGTCCCTAGCAAAGAAAACTAAACTACCAACTAAATGCAACTAAATGATAGTTCTTTTAAACCCCTGGGCGGCCCCGGTAGGACGAGTGAAGTCTCGTGAGGGTTTTCAGCAGTGATCACCCACAAAACACAAGGAATCCCTCAAAATAAAATCCGAAACCTGCCATACACTTGCCATCATCACAAGCCAAGAATGTGGAGCTATCACAGAGGCAAAATAGGCCAACATAGTTCCGAATGTTATTAAGTCAAGAGAAAGAAATCATGGCACCTAAGTGTAGCGTGCGTGTGTGAATATGGGCCTTGATCACAAGTGAACAAAGAATGACCATTCTCTCCGGACCGAGCCTCGACTTCAATCCCCACAATGTCATACACTCAACATGTAAAGACCCGTGTTTTTAAATAATTCTTCAAAAATAATGTTGGGAAAGTGTGAGAAATGTTTTAAAATGCAATATGGGGTCAATGTGAAGTGAGTATATGCATTGGGGTGTCTTTCTAACACACTAGAAACTTGAGGGGCTTAAGTGCAAGTATGTGGGTGTATATATACCATTAGTGGATCAGATTTTTGAGCAAAATACACAACCCCTCTCTCTCTCTAAATAGTCAGTCATCTCTCTCTCTCTCTCCCTCTCCATTTTTGCTTCTTTTCTCTTGCCAAAATCCATCTCACACACCTCTCAAACCCAAGATTCAACCACATATTCATCATCTACACGTGATTTAGAGTCCGGGTACATTTGGTGTTGCTAGGAGAAGACATATTTCGGTTGAAATCCAAGAACAAGGGTTAGGGCTTTACTTCTCACCTATTGGGAGCTTGATCTTTGAGGTAGAGGACAAATTTCTACTCTCTCTAGTTGTATTTTGTTGATTTGTTGCATATATCTTTGGGTTGCCTACAAATTTCTAGTTAAACTTGAATACCTCCACAAATGGGTTTTAGATCTTGAAAATCTCCATTGAAATGGGTTTTGTTTGATTGAGTTTGGTTTCCACTTAATTGGTTGCTAAATCTACGAATTGGTAGTTGATATACTCTTATTCCTTGTTTAGTTGGTGTTTGAAACCCCTAATTTGACTTGGGTTGGAACCCCCCTTCCATTTGGGAAAAGCTGTTGATCGGGGATTGTTCGCGCAGAAAAAAAAATGCCTTTTCAACCGGTAGAACAAAAATGCTCTACCGGTACAAAAACCTATTGGTTTCTTTCAACCGGTTGACACAAAATGCTCTACCGGTTCAAACATGAAAAAAAATGGATTTATATTCATCTTGATCCCTTGACCTTCCGCTGACTTGTTTGGTTCCATACTTGATATACCCTCATCGTACACTTCATTAATGACCGAAATACCCCTTCCTTGTCTACCTTTGCATGATTGGTTATATTCCTTAATTTTCCAACTTACGCTTGACACCTTTAATATGGGGAACTTTGTATAAACATGTTGTTTGATCAAAATGGGTTACGTGGATATTTTGGACATATGAGGGTTAAATGGATTTTTCTTAAAATGGTGATCTTATACTAGGGCCACCAGTCGGTGCGTCCCTGGCCAGGGGTGTTCGGAGCCCACGAAATCCGGCAGGGGTGTTCGGAGCCCATGAAATCCGGCACGGGTGTTCGGAGCCCATGAAATCCGGCAGGGGTGCACGGAGCCCACGAAATCCGGCAGGGGTGCATGGAGCCCACGAAATCCGGCAGAGGGATTAATTCCCTATTAAAGACAAGTTGTTGTTTTTTGTGAAATGTTGAAAATGAGGTTCTTTGCGAAAGATACGGTATTTTGACAAAAATTGGACACACGACACATTTGAAAAACGGTTAGGAGGAAGATGATGGACCCTAGCTTCGTTTGCACTTTTGGGGTACTTGGTTGGGCACCTAAGTATTTTATTGGACACTCGGGTTATATTTTTGGACATTTCGGTATATCTTGGGCACATAAGTACTTTGTGACCAATTATCTCTTGCTTTAGTCCTCCTTGTTATCCTTTGTTCAAATCATTTTTGGTATCCAACTTCATGTGCATATATCATACTTTATACACCTAGCGTTTGTAAAATGGTTTCCTACTGGGCTAGTGTAGCTCAACCTATCATTTTCAGGTACACAACAAGGAACACGATTTGGATGCTTGGAGTGTGGATGCATTGCATGAAGCTTGTTTGATCATGAAGATACTTTTATCCCCACATACTTAGTACATTTTGAGAAATGATCATGTAACATTTACTTCTTAAATCTTTTGACAATGTTTAATATGTATAAGAACTTTAATTCTTTTCGGTACTTATGTAGTTGGGGTATGGGTACCCTTTTGGTGAGAGACACGTGAAAAGTTGATTTGAATATGTACAATTGACTTGATTTTTTTAACGGTGCAAAGTATGACTTTGGTCTATCCTACGTGGATTTTATATGAATTTCGGGTATTAAAAGTGAGGGCGTGACACAACAAGTAAAATCGCTCGAAACAAGGTGCATTATGAACTCTCAAGTGTGCGGTTTGGAGGCTTTGTAAGCATGAAGCAAGATACTCCGCACACTATGACCCGAAAAGAACGCTCTATATGGTGGACACACAATCTCATGAATGAACATCAAGTATTGGAACCATCTCAATCCATCAATCCATAACCCAACACCCCTAGAATCAAACAGGTCTTAACCAAGGTTATAACATTAGGCAATGGATAGACTCGCAAGGCTAGGGTAAAACAATCATGTGTCCAAGAATAAGCAAGTATAACAAGACACTCATTTTAGGGCAACTATGCAACGTTCGCCCATTTTAACATTATTTCAACACCACCTCATCGCTAACATTCCACCACCATTTAACCAATCCGTTTTCTTCATATTGGTGTCCCTTCTTTTCACCATATGGTATTCTTTGCTTTTGTTTTTTTTTTTTTTTTTTTTGTTGTTGTTTTTTTTTTTTTTTTTTTTGGAACTTCTTTCACTTCAATATGGGGGACACTATACATCAAGCACAAGATCTACCTTTCTCCCAAAGTTATACCTTTACACTCTTGCCTTTCTTAAAACACAATATGGAAGGTGGGGGTTAACAAAGAAAAGGCTAAGTGTTTAAGGCCCAAAATGGCTCTCAAGAGATAATGTAAACAAGAGAGACAAACCGGTTCAAATATCCAAAAGAATGCCTGTGATCATCTCCTAGGGGTGTAACATCCAAGTGACAAACCAAACCCGAGAGATATGAAACATGCAATTCCAATACTTTGCAAAAGATAATGAGATTGACAACAAGTTTAGTTCTTCTCGAGACAAACAAAGAGTTATTCCGACACCTCTCCAAAAGAAAGCTAAGGCACAAAAGCTCACAAGGGTATAAGTCTCCACTAATAATAGCCTTTGAGAACAAGCAAAACAAAGTTCACAAGTGATCAAACCCAATAAACCTGATGTGCAATTGTGTCATGCTTAAGTGCCTTGATGCCTCCCTTGAAACAAACTAGCAAACAAAACTATGGCGGCACAAGACATGCCAATGCAATAGCAGCACGCCTTAACTCAGTCAACCAACAAGCAAGCACAACAAGCCCAAAATTCCATGCCAACTACAAAGTGTTCCCTGTTCCCTCCCCCCAACTTAAATCATGCAATGTCCTCATTGAATGCCACTCACTAAAAGATAGGATAAGTAGAAAAAAGTAAGGAGAGATATCACATCGATGGCGGACTACACAAGCTAGAAGGATATGGGAAATTGAGACCCCCCAACTTGAACAAGGCAAAGCTCCAAGTGTTAGTTTGCAACGCAAAAATATAATAATAATAATAATAATAATAATAATAATAATAATAATAATAATACTCCCTCCGTCCCAATTTAAATGTCCCCTACGGGAGACCGGGCTACTTTGACTTTAAAAAATAAAATACTTTCGAAATTACTTTTTAAATTTTTTTTCCACCGTTCAAAAGATCTCAACGAGTAATTTTGAATGTTGTAAATTTTTTTTGAAAAAACTTATTTAGAAATACATTTTCTTTTAAAGTCAAAATGGCACGACTTTACGTAGGAGACATTTAAAATGGGACGGAGGAAGTAGTAGTAGTAGTAGTAATAATAATAATAATAATAATAATAATAAGAAAAAAAATAAGTAAAACTACTATTATTAAAAAAACTAAAAACAATTAGGAAAAGGAAAAGAAAAAAAAAACTAAATAGACTACGCTCACGTGGATTTCCAAGTCAAGTCACACCATGAAGAACTACCAACACGAACATCTCACCCCACTTCAAGGTCTCCGTTAAAAACTGTATGCGACCATGCCATAGAATTAAATACTTAGAGTATCTCAATTTCTTTAGACACGTTTGAAATTTGAGTGCAACCAAATATGCAATTCGAACCAAATTGATTTTCAGACTGTTGACAATGTTCATTAAACATGGGTAGTATATCAAATCAAAATTATCGACACCCAAAAAATCAATCTGTTCTAACTTGTTAAAATTTAACAGTTGTGGAAAATCAATAGGCTCAGACAAGTCCAAAATATCCTCACATGAAAGATGCTTATGGTCTAATATAACCTTGTTCTCCTTGAGAATATCAAGCCCTCCAATAATGACATCAACCCTAGCACCCGTAGAGTTAGAAATTGACACATCCACCTTACTCATATCTTCCCCAGACTCAATTTTCACTGCATATTTGTTCATTGGGTCCATTATTTCATTTTCTCGCTCACAATAAACCTCATTCACTTGCAAGTTCTCAACTCCACATGAACCTATCAGATTAGAAATATTTTCTCTTCTCTCTCCCCTGTGGAGTGATTGTCATGCAAATGTGGGACTGCGAGAATTTCTATTGGTCCAATATCTACGGACATAGATGCATGTTGTGAAGTCAACATAGGTTTTGTGCTTTGGTCACTTGGCATGGTCTCAAAAGGAGGAGAGGAATCGACACTCCCTTTTGGTAATACCACCTCTTCAACCCTATAGTTAGTAAAATCTACCCCTTAAAAGAAGGATAATGAAAGAAAGAAAGAAAGAAAAAGGAAAATAGCGAGGGGCAATTTAGTAGTTTCAACATAATTGATGACATCCGTTGTGTTGTCCTAGATATGCCTTCTATATATACCTACCATGTTTCAAATGCGGCAATACACCTCGCAAAAGAAATGTTGTTTGACGACAATGGATAGGTTGATCAGAGAACAAGATGCAGATGATGAACAAATGGCGATGTTCGTGTTTTCTGAAAATCGGATCAGCAATTACATGAATACGAGGTTTGATAAGAACCTCGCAACTGAATATTAAAAGTTTTAAGAGCAGCTCCAGCGTTTACCCTTTTTTCCCCTCAAATTTGGTTCCAAAATTTGGGTAAAAGCTCAATTTGGTATCACTCTCTCCAGTCGTTTACTCAGATTTCCAGCCCTAGCCGCCACTCGCCGCCATACGCCGCCTTCCACCACCAGAATCCCAATCGCCTCCATCACCAAGATCGCCGCCGTCGAGCTCTGAAACCACCGCCTACCACCACGAACGTCAAAACCACCACCGCCTACCACCACCAACGTCTGAACCCACCGCCGAAGTCGAAACCACCACCAACTTCAACCGCCACCAGATCCGAAACCACCACCAACGTCAAAACCACCACCGCCTACCACCACCAACGTCTGAAAACAAAGGCGAAGTCAAAACCACGACGACGACGACAGTGGTGGAAGGTGGTCCGACGAAGACGACGGCGGTGGAAATTTGGTTCAAGGGTGGTGGAAATTTGGTTCAAACCCTTTCTTCTCCCCAAATTTGAGGAAAAATCTGAGTAAAACTCAATTTGGTATGGATTTGATGCAAGGACTGGAGGTGAGTTTTGGGGGTTTTTACCCAAATTTTGAGTTTGGTTCAAAAAAAGGGTAAGGGCTGGAGGTGCTCTAAACATGTTAATTTCTAAAAACTAAAAAAGGGGAGAGAAAAAAGTGAGGTAGTGAGGAAAGGAGAGAGGGGGAAAGTGACGGAAAGGGGAGAGAGAGAGAGAGTGTGTGTAAAGACTCAGAAAATTTAATTACTTTTTGAAAAATCACTTTTTGGAGAAGTTTCGTTTTGGCCTATAAAAAGTCCCGGTAATCGTTCCTTGGATTTTTCTGATCAAAATGGTATAATCGGAAGTTATTTTTGAGTAAGGCAAAGTCATCTTTCGCCCATTTTCTTCGGAGAAAAATGTGCCCATTTTCGATTTTGTACTAAAAGTGGGGGGATGAGAATTTGATGTGATGAGAATTTCAAAATTTTGTAAATGCCATTGTTTCCAAATGGGGGGTACTTCCTTATTTACATAAATAAATTAAGGGAAAATTATCGAAATGGTCTCTGTAGTTTCACTCGAGTCTCGATTTAGTCCCTCTAGTTTCAATTGCACTCCAACGAACCCTGTAGTTTCAATTTTGGTCGAATTAGGTCCAATTGATAACGGACGTTTGTAAAGATGACGGAAATTCCAATTTGGGGGTTTTTTGAGGGGCAAAATTGACTTTTTGACCCTCCTTCTTCTTCCCCAATTTGAAACCCTAACCCTAATCATTTGCTTTGCAGAAAAAAGAAAAAAAAAATTTCCTTGCAAATTCAATTACTTGAAAATGTCAATACCTTTTTTCTATATATTCCTGGTATCTCTCTCTCTCCCTCTCTCTCTCTCTCTCTCTACTGTCTACTTTTGAGCTTCACGCTGAACTCCCTCATTCCCTCACGATAAAACTAAAGATATCGATGAGCATCTGGTTTCAATCCTCCGGCGACAAATCTCGGCGACTGTAACTCTCACTATCATGCCCTGTCTAATCCCCAACCCAAGCCCTTTAATGGTGGTGTTGGTTGTATCTATGCGGTTCCAGGGTATTTTGCCCTTTGATGGTGGTGTTTGCTGTAAGGTATACCGAAATTGAGTTAAACTAAAATGGTTCCATGGTTGATTCTCATGGCCCTTTGTGCTGTATCCCGAGAATTTCTTGGTTACTCCACACAGTATGAGAAAATTGAGTGGGTGTTTTTCTCTAATTGTAGGATTTCCATGGGTTGATCACGATTGCCCAAAAAACCGAAACATAGGATGTTTATCTCAAATTTTCGTGATTGCCATGGATGGGTTATGCATCTGTGTATGAAAACTATAAAGCTTTTTAAGTTCATCAAATCTGATGCTAAGATGCAAATTTTCGCAATGGACTTGCAACGACAAAAATTAAAAAAAAATGGTTTTACATAATTTTCATCCATTATAGATCTCATTTTGTAAAAAATTTCAAGTAGATTTCAAATATATAAATTATATGATAATTGAATTTGCAAGAAAGAAGTTATTGACATTTTAAAGTAATTGAATTTGTAAGAAAAAGTTTTTTTTTTCTTTTTTCTGCAAATCAAAGGATTAGGGTTAGGGTTTCAAATTGGGGAAGAAGAAGGAGGGTCAAAAAGTCAATTTTGCCCCTCAAAAAATCCCCCAAATTGGGATTCCGTCATCTTTACAAACGTCCGTTATCGATTGGACCTAATTCGACCAAAATTGAAAATACAGGGTTCGTTGGAGTGCAATTGAAACTAGAGGGACTAAATCGAGACTCGAGTGAAACTACAGGGACCATTTCGATAATTTTCCCATAAATTAAAGTAAAGACTAAGTCTTTACTTAAGTTTGGTTTATGAAAATAAGTATTGTGGTCACATATTATACACACAAGTTACATTTGGGTGTGAGGTGTAATTAGGTGAGTATATTAAAAGTGTGAGGGGTGAATTTGCAAAAATCAAAACTTTACACTCTCTCTTCCCTCTCCACCCGATCGGCTCTCTCTCTCTCTCTCTCTCTCTCCTCCATTTTTGCCACCTTCAAGCTCAAAACTCTCCCTCCTCACTCAACCACTTCAAGAACCAAGACCATTTTCGTGTTCTACGCACCGTGTGGAGTTCGGGTTGCTTTGGATTTGCACCGGGAGCTCAAGTTTCGGGATTTGAAGGTTCTACGCCTAGGGTACCATTCATCTTCCATTTTCAAGAAAAACCTTGAGGTAGGGAAACAATTACTACCTCATCTAGTTATATATTTGTGATATGTTGAACATATCTTGTTCTTGGCTTCAATTTCCTTGAAATTCATGTTTTCCCTCTTTGTGTGGGTTTTTCTCACTTTAATTTTGTGATCTACGAAATTGATTGTTGATTGATGAAATTGGGAGTGGAATTGACCTCCCAACATGTTTAATTGTTGCCTAGCATCTCTACTTTGAGCTTAAACTATCCCATTTGTGTTTTGGGTTGAAATTCCACACCTTAGAGGTGAAAATCTGCCATTTTCTGGACAAGGCAGCTGCTGCCCCTGTTTCTATGTTGCTGCCCCTGTTTTCTGGGTAGTTTTCGGCCACCCTTTGACGTCCGTTTGACCCCCGATTGCTCATTCCTTCTCGTATTTGACCTTTGATATCATTTGTTTCATGTTTTGACTATAAAATCATAACTAAATATGTCACTTAACGATGCGTGAAAGGTTATTGGATTTTAAATGAGTGTGTGAGTGTGCGTGTAACTCATTTTTATCAAAAAGGGGATGCTTTGGTGAAATGAAATGGAGAAATGGATTTGTTATGAAAGTTTTAATGAAATGTTTGTGATAATGAGGTGTTTTAAACCAATGCCATCATTTGGTAAATTTTTTGATAAAGGCACGTGGGGCCTACGGAACCCGGCAGAGGCATGCGGGGCCTATGGAACCCGGCAGAGGCATGCGGGGCCTATGGAACCCGGTAGAGGCATGCGAGGCCTACAGAACTCGGCAGAGGCACGCGGGGCCTATGGAACCCGGCAGAGGGATTAAATCCCTAGTTTTAATGAAAATGATGGTTTTCTTCAATGAAAGAAATGGGAAATGAGATTTTGGACTATCTATGGTGTTTTGTCGAAACTCGACTTGTGGACTTGGTTTTAAACTTGCGTGAGTAACTTGGGTAGTTTTGGTGAAACAAAGATGGAAACTTAGGTGGTGTTGAGTACTTGGAAATGAAAATGTTTTGAGGTACATATGGTATTTTGGTAACAATGGATACTTGGACACGGTTTTGGACATGTGTGATACTTGTTGATGATTTTGGCAAACTTAATGAACTAATGGGTCCTCTTGGACACCTTGAAATATTTTTGGACACTTGATATCACTTTGGACACGTGGGTACTTTTGGACACGTATCCCTTGTTTTAGCTTCCGTTGTATTCCTTTGAGCATCTCTTATCTTGGCAAACCACATCATGTGCACTCATCATATTTATATGCCTAGCGGTTGTAGTATGGTTTTCCCTACGAGCTAGTGAGCTCACCCTATCTTTCTCAGGTACACAACATGGAGCATGAGATCGGATGCTTGTGGAGTGATGCATTATGTGAAGCTTATGCATGCATGACGATATTTTTCCATCTCAAGTTCTGTATTTTGATAAATGACAATGTAACTTTTGGTTATTAAATCTTCTAACAATTTGGACTTATGTAATAACTTATGGGATAATATTTGATTTCACCTTTGGGGCAAGGGTGCCCAAATACTTGATTTGCCAATGGATTAATGATGTACATTTTGAATGGAAACCTCTTGGGGAGGATTTATGGAAATATTTTATCATTTGACTTATTAATTGTAAGGAATTTCTTTATTTTTTTTTATAAAAATGAGGGTGTGACAGAGAGAGAGAGAGAGAGAGAGAGAGAGAGAGAGAAATTCGGAGAGAGAAATTTGGAAAGCTGTTTATGAAGAGATTGGGATGGACGGCCAAGTGTGCATACGTGCGAGATCTGTGCATTTTCTGCAAAAGACTTTCTGCAAGTCTAAACATAGAGTAATCCTAATGCAACATGGCCAAGCCTTTAGGAGATTTTGTACGTACTAGACAAATGTAAATTAGTCACGTGGAACTAAGAATACAGAATTAGAAAGTATGTTAAGTTTAATTATTTTATCTCTAAAATGTTGTTATCATCTCTACTGATTTATCGTTAAAACGTATATTCACCAAATATATTAATTGTTAAAGGATTATGTTCTAATCTTGTCCGTTTTTTGCCTTGCTGGGCACATGGATCCACTAGTGGTTTTTAAAGGGATTAAAATCTACCGTTTGAAAGAAGGATAAGGAAGGAAAGAAAGAAAAGGGAAAATAGCAAGGGGCAATTAGGTAGTTTTAACATAATTGATGAGATCCGTTGTGTTGCCCTAGATATGCCTTCTATATATACCAAACATGTTTAGAAGGCGACTATAGACCTCGCAAAAGAAACGTTGTTTGACGACGATGGATAGTTTAATGAGAGAAGAAGATGAAGATGATGAACAATGGCGATGTTAATGTCTTCTGAAAACCAGATCAGCATTTACATGAATACGAGGTTTGATAAGAACTTCGCATCTGAATATTAGAAGTTGTAAATATGTTAATTTCTAAAAACTAAAAAAGGGGAGAGAGAAAAGTGAGGGAGTGAGGAGAGGAAGGAGGGGGAAACTGACGAAAACGGAGGGGCAGAGAGAGAGAGTGTCAGATAGAGAAATACGGAAGGCTGTTTCTGAAGAGATTGGGATGGACGGTCAAGTGTGCATACGTGCGAGATCCGTGCATCTTCTGTATACTCAAAGACTTTCTGCAAGTTTAAACATAGAGTAATCCTAATGAAACATGGCCAAGGCTTTGGGAGATTTTGTGTGTAGTTTGATAAGTGGAGATGGGATAATGGACTAGAAAAATGTAAATTAGTCACATGGAACTAAGAATACAGAATTAGAAAATATGTTAATTTTAAATATTTTATTTCTTAATTTTGTTATCATCTCTACTGATTTTTCGTCAATACCTTGTATATTCACCAAATATATTAATTATTAATGGATTATGTTCTAATCTTGTCAGTTTTTGCCTTGCTGGGCACCTGGATCCGCTAGTGGTTTTTAAAGTTAGTAAAATCTACCCCTTAAAAGAAGGATAATGAAAGAAAGAAAGAAAAAGGAAAATAGCGAGGGGCAATTTAGTAGTTTCAACATAATTGATGATATCCGTTGTGTTGTCCTCGATATGCCTTCTATATATACCTTCCATGTTTCGAATGCGGCAATACACCTCGCAAAAGAAATGTTGTTTGACGACAATGGGTAGGTTGATAGAGAACAAGATGAAGATGATGAACAAATGGCGATGTTCGTCTTTCTGAAAATCGGATCAGCGATTACATGATATCGAGGTTTGATAAGAACCTCACAACTGAATATTAAAAGTGGTAAACATGTTAATTTCTAAAAACTAAAAAAGGGGAGAGCAAAAAGTGAAGTAGTGAGGAACGGAGAGAGGGGGAAAGTGACGGAAAAGGGAGAGAGAGAGAGAGAGAGAGAGAGAGAGAGCGAGAGAGAGAGAGAGAGAGAGAGAGAGAGAGAGAGAAATACGAAAAGCTGTTTCTAAAGAGATTGGGATGGACGGCCAAGTGTGCATACGTGCGAGATCCGTGCATCTTCTGCATACTCAAAGACTTTCTGCAAGTCTAAACATAGAGTAATCCAAATGCAACATGGCCAAGGCTTTGGGAGATTTTGTACATACTAGACAAATGGAAATTAGTCACATGGAACTAAGAATACAGAACTAAAAATACAGAATTAGAAAGCATGTTAAGTTTAATTATTTTATATCTAAATTGTTGTTATCATCTCTACTGATTTATCGTCAATACCTTGTATATTCACCAAATATATTAATTGTTAAAGGATTATGTTCAAATCTTGTCCGTTATTGCCTTGCCGGGCATATGAACCGGCTAGACGTTTTTAAATTTATTAAAATCTACCCTTTGAAAGAAGGATAAGGAAGGAAAGAAAGAAAAGGGAAAATAGCAAGGGGCAATTAGGTAGTTTCAACATAATTGATTAGATCCGTTGTGTCGCGCTAGATATGCCTTTTATAAATAGCTAACATGTTTCGAAGGCTGCTATACAACTCGCAAAGGAAACGTTGTTTGACGACAATGGATAGTTTGATGAGAGAAGAAGATGAAGATGATGAACAAATGGCGATGTTAATGTTTTCTGAAAATCAGATCAGCAATGACATTAATACGTTGTAAATATGTTAATTTCTAAAAACTGAAAAAGGGTAGAGAGAAAAGTGAGGGAGTGAAGAGAGGAGAGAGGTGGAAAGTGACGGAAAAGGGGGGGGGGGGGAGAGACAGACAGACAGACAGACAGAGAGAGAGAGAGAGAGAGTGTGTCGGATAGAAAAATACGGAAGGTTGTTTCTGAAGAGATTGGGATGGACGGTCAAGTGTGCATTCATGCGAGATCCGTGCATCTTCTATGTACTCAAAGACTTTATGCAAGTTTAAATATAGAGTAATCCTAATTTAACATGGCCAAGGCTTTGGGAGATTTTGTATGTACTATTCAAATGCACATTAGTCACATGTAACTAAGAATACAGAATTAGAAAGTATCCTAAGTTTAATTATTTTCTATCTTAATTGTTATCATCTCTACTTATTTATCGTCAATAAGTTATATATTCATCAAACATGTTAATTGTTAAAGGATTATGTTCTAATCTTGTCTGTTATTGCCTTGCCAGGCATATGAATCAGTTAGAGGTTTTTAAAGTTATTAAAATCTACCCTTTGAAAGAAGGATAAGGAAGGAAAGAAAGAAAAGGGAAAATAGCAAGCGGCAATTAGGTAGTTTTAACATAATTGATGAGATCCGTTGTGTTGCTCTAGATATGCCTTCTATATATACCAAACATGTTTAAAAGGCGACTATACACCACGCAAAAGAAACGTTGTTTGACTACGATGGATAGTTTAATGAGAGAAGAAGATTAAGATGATGAACAATGGCGATGTTAATGTCTTCTGAAAACCAGATCAGCGTTTACATGAATACGAGGTTTGATAAGAACTTCGCATCTCAATATTAAAAGTTGTAAATATGTTAATTTCTAAAAACTAAAAAAGGGGAGAGAGAAAAGTGAGGGAGTGAGGAGAGGAAGGAGGGGGAAACTGACGGAAAACGGAGGGGCAGAGAGAGAGAGAGTCAGATAGAGAAATACGGAAGGCTGTTTCTGAAGAGATTGGGATGGACGGTCAAGTGTGGATACGTGCGAGATCCGTGCATATTCTATATACTTAAAGACTTTGTGCAAGTTTAAACATAGAGTAATCCTAATGAAACATGGCCAAGGCTTTGGGAGATTTTGTGTGTAGTTTGATAAGTGGAGATGGGATAATGGACTAGAAAAATGTAAATTAGTCACATGGAACTAAGAATACAGAATTAGAAAATATGTTAATTTTAAATATTTTATTTCTTAATTTTGTTATCATCTCTACTGATTTTTCGTCAATACCTTGTATATTCACCAAATATATTAATTATTAATGGATTATGTTCTAATCTTGTCAGTTTTTGCCTTGTTGGGCACCTGGATCCGCTAGTGGTTTTTAAAGTTAGTAAAATCTACCCTTTAAAAGAAGGATAATGAAAGAAAGAAAGAAAAAGGAAAATAGCGAGGGGCAATTTAGTAGTTTCAACATAATTGATGACATCCGTTGTGTTGTCCTAGATATGCCTTCTATATATACCTTCCATGTTTCGAATGCGGCAATACACCTCGCAAAAGAAATGTTGTTTGACGACAATGGATAGGTTGATCAGAGAACAAGATGAAGATGATGAACAAATGGCGATGTTCGTGTTTTCTGAAAATCGGATCAGCGATTACATGAATACAACGTTTGATAAGAACCTCACAACTGAATATTAAAAGTGGTAAACATGTTAATTTCTAAAAACTAAAAAAGGGGAGAGCAAAAAGTGAGGTAGTGAGGAACGGAGAGAGGGGGAAAGTGACGGAAAAGGGAGAGAGAGAGAGAGAGAGAAATACGGAAAGCTGTTTCTAAAGATATTGGGATGGACGGCCAAGTGTGCATACGTGCGAGATCCGTGCATCTTCTGCATACTCAAAGACTTTCTGCAAGTCTAAACATAGAGTAATCCAAATGCAACATGGCCAAGGCTTTGGGAGATTTTGTACGTACTAGACAAATGGAAATTAGTCACATGGAACTAAGAATACAGAACTAAGAATACAGAACTAAAAATACAGAATTAGAAAGCATGTTAAGTTTAATTATTTTAAAACAAAATTGTTGTTATCATCTCTACTGATTTATCGTCAATACCTTGTATATTCACCAAATATATTAATTGTTAAAGGATTATGTTCAAATCTTGTCCGTTATTGCCTTGCCGGGCATATGAACCGGCTAGACGTTTTTAAATTTATTAAAATCTACCCTTTGAAAGAAGGATAAGGAAGGAAAGAAAGAAAAGGGAAAATAGCAAGGGGCAATTAGGTAGTTTCAACATAATTGATGAGATCCGTTGTGTCACGCTAGATATGCCTTTTATATATACCTAACATGTTTCGAAGGCTGCTATACAACTCGCAAAGGAAATGTTGTTTGACGACAATGGATAGTTTGATGAGAGAAGAAGATGAAGATGATGAACAAATGGCGATGTTAATGTTTTCGAAAATCAGATCAGCGATGACATTAATACGTTGTAAATATGTT
The DNA here is from genome assembly GCA_016920895.1 of Vaccinium myrtillus. Taxonomy (NCBI): domain Eukaryota; kingdom Viridiplantae; phylum Streptophyta; class Magnoliopsida; order Ericales; family Ericaceae; genus Vaccinium; species Vaccinium myrtillus. The sequence continues at coordinate 16,293,019 of CM029278.1, read as the reverse complement.
AATTTCTAAAAACTGAAAAAGGGGAGAGAGCAAAGTGAGGGAGTGAAGAGAGTAGAGAGGTGAAAAGTGATGGAAAAGGGCGGGGGGGAGAGAGAGACAGAGAGAGAGAGAGAGAGAGTGTCGGATAGAAAAATACGGAAGGTTGTTTCTGAAGAGATTGGGATGGACGGTCAAGTGTGCATACATGCGAGATCCGTGCATCTTCTATGTACTCAAAGACTTTATGCAAGTTTAAATATAGAGTAATCCTAATGCAACATGGCCAAGGCTTTGGGAGATTTTGTATGTACTAGACAAATGCACATTAGTCACATGTAACTTAGAATACAGAATTAGAAAGTATCCTAAGTTTAATTATTTTCTATCTTAATTGTTGTTATCATCTCTACTTATTTATCGTCAATAAGTTATATATTCATCAAACATGTTAATTGTTAAAGGATTATGTTCTAATCCTGTCTGTTATTGCCTTGCCGGGCATATGAATCCGTTAGAGGTTTTTAAAGTTATTAAAATCTACCCTTTGAAAGAAGGATAAGGAAGGAAAGAAAGAAAAGGGAAAATAGCAAGGGGCAATTAGGTAGTTTCAACATAATTGATGAGATCCGTTGTGTAGCCCTAGATATGCCTTCTATATATACCTAACATGTTTCAAAGGCGGCTATACACCTCGCAAAGGACCCGTTGTTTGACGACGATGGATAGTATGATCAAAGAAGAAGATGAAGATGATGAACATATGACGATGTTCATGTTTTCTCAAAATCAGACCAACAATTACATGAATACGAGATTTGAGAAGAACCTCGCATCTGAATATTAAAAGTTGTAAACATGTTAATTTCTAAAAACTAAAAAAGGGGAGAGAGAAAAGTGATGGAGTGAGGAGAGAAGAGAGGGGGAAAGTGTCGGAAAAGGGAGAGGGGGGGGAGACAGAGAGAGATAGAGAGAGAGAGGGAGAGAGTCGGATAGAAAAATACGGAAGGCTGTTTCCGAAGAGATTGGGATGGACGGTCAAGTGTGCATACGTGCGAGATCCGTGCATCTTCTATGTACTCAAAGACTTTCTGCACGTTTAAATATAGAGTAATCCTAATGCAACAGTGCCAAGGCATTGGGAGATTTTGTGTGTAATTTGACAAGTGGAGATGGGATTATGGACTAGACAAATGTAAATTAGTCATATTATTTTATATACTAAGAATAAAGAATTATAAAATATGTTAAGTTTAATTATTTAATATCTTATATATTGTTATCATCTCTATTGATTTATAGTGAATACGTTGTATACTCACCAAATATATTAATTGTTAAATGATTATGTTCTAATCGTGTCAGTTTTTGCTTTGTTGGGCACATGGATCCGCTAGAGGTTTTTTAAGTTATTAAAATCTACCCCTTGAAAGAAGGATAATGAAGGAAAGAATGAAAGGGAAAATAGCAAGGGGCAATTAGGTAGTTTCAACATAATTGATGAGATCCGTTGTAATGCCCTAGATATGCCTTCTTTATATACCTACCATGTTTCGAAGGTGGCTATACACCTCACAAAAGAAACTTTCTTTCACGACGATGTATAGTTTAATAAGAGAAGAAGATGAAGATGATGAACAAATGACGATGGTCATGTTATCTGAAAACAAGATCAACGATTACATGAATGCGAGGTTTGATAAGAACCTCGCATCTGAATATTAAAAGTTGTAAACATGTCAATTTCTAAAAACTAAAAAAAAGGAGAGAGCAAAAGTGAGGGAGTGAAGAGAGGAAACAGGGGGAAAGAGACGAAAAAAGGGGAGAGAGAGAAAGAGAGAGAGAGAGTCGGATAGAAGAATACGGAAGGCTGTTTCCGAGGAGATTGGGATGGACGGTCAAGTGTGCATACGTGCAAGATTCGTGCATCTTCTATGTACTCTAAGACTTTTTGCAAGTTTAAATATAGAGTAATCCTAATACAACATGGCCAAGGCTTTGGGAGATTTTGTGTGTAATTTGACAAGTGGAGATGGCATAATGGACCAGACAAATGTAAATTAGTCACATGGAACTAAGAATACAGAATTAGAAAATATGTTAATTTTAATTATTTTATGCCTAATTTTGTTATCATCTCTACTAATTTATCGTCAATACCTTGTATATTCACCAAATATATTAATTGTTAAAGGATTATGTTCTAATCTTGTCAGTTTTTGCTTTGCTGGGCACATGGAACCGCTAGAGGTTTTTAAAGTTAGTAAAATCTACCCCTTAAAAGAAGGATAATGAAGGGAAGAATGAAAAGGGAAAATAGCAATGGGCAATTTGGTAGTTTCAACACAATTGATGACATCCGTTGTGTTGTCCTGGATATGCTTTCTATATATACCTACCATGTTTCAAAGGCGGCAATACACCTTGCACAAGAAATGTTGTTTGACGACAATGGATAGTTTGATCAGAGAACAAAATGAAGATGATGAACAAATGGCGATGTTCATGTTTTCTTAAAACCGGATCAGCGATTACATTAATACAAGGTTTGATAAGAACCTCGCAACTGAATATTAAAAGTTGTAAACATGTTAATTTCTAAAAACTGAAAAAGGGGAGAGAAAAAAGTGAGGGAGTGAGGAAAGGAGAGAGGGGGAAAGTGACGGAAAAGGGAGAGAGAGAGAGAGAGAGAGAGAGAGAGAGAGAGAGAGAGAGAGAGAGAGAGAGTCCGATAGAAAAATACGGAAGGTTGTTTCTAAACAGATTGGGATGGACGGCCAAGTGTGCATACGTGCGAGATCCGTGCATCTTCTTGAAAAGACTTTCTGCAAGTCTAAACATAGAGTAATTCTAATGCAACATGGCCAAGGCTTTGGGAGATTTTGTACGTACTAGACAAATGCAAATTAGTCACATGGAACTAAGAATACAGAATTAGAAAGTATGTTAAGTTTAATTATTTTATATCTAAATTGTTGTTATCTGATAGGTGCCAAAAAGCACCCATTTGATCCTCTAATTAACATTTTAATAGTCCTAACATAGAGTTACTTGATGAATTATTATGGTTGAATTGTGTTTGTAGGCTTTGGAGAGTACCGAACAATTAAAAGTTCTAATTGGAGTCAATACGATGCATGGAACACAAAGTAGACGTATAGAGCTTTGCAACGGTCCAAGAATCGCATCATTTCGAGTTCGGATGAAGCCGGGGCGAGTCCACATTGTTTTAGCCTACAATCTGGATTTTCCGCCCGGGCGTGAATCAAAGCCGCCCGGGCGGTTTCACCCTAGTTAAGCATGGATTAGGGCGTTGACCACGTTTTTTTAGGTTTTGTTATAAATAGGTCATTGCTCTTACGTTTTGGGGGTTCTAGAATATTTCGAGGCAAGTTTAGAAGGAGAAAAGCAAGTCAATCCATGGGTTCTTCAAGTTCTTCATCAAATCAAGCATTCGTCTCCATCTCCATGGCCGGCTAAACACCTTCTAGGGGGAAGATGAAGCCCCGTTCCAAGTAACTTTGCGTATGCGTAGGCGTTAGGTTTATTAACTCGAATCGATTGTTTAACTTAGAACATGTTTTCATTACATATGGATGAAATCGTTTTAATTCTTTCTATTGGTTAAGTATTTGTGATTGCAACTCAAATACCTAGTTAAACAATGATTTTCTACGTTCGTGTTTGGGTAACTGAGATGGATTATGCTCGTAAGACGGATCATGCCACTGGACAGTCCGTGAAAGAGAAGGGTTGTGCCAGCGAGACGGTCTGTGCTATGGGATAGTCCATGCCTGTTAACAACATAATTATTCTCTTGACAAATTGTGATTCGAATAATAAACCTAGCCTACACATAACTTAGTTACGTGGTCGGGGTGGATTCGAAACCCTAGATTTCTCCTCCATTTGTTCTTCATCAATTTTATTACTTGTTTCTTAAATTAATCTAGTTTCCAAAAACCAATCACTCAAATCTCTTTTTCTAAATTGAATTAGAAATTAATCAAAAGTAACGTAACTTAGACAAATTGTCTCCGTGGATCGACACTCGGACTTGGCCACTATTCTTCTGAGTGACGGTTAATTCCTTGTTTTTATAAATTTAATTTTGATACGGTACGGCACGGTCATTATCATCTCTACTGATTTATCGTTAATACCTTGTATATTCGCCAAATATATTAATTGTTAAAGTATTATGTTCTAATCTTGTTCGTTTTTTGCCTTGCTGGGCACATGGATCCACTAGAGGTTTTTAAAGGTATTAAAATCTACCGTTTGAAAGAAGGATAAGGAAGGAAAGAAAGAAATGGGAAAATAGCAAGGCGCAATTAGGTAGTTCCAACATAATTGATGAGATCTGTTGTCTTGCCCTAGATATGCCTTCTATATATACCTAACTTGTTTCGAAGGCGAATATACACCTCGCACAAGAAACGTTGTTTGACGACGATGGATAGTTTAATGAGAGAAGAAGATGAAGATGATGAACAATGGCGATGAAAATGTCTTCTGAAAACCAGATCAGCGTTTACATGAATACGAGGTTTGATAAGAACTTCGCATCTGAATATTAGAAGTTGTAAATATGTTAATTTCTAAAAACTAAAAAACGGGACAGAGAAAAGTGAGGGAGTGAGGAGAGGAAGGAGGGGGAAACTGACGGAAAACGGAGGGGCAGAGAGAGAGAGTCAGATAGAGAAATACGGAAGGCTGTTTCTGAAGAGATTGGGATGGACGGTCAAGTGTGCATACGTGCGAGATCCGTGCATCTTCAATATACTCAAAGACTTTCTGCAAGTTTAAATATAGAGTAATCCTAATGCAACATGGTCAACGCTTTGGGATTTATCGTCAATACCTTGTATATTCACCAAATATATTAATTGTTAATGGATTATGTTCTAATCTTGTCAGTTTTTGCCTTGCTGGGCACATGGATCCGCTAGAGGTTTTTAAAGTTAGTAAAATCTACCCCTTAAAAGAAGGATAATGAAGGAAAGAAAGAAAAAGGAAAATAGCGAGGGGAAATTTGGTAGTTTCAACATAATTAATGACATCCGTTGTGTTGTCCTAGATATGCCTTCTATATATACCTACCTTGTTTCGAAGGCGGCAATACACCACGCAAAAAAAATGTTGTTTGACGACAATGGATAGGTTGATCAGAGAACAAGATGAAGATGATGAACAAATGGCGATGTTCATGTTTTCTGAAAACTGGATCGGCGATTACATGAATACAAGGTTTGATAAGAAACTCGCAACTGAATATTAAAAGTTGTAAACATGTTAATTTCTAAAAACTAAAAAAGGGGTTAGAAAAAGTGAGGTAGTGAGGAAAGGGGAGAGGGGGAAAGTGACGGAAAAGGGAGAGAGAGAGAGAGAGAGAGAGAGAGAAATACGGAAAGCTGTTTCTAAAGAGATTGGGATGGACAGCCAAGTGTGCAAACGTGCGAGATCCGTGCATCTTCTGCATACTCAAAGACTTTCTGCAAGTCTAAACATAGAGTAATCCAAATGCAACATGGCCAAGGCTTTGGGAGATTTTGTACGTACTAGACAAATGCAAATTAGTCACATGGAACTAAGAATACAGAATTAGAAAGCATGTTAAGTTTAATTATTTTATATCTAAATTATTGTTATCATCTCTACTGATTTATCGTCAATACCTTGTATATTCACCAAATATATTAATTGTTAAAGGATTATGTTCTAATCTTGTCCGTTATTGCCTTGTCGGGCATATGAGTTGGCTAGACGTTTTTAAAGTTATAAAAATCTACCCTTTGAAAGAAGGATAATGAAGGAAAGAAAGAAAAGGGAAAATTTCAAGGGGCAATTAGGTAGTTTCAACATAATTGATGAGATCCGTTGTGTCGCCCTAGATATGCCTTTTATATATACCTAACATGTTTCGAAGGCTACTACACAAGTCGCACAGGAAATGTTGTTTGACGACAATGGATAGTTTGATCAGAGAAGTCTAGATGAAGATGATGAACAAATGGCGATGTTAATGTTTTCTGAAAATCAGATCAGCGATGACATTAATACGAGGTTTGATAAGAACCTCGCATCTGAATATCAAAAGTATTAAATATGTTAATTTCTAAAAACTGAAAAAGGGGAGAGAGAAAAGTAACGGAATTAGGAGAGGAGAGAGGGGGAAAGTGACGGAAAAGGGAGGGGGGGAGAGAGAGAGGAGTCAGATAGAGAAATACGGAAGGTTGTTTCTGAAGAGATTGGGATGGACAGTCAACTGTGCATACGTGCGAGATCCGTGCATCTTCTATGTACTCAAAGACTTTCTGCAAGTTGAAATATAGAGTAATCCTAATGCAACATGGCCAAGGCATTGGGAGATTTTGTGTGTAATTTGATAAGTGGAGATGGGATAATGGACTAGACAAATGTAAATTAGTCAGATGGAACTAAGAATAAAGAATTAGAAAATATGTTAAGTTTAATTATTTTATATCTTCATTGTTGTTATCATCTCTACTGATTTATCGTGAATACGTTGTATATTCACCAAATATATTAATTGTTATAGGATTATGTTCTAATCTTGTCAGTTTTTGCTTTGTTGGGCACATGGATCCGCTAGAGGTTTTTAAAGTTATTGAAATCTACCCCTTGAAAAAAGGATAATGAGGGAAAGAAAGAAAGGGAAAATAGCAAGGTGCAATTAGGTAGTTTCAACATACTTAATGAGATCCGTTGTGTTGCGCTAGATATGCCTTCTATATATACCTACCATGTTTCGGAGTAGACTATACACCTCGCAAAAGAAACGTTCTTTGACGACGATATATAGTTTAATAAGTGAAGAAGATGAAGATGATGAACAAATGGCGATGGTCATGTTTTTTGAAAACAAGATCAACGATTACATTAATACGAGGTTTGATAAGAACCTCGCATCTGAATACTAAAAGTTGTAAACATGTTAATTTCCAAAAACTAAAAAAAAGGAGAGAGAAAAGTGAGGGAGTGAGGAGATGAAAGAGGGGGAAAGTGACGAAAAAGGGGAGAGAGAGAAATAGAGAGAGGGAGAGAGAGTCGGATAGAAAAATACGGAAGGCTGTTTCCGAATAGATTGGGATGGACGGTCAAGTGTGCATACGTGCGAGATCCGTGCATCTTCTATGTACTCAAAGACTTTCTACAGGTTTAAATATAGAGTAATCCTAATGCAACATGGCCAAGGCTTTGGGAGATTTTGTGTGTAATTTGATAAGTGGAGATAGGATAATGGACTAGACAAATTTAAATTAGTCACATGGAACTAAGAATAAAGAATTAGAAAATATGTTAAGTTTAATTATTTTATATCTTAATTGTTGTTATCATCTTTACGGATTTATCGTGAATACATTGTATATTCACCAAATATATTAATTGTTAAAGGATTATATTCTAATCTTTTCAGTTTTTGCCTTGCTAGGCACATGGATCTGCTAGAGGTTTTTAAAGTTATTAAAATCTACCCCTTGAAAGAAGGATAATGAAGGAAAGAAAGAAAGGGAAAATAGCAAGGGGAAATTAGGTAGTTTCAACATAATTGATGAGATCTGTTGTGTTGCCCTAGATATGCCTTCTATATATACCTACCATGTTTCGAAGGTGGCTATACACCTCACAAAAGAATTGTTGTTTGACGACGATGGATAGTTTAATAAGAGAAGAAGATGAAGATGATGAACAAATGGCGATGGTCATGTTTTCTGAAAACAGGATCAACGATTACATGAATACAAGTTTTGATAAGAACGTCACATCTGAACATTAAAAGTTGTAAACATGTTAATTTCTAAAAACTAAAAAAAAGGAGAGAGAAAAGTGAGGGATTGAGGAGAGGAGAGACGGGGAAAGTGTCAAAAAAAGGGGAGAGAGAGAGAGAGTCAAATAGAAAAATACGGAAGGCTGTTTCTGAAGAGATTGGGATGGACGGCCATGTGTGCATACGTGCGAGATCCGTGCATCTTCTACGTACTCAGACTTTCTGCAAGTTTAAATATAGAGTAATCCTAATGCAACATGGCCAAGGCTTTGGGAGATTTTGTATGTACTAGACAAATGCAAATTAGTCCCGTTGAACTACGAATACAGAATTAGAAAGTATGTTAAGTTTAATTATTTTCTATCTTAATTGTTGTCATCATCTCTACTGATTCATCGTCAACTAGTTGTATATTCAACAAATATATTAATTGTTAAAGGATTATGTTTTACTCTTGTCCGTTATTGCCATGCAGGGAATATGAATCCGCTAGAGGTTTTTAATTTTATTAAAATCTGTCCTTTGAAAGAAGGATAAGGAAGGAAAGAAAGAAAAGGGAAAACAGCAAGGGGCAATTAGGTAATTTCAACATAATTGATGAGATCCGTTTGGTTGCCCTAGATATGCCTTATGTATATACCTAACATGTTTCGAAGGTGGCTATACACCTCGCAAAGGAAACGTTGCTTGACGACGATTGATAGTTTGATCAGAGAAGAAGATGAAGATGATGAACAAATGGCGATGTTCATTTTTTGTGAAAACCAGATCAACAATTACATGAAAGAACCTCGCATCTGAATATTAAAAGTTGTAAACATGTTAATTTCTAAAATCTAAAAAAGGGAAGAGAGAAAAGTGAGGGAATGAGGAGGGGAGAGAGGGGGAAAGTGATGGAAAAGGGAGAGAGAGAAAGAGAGAGAGAGAGAGTCGGATAGAAAAATACGGAAGGCTGTTTCTAAAGAGATTGGGATGGACGGTGAAGTGTGCATTCGTGCAAGATCCGTGCATCTTCTATGTACACAAAGACTTTCTGCAAGTTTAAATGTAGAGTAATCCTAATGCAACATGGCCAAGGCATTGGGAGATTTTTTGTGTAATTTGATAAGTGGAGAGGGGATAACGGACTAGACAAATGTAAATTAGTCACATGGAACTAAGAATACAGAATTAGAAAGTATGTTAAGTTTAATTATTTTATATCTTAATTGTTGTTATCATCTCTACTGATTTATCGTCAATACCTTGTATATTCACCAAATATATTAATTGTTAAAGGATTATGTTCTAATCTTGTCCGTTTTTGCCTTGCTTGCCACATGGATCCGCTAGAGGTTTTTAAAATTATTAAAATCTACCCCTTGAAAGAAGGATAAAGAAGGAAAGAAAGAAAAGGGAAAATAGCAAGGGGCAATTAGGTAGTTTCAACATAATTGATGAGATCCGTTGTGTTACCCTAGATATGCCTTCTATATATACCTACCATGTTTCGAAGGCGGCTATACAACTCCCAAAAGAAACGTTGTTTGACGACGATGGATAGTTCGATCAGAGACGAAGATGAAGATGATGAACAAATGGCGATGTTCATGTTTTCTGAAAACTGGATCAGCGATTACATTAATACGAGGTTTGATAAGAACCTCGCATCTGAATATTAAAAGTTGTAAATATTTTAATTTCTAAAAACTAAAAAAAAGGAGGGAGAAAAGTGAGGGAGTGAGTAGAGGAGAGAGGGGGAAAGTGATGGAAAGGGAGAGAGAGAGAGAGAGAGAGAGAGTTAGATAGAAATATACGGAAGGTTGTTTATGAAGAGATTGGGATGGACGGCCAAGTGTGCATACGTGCGAGATCCGTGCATCTTCTACGTACGTACTCAAAGACTTTCTGCAAGTTTAAATATAGAGTAATCCTAATGCAACATGGCCAAGGCTTTGGGAGATTTTGTATGTACTAGACAAATGCACATTAGTCACATGGAACTAAGAATACAGAATTAGAAAGTATCCTAAGTTTAATTATTTTCTATCTTAATTGTTGTTATCATCTCTACTTATTTATCGTCAATACGTTGTATATTCATCAAACATGTTAATTGTTAAAGGATTATGTTCAAATCCTGTCTGTTATTGCCTTGCCGGGCATATGAATCCGTTCGAGGTTTTTAAAGTTATTAAAATCTACCCCATGAAAGAAGGATAATGAAAGAAAGAAAGAAAAGGGAAAATGGCAAGGGGCAATTTGGTAGTTTCAACATAATTGATGAGATCCATTGTGTTGCCCTGGATATGCCTTCTATATATACCTACCTTGTTTCGAAGGCGGCTATAAACCTCGCAAAAGAAACGTTGTTTGACGACAATGGATAGTATGATCAGAGAAGAAGATGAAGATGATGAACAAATGAAGGTGTTCATGTCTTCTGAGAATCGGGTCAGTGATTTACCAAAATACGAAGTTTTTTTTTGAACGGCAAAAAATTTTATTAATCAAATATCAAGGATACAAGATTAAAAGTAGCAAGAGAAAAAACATCACACAAGGAAAAGGAAACCAACAGAGTTGGACCCCAAACCTACGACTATCATCTGCTTCTCGAGACCCAAAAGGTTGAAGGTTGACCAGGAGACAACCAAGCAACTAACAGATAGCAGAAACCAGGCAATGTGCATATGGAACCTCCAACCGGCAGTGACAAAGTCTCCTTCGCCAAAATGACGACCTAACCGGGATACGCCCTTTGACAACTACGCCCCAAATATTAAATTTTTCATGCGAAGACTTCCACATCTCCTTTGCGCTCTGAAAAAATCTAAACAATTCGAAAACCAAAACCTTCCTTTGAGGATCTGTTTTGCCTTTAACCTTTTAAGTTGTGCCTCACTTTTATTCTGAAACACATTCTCACCTCCATTTAGAACACTGTCATCTTCTGCTCCATCACACTTCATCCAGAATACGAAGTTTGATGAGAACTTTTGTCTTTGAAATGGTTTAATCTTTTTGTTTTTGCTTCAAGACCTCCTTTAGTTTTTATCTAGCTTCATTGTATTTGGATGAATAAAAGATGTATTGGATTTTAGTGACTCAAGTTTAATTTCCTTGTGTATGCATCTAGGGTTACATCTTTGTATTAATATCGGTATCATCATCATCTATATGCTCGTTCAAAAGTACTTGGTCTCATGGTGATCCTTTGGGCATGGGATTAAATGTTAGGATGTTCTGAATACATCTGCTCATCTTGATGGTCTGCTGCACACATCCCCCACATGTTTTTTCGTGCTCTAGTTTTAGCATTTGAGAAACTGACATGTACAATTTTAGACAACATTTTTTTTTCAGACTCTTTTGTTCGGTGTGGGTTTTCAGGAATATTTTTGGGGTGATGAGATGAGAGAGATAGAAAGGGAAATTTAATTAGGGACCATGCGCAGAGGTAGGCTGGGCTTTGAGACCCAAAACGAACATATAAGTTTGTTTTATTTTTTCTGTGTTCTTTAATATGGTTGTGCAGGTGTTAGGGAAAGGAGCTTGGCAAAGAGTAGTTGATCATTTTTTCTAGTAAATTTGTCCTTGTAATCCTTGTAAATATATCTTTTTCAAATTACCAATCTTGCTTATATTATTAGGATTCCCATCAATCTGTTGGTCCTCCTGGGCTGGGGCTCTCTCTAGGAATATGGCTGAAGATTATGTTGGGAGTCTGACAAATATTAATTGTTAATCTTGTTGATCAGGATAACTTGGGCTCTGAAGGGCAATTTTAACCAACCTCCCAGCGCCATTAGTTGGAGGAAATCTTGACTCTAGAGTTCATAGTCCAAGAGATCCAAGGCTTGGAGGTCCGATGATTAGAGGGGCAGAAAGTAATGGTCTCGCACATCCTTTTCTAATTGTATTGCACCCTTTCTTTCTTTTTTTTTGCACGGCAAAAAAGAGTTTATTAATCCAAAGTAACAGGTACAATAGATTAAAAGGAGCTAAAAAAGCCCCCAAAACAGGTTGACCAGAGATCAACCAGCCCCAAAAATCACTCCTCAAATATGTGAAGCAATTACAGATTTAGAGGAAAACTCCTAGCACTTAAAGAAGCATGCTGCTCGGATACAATCTGCAGTTGATACTCTCCCCTGATCCTCAAATGCTGGCTGTAAGACACAAAAAGGAACATACCCAGCCATCTTTGACTTCTCTCCACCAACCCACCCCCCAAACAGAACTATAGACCCAAATTCAAGCCAAGCGACCAGAGAAACCATCATGGTTACCTTTGGAATTCACCCAAACAGCTAACCAACTCTTCCCAGCAAATAGGCTTGCCATGATAAATATGATCATATCTTAGCATCCAAAAAGACAAACCTAAACCCCAAAGAGGAAAAAACAGAATAAGCCTAGATCAATGGACTGGTAGAATGGCTACCAATAAGGCCACACTCCAAATGAAAGTTGATCCCCTGAAAAGAAAACCACAGCAGCAAAGGAAACCCCCAAATCATAGTAGCTAAATTTATAACACATCAACATTTGACACCGCAGCATAAAAGCATAGAAGTCCGAGAGCACAAGCAGCCATCAGCCAATAGAAGCAGCAAGACGAAACAAAATCGATCATCACTTGAAGCATCCTAAACTCCCATGATTTGCAACTTCATGATAGCATGGCAACAGAAACATCCACTGAAAATGCGACCGAGGAGCCAAAAGGAATAAGAAGTGCGAAAAACAGACTTAGAAAAACGCCACAGAAGATTGTCATATAACACCTCCACCCAAAAAAGGAGAGTTAAGATTGACAGATAGCCCTTTGCTTGTTTAGGGCTTCCATCTCGGCTATCTTACTGATTACCTCATTTTCATCCCCATCATAGCTAAGCCCCATGATTTTGTCGACTGTCCATATGGCTTGCGCTTCATTTAACAAGAGTCTATTCCTGTTATTTATGCCTTCTGAAGAAATTGATGCAGACAGAGCAGCCTTTGCAACTGCAGCTCTTAGAACCACACACTTCTTATTCTTCTTCCCCTTATTTCCAGTATTGACTTTTGAGAAACCCAGAATTTCATTTATGTTTTTCCTGTTTCTTTTCCCTTGAATGCCTTTTATTGCAGCATTGATAGGATTTTTGTTTGCTTCTACCAAATCTTTGATTGGTTCTTTTGCTTCATACCTTCCAGTCAGGTTGCAGGTGAGGTTTTCCAAATTTTTGATTTCTTCTTCAATGCATTCCTCTGCTTCTGAATCAGCGACACATCTGCTATCATTCTTGTTCAAAACATTCAAAATGCTGGCTTCATGTGTCTCCAAACCGTCAGAATTTAAAGCTAGTGGTTGGCTATCTTTTGGAATTTCCCCCATGCTATCTGCCACTATCTCACTTCCCACAATTGATTTTCCAATCCCCAAGGAGGAGCTCATTGATTCTACAATTTTAGCAGCCTTATCAATTAGCAAAGTAGGCTCATTTGCAACTATCAGATTGTTATTTGAATTTTCCACATCATCATTACACAAAGCATCTTGAGCAGCCCCATACTTTGATTCCACATCAGCAACTATTTCCACATCACCTTTTTTAGCTTCCCTGTCATCATCTTCTTCGTTTGAGCCATATTTTTCCATAGCTAATTCAGAAGATATGTCAAAGAGACTATGCTTGATGAATCTAAAGGAATCTTCTTCAATCACACTGATCGAGTACTTTACCTTATCAACAATCAAATCCAAGCATCCTTCTACTTTGTGAAATTGATTTGTAGCTATAAGAATCTTGGCACATACATACGAGGTACCTTTTACTGTGGACTCATCAACATGTAAAAACTATCCCCATTTGTTTCCAATCTCTTTGAAGGTTGGGATTGCCCAAGCATTCAGAGGCATCCCATAACACGAAAGCCACACAAACCTTTCAGCATAAGCTTGTTCTCCTTCCCATGGCTTTATCTCCTCAAACCAATTTGCTATCCATTTCTCTTTTATGACTGAATCTCTAATAATCATATCAGGGAAAGTAATAATAACATGTCTACCTCCTATGGCTTTAATTTGTACCTTGTGAGCCCCTGCCCTATTGAAAACATACTCCAAATCTTCGGTAGAAATTAGTTTGCTGATCTTTGCAATAGCACTTCTAAAAAGCCATCCGTTTCCAGCAGGCTGAACCATGACGCAACCCATATGTTCCTTTGTTACAAAATCATGTGCCTTAACGTTTCTCAGTTCCCCTTGTTTGCTCGATTCCTCAATCCCTTTCCTTCTCCATACTTCTTTGCCTCTCTTTGCGTATGAGGATTTTGGTTGCTTTTGAGACCATTCTTTTACATGCATAAACTGTTGGTTTTGTTTCCTTTGATTGTTGAAGTATCTTTGGCTTCCCTGCTCATCTTCTTTCCTCAAAAATCTGGCAAATTTTACCACCAATCTGTGATCCCAGTACCATGAATCTTTTACCGTTTCAATCGCCATCTCTGCATCTTTAACATTGCAGAATCTTACAAAACCAAATTTTCTACCCGTAATTTTGCTTTTTTTGGCTGGGATGAAAAGATCTTTGATTTTCCCAAATCTGGAGAATAGGTTGTAGACCCAGATTTTGCATATTGGGTCAGGAAGGTTATCCACAAAAACAGTTGTGGATCTTTGCGAGTAAAACTCATTTCTAGATCCCCAATTTTTCCTCTCCATGCTTCTCCCTATATTTATTCACTAACTGAAAACTTCGATGGCCAGCACAACAAATTCAAAGAAACAGTGATCGGAATACCTTACAAAGATCCTTCCTGGTCGAAATATTTTTCATACACGATTAATCTCCTTTCGATCCTGCATCGTAATGACTGCTTGACACCGAAGGCTAAGAATAGATGTGGGTTCCTTTGGAGAAGACGATCCTAAAACATCCTACCCGGTCGCGGGTAGATCACCGGAGAAGCCTTTCTTGGTACGTAATGTATTGGTAAGAATAGATGTATTGCACCCTTTCTTGGTACGTAAAGTTCACTCTTTCTTGCTTCTTGACGTTTAATGAATCATGTCCGTGATACGTACTTCCCTTAATCTTTGTGGATTCATCTCATAAACTGTTATGCTAGTTTAAATTCACCTATTTTCATACCCAGCCTTTTCTTTTATTTTTTACACCAAAAATTAAAAACATTAAATAGACCCAGGTTTTTCCTTATCCAGTACCAGCTCAAGACAATTTGAACCCTGAAGTAATAGATTTCTTTGGGCTTTTTCACATTTGCTAATGTTGTTAGAAGTATCTTAGTTAGGAGAGTGCTTCCATATCCCCCCTTATTTTGGGGCACACCATACACCATATCCCCCCTCCTCTGAACCATTGGATCTTGCCAAAACCATCTCAGCCCTTGATTAAAAAAACTGATTTTACTTGGCACCGTTTGAACCGGTTACCCCTTTCCCGGAAAAAAAAAAAAAAAAAAACTAACCATAGGACTTAACCCTGGTCAGGGCAAATTTTTCCTCTGCCCCCGTATTCGTCCAAGTCGAAAAGTTGAATCATCTGCCTCTCTCCCTCAAATCGAAACTGGGGTTCACTTCCTCTCCCCAAAATCGATCAGAAAATTGCAGCTCTCTCTCTCTGTCTCTCTTTCTCTCTCTCTGCCGAAGGAAAAGAGGCGGGCGGCGAGTAGATCTGAGCAAAACCCTACCAACATCGGCGAGAATATCTGCTTCGACTGGGTATGTGCAATTTCATCCCCAAGTTTTACGCCATTCACATGTTTTTTTGGTAGAATCGGATTATGGTTTATAGGGTTCTTGTTTGTCAAAATTGAGAACTGCATTCATAAAGTTTTGGACTTTGTTTTGAATAAATAGAGTAATTGAAGATGTTCTGAGTTTGGGTTTAGGGTTTTAGAAGTTAAATTTGCACGATACTGTTTTCTGTTGATGGTTATGGGTTATCATCAGTTTCGATTACTTGTTTGTGCTTCTTCTTGCAATGAGATTCTAGAAAATCTGTAAAACAAAAAAATTGAAGATGCATGGCGTTCTGTTTTAACTTACTGTACATTTTTTTTTTTGAAAGACCACTTAATAATTTGGGTTCCAAAATGTATTGTGACAAACTGAATCCTTAATTTTGTAGGTCTGACTTATAAATCGATGAGTAGTATGAACGTTTTTTTTCCCTTTAAAACTTTTTTTTAGGTTGTACTGTTGTCTGTGGTAAGAGTATTAATCATGGGCTACTATAATGATTAGGAAATTTCAGAGGGAGAGAGAATGGGGAAATGATACTCTCTGTACTGATCAAACCAAGTTTTGTACCCCAGGTAGCAAAACACATATATTAAAGAGAATGGAGAAGCAAGTATGTCATAGATTTGGGAAATATACTTATTAGAACGAAAGAAACTGCTGAGTAAATTAGAGCAACATCATTTTATAGCTATGGCAATAGATAGAGAAGAATTTGGTATAGATTATTTAGCTAGAGAATGGTAATGGACATTGTAGGTAGAGAATGTGAATGGACATTGGATAATTTTCATAATTAGGTTAGGTGGCAACCTCATTGAGATTTATTATCTTGGTTGTGATACTGTATTATTTATGGTAACAATCACCTTGTAAACTTTTTGAAAATGATAATGTAGGAAAGATGGAGAGTGGTTATTTTGTATTTTCCAATAAAAAAATGTCGATGTGGTTGTTTGTTTATATAATGTAGGAAAGATGGATAGTGATTCCAAGAAGGGTTTGAAGAGAGAATCGTCTGATCATGAATTCGAATTTGACTCTTCCCCTAGGATGCGAGATACTACACACACAATTTCAGATAACGATGTTGATGGGAAAAGCGAAGGGGAAAGTTCGGTTGGATGTGGTTTTGATAGTTATAGTTTGCTGAAGGACCACGATATTAAAGAATTGAAATTTGTGTCTGAAGAGGAGGCTCATAATTTTTACAATGCATATGCCAAGGCAAAGGGTTTTAGTATTCGGAAATCTAGAAGTAAACCACTGAAAGGCAACGATCTTAAAGTAAGGTATAGGTTGTGGGTTTGTTCAAAGGAAGGGAAAAGAGATAAGAAATACTTACAATTGGATAATCGTACAAGACGTCATAGACCTGAAAGTAGAAGTGGTTGTGGTGCTAAATTCCGTGTTCGCTATGTGAGTGAAATCTCAAAGTACGTTGTTACGTGCTTTCAGAGTGAACACAACCATAGCTTGGCAGCCCCTCATTGTGTTCCCTTTTTGCGCTCACATAGATGTGTAAAGGGAGCAGACAATGCTCAGGCAACGGCAATGCGAAAGGTTGGTATGAAGTGTGGTCAAATTATGGACTATATGATATGTCAGTCTGGGGGTTTCCAGAATGTGGGGTATACTGATAAAGATTTGCGCAACAAAATCAATAGGGGTCGTAAGGAGGAAATTAAAGATGGGGACGCTGAGGGCGCGTTGGGATACTTGTCTGGTAAGGCAAAAAATGATCCAAACTTCTTTTTCAAGTACACTGTTGATGACGACGACCGGTTGGAGGCATTATTTTGGGCAGACGGTAGGTCTAGGATGGATTAATTATGCCACTTTCGGAGATGTGTTGGTGTTTGACACGACGTATCGGACTAATGCTTACAAGAAACCATTGGTCATACTTGCAGGTGTTAGTAATCATTTTAGGACGATCATATTTGGTTGTGCCTTGTTGGCTAGCGAGACAGAGGAGACGTATAAATGGGTTCTAAATGTGTTTGTGGAGGCCATGGATCGTAAACGACCCATATCTGTTGTGACAGATGGGGACTTGGCAATGCGAGGCACCGGCTATGTACGTGGCATTTGGAGAGAAATGCATGTACAAATGTCCATAAATCCGGTTTCGTATCTGACTTTACAAGTTTGATGCTGATGGAATGTGAAGAAGAAGAATTTGAAGACCTTTGGGCTGATATGGTAGCACACTATGGCCTAGAGACGAACACTTGGGTCATGGAGAATTACAAGGAGCGCGAAAGATGGGCTGAGGCATATCTCCTTGGCCATTTTTTTGCCGGTATGAGGAGCACTCAACGTTGTGAAGGTATTAACGGTTATTTGAATCGGTTCTTAAAAGTGAGGCTAAGGCTATATGAATTTGTCGAGCAGTTTGACCGGGCTCTGGATAGGATGCGAGTTGTCGATGCGAAGGCTGAGACAGAAACGGAGCACAGTGAACCTGTCTTGCTAACGCAATTGAGAAGTCTAGAGAAGTGTAGGTGATGGTTCTTGCTACAGTCAAATAATGATGAGCTGGAGAGGTATGGATAGTCAACAGTAAAGACACCGTATGGAAAGAGAATAGAAAGGTCTAGAGGAAGGGTGAAGAACAGAGCAGGTGTGCATAGAAAGGACTAAGGCAGTGGATTGCTCTCAGTCTAATCCGTGATACCCTTGGTGGCCTAGGAGATGGGGACTGACTTGCAGAGAGAATGTTCTCCTCTCAATCAGTGGTTTCCCTTTTCTCTCTCTCTAGAAAATGATCTCACCAACCTCTGGGCACTGAAAGGGAATGTCCTATATTTATAGGCGCCCTGGACCAATCATTTGGCGCCAGGCTGTCACCCTATAATATGATAACACGTGTCCTTTCCGTACAACCTGGCCGTACGGGTGACGTCATCACCGCGCAGCTGACTCGCGCGGTGACAAGCCATTCCCCCACGCAGCGATCCTCCTGTTCTTAGCCACCGAGCCACTAGATCTCCCTTATTCCCGTAAGGGCATGGTCGTAACCTATTCGGTTGCGCCTATACCGCAGCCAAGCCTCAAGGGGCCCCCGGGGTCCTGCCTTTAGACCGCAGCAGGTATAATTACCTGGGCTAAGTTCGACTAGCTTCTCGCCCATGTTCTGGGTTGCACTAGTCGTTTGGGCCATGGGCTTTTCTCCTGTTCGGATGGCTCATGACTACCCAAACACCGCCCTTACTAGGCTTGGGGTGCGCGCCGCGGAGGCGCTTTGCACGAGAGTGTCCCGCGCTAGTGGCCCCCTTCATGCCCGCGTTAGTGGCCCCACCGCGCGGAACCTTCCGGGGTGAGAGCCACGTGTCACGCGGAAATCGTGCCACCTGGATGACACATGTCATGATCCCAATGGTGGGTCAACGCTGACTTTAGTCAATGGGGGGTCTCGCGCTGACCTCCCCTACAAGAAGCATGCAAGCGAAGTGTACACACAATACATGTTCAAGCTGTTCCAGGAAGAAATAGTACGCGAAGGTTCATTGGTTGTGGCAAATCGCGTTGATGAGGGGGATCGTTGTTTGTACTTCATGGAGTATTACTCACATTCAGAATTTGGGCTCTAATTGTTAATCTTGTTGATCAGGATAACTTGGGCTCTGAAGGGCAATTTGGACCAACCTCCCAGTCCCAGCGCCATTAGTTGGAGGAAATCTTGACTCTAGAGTTCATAGTCCAAGAGATCCAAGGCTTGGAGGTCCGATGATTAGAGGGGCAGAAAGTAATGGTCTCGCACGTCCTTTTCTAATTGTATTGCACCCTTTCTTGGTACGTAAAGTTCACTCTTTCTTGCTTCTTGATGTTTAATGAATCATGTCCATGATACGTACTTCCTTTAGTCTTTGTGGATTCATCTCATAAACTTTTATGCTAGTTTAAATTCATCTATTTTCATACCCAGCCTTTTCTTTTATTTTTTACACCAAAAATTAAAAACATTAAATAGACCCAGGTTTTTCCTTATTCAGTACCAGCTCAAGACAATTTGAACCCTGAAGTAATAGATTTCTTTGTTTCATATTTGCTAATGTTGTTAGAAGTATCTTAGTTAACGTTCTATTCCTAGATCCATTACTAATCGTGGTGATATGATTTGATGTCTGCAGGGGAGTTTGAATGGTGAAACCTAGCTACTTGTCTCAACTTTACAAGAAAAGTCTACTAGCAGTGACGCCTCGTCGAAGATCGAACAAACTCCAATTTCCTTCCATGACCGGTCCTCTTCTTGCAGCCATTTTGCCGAGGTCAACGATCTTTGGTTGGACCTGCAGTAAAACATAGAATCGATTGAAAATGCTGAAAGTCTGGGACGGAATACCCTTAGGAGACTAGTTCCCGCGGAAAAATACAATTGATTTTAGGGACCCCACCAATGTGTTTTTTTTTTTTTTTACGGAAAATTGGTTAAAAGTCCAAGAGTAGGGGTGTAATGTACGCTTAGCCCAAGCAAATTTCTTATAAGGCGTTGTGTCCATGAACTTAAAAGTCCCGGCGGCCATAGGTTGATTTCGTACTGCTTCGTAAGTTCCACGGGTAAAACACTACCTCCCTGCCACTTAATCCTTCGTGTGGCGGCATTTTAGGAAGTACTGTATTATATTTTCATGTCTCTATCCAAGTGTCATTCAGGTTTGAGCAATTGTTTCTATCCCTCACACACATATCGATTTCCTCGCCCCATTTATCCTACTAGGAGTAATACAGGGTGGATTTGGATAAATAGGTCAAATTTGACTTATTTTTATAATCTTTATTCAAAAAAATTCGCATTTGTTAAATTTGCGTTAAATTTTTTTGACTTATTGAATTGAGACAAATAGGAAAAAGTATAAAATTAGGGTCGAAACTAATAATTTTGGCCAAAAAGACGATGACTTTTGACTTATTTTGTCTTTATTCAAAAAATTATGAGTTTCGGCCATAACTTTATACTTTTCTGATTCGTCTCCTCAAGACGAATCAGTAAGTTGACGCAAAACTAACAACTACGGGAAAAAAATTGAACAAAGACAAATTAAAAAGTCACTTATCTTTTTTATCCAAACCCACCTTAAGTGACATTTCATTTGTCTTTATTCAAATTTAAAATAAAAATAAAAAAAGATAAGTGATTTTTTTTCATTTGTCTTTATTTATTTATTTTTTGCATTTATTAGTTTTGCGTTAAACTTTCGTGACTTTTTGACTTATTTTTGCCTTTATTCAAACCCACCTTAAGTGTCTTTTCATTTGTCTTTATTCAAATTTTAAAACAAAAAAAAGAGAAAGATAAGTGATTTTTTTCATTTGTCTTTATTCACTTTTTTTGGCATTTATTAGTTTTGCGTTAAACTTTCATGACTTATTGATTCGTCCCGAATTGTGACATTTTGATTTATTTTTGTCTTTATTCAAAAATTGTTACATTTTGATTTAATCAATTGTTTTTTTTGTTTTTTTTTTTAAGGATTCTAAGTAGAATGTGATGCGAAAAACGTAATATAGGATAATCTGTTACTGTTATTGGCATAAAGCAGAGGTCAGATTCCAACAGACTATCATATATGTCTGCTTTGCTGGCATGATACAGAGTACAGATCTTCACATATTTAGTAATCTGTTGCTGTCATTGGCATCAAACAGAGGAAAGATTGCAACCAAGGTTCTGAATCTCGTACCGGACAGGGTACCGGTTTTGTTAATGGTACGGTACGATACCAGTACCGGGCGCGAGTACCGGTACCGTTTCGGATTTAGCGGTACTACATGTATATACATATATAAAAATCCAAATTTTTACTCGTATCACCCAATTTTATTTATTTTTTGGTAAATTATATCATCCAATTCTTCATAAAATTAACTTTTATTAGACAACAAATACCATAAAAAGGCCTATAATAATTATTTTTAATTTGTTATACTTAACAAAAAAATTAACCTATAATAATTATTTTTAAACTTTTTGCTATAAATAAATCACTTTGTCACTAAAATTAACCTATAATAATATTAAAAGGAGATCATGTGAAAAAACCAAAAAAAAAGGTAATGCACGGTGGTAATGCAATGATAGTATCCAACGGTGCACCAGTACTAGTGCTTTACTGTGCATAGTAGTATTGTCAGGTATCTTTTTATTGAACAAAGGACTTTCACTCTTTCAGAGGAAACAAAATAAAGTGCTTTACTGTGTAGTGTTCATCTTCTTTAGAAAGAGAGAGAAAAACTACGGTTCATCTTCTTCAAAGGCGAGCAGTTTTTGGATGGAACACACCCAGCAGTACGTCTCTCTCTCTCTCTCTCTCTCTCTCTCTCTCTCTCAAGCTCCGATTTGATGCACTCTAAAGAGAATCAGTCATCTATTAGTGTGAAAGAGGTAGTCAGAGACAAGACGAGGTCGTCGGAGATGCGAATCGGGAGGATTTTTCGACAACAGTGCTAACAAGTAGAGATCCAAGGCAGTGCAAGATCTCGGACGAAATCGGCGGTATTGTCTTCCCGGCCGAGATTGGCCGGAAAATCCGAAACTCTCCGGTAACCACCGGTATTATCGCCGGAACGGAATCATAAGGTTTGGTTACCGGTTTTACCCAAATTCGGTTCGTACCGGCCGGTACGGTACGGGATTGACAACCTTGATTGCAACAGACTACCATATTTGTATGTTTTGCTGGCATGTTACTAAGTACAAATCTACACATATTTGGTAATCTGTTGTTATTGGCATGAAATGGAGGTCAGATTGCAACAGATTATTATATATATTTGCTATGCTGGCATGATACAAAGTATAGATCTACACAGATTAGATAATCTATTGCTGTAAATGGCATGAAATGGAGGTCAGAGTGCAACAGACTACCATATATGTCTGCTTTTGCTAGTATGATACAACGTACAGATTTACACATATTTGGTAATCTGTTGATTTTATTGGCATGAAACAGAGGTTAGATTGCAACAGACTACCATATATGTTTGCTTTATTGTACTGTGTCAATATGCCTTTAATACTTAAGCCCAAGAGAGCGCACAATACCCTCTTACTCCTACAACTTACAAATTCTCAACTTACCTCATAGCCTCTCGAAGGTTTTTTTTTTTTTTTAAAAGAAAAGAAAGAGAAAAAAAAAGCACTCTAGTGCATTTATAAGGGCATTTCAGCATTATACCTTACTTAAATATTGAGTTGAAGTGGTTAAATATGAAAAATAACTAATAAGTGTATTTATGCTAATTAATTACCTATATATTTCCTTTAAAAATCAACATATAATGGTATCTATGCCATCAATTTTTTGTATATTAGAAAAAAATCAGTAGATAACGATATATGTGCTAATCGGGAAAAAAATACAAAAAAAGACGTTTTGTATTAACAGCTAAGGTTATCTGCGCAACCAGATATGAAAAAAATGAAAAATTCGTTTTCTGTGTTAGCCAAACAAGGCCCTTCCCGGAGGGTCAACAGATTACGTTATCTGCGCCATCAGATATGAAAAAAAATGGAAATTTCATTATTTATGTTAGCCAAACAAGGCCCTTGTAGGGTATTTTTGTCACCTATTGGCCAAATGTCCTGTTGGCCTTATTGAAAAAGTTGATGTCCTGATTCCATTAATAACCCCTATACTATGTCCTTCTCGAAAAAGCTCTCTTTTTTTTATCGACAAGGATTCCACCAATGTTCGTAGCTCTCAGAATGGTTTTTTTAGGTATATATCCAAATATCTGCTCCTGGGAATTTCCTCCTCCATAAAATGTTACTCCCTCCATCCTTTTTATAGTGTTTAACTTTTCATTTTTTGCTGTCCCTTAATAAGTGTGTGTTTTCAAAAGTTAGTGGGTATGTTTCCTATTTTGCCCTTAAAAGTAGATTCCTTTTTGAAAAGTTTGTTGGTATTGTTATATTGATAAGGTAAGTAGTGGAAAGTAGATGTAAAAGTTGTAAAAGTTGAAGTGAAAGAAAATAAATTGAAATTACGAGGCTACACACTTAAAAAGGGATGGAGGAAGTACAGGAATAGCTCTTCATCTGGCATCCATCAATGTTCTAGTTTTTTTTTTAAACGGATCCATCAATGTACTAGTCGTCCTGAGTTCCCACTAAGGCTATGTCTGAAGAATATGCGGAGAGGCCGACAAATACATCAAGTTCACTTGGGCTCTGAAGGGTAAAGAATTAGCCACCCATACCTATAATTGGAGGCAAACTTGACTCTGGAGTTCGTAGTCCAAGGGAATCACAACTTGGAGTTCTGATGACAAGAGATGCAGGAAGTAATGCCATCACACCTCCATTTCTACCTGTCTTGCACCCATTCGTACGTGGGTTGGGTAATCCATGATAATCTGGTGGCTAATTTGCAAGAACACCCCCTAAACTATCACTTTGTTGCAACATGACCCCCCAAACTTTCAAAATCAAGCAACAACACCCCTTCCCCCTAAAAACCGTTAAAACATGGACGAAAAAGTGTTAAAACCCCAAAATACCCTTTGCTAAAATTAGGTTTGCATAAGGGTGAGACAGACGTATTTTGGCAAACCCTCCCTTCTCGTCCCTCTCTCTGCAGCCACCACGATCAATCGATCTCGAGCCATGATCGAAGCCCCTAATCAAGAACAACCACAAAACCACTCCTCTCTCTCACTGGTCCCCTCTCCCTCTCTCCCCTCTGATACCGAAACAAACCATCGAAACAAACCCTAAGCTAATCGACGAAACCCTAAACCAGAAGATCTCTATTTCGTTCTCTTTGAATTTGCAGTGTTACTAGAGCTGCTCATACCTTTTTTCAACCTGGAAAATGTGCGTATCCAAAAGGAAAAATCAGAGAGTGGGAGAGAGATAATAGATATGAATCTAGCTTTAAAATTTGTATTCGAAATCTGGGTATGCAAAGTTTGAAATCTGGTTCGTAATCTGCCTCAAAATCTGGGTTCAAAATCTGGGATTAAATGTTGATTTCAAATCTAGGTTTAATCTGGGTTTGTGAGGGTTCACATGTGATTTGTAATATGGGTATGCAAAGTTTGAAATTTGGTTTGTAATTTACTCTTAAAATCTGTGTTTGAAATCTAGGTTTGAAATGGAATCGAACGGTTAAAAATTTGGGTTTCTAATCCCCAAACCACCCACTCCAAAACCAACCAACTCCTTTAGCAATTAGCAAGCCTCCAATCACTTGCACCCAGTAGCTGAGCAACCGAAGATCCAACCGATGGCTGCAATTAAACCACCAGACGAGATCCTTTCAGAAGTGTCTGACCTTTCAGACTATAGCGAGAAATTAGAGAAATAAAAAAGCAAATACAAAAGTGGTGGTGTTCGATGGTGTGGTCGAGGCGGCGGTGATGGCGTTCTTCGAGCTTAGAGTTGTCGCTGCTACGGTAGGACTTGCCTAGACCTTATGGTAGCTATTGTTGGGTGTATGGGAAGAGGAGAGGGAGGAAAGGAGGACAATCTGGGGTTGTGTGGCTGTGGTGTGTGTGAGGGAGGAGGAAAGAGAGAGGAGGACGGATGGAGGAGGGAGAGAGAGAATTGGGTTTAGGAGGAGAGAGAGGAAGAAGAAGTGAAGAATAGGTAAAAGAAGAAGGGTATTTTGGGGTTAAAAATTCAATTTGGGTCCAACTTATCAATTCTCCGTCCAAACTTTTAACGGATTTGGACGGAAGGGGTGAACTTGCTTGATTTTGATAGTTGAAGGGGTCATGCATGTTGGCGCGTTTGGTAGTTTAGGGGGTCATGTTGCAACAAAGTGATAGTTTAGGGGGTGTTCTTGCAAATTAGCCTAATCTGGTGATACCCAAGTTTTCTTGTTCCTTTTTCCTTTCTTGAAGTTTCAGATGAATCACGTTATTGTTGCTATTTCTCTTTCTAGTTTGTTGATTCATGTTACAGATCCATGATAATCTGGTGATACCCAAGTTTTCTTGTTGCTTTTTCCTTTCTCGAAGTTTTGTATCAATCACGTTATTGTTGCTATTCCTCTTACTAGTTTGTTGATTCATGTTACTGATCGTGATTTTAGTTTCAGTTTGTTCACTTCTCCTGCAGACTTTTGTTTTATTTTTCACTTTGTATCTAAAGCTTCAAATAGGAAACCTTCACTCGTTCATTTTCTATCGTGGGTTGAATCACTTGGGTTCCTATGTTTTTTCCTTATTGTTGTCCTTATAGGCGCATTCTCCAAAAAGTCAAGCTAGCATCCTATGGTTTAAAGGATTGGAAAAGAGCTTAGGTAACTAGTCAAAGACTAGCCCACTATGCACATTTTCCACTATGTCAAATTTGCAAAAAAGGTAATGTAACACGAAATTATTGGAGATCAAATGACCAGCTTTTACTTAAAGTAAATAATACCTCGTTCTTTGGTGATGGGGGCAAGAAGTGGAGTGGAGTGCAGTGGTGGCTTCGAGACTGCCCTGTTCACAAAAAAGAAGAAGATGATTTCATGTCGATACACGTGTGCTTGAAGGGATGACATGTAAAAGATGCTAGAGCATGTCACTTGTTTCAGCAAAAGTCACGTCACATGTGGGTAAAAAAAAGAAAAAAAAAAGAGGTCGAAAAAAAATACGAAAAGAAAAAGAAAGGGAATGGAAACAATAAAAGACATTTCCTGAATTTCTCCCCCAACAAAATGAGAAATGAAGCAAGTGGAGTAGAGTGCAGTTGGTGCCTCCCTTATACTCTCATGCACATGGGCAGGGTTCGATTCCCGTAAGCACCTGTTGCCACCGAATTACTCCAAGGGACAGGAGAAACGGGAGTGGTCAACACCTGGTGGTGTAGAAGATGCGAGGGCGTGCCAGGAGATGTGAATCTCCGAGAGAATGTGTAAATGCGCCTGAAACCTTACTGACTTCTTTCAAGCAATTGCACAACTTGAAATAAAAGAGGAACTAAAGTTTACAACGGTTCGTGGGCCTTTGAGCAAGGACTTCCACAATCAAAGAAGAAAGACTAACTATTACATAGAAGAAGGGGAAGAAGAAGAAGAAGAAGAGGAGAGGGGATAGAGGTAGAAGATAGACATAGAAAAGATCGATCGACTAACTGAGAGTTAGGAGATAAACTAATTTAATTTGCTGCTGTGAGCGTTGTTGGTGCGTGGACCTTTTGCAATGTTGCACAATGACTTGTATTTATAGGCATCATTTGCCTATGAATGGTTCAGAAGATTTTCGGACCCACTAAGCACATCTTCTGCCCACTTTCTTCAGAAATCTTCTCCAGAGCTGCCAAGTATCCCTTTGACTTGGTCATCCCTTTTTATTAGCTCCTGAAATTAACTCCTAGGCCGCCAAGTGTCCCACTACTTCCATAACTACCACAACATGTGCAAAATGTGGGACAACTTACCATAGCCTCAGCCGTATCTCCTGAACTCTAGGAATCAGTTTACTAACCACTTCCCATAAAAAGTGGTAACTAATTCCTTGGCCATGTGGCAATAACTACCCACCTTCCTTGATTCAAGCTTCATGCATTTGAAAGAATGTCTGATGCTTTCACATGTCGCCACGTGTCAGAAGATATTCGTACCAGAAGATATAGTGCTGACATGGCAGAAGATGTCCGTTCTAGAAGATATCATCAGATTTGGCAGAAGATGTCCGTTCCAGAAGATATCATCAGATTTGGCAGAAGATTTCCATGATATCTCCTAGCAACTTAGATGGATCTCCTAGGAGATATTGTGCTTATAAATGTCCCATATGGCCAAAATTAACCGTTTGTGATTTTATCTAATTATCACATGTTAATTTTGGCCTCTTGGAAAAAATCATGTGATAAACTTTGCTTCCTACAATTTAGGTAATCACCTTATCACTTTCAAAAAGATGCATTTCTCCTAAATTGTAGGGAATTCGGATTAGGGATAAATCCGAATTCAAATTAAAAATCTTTTTGGCCAAAATTATTGCCACGTGTGCAAAATTAAAAATTATGGTACAAACAGCACCCATCCCCCTCCCCAAGTCCCCTAGGATAGAGTAGATTAGGATTAACGAATGGCAAAAAAAAAAAAAAAAGAGAGAAATGAAACCTGACTAAGCTCCATTGGGTATACCAAATCTTTCGTGGG
Organism: Vaccinium myrtillus; assembly: GCA_016920895.1. Classification (NCBI taxonomy): domain Eukaryota; kingdom Viridiplantae; phylum Streptophyta; class Magnoliopsida; order Ericales; family Ericaceae; genus Vaccinium; species Vaccinium myrtillus. The sequence goes on along the minus strand of CM029278.1, from coordinate 16,265,412 downwards.
CCAATTATGAGGAACGGAGATTGCAAACAATTAGAGCACGTGGTCTTTGCTTCTCCATTTCAAGGAAGGTCACAAAAGAACTAGGCAAGTGGTTTTATGTGTGATCCTTTCATTATTATTATTTTTCCATATTATGTATGAAGTTAATAATGAAAGTCACCTTGATTTCCTTGACGGGAAGCCAAATTCTTTGGTAATTAAAGATCCATCCATAAACAAAAAAAGAGCTTGAACTTTACCATTCCACGTGCTGGAATGTAGGAAACTAATTCCTCCTTGGAAAGCTTTGAGAATTTCTAAAACAAATCAACTTGTCAGTTGATTGTTTTCATATTTCCTTGTTTAAACCATCGCATGTGTTCAGCGCTAAGCAAAGTATCAAGAGAAAAATGTTACTTCAAGCTTCACTCACAACGCTCGCAAGTAAGCATCCGCCTGAGCCTCGAAGTGGGGGTAATTTGTAGATACTAAAATTTTGACACGATTTAATCCCTGTCCAAATTAATTGAGACAAATAAAATTGTCTGGATTAATTAAAGTCAAAGCTGGTCAAAGCCTTCAAATAAATTTGGGCCCGCCAAAAATTATGGGCTCAATCTATTTAAGATACGGTGAAAGCCAAATTAAAGTGAGCTAATTTAAATTAGCCAAATGGGCTCACGAAAATATGGGCTCAATCATGGACAGGAACAAAAGAGGATAGACCAACTTAACCAACAAAGTGGGTCATAAGTTTGAGCCAACCCAAAGATGTGGGCCCAATCAAATTTTACTTGGTCAAAAGAATAATATTAGTGTATTTTATATATTATTATTATTTATTTTGACTTTATCTTGTTTCCGTAAAAAAAGGAAGAGAAAATAAAATATCTTCTCTTAAAGGAAATAAAGATCGATATTCTCTAAAGATCCTGCCATATTCACCACTCCTCTCCTTGGCTTATAAATAGAGGCTTATATGAAGGAGAAAAGGACCCCTTGGCTTGGCATTCAACCAGAGCTCTCAAGCAATTCCTCAAGAACTTGCGAAGAATCATCAAGCACCAAGAACAACGTGCCGATTTCTTCAACAAATCAAATTCATCTTCAAACAAAAGAACACAAGTAGCAACAACTTGCAAAGAATCATCAAGCACCAAGAACGTGCCGATTTCTTCACAAGTTCATCATCCAACAAATCATTCAACAAATCAAAGTCATCTTCAAACTTTGTTCTACAGTTCATTCAACTTGAAGATTCAAAGAAAAAGTCATCACTTGTGTGATTCAACAACAAGCATTCAAGCCATTGAAACATACCGGAGATCGAATCAGAAGATTTTTCTTTTGTTCTTTAACCGTAAAGAACATTAAGTAGAGATTGTACTCGCGTTAAATTCAAATCAATAAAGCTGTTATTTTGTGCATCTTTTTCGTGTTCTTTATTTCAGGACTCGAATTTGTGTGTTACAAATTTTACACCAAATCGAACACCCATCTTCATGTTCTCCCGGGTTTCCTTAACTAAAATCAAATTCTTCTTATGAATGTCGCTACTAACCTCTTCTTGAATCGAATGCGTGGGTCCATTGAGATTTCCATTAAAACTTCCTTTCTTCGATCCCATCCTTGAAACGTTCCTTAAACTTTCCCGGCTAACCATCCTAGTACACATCGTTGTGTTTAATTATGGCGCATGTGCTCCATATACTTAATAAGAGGTTTGTTTGAGACAAGATCTCTGTCATAAAAAACAGAACCCCCAAAAACCTCCTTAGCTATCGAAAATGAGTCATCCGGATTGACATCTAAAAGGTTCACATGACTTCTCGACTTCTCCACTGGCTCAATATCATAGGCCTCATGGAAAAGAGATTGAAGGCCCATAAAGTTCTTTGAGTGGACTTGAAGGCCCATAGAGTCCTCCTATGTGCATGTTTAAGTTCGCATCGGATTAGATTGAAAGTATCCATTTCATTATCCTTAAATAAAATTTTAGAAAAACGGGGGTATAAAAATATCCAAGGGTTATAAAAAATTCTCCATGAAAATTGTGGACGGCCCGCGGATATAGTTCGGTTTTGCGTTTGAAAAGATTGTGATTGTTAGAGTCGCCACCCGGATTTGAGGTCCGAACCCGAGAAACCGATTAAAAATGTGACTCGTTTGCCCATTGGAAAAGATATTACCGGTCATAACGGAACCAAAGATTTCTCGGATTCGGGGGTTTGGTTACGAGAGGGGAAGGGTTTTACGGCACCCCTCTCGCTCGGTCCGTGAACCGGTCTCTACTCAACATTTTGTGGGATTTTGGAAATATTTGAAATTCGATTTATCCACGTAGATGGGGAATCGGGGACAGGAATCACATAACAACAATATATACACAAAAGATACGAATCTACGGTGGATGCTCGTGCATGTGATCTACATGGGTGACGATGATAACAATAAAGGAAATTACTACAAATATTCACAGAAGTAAATAACAACAGAAACTGTACTTTAACACAAGAGCCTATGAAGATGTTACGTAAAAACTAAATTACAATCTGGATCCCAGAATAGGGCTTGAGCGCTCAAGGGTGATGGCTTGAGCGCTCAACCCCCATTCCTCTCATGCATTTTTCTTGCTGGTTTTTCATGTTTAATGAGATTTTAAGACTCTTGACCACCTCAGAAACATTAAACAAACACTATTTCACTTCAAAAATCACCAGATGATGTTAAAATCAAATCTGCTTCCAAACCAGTTTGAGCGCTCAAGGCTCGTGGATTGAGCGCTCAAACCAGTTTCTGGTTTCTATGAGTTTTGACCCTTTTACAGCTTCTTTTCTCATTCTTTACAAGATCAAACATTAATAAAACATTTTTCATGGAGAATCAGTTGAAAACAGATGGCTTGATCTCTTAAAGAATAATGAAAAGAGGAGAATTACCACAAAGTAATAAAGGAAATGCTTGTAAATGAAAGAGAGAGAGGGATTCAGATCATAAGCACAGTAATAACAACTCACACACACCAGAAAGAAACTAAACCATGATCCATCATCAAAACAACTAGCAATCTGCAAATGAGCCAAGAACAGCTTGAGCGCTCAAAGACATGACCTTGAGCGCTCAAGCCATAATGTGGCTTTCTGATTTCTGACCTCCAAATAGATTTTTGATGATTCTTAGGACCTCCAGTATATTAAATAAGAGTGATTAAAGGTGGTTCAGTCACTGTTTACCCTTTAAGACAAGGTTTATAAACATTAGAATCATAAAAAGACTAAAAGGTGTACATGCATGAACATTTAAGATGTAAAAGATTATTTGGACAATGAAATAAACACCTCAATAGCCTTTTTATGTTGATCAAAGGCCTGTATAAAGCTCAAAAGCATAAAATAGTGACTAACCAGGACTGGGCTTGAGCGCTCAAGGTCGGAGGCTTGAGCGCTCAAGCCCTGCTGTAGCTGCAGATTTTAAAAGTGTTTTGATTATGTATTTTGGACCTTGTAAGCCCAATGCAAGTATAAAGAACTTGCTTGAACCTACTGGTCTCCCTCAGAAAACCCAAAATGTGATATTTCACATGTTAACTACCTTTTTAACTTGATTGAATGCTTGAACTTGATTTTGGGTTTGATGGTAGATGATTATGGACGTTTGGTTGGTATTCTGGGTAGATGAGACAATGTATGAGATTGATTGATGAACAAAATGTCGAATTTGGAGCTTGAAAGATGGTTTTTGTAAGTGGTTTAGATGGTGAGTGAGTGGTTTTGTAGAGAGAGAAAGTGGTGAACGGTTCTAAGGGCTGTAAGAGGGCTGGAGTGTGTGAAATGGCAACCTCGAAACCATGGGCAGTGGGTGGTTTTTATAAAGAGTGAGTGGGAGGGAAGAAAGGAGAGAGAGGAAGTGGGTTTGTATTTGAAAGTGGGTTAGGAGTAGATTTAGGAGTAGATTAGGGCAATGTAGGATGTATTATACGTGTACAGTACATTAATTTGAGTGTGTGATGGTTTGTAATGGTGTGTGATGGTTTGTACGTTGTTGTTATGCTGCTAATAATAAAGTGATAACTTCTCTATTTATCAATGTTTTATTCCTCTCTTTTCATTATTAAATTATTTTTCGTATTTTTAATGTTTACGCACTCACATCTTTACTTACAGAAATATTTAAATAGAATGGCCTAGGTCATAGTCCTTAGTCCGTACACAACCATACCGCTTCCCTTTTTAATATTGAGTATTGTTGAAGTATCATGTGACCTTATTAGGTGGTAATCGCCACAAATAAAAGACCGCCACCATAGTATGGAGATCGCCTCGTCTCCTAAATAATGTTTTGTCGCTACGTAATCACGTAAGCCCGAGAATGCCCAATCATTACTCCTCTATTTTCTTATAGCTTTTTTTATCATCAGTATATCAACTTCACCACAAATCCAATGTCCCACCATGCTGTCAGGCTTTGCAAATTCTCGAACATTTACAAGGCAACCTCTGGTGCATTGATCAACTTCAGCAAATCGGGGTTGTGTTCTCATCAATTGTCCCTCCAGCTCTCCAAACTGAGCTCAGTAGTTTACTGAACATCAGAACATGACCCAGATACCTGGGTTCGATCGAAAAGATGAGGCGTATAATCACCTTCTGGAGAAGGCCATTTCGAAGATGCAGGGTTGGAAGCTTAGGCTTCTTGTGAGTGGACTGCAGCGGTATGGTTTGGTAGTGATTTAACGTACAAAGTCGATCGAATAGATGAGATTAGGGTTTTATTCAACAAATTCGGGGTTGTTAGTGATGTGTTCATTCCATTGAAGAGGAGCAAAGTTACTGGCAACAAATTTGGTTTTGTAAGATATGACTGTCGTGTCTCGGCAGATGTGGCAATATCCAAAGCTAATGGCATGTTTTTCAAGGAAAGGAAATTGTTTGTTAAATCTTCATGTTTTGGGAAACAGGATGTCATTGAGGATAGAAGGCTTAAAAAATCAAGGAATCATGGGTTTGAAGCAGGGACTAGATTTCCAAACAGAATCCAAAGCTATCATATTAGGGTGGATTCTAATAAGACAGCAGAAAAAGGGGCTCCTTTTCTGAGGAACAATCGTGGGGTTGGATCCTATGCGGAGGCTCTTGCGGGACATAAGGAAGAGAAGAAATTAACATCTAAAAGTATTCAGTGTCACTCTATTGGAAATGGTTGGCTATTTAGGAGTGCTGTTGCAAAAATCCGTAAGCTTATCTCTGCAAAAGATCTTGAAAATGTCTTCAACTCAGAGAAAATCTATGATATCCAAACTAAAGCGATTGGCGGAAGGTTTGTGATTGTAACGTTTGCCAATGAAGAAACCAGGGATAAGATTTTAAAAGAAAAATGGGTGAAGAACTGGTTCGATGAATTTAAACCGTGGAATGGCGAGCAAGCTAAAGAGGAGAGATTTGTGTGGATCTCTTGCTTTGGGATGCCCCTTAGTGCTTGGTCCTCGCAAACTTTCAAAGATATTGGTAGTTTGTGGGGGTGACTTTCTGAGGTGGACAAAAACACTTTGAAAGGAAGATCATACGAGAAGGAAAGAATATTGATTGCGACTGACCATTCCCAAACGATAGAAGGGATAGTAGAGCTTGTTGAAGATGGAATGCAATACATTGTCAGAATAGAGGAGGAGAGTTCTTTCAGGAAGGTGGAGTCTAGTAATTTTTTTGCAGTGATTGATTCGGTGAGTACTCATGAAGACCAGTTTTCTCAGGTCCCTAAGGAGGCCCAGTCATCAGAAGTGGGTGCAGAAGAGGACCCTATTGCCAGTACCTTTAAGTACTCTCAAGATTTCGAATCGTTTGTGGAGGATTCTTTGGGCCTTCAATCTCTCTTCCATGAGATCCATGGTGGTGAGCCAATGGAGAAGACGAGTAGTCATGAGAAGATATTTGATGGCAATCCGATTGATCTGAGTTCGTTAGATAAGGCGGATTCAAGGGGTTCTGATTTTGATGATTTGGACCTAGTCTCAAATGAACCTCTTATTAAGTATGTGGAGTGTATGCGCCATAAGAAAGCACACAAGACCAAGATGTATAAACCAAGGAAGAATGTGTGGTGCAAGAATCCTTTGAAATCTACAATCTTTTTGAAATCTACAATCTTTTCTAGGACTGTTACCGGGAATAGTAAGAGAAGCGATACTACGATGGGATCGAAGAAAGGAAGTGTCAAGGGTCCTACTCAACCGATCCAAGTAGAGGTTAGTAGCGACATTTGTAAGAGGAATTCGAATTTTATCAAGAGGCTAGTATACAGGTGGTTAGACGCTCCTCCCTGCATGAAATCTCATGATGAGATACTCTGCAGATTCCTGACTGGGATCAGAGTTGAGCGCTCAAAGCCATGGGCTTGAGCGCTCAAGGTGGAATTTTTGGGTTTGAGCGCTCAAGGTCGAGGGCTTGAGCGCTCAAGGTTACTGGTGGCAGGTTGATGGTTTTGCTTGGTTTGGTTATTTTTGGGTGATTTTGGACTGTTTGGCGATGTTTGGTTGATTTTGATCAAGTTCAAGCCATTTTCACCAGTTTCAGGTAGTCGTGATTGGTCCGTTTCATCATCGGGAATGCTCGAGCGCATCCCGGGTTCAAAATCGGGGTGTCTACAAAAATATTATTAGACCCCATTTGTGGACTGATGAAGCATGAGATCTCCTAAAGCATATACACAACCAAACCATTTTGTCAACGTGAACTGTCCTAGTATGGCATAAAAATCCATTTGGATAATTTTTGTTATTGAAAAAAATTTCGCAATTGTTCATTTTGCGTCATTTTGTTGTGGATTATTAGTTGTCTCGACAAGAGAAATCTAAAAAGTAAAAGATTTACATTAAACTAATTTTTTTGAATAAAGACAAGTAATCCAAAACAGACAGATTTTTGGATTATTTAAAAACAAATACTCCTATTTTAAACGTTATTTTTTATTTTCTAGATTCCTCTCGTCAAGATGAACCAATAATCCACAAAAACTAATGCAAAACTAACAAATAAGAATTGTTTGAATAAAGAGACACAAAAAAAATTGCCAATCAAAAAAAAAAGACAAAAAATCCACAAGGATTATTAACCCAAACCAGGCAACAACCAAACCATTTTTGGACTCCAAAAAAAGGGTGCGCACGTTTTTGCAACTCTTGTAAGGAGGCTTCAAAACAAAAGAGAGCGGTTGGGGTACACACCCCAAAAGCATGCATAGTGAGCCTCTCGTATTTTGAGCCACAAAATTCCATAAATGACCATAAAAGGCCACAAAATTCCGTAAAAGTGAGCCACGAAATTCGTAAAAGTAAGCCACAAAATTCATAAACTTAGAGCCACCTTTTTTTATCACAAAATTCAAAAGTGTAAGCTACAAGATTCGTAAAAGTAAGCTACAAAATTCGTAGAAGTAACCACAAAAAATTGTAAAGTTTCATTTGTATTTTTCCACAAAAATCTCAGTACAGGAACCAAAAATTCATAAAAGGATCTACAAAAATTCATAAAAATAAACTACCACAAACCTCATATATCAGACCATAAATATTTGTAAAAAGAGCGACAAAATTTTATTAAGTGTCTGTGGTACACCTAAAAAAGTGGTGTGTGCTGGAGATTTTTCCCAAAAGAAACTATAGATCAGCTTAAAAAAAAAAAAAAAAAAAAAATTGAGCCGAGAAGTTTAAGTACATCAGCCATGTCTTGAAGCATACCGATTATCACCCTTGCTAATACATATATGTCTTGCCCTTATAAAGGAAATGGGGATAGGAAAATAACCACTTCTTTCATGATAGGCTTAATTGACAATGCTGACATGCATAACATCACAACACTACTTTATGCTCAATTATCAAGAATAATAAATTACTGTTTGAACTGCAAAAATATTTCGAGAATATAGTACCCCACCACTTTCCAAAGAACAAATTCACTTCCTCTACCTTTTAACTCTACCTTTTAACTGACCATCATCGGACATGTATCAATTCAGCTCCATAATTCTATGCTACAGTCCAATCCCACCCTGCAACACCAAGGCAGATGTCCCACATGTGGAGTATTCACCCATCTAACGGTCGCAGCAACTTGGAGCTCAACCCTTCTACAACAACCTGACGTTCTTTACACGCTTGCATTTGCATCAGCCAAATTCTGGCCTGATGAATGCCAAAACTATGTCTCGACTGGCCCAATCTTTACTCTGCATTACACCAAAGCAATCTGCAATTTGCCATGAGCATTGATGAATCGAAAATCTGGCAAAAGAAGTGAAAGAAAACCTGCACTCCGGCTAAAGTGAGGGCTGAGGCAACAAAAAACCTGCAATCTGGCAAAAGTGAGGGCTGATGCAAAAAAAAACCTGCACTCAGACTACAGCTAGGGCTGTACATTGATCAAGCTATTCGTGCTCAATCAACATTCAGCCCATTAAAAATGTTGGTTGTGATTGGGTCGTTATGTAAACATGTAAAGCTTAAATATTTTTTAAGTTTGCAAAACTTCTTGAGTGCCAACTTTTTTAGCTGGACTCGAACTTATCTCAAAATTCTTATCAAAACTTGAATGACCAAGTCTATTGAACAAAAAATTACATCATTTTTTCAATTCAAGTCTATTGAAGCTCATTAAGTTTTTCAATCCAAACTTGAGTGACCAAATATTTGTCTCAAACAATATTGTTTGAAGCTCCAAAAGTAGCCAACCTGATAAGGGCCATAAAGCTTTAGGAGGAAGTCTAACCTTGATTTCTTTGTCGAGATTTAGACAAGATGAAAGATACTGCATATGCCATCAGTTGATCACTTCTTCAGTGAATACTCGCCACAAAGTAGCACTAATTTATCTTCTGCAACTAGACCAGATAAGAAGCTTTGTAGCTGCTGGAGTGACTTGTCATAACAAGGATAAGCTACACAATACATCTGCAGCAATATTTGTTATCCGAGCAGCTAGTTGTGAGGATATTGTTCTCACCTAATATGCAGTTTATAGAACCTAACCGAAAACATTATTACCTTGAGATTGTTGTGAATTTCATGCAATTTCATTCTGTCACTTCTGCTATTTTTTATCATCCATGTGATAAATTTCTACAACAGAAACAAGAGACCATTTAGAAGTGTGCAGGGAAATTATGCAACTAAGGAAGTCCTCAAAAATCCAAACGACTCTTGATATTTTCATGGTTATGATATTTACTACCTAAGATATTCTCAAATATTTGCATCAAAGTAATGGACTCCATTACTTTGATGCAAGAGTCACATAATGGCTGGGAATAGACAGTCTCTCCCTGTCAAGCGAAATGTTGATCCCCTCTTTTATCTACAAGCCCTAGCCAGTCTTAATGTTCAACTTAGTGAATTATGTTCGACATGCAATGTAAAGTTCGGATAAATGTGGATTTCGACATTGAGTTTCGAAGCTCTACCCTGATAGATTTGAAATGGGAATTAACTATAGGTAATTTGAAGTCATTCATGCCAAGGATTGTTCTTACACAAAAATTTCAATGAAATAATCTCTTCTACCAGTACCTACAACGTATCATCCACTTTAGATTCACAAGCCACTTATAGCTAAATCTCTTATTTTTGTTGTTTAACCATTGAATCGGTTCTAGTACAGTACAAACCATTGAATCGGTTCATCAAAAATCCACATCTATCAAAACAAAGCCTTTCAATTGAAACATATCATAAAACTTGCAAAGAAATGGAAACGGGGTTACAAGAAAAAGGTAGACGAGACCCCCGTCTGGAAAACAAAGGAGTTACAGAAAAAGGACCTAAAATTAATTAGGAAAGATATTTGACCAGGAAATAATTTTATTACATCAACCTACCTCGTAAACAGTCATTTCTTTGTGTAGTTGATCCTCGACAGAGGCCACTGATCTGTCTACGTCATCATTATCATCATCACCCAGTAAAAGCTCCTCACAGCCTCCAGTATTAGCACCAGTCTTGCTAGTCTCGGCAGTGCCATCCACCAGGGTAAATATGTGGTCATTACCGTCTGCTCCCAATGATCCTGAAAGAATTCCCTAAGGAAAGAAATAAGGGATAAGCTAAAAATCAATTATTTTCTCCTAGGATTATAGTCCTTACATTGACATCACATATTTCATTAAGGAGTAGTACATTACAAAACATTTTACTCAACTTGAGCAGTCAATAGGCAAAAAGAATGGTGATTGAGTCGAATACTTAAAGATCTAGCTGATGACCATTTTAATTAAGGAATTCCAAAGAGAATGTCTATATGAGACAGAGTCTTAAGGTAATACCAATTTTTCATTATCAAGAGAAAAAGAATTAAACAATTTTGATGACAGCTACAGGCGCGTTGCAGAGTTTTGGAACAAATAAACTAACCTTGCTTATCCAGAAATATATTCTGCGATTAAGTACATCAATAGGTACCCCAATAGCAGCTGAAAGATTCTTAGAGGAGCAGCTGGAAGGACAAAAATATGGGTTAAACTCATCATAAATGGGAGATAAACATATTAAAGTGGATAATATCATTACCTTGTTTGGTCTTGAAATTGAGTAATTATTGAGGCATGCAAAGGAGTGACCGTGAACTGTAGGGATCTATCTTCAAATTGCAACTCCAACTAAAATAGCACAACAAGAAAATTAGTACTATGTCATTTTAATAAGGGAGTGGGTACACAGGTCAAAACTCTAGGATGAACCATCTTTTCCTTTATATATAACACATAGGAAACCAAATATCAGCTGAAGCTCATGTTTTAAACAAAATATGTAAATTTTAAACTGCCGAACCTTCACTGTACCGAGATTTTTCTTCCATAATAGCTTACGAGGGGTCTTGATCTCATTGAACCTTTTAGCATAGTTGCTAAGCAGTTGGTCCACAGGCTCAGGTATGTTAAATGCTTCATCCTGCAACTCTCTTGGAGGTTAGATACAAAATGAACCTCGCTCATGAATGCAAATGATAGCAAAATGAAAGACCAAAATTAGGGAAATTCAGTAGATACTGAGTGTCATTTTTCTCTGGGTTCAACATAAAGACAAAGGAAGGTACTTGTTGAAAGATTATAATTGATGTGTATTCTTCTCACTAGGAGGCACAATATATAGACTGTGTACAAGATAATTTAGGAAAGGAAATAATAAGGAAATTGCTATCTACCTAATTAGACTAATTACAATCTTCCTAATTGTCTAATTGCCTAATTGATTTACAACATGTGCTACAATATTCTTTCATTTTCAACACTCCCCCTCAAGCTGGAGCGTATACATCGTATACTCCTAGCTTGCGACAAATAGAATCAATGGAAGCCTTGGGAAGAGCCTTCGTGAAAATATCAGCAAGTTGAGAGCCTGAAGGAACAAAAAGCGTGCTGATCTCTTTTGACTCCACTTTCGACCGAATGAAATGACAATCAACTTCAATGTGTTTGGTCCTTTCGTGGAATACTGGATTATTAGCAATATGGATAGCAGCCTGATTATCACAATATAACGGAGTTGGATCATGTACTGGAAACCCAAACTCATGTAGAAGTGTACGCAACCAAGTCAACTCACAAGTAGAGAAGTCCACGTCCAGGAGCATTTTTAAGATACTTCAAGATGCGAACAACAGCCTCCATATGAGAAACTCGAGGACAAGTCATAAATTGACTGACAATACTGACTGCATAGGAGATATCGGGTCGAGTGATAGTGAGATAAATAAGTTTACCCACAAGTCTCCGATACAACTCAGGATCGTCAACCAACTCACCATCGTCAGGCATAAGCTTATGATTAGTCTCCATAGGAGTAGCTACAGGTTTAGAACCAAGATAACCTGTATCTTTCAAGAGATTGAGAGTGTATTTCCGTTGTGATAAACTGATGCCTGCTTTAGAACGAGCCACTTCAATGCCAAGAAAATACCGAAGCTTGCCTAGATCCTTGGTGAGAAAACTGGAACAAAGGTGACGAATTAATACCTGAATCCCATCATTGTCACTCCCTGTAATGACAATATCATCCACATAGACTACGAGAATCACAATACCACTGGTGGTCCTTTTAAAGAAGACGGAGTGATCAGCTTGACTTCGTGTCATACCATGAGACACGACGGTACTGCTGAATTTATCGAACCAAGCCCGGGGAGATTGTTTGAGGCCATAAATAGATTTGCGAAGATGACACACAGACTCCCCCTTGGACTCAAAACCGGGTTGTTGAGCCATATAAACTGTCTCAGAGAGATCTCCATGAAGAAAAGCATTCTTGACATCAAGCTGATGGAGAGGCCAATCAAGGTTGGCTGCAAGAGAGATAATAATGCGAACAGAATTGAGTTTGGCAACTGGAGAAAAAGTCTCAGTGTAGTCAAGCCCATAGGTTTGAGTGAAACCTTTGGCCACAAGACGAGCTTTCAGACGATCAAGAGTACCATCAGGATTGTGTTTGATGACAAACACCCAACGACAACCAACAATATGTGCTCCAGATGGCTGGGGAACAAGATCCCAAGTATGATTCAGTGACAAAGCGCGCATCTCTTCTTCCATAGCAGAACGCCATCCAGGATGAGAAAGAGCCTCCTGATAAGACTTAGGAACAGTAACAGAGGACAAAGACACAGAAAAAGCGCGAAAAGAGGGAGACAAATGATCATAGGACACAAATTGAGAGATAGGATGGGAAGTGCGGAGCGAATACCTTTACGGTGAGCAATAGGAAGATCGAGTGTCGGATCCAAGACGCTTGAGGAGATGGTGTGGGCACGTGAGGCGTATCCGGAGGTGCAATAGGAGTAGCGGCAGCAGAAGAACGTCGAACATATACCTGTGTAATTGATGGTCGAGTAGCAGTCTCAGAAAGACCATGGTCAGCCGGTAACTGAGCAATCTCAGGAAGACAAGGTGGTGCCAACAATGGTGTCAACTGAGTACCCTCAAGAGAATAATATGGGATATTTTCAAAAAAAGTCACGTCGGCACTTACAAAGTGCTTCCGTAATGAGGGACTATAGCACTTGTATCCCTTCGTGTCGAGAGTAACCTTAAAAATACATTTGTAAGAACGCGGATCAAGTTTATCACGACTGAGAGAGATTATGAACAAATGACACACAACCAAAAAGTTTTGGGGAAGAATGTAAAGATCCTTGTCAGGAAACATGACCTGATAAGGAATTTTGCCATGCAAAACCCGAGAAGGGGTGCGATTTATTAGATAATTCGCGGTAAGAACAGCATATCCCCAAAAATGTTTTGGAACGTTCATGTGAAGCATAAGGGCACGAGTTACGGCTAAAACTGGCCCATTCTTCCGTTCGCAACCCCATTTTGTTGAGGGTAGTGACACACGCAATCGATGAATAATACCATGAGTTTCATTAAACTGTCTAAATGGACGAGAAAGATATTCTTGGGCATTGTCAGTTCGCAAAATACGTAATTTAGCATTAAATTGGTTGACAATCGCAGCATGAAAGACCTAAAAAAAGCAGAAAAATAATTGAGACCTATCTTTGAGGAGATACACCCATGTTAAACGAAAAAATCATCAATAAATGTGACAAAATAGCGCGCACCACACAAAACTCGTAGTGCGCGAAGGTCCCCAAATATCAAATGAACTAATGCAAAAGGTTCTACACATGGTGACTCGATTCGTAAGGAAAAGAAACTCTACGATGTTTACTAAGTTCACATGTGTCACAATTAAAAGGAGAAAAACTAGGTAAACTAGGAACTAGCTTGCAAAGGTTGGCCGAGGATGGGTGCCCAAGACGATAAAGTGCCACCGATAAGGTGTAACAAAGAGAATGTAAAGCGAAGGACTAGATGACCGCTGCCATTGTTGCTCTCCCGGTAATACAGACCATTCTTCTCATACCCCCACCAATCATCCTCTTTGTCTTGAGATCCCGAAACTCACAATGAGAAGGAGAAAAGAGGATAGAACACCGGTGAGTATGAGACATTTTATGAATCGAAAGAAGATTAAACGGAAATTGTGGCAAATATAAGACATCTTTGAAAAACAAGACCGGATGAACGATATGTACCGATGCCTTGAACAAGAACCTTAGTGCCATCAAATAGTAACATAAGTCTTAACGAAGGAGTAACAACATCACCAAAAGAGACAAATCACTGTCATATGATCAGATGCGCCAGAATCGAGAATCCAAGGAGTGCTACGAGAAGATGAATGAAGACACGTATTACCTGAGGTGACATGAGTTGCAGTGGAAGAAGAAGAAGATGCATTGGCCCTTTGAATCATAGAATCATACTCAGTCTTGGACATAGTAATCTGAGTAGGAGCAAGAGCAGATGGCTCCCCTTCAAGTGTAGCCTGATTAGCCCAAACTGGCTTGCCATGCAGCTTCCAACAGAATTCAACATCGTGGTTGGTCGCACCACAATGAGCACACTTCTTGGTGCCACGACCACCACGCCCCCCACGTCCTCCACGACGACCACCCCGCTCAGAAGAACTACCACGATTGTGGGAGGGATTGCGATTCCCAAAATGTCCAGAAGATAAAGCAGGAGAGTTTGTGGGGGCAGCTAGGGCGGAGTTGATTGTGGTTAGAGACCGGCGATAATCCCTAACAATATCCTTAGTTTCAGAGGTTTCAGCAGTGTCTGTTTGCTTAGGTTTATCACCCATAATAGATTCAAGAGATAAAGACACAAGCCAAAAGGAGAGGAGTTGTTACCCAGAGGATTGACAAGTGCAAAGAGAGGGTACCCGGTTGATTTAGAGCCTGAAGAACACCCTTAACAGACAAACCGAGTTCCAGAAAGATTGATCGAGGGCCAGAAAGAGATTAGGGTTACTGTTCACGATTGCTACAGTGCGCGCGAGCACTGTTCACGACTGCTACAGTGTACGCGAGCACTGTTCACGGCTGGATTTTTTTTTTTTTTTTTTTTTTTTGGATCGAGGGTTGTGTATTGGGGTTAGAGAGGTTTTGGTTGTGGTCGATTTGAGAGAGAGAGAGAGAATTTGACGAAAAAAGATAGAGGTAACGAGAAAGAAAAGTCAGGTTCCTGGAACCCGCTCTGATACCATGTTGAAAGATTATAATTGATGTGTATTCTTCTCACTAGGAGGCACAATATATAGACTGTGTACAAGATAATTTAGGAAAGGAAATAATAAGGAAATTGCTATCTACCTAATTAGACTAATTACAATCTTCCTAATTGTCTAATTGCCTAATTGATTTACAACATGTGCTACAATATTCTTTCCTTTTCAACAGTACTCATACTATCTAAGCGTGTAACATATTTTTTCTGATAAAATCATGTTGGGATTAATACAGCCAAGATATCCATATAACCAAATATAACTTCCATATATCATCTGGAATACAACATAATTCCAATGATATTCACGTCAAACTATGAAAAACCAAGTTCTTGAGAAACTTCAAACTCCTTAAAGCAGACAAAATGCAACTCCACAGGCGCGTCGACACAAATGAAGAGAAGAAAGGAAAGGTGACATGCATAGAAGTATCAACATGTTTTATCCTATGTTTCTCATCTACTGTTTCCCATGAAGAATAGACATGCTAACAATTTATTCTTCTGCGTACCTGAATAGTTGGCCAGAAATTCGAAGATACAATAGTAGCATTCAAGATATCCAGAGAAACCCCATTTTCACCCAATGCCTCAGCACCTATGAATTAATTGACAACAGTCACTACAAAACTTAAGAAAATATGCATCAGGAATAGTAAAAAGTCTTTGCAAGGATTGCAAGTGCAAGCACTGAGGCTTCTTATATATGGATTAGTTAAAAGGAACCATGGTTAAAGAATACCAACTAATGACCAAGTACAAAAATATGTTTACAAACCAAACCTGATTGAGATGGCTGCATCGTGATTGCTTTTATATTCGCATTTGTCCTTTTTGAATCAATCAGATCATTAACCATTATTTCACACCTTTGCATGCTGCTCTCTCCAAAATGTATCTGGAAGATAACAACACAAACTATAGCAGCAAGAAGTACCAAGCTGAACCTATTAGAAACTACAAAACCCAATCATCAACTGAATCCAGTAGATTCCTCAAAAACTAACAGAAATATTAGATTAAGCATAAACTGCATACCTTGAGGAGTTCCAAAGTAGGTAATTCTGCATCTATATCATAGTCTGATTTGTTCAGAAGCTTTTCAGCTAGCATAACACGATATTCATTAACAATCTGATCCTTTGAACCAATAATGCTAACAATCGTGCCAAGTATGTCAACCTTCTTTTGATTCCTGCTACCTTTTAAGGGATTAGCCTCTACAGGGTCAGGCTCCCAGCTGAAAGGTTGATTTCATTCCAGAAGTGTGTCAGATGTCAAATATAGCATCTCCTCGCCTCCAATGGTAGTTATAAAATTTTGAATTTATCTCATTGACTGCCAAAGTAGCATATACATACCGTTGGGCATTGATCCATGCCTGTCTGTCATCAGAGTTGAAATCTTCACCTACACCCGTGTTTTCTTGACTTTCTTCATCTCTATTTAATTCTTCAAGAAGGCTATCCCCTGTATTTCCTAGGTCATTGGAGTCCCCACCTGTCCCATCAGTGAGCATGGTCACAATGCATTTAATTGTGTCTTTCCTCCCCTTCAGGTATTCCCTTATTAGTTCGCCAACTGCTTCTAGAAAAACACCAGCAGGGTCTATTGTCCTAAGCACTTTAATTGTTGAAACATACTGGTGCAATATATCATTGGTTGAAGCACCAGCTGTAAGCAAACGATATTTTAATGCAGGCATAAATGAATCAACAAGCTTTGAGTGTTGTCCAGTATACTCAAGGCATTGTTTCAAGTCTTCAATCACAGGAGAGCTGCACAATTCAAAACAACAGTGAAAGTGTATTGAGTTTAGTGCCCCTTATCAAGACTTACATAGTTTCACTGATTGTCTTATTCAACCTTTTTCACTTCTATTTCTACAACTCACTGAACAACATTGTTTTTTTTGTGATATGTATATAGATGGTTTTAAGTATGGCCTGCAAGTGGCCTGCAACCATTATGGAATGCCATTTCCTAATGGTATGGGTGGTTACCGCCACGCATTACACTACTATAACGTTACACCCGGTAACCTATGAAGAACTAAATTCTTGTCTCCTGTTGCCGCCACCATTATGCCTTGCAACAGTGTCATTATTGATGTTAACGTAGCACCTTGCATACCAGTTCATAGCAGTGGAGACAAACTGTAAGTGTGATTACAGTAATGCAGCATACAGTGACCGCAATAGAAAAAAGCTATCATTCAGAAATATGCAAGGCCTAGATTCAAGAAATATAACGCCCAATCTTTGTTATTTCCAAAAACAGAAAACATATTAATTAGTATGAGACTGAGTATCATAGGATAGGACGGAAGGTTCTAAGGTCAAGCATCCACTAAACCGGTCACCAACAGAAGAAATTGATTTCTAAATGGAACACTTGGCTCGGGGAACGCACTGAGATTGGGTGGACCAGATCTTTGAAAACCTTCCGACTCGCTGCTTTTGTCTAGTAATGTACGATAGGTGTCAAGTGGAAGATCGTAGTAATGTACGCAGCTGAGGCATCCTAACAGACCGGTAGACTTGAACCTTGTTCCGCCTTTCAAATGTGTTGCTATCTATTATGTTTTAAAAAACAACTAAAATTCACAATTGATGGAGTTTAAACCAGTGACAAGACGCAGAAACATTCTATAAATTGAATGTGCACCAAATGTACAACGAATTACCTGTCAGGGTAGTCTACAATAATCTCGAAAAGTTTTGCAATTCTCAAGTCTTGCAATGTTTCATATGCAAAATACTCCAGCCGCAACTGCCATTTAATGAGTCCTTCTGAGGGATTGTCTACTCCAGCATAGCATGAAGATGGACGTGAAGCTGAAGGTGATTTCAGACCCGGAGAAGGGGAATCATCATAACTGATGGAGTCACCAAGGTATGCAAGAAGTGTATGCAAGAACTGCAAAGGCACAGCCTGTGCAGATACCCTCAAAATCATAAATTATTTTGCAAGCTATTCAATGCTAGTATAGGAATGTCATCCATGTAGCATGATTGGAACTCAGAAATTAACAGAAACAATGCCAATGAAATTGTCAATACGATTTGCAGATTTATGTAAACACTGGGAGAAGAATAAATTACATTAGGCCAATTCTAAGTGAAATTTTAGCAACATAAGCAGAATAAACCGTTGAATATGTAACTCATTTCCATCTGATAAATGCAATATGCCAGCCGATACCAGGATTCAGAGCTAAGCCATTCTAAAAATGCTACATTTAAAAATACTGCCCTATGTATGATGAATTGATAATTCACTGCCTGAATCTCATAAAATAGTAGAACAACCAGACACCAAGCATGCATCAGTGACTTGCTGTATAAGGCCAAACCACATCCTCGCAACTCACAATAACGAAAAAAGGATATATAAATTATATCACATTAGAGCAACCTGTATCCACCCTTTAATGGACTCCAAAGCAGAGCTTCTATAATCATCACCGGCCAGATTGTGAACTGTAGCCTGTCATGTAAATTGAACAACCGTCATAGGTATACAGCAATCCAAAAATCCACAACGAAAAGAACTAGTGACTTGTAATTGAGAAGTTGTACTAAGGTAGATCACTATAGATGAAATTGCCGGATTTCATCAGGGTTCTAAAAATGGCCTAGGTGGCCGGTTCATTGGCTCCTAAGCGCTAGGGGCCGGGACGTTTGTCTAGGCGCCGGGCCGATTAATCAGTCGCTAGGCGGGATTAATCAGCTAGGCAGCTAGGCACATTATGCGTGATTACGCGACTAGGTGGACAATTAGGCGGGTAGGCGATGTTATTTTAGACAATCAAGGGCTTTAGTGTCATGTTTATATAATACAAGGGGCTTTGATGTGGTTTTACTACGAAATATTTTCCAGTCTACCCATTTATCTTAACATGAACGAAAATCTCAAAACTTGGGAAGGGGGTAGGATTTTTACAAAAAAAAAAATGGGAAATCCATCTAATGCCTAGGCGCTGATTAATCACGTCATTTTAATCTCGTCATTTCAAAATCCATCTAATCCTAATTAACCTCCCCTTTCCATTAATCGGCCTAGACAATGCCCGGCCTCCCGACTAGTGCCTAGAAACTTTTAGAACCTTAGTTTTATATCACTGTGTTTGGATATAAGTTGTTAGAGCCTGTCTCACATTGGTTAAAAATAACCACCAAAACTAGTATATGAGTGCACTTTATTAATCGGCCTAGGTGCTAGGCAATTCCCCGTTATTTGGGCCACGAGTGCACTTTATTTATCTATGATCACAATGTTATGGATCCTTTATTTACCTCTCCACATGCGAATCCTATTCCACATTGGTTTGTTCTCTTTTTTTTTCTTTTTGAAAGGGACATTGGTTAATTATAAGCTCTAAAACTACTATATGAGCCTGGGAAGCCTCTCCACTCATTGTCAATTGGTTTTGAGTTGGATGCATACAACATAAGTGAAGGAAAGAAAAAGAAACTGTAAGTAAGAGGGGAATAGAAAGAAAGAGAGGGAATATAAGGGTGACTCTTCTCTTTTGTTTCGATAGTAGAGGGAAAAGGAGCAGAATGGAAGTAATAGTGTGTTGTATATAATGACTTAATGAGAGAGTGAGGAGGAATATCTTACTTTATTGATTATAAAAGGGCCTAATTCAAATCACAAAGTTTCCTTCACTCGCCCCCAGAAAGCTCCCAATTTCTGAGGTAACAAAAACTGAGTTGAAGGTGGTCTGACCATCAATCCAAACCCCTTCCTTTTGTACTTATTACAGACTCAAAAGGAAGCAGTCCTATACATTCTTCACTCCCCCTCACATCCCCACAACACAAGAACAAATGTAAGAGTGGAATAAGGTATAAGGAGAAAACACAAACCTTCAAAAGTAAAAATATGGCAGAAGCATAAGCATCTTCAGCCATAGATGTAAATCCAAGATTTCTGAGATCACGGACAACGATCCCCATGTTTTTCACTACTTCAGTGTTCTGCAAAAGCCTATTTCGGTGATAGCATCCATCAACATCCATGTCACCAGTTCTGTAAGGTAGTTTACTTTTCTCGTCTAGATCCCTATCATCTTTATCATGTGACTCATTATCATCTTCACAATCATCAGCCATAACCGTACTTAACTCCTCCAGCATTCCCTTGAAGTACCAGTGGAGTATCTCTAAAACAAATAGTGGGATACAAGAAACATTATTGAGAAAGCTCAGATATATCTTGGACTATAGAAGTATCACATTTACACCTGTGTAAATCTTAATAACAATCAAACTCAAAGAAGGGACTATGTAGCTTGTAGCTAAACAACACAAGCCAACGTGACACAGTAACTTGCTTACTTCTAATGTAATGAGTGTGAAATTATGAAAAACACACAGAAAAGTATGGTAAACTACGATTGGCATTAAAAGAATCACAATTGGAACTCAAAGAAAAAGCCTCCAGGACTTCATCTACTTCAAAGACCACAAACGCCCTCACTTACATGGTAACATTGTACTCATGTGAGTTGTGAAATGTACTTACAAAGAGATAAGAGGAAAGTGATGGAAAAAAACGGGGAGAAAAAAAAAAGTAAATGGAACATCCAAGCATACTGATGGACACATAGAGAAAGAGAGAGAGAGATGGGCAGTGCTGCCATTGTGATTGTGTTTGTGAGCAGCCTCGGTCCAAATCTGGGTTGTGAGCAACCTCGATTTAAATTGTATGAATGTGACTGTTCTAATACTCAGCTCCTGCATTTGCCAATGTCTGCTGATTGTTTGTTGTATATATCCATTTTCCATCAACTGTGTTTATAGATGGGGTGAACACTACGAAGTCCAGCAGTGAATTTGTTCCTGCTAGTGTTAAATTATGTTACCCAGATTGTGAATATGGGGTTTGTTCCGCTATATGTGATAGCCTATCCTTGGGGGGCTGTCCCTAGGAACTTTGATCCCCTTTGGGAGGGGGCTTCCTCCCGTTGCCTTGGGGTGTTGTCCCTTGGCATGTCGTATCTTGCTGCTACTGAAACTTCTGGTTACTGCTTCTGGTGTACTGCATCTGCAGCAACAAGCTCACTCTCTGCATTTTCTGGATATTGCATCTGCATATGGGCTCCTGGATGCCTCCTTCTTCTTTCATATATGAGCTGCACTTGCTTGTGTTGTGAAAATCCTTGGGCTAGATCTACTTGGTTGTGAATGTCCCTATTACCTGTGATGCTGTCTTGAAGGCACACTGAGTGTGCATTTTGCTGTGCTGCTGTCCTCAAATCATCACTGGATTGTGATCTTCTAAGCTTAGATTAGTCTCATCTATTAGTTCTTATTAGTACCTTCCTTGTTCGGTGTTTGTTTCTTAATCATCTTCCTAGAAGGTTAGGAAACAATCAGTTTACTTATAGTTCACTGTAGCCATTTGGCGTAAGTTTTTCTTTTCTTTCTTTTGTTTTCTTTTGTTTTCTCTGTCCTCCTGGGGTACGCCCCTTGTAGGCTGTCTATTCGGTTTGCCCTCTTTTTATTTCAAGCTAATTTATCAAAAAAACAAAAACAAAAAAAAGAGAGAGAGAGATACAGAAACAGTATAGAGACACACACACACACACAGAAGGATAAAGGAAGTCAGGAAGACTGTGGAACTTCAGATTCACACGCATCACACATGCAAATAGATATGTGTATGTGTGTAGAGAGAGAGAGAGAGAGAGAGAGAAGCCAACAGGTAAATGTCCTTGACCTGTTGATTGACATTAAAAATGGCCTCACTGTATTTCTTACACGGCCAAAAACACCCATATCTAAGGAAATTAACTTAAGTGTTGGCACGTCTTTTAATCAAGAGCCCTAAGAAGTGCATGTGTTGTGGAAATTTTATGCCTGGAGCGAATTCAGGCATTTCAACAATAGACTTCACTGTTCAATGACTTTTAGGTATAGAATTCGCACAAATCCTCCATAATGGTGAGTTCCTCCCAAGTTCTCCAGACAGATAACACAACTTGAAGGCCAAACCAGCTACAGGACGCATTGAGAATCTGAGATAGTAACAACTGGCTCGTATAGAGCGAGTTTCTTATGAATGGACAGAAAAAAATATAGTGAATTTGAAACAAAATCATAATTTAATTGCTCTTTATTGCCGGTTACCCTTTAAAGATAACGTTGAAGATCAGAAGAGAATCAGTCTTTTCTCTTTATCTATGGGGAAACATGAAAAACTCAAACAGATAACTTACACAATAGAAATATATTGCAAACATCCAACAGTATTCATGCGCAAAATTCGTAACATACTTAGAAACCATACCAGGAAAATGAGGAGGAAGAGTAGCCATGAGAACCGAAGATACCAATGACTGATATTTAGATAACAGGTGGAGTCTTTCAGTGCCTCCTGAATATTGTCTCTTCTCAGGCGCACTATCTTTGTATGACAGAATGACATCAATTAGCAGTAACAGGCATTTTTCCTGATACTGTTTCTGTATTGACATTTCTTCCAATGCTTTACATAACACTTGCGGAATGCTATCCTTCTGAATCTGTTTCAACATTTAGAGATCATGATATCATGAAACATGTAACTAACTGAAATCTAATTGGTGCTAACTTAAATTTGGTACACAAAAGTACAGCTAAGTTACTTTGTTTCAAAGACAATCAGAAGTTTCCGGGAACAGAGAAAAAGAGAGCTATCTTATGAATATGAGCATGTCTGTGACCAACAAGAAATGAACAGCAGAACAGGTTCACCTTCAGTAGGCTATTCTGATGTCGTTTAAGTACTGGGTCTGTAAAAGCTGGACCCCGAGTTAATCATTCCTTTTGACAAGCAAGTATCATTCACCAAAAGGACACCAAACTATGGGAATTACCCAAGCACAAGACACCAATACATGGGTAAATATCAGGGTCACAAGACACCACAAAACAAAAGTAAAATCCACGAGGAAAATAAAATCCATCTAATAACCAAGAAAAACATTGCATGTAGCTTCACTGGATTTGTCTACTCTTTCTTTCAGTACCCACAAGGCCCAAGGCCCAAAGCCCAAGTCATCTATCAGTAAACAGCAGATCAAGCACAATAGGAGACACGAGTGAGACTCTTTCTTCCACGCATTCCTCCACTCCACTGCGGAAATTCCCAACCCCATTGTCTAAACAACACACAAGCAACGTATGTCACCATCCAAAAAACCCCGAACACACAAAAGAACAAACTCCAGTTCCCTAGCTACCCCAAATCAATGGGGTCAGAAATTTCAACCACCAGGCTTCACTTTGACCCACCCGTCACCACTTCATTATAACATTGTTCCTCAACTCCAAATCGATCATAAAATAGCTTCCTGAGCTGCTGAAGAAGCAAAGAAGGCTTAACTTAACCCTGGCCTTAGTGTGGATTTACATTACATGCGAAGACATCCCCTCTCCCCTCCAAAATGTATTGGAAGATTTAGGAATTATTGTCAAGATAAGGATTTACGTTCCATGCGAAGACATCCTCTCCCCTCCAAAATGTATTAGAAGATTTAGGAATTATTGTCAAGATAACAATTACATTAAATGTGCTTTTTACAGTTCTCATGGTAGAAATTTTGGTTTTTGGGTCTCGAAATTATCTATGAAAATAAGAAGATTTAATTGTTACCTCAAGGTGGAGATGTCAAAATTGAGAATAACACTTCAAAAACCAAAGGAGTTTTGGAGGTTAGTACACCTCCGTAAGCAATGCCCCATGGCCTATAACATTCCATCCACGAGTGGAATGATCATGAATAACTAAAAGATAATATATTAAACTCATGAACTTCAGAACATGTGACAGATTGGTTGCTGCACAAAATAGCCACGCCTTAAATACATAAGCCATCTCACATCTCTATCCATTATGCATTAAAATAAAGTTGGTAAACAAATTATGGTTACCCAGCAAACCATAGTGAAATTGTCAAATGTACATACGGGGTCCATGCTCATCTCTCGAGCGGCCACATTGTTGTATGCATCAAAATGCTCCCAAAACTTTGAGGCTCCATTCTTCTCAATAGTTTCCTGTACCAAAACAACAAGTATCAAAGTCTATGAATATAAAATTATTGGAAGTCCAAAATATGAAGAAAAAAAAAAATTTCTTCTAAAATAGCACTAAACCACTAGCATAAAAAATTATCAATGTAGAAAAATCCATTATGAATCCCAATATATAAGTTTCACCTCCCAATAAAAAATAAAAAATAAAAAAACAAAAAAAAAACCTCGTTTTGCATTAGTTGTTGGTTTGTATTTAGTAATCATTCTTGTTAATGCGCACAGGAGGTCTACGGTTAAGAGGTCTAACATGGGACCACCCTTATGTTGTAATTCGTGGTGGTCTCATATTTAATGTGCGTGGAGAATGCGCCTTGTGGGCTAGCCCTTATGGCGTAATGCACGTAGCAGCTCTGGTACTAGATTAGATGTCAATGAGTTCTTCTAATCTATGAAGAAAATATGTAATATTTTTAGGTTATCATTATAAACATAACTGCAACCGAAAATCGTCAAACAATGCGAAATGAGTGAAACCTCAAGGAAGCCATTGAAGAACACATATTTTTAAGTTCTCGTTTTGCAACCAGACAAACATTTGGGGGAGTACATAGTTAGACCCCATAATCATAACTGCAACCGAAAATCGTCAAACAATGCAAAACGAGCGAAACCTCAAGGAAGCCAGCGAAATGTTCTTGGACCAGTGACTCGAGGCCGCAATTGCAGAGAGTGCGAGCCTGGGAAACGAGATTCGACCCAGAGAAGAAATCATCCTTGCCATTCAGCAGAGCTTCCGTTGCTAAGCAAAAGCCGTTCCAGCTCTCCACTATTTCTTGGACGGAATCACCGTTAAGAGAGTCCAAAATCCCTAAATCGCAAACCGATGACGTTGCGTCTACCACCATCGCCGAGTGCATAACACCACAGCAGCCCAAATCAGAAAGCACAACGGCAGGAGAATTAAATATTCGTTACGAACCCTAACTTACGGTATAGAGACACATACAAATGTAAGGATAAATATAACTGTATGTATGCGATAGGAGCGTTTAGGGTTTATGATTGCCCTGTAATTGCAGACCAGATTGCAGAGAATTTCCCGCGGTTTCATATTTGAACTAGGCTGCGTAACGTAAACGACTTAATTAGGGCTAAAAAAATCAAACTAGTTTTTTCCTTTGTCCTTATTCAATTTTTTTTTGAATTAGCTAGTTTTATGTCAAATTTTTGTGGTTTCTTGGCTCGATGAGAGGAATCTAAAAAGTATAAAATTATTAGCCAAATTTAAAGTTTTTTGAATAAAGACAAAATATAATCCTAAATTTAAGTTTGGCTAATAATTTTATACTTTTTAGATTCCTCTCGTCAAGATAAGCCAAAAAACCACAAAAATTCGACCGAAAAGTAACAAATGCAAAAAAAAATTTGAATAAAGGCTAAACAAAAAACCAAAATGGTTTTTTCACCCAAAGGAGCCCTAAGGCACCGTAGAGTAGTTTTACGGTATCAATACCTTAAGGATTTCGACCGTTGAATTTACATATTAAATGAAGTCCGTCAGATACAAAAACCGGGTAAACCAGTAAATGGGGAAATGTGTATGGAACATGAAATTTTTTTCATAAATGGGGAAATGTGTATGGAACGTGTGGGGAAATGGAGTGATTTAGGAAAAGTTTTCATGTTTTGTATCAAACCTCAAATTGGAATCTGTCTTTGAGTACTATTCTAATGCCACGTGTCCCTCTAAAACAATTTTCTCAACAAAAATAATAAAGGTACAACACCACGTATCACTTTTGTTTTATCAAGTCAGCGATAGGATTCCAACTTTACATTACCAACGCCCACTACCTACGGACCATATATGTGTCAATGGGGTACGAATGGCTTGCGGGTCCATTTAAGGGTGTCGCACCAATGATCCGAAATATTCAAAAAATTTAAATTTTTTTTTTTGGGGTAATAGAAATGGGTACATCGGATTAGGAATTTGCAGGTATCCTCTTGAGCTTATTTCTCATGAGGCCACTCGAAAAATATTTTAAATTTTCGAACGGTTCAGATCATTTATGCGGGTCCCTAAGTGTAGGGGCGGACGCAGGATTTATCATTAGGGGGGTCAAGAATCTACAATATTTTGTCCCTTCCTTTAATTTTGATGGTTCCCTATGAAGTTACATGCAAATTTTCAGCACATTTGGGGCAAGTGAATTATTTGTGGGATAAGGAACACAATGTAAAGACAACAATATATACTCCCGTGGGGCAAAATTAAAAAAAATAACCAAAAAAATATGCCTATCTAAGTGGGACGCGCATGCCATCTATACCCATCGGTATATATGTGGTATGTTCCCTAAGGATTTTCAATTACCAATCTCGTTTTTTTTTTTTTTTTTTTGTCATTCGTCATTCCTACTCTATTACATGGGGGAAGGGGGGGATGAGACTCGATCCCGAGATGCAGTGTGGGACATCCAAGAACTCTACCGCATGAGCTAGTCACCACTTGCAATTACCAATCTCGTTTAGTTACATTAATTGGTTACCTAAAATAATAAATAATAGACAATTATTCAGTTATCAAAAACAAATATTCGTGGTTTTGATTTGGCACAAATATTCATGGTTGTTAACTGATGTAACCAACTCGGTTGCACAAACATGTGTTCAATCGTGACCGAATTTACTATTTTCTGTGATATACTTATGATAATGTGTGACCAAATTATCATTTTTTGTGACAAATTTATAAAAACGTGTTCCTTATTTTAGTATTCATTGAAATAGACAAATATGGGTTGGATTATGACCGAATTTACCATCTTCTATGACATACTTATATTACAGTGTAACCAAATTACTATTTTCTGTAACATAGTTATAACAAACATGTTACTTAGTACTAATTGAAATAGACAACTGAATTTATCATTTTCTGTGACAGAGTTATAACATTGTGTAACCAAATTATTTTTTTTGTAACAGAGTTACAACAATGTGTTACTTAGTGCTAATTGAAATAGACAAACATGGATTGGATTGTGACAAAAAAATTTACCATTTTCTGTGACAAAGTTATAACATTGTGTAACCAAATTACCATTTTTTTTGTGACAGAGTTATAACAACGTGTTACATATTATTAATTGAGACAAACACGGTTGCATTGTGACCAAATTTCCCATTTTACTATTAATAGAAATAGACAAACATGGGTTGGATTATGGAAATTACCACTATGACAAAATTATTCATATTTGTTACTTGTTTTGTTTTACTAAGTATTATGATAAAATTACCATTTTTACGACGGGCTTACCGATGAAGTTTTGGTCCATTAGTTTTGGGATGAGGTGGCTGTGGTGGTATTATTGGCATGGGCAATTATTTTGGTGGGTATGGGAGGGTTTTCTTATAGCCTTTGAAACTATTTTCTAGGAGAGAGAAAGGGAGGGGTATTTTTGTCCAATTTATGACATTTGTTCGTAACACTATCTATTGTGATGACATTATCGATTGTGGCGTAGTCGTGGTGGTTGATGAGGTAGTTGTAGCGGGCAATTAGTAATCGTTGTAGCAGCGATGATTGTGGTAACGGTGCTACGATAGTGAAATGGTGGTGGTGGTGGGTGGTGGTGGTTGTAGTGATAACGATGGTTGTAGCGGTAGAGGCGTTACAAGAGTAGTAGTGGTGAATGAAGTGGTAGTTACAGTGGTAGTGGTGTTGCAAGGGTAGATTGTGTTTGAATTTACCATTTTCTGTCACAGATTTATAACGTGTGACTAAACGACCTTTTTTTTGTGACAGAGTTATAACACGTGACTAAATGACCATTTTTTTTTACAGAGTTATAACAATGTGTTACTTACACTAACAGTAATAGACAAATATGGGTTGGATTATGACCAAATTTATCATTTTATGTGAGAAACTGATAACAATGTGTCACCAAATGACCATTTTTTATGACAGAGTTATAACAACGTGCTACTTATAGTAACAATAATAGACAAGCATGGGTTGGATTATGACCTAATTTATCGTTTTCTGTGAGAGACTAATAACAATGTGTCACCAAATGAGCATTTTTTGTGACAAAGTTATAACGTGTTACTTAAAGTAACAGTAATATACGACATGAGTTGAATTATGACGATATTTACCATTTTCTGTGATGAATTTATAATGATATGTGACGAAATTACCATTTTTTGTGTCAGATTATAACAATCTATTACTTATATTAAAAGTAATAGACAAACATGGGTTGGATTGTGACCGAATTAATTTACCATTTTCTATATGACAGACTTATGACAATATGTAACCAAATTATTTTATTTTGTTTTTGCATTTTTTATATTATCATCAAATTTTGCACCCCAACCCAATATGCCAACAATGTAAAATACTTTCGTACACAATTTTTCAAATTTTTTTGCATCAAATTAAAAATCTCTATTAGTGGTTTAATTTGGTTCATAAAAATAAAAAAATTATGTGCGAAAGTAATTTATTTTGTGATCCAAAGAAAATTGATAGTACTTATACCCCCAATAAATGTTTATATTGGTGGAGTGTACGTTCAACTGGTAGCCTGTTAAAGGGGAGAAATGAGATGGGTCATATTGAGTGGTAAATATAGTCAGGTATATTGGGTCACGCCGAATAATAAGTAGAATCTTGTCAAAACCGCCTCTTTTTTTGTGAAACCACCTTGATTCCAGCATGTACCTTTTTATTTATTTAATTGAATGCTAGATTTCACCCTGATTTCAATCCAACAACTGGAAATTATTTTCTTGACTTTAACGGGTCGTTTGGATGCCGTATTAGTTTGAGAGGGATTAAATAGTCAGGGGGGATAAAATAGTAGGGGGTGATTAAATAAGAAGGCTGGCCCACATTGATGTGACAGTTAAGAAGGGGTGATTAAATAGCCCATGGTTTGGATGAAGGATTAAAAAGGGTGGATAAAATAGTCCATGGTTTGGATGAATGATTAAATGGAGGGATAAGGAGGGTGGATGATGTAAAATCATGTAAATAGACATTTTTGCCCTTGGTAATGCATATATTAGATTATGTATTTATATAATTATATAAATAGCAAAATTACATAATTTCATATAATATTCAACATTTAAGTTATTATACTTAATTGTAATATTTATTATATTAAAAAAAAACGAAAATTAATTTGTATTTTAAAGTTATAATTTTATTAGTTGGATATTTTCAGCCAAAGCAAGTCTATACAAAATTCCTCCTAAAATGTATAATAATTTCCAGTGTACCCCACAGTAGTTTCTCAAAATAAGTCACTTTGATTTGGTTGAGTTGTTTATATTTTTTTATTTGTATTTTTTCATTTTTTTGGTTTTGCATCAAACTTTATGTGGATTATTCGTTCGTCACGATGAGAAGAATCGGAAAAGTTATAAAATTGTGACTTTTACCTCTCTTTTTTTATATAAAAAAAAAACTTTTAGCTCTTTTAAAAAATACTAGAAGTTGGATATTTTCAAAAAATAATTTGGTGAAAGTTGTTTGCATCTCAAACAAGTTAAAAGGGCGACTTAGCAGACGAGGCTTTCTATTTGATCGGTTTAAGCTAGGTTGTGGCGTTTAAGGCATCCACAGCTGCCCCAAAAGAGGAGAAAAGCGAAAATGAATAAAATAAAATGGCCTTATAAGCAAGCTAATTTGTTTCATCAAAAAAAAAGAAGAGGAATTAAATGCAAGGGATTCAGAATTAAAAGTATATTTGAGCAACTACACTCTGCGGGATTACAAGAACGTTTACAAGAAGGAAAACTAAAGAGAGAAATTTCATCAGTCCTCACTTACAACCATTGAACCAAATCAAAAAATATGCACTGATGCATAACTCAAACTGGAAGCTTGGATTTGCCAAGGAAGAAAGCAAGCACACGGTTGCTACTAATTTCCAAAACTTAGACAAGATAACATGAGTAAGTTCATGAACGCATAAAACAAATTAAGCACCAAAATGTCAACTTCAGAAATCCTTAAAACTGGATAGGAGCTTGATTTGTGCTTCGATGTTTACAACATCATTCACCTTGAATCCCTTTGAAGTGTCATTGAGGTCACTCAAGTCCATGAAGTCCACATAGCCTTGATTAAAAGAGCATGCACTGAACCAACCACGAACTGCCAGAATAAGAAAAACATGCTAGTGAACAAATACTCAAATTCAGATCCATCAATTATACAAGCTGGTTTATGCAGATAGAAATAGATTTTACCTTCCGTCTCCATGTGATTGCCATGGACCTCGTCCCTTATCCGCAACGTAAATCCTGCATGTGATTTTACCTTTCGAAGATGAACATCCTTTGGGCAAAAGGAGTAACTTCCTACATCAAAGATGGAACTCTTATACTACATATTCCTAGTTTTACTATGCTGAGACTACACCAAATTTAACAGATTTGATGAGTCAATATTTACCATTTGTGCTCTCCAAGAACAAATTCTTCAGAATAAACGAACTTCTGATCTAGAGCTGAAACATGGGCTCAGGCATTAAGAGCAGACCCCTGCTGCTACTCTTGGCTGCAACAAGATTGCCCCGCCAAGATAACAACCAAAGCCAAAGTTCTAACAAATTTATTCGACATTTATCATCATTGCCCAGAAAACAAGTGCAACACATAACAATTTCAGGGTCCAAAAGGCAGACAGAGGCTCAGTTTCAGAGTACAAATTGTAATGGTTCAGTTTAACATCATTGCCCGTATGAACATAACACGAGCATAACAGTTACAGATTTTTTTGCAGCAACTAAACATGGATTACTTTATAATGGCCAACACTAGTAAACCAGCAACTAGTAAACCAGAAAGAAAGGCAGTAATAAATGCCCATAAACTACTACACCAGAAACAGAGACAGATTCATCAATACCCAGTTTAACCACAAACTAACAAAATATTCATCACAGAGACAGAGACAGAAACAAGTGCAACAGGCTCAGTCAACCATCATAGCCTTAGTTTCAGAGATCCAAACGAAAGTGCATATGTCCCAGTTTCAGAGATCCAAACTAAACACCCCACAATGCAGTCACTAATTACAAATTCATATTCAACTTCCTTTCTCAAAGGCAGACTGAGGCCTGCAGCAGCAACAACCAAAAACAGAGTTTCAAACACACACACATGTGCTACTCTTGGGTACTTATAAAATGGGCTCAGACATTGTTTTTGTGCATCATTGTTTTTTTGCATCATTGCCCAAAAAACAGGTGCAACACATGACAGATTCAGTGTCCAAATGCAGACAAAGGCTTAGTTCAACATCACATGAGCATATCATAAACACAAAAAACAAGGCTCAGTTTACCATCATTGCCCACTAATTTCAAGTACCAAAAAACAAGGCTTAGTTTACACAAACTGCAATCATCATTGCCCAACCAAACAGCATGCAGCAGCAACAACCACAAAGAGATACCAATAGGCTCAGTTCAACAAAGGTAAATGGTCATAAACAAAGGTCAGCTGAAATTGGCACAAATGCTCATTATTCACACACACACACACACACACATCACAAGGCTCATTTGACACAGATTCAAAGTGGCTCAGTTCACACATCATTGCCAACAGATGTACACACAAACCAGGCACCTGCAGCAGGAGCACCAACCAAACTGCAGTAGCAGCAGCAAGAAAAATGCAGGCAGCAGCAACAAAACCCCAGCAGCAGCAAGCAAGCAAACAGCAGTAACAACCAAGTGAACCAAACTATCCAGATTATCAGAAACATTAACAACAAACTGCAGCACACGACCAAGTCAAAATAGAATCAGATTTCAGAACCAAACAGAAGCAACAAGAAGTAAAGTCAAGAAAATAGCTTTGGGCTCAGATTTGAAGTTCAATAACAGTAAGAGGTAATGCATCATTGCCCATAAAACAGCAACCATAAACAGTAAATGTGGTACCCTTGGCTGCAACAAGTTTGCCCCGCCAAGATAACAACAATAGCCAACATTGGGGTCAAATAATTAGTACAAATTTTGCATCATTGCCCAAAAAAAGGCTCAGCTCAAATGCAGACAGAGGCTCAGTTTCATAGCTTCAAAGTAAAGGCTCAGCTCAACATCACATGACCATATCAAGTGCAAAACAAAGTAAAAGGCTCATAAAATGTTTACAAGCATGGATAAGGTTACTCATGGCTGCAACACAAGTTGCCATGCCAAGGTAGATCTACCGTAATTTTGAATACCATGGAATCATCATTGCCCAACCATGAAAACCAGGTAACTATTCACAGAACCTGCAAAAGGCAGAACATGTCTCCCATAAATATTACATATTTCCAAACATTGATACGATATTACATCAGTTCAAAGTTTACTACAATTGTTTGAAGAATTACATACATGGTGACTGCCGAACCATAAAAAATATACAAATATTTCCTTGGTAATTTCCTAGGGTACAACGAATTTAGACCGTGCAAGGTAGCGCTTACCAAAGTTTATACAAAAAAGCAGTGCATACTTAGTTACTAATTACACAAAAAATTCATCATCTTTGAACTTCATACTCCTATCTACGTTGTGCGAGGGTAGATTTGTCCATCAAGGATAGCCTCCACCCATTGTTGCTTGTTCTCGTCTTTGATGCCATAGAATTGAGTGACCCTCAGGTCGTTGTCACAAATTATAGCAGTCAACTTAAACTGTTGAACGATAGTAAGGTCAAGTTTTGCAAGCTCATCCGGAATCCTTTCACGGCGACCCTCAACTTCTCTTGGAAACGCCATTGACTTGGCCATGTCCGCCATATGTGTCGCGGTTGAATTCATCCAATTGTTCATACCCTCCTGGAATTTCTCATCCTCCATACCCATCCGAGACCTTTTTTTCACCTTCTTACCATCGGCATTAGCCGGGGGTGCATTGATGGGCATTGATGGATGAGGCGAGGCCGTCGGAGGTGTGGAGCTGCGAGGTGTGGAGCTGCGAGGTATGGAGGTGCGGGGAGTGGAGGTGCGGGGAGTGGAGCCTCGAGGGGTCGAGGGTGAAGGTGTGGAGGCCATAGGTGTGAATGGTTGACTCCCGAGCTCTCCATCTTGCGTGAAGAACATATGAATTGGTTCCTCATCAACAACCACCTCTTCCTCCACTACAATTGGTGGATCTGCACTGGCCATCTGTGCAAAATCTTCCGCAAACTCTCCGGTTGCCCTATCTTTCCCGAAGAGGACTTGCCATTGATCGAAGTACGGGAATGGCTTCCCATTATAGCCTTTGCACTTTGGATTGGCCTACACGAGCGGGATAGGATTATAAGTAAGAATAGGCAATTCAATGCTTTAATTGTCAAATTAAAGCAATGTCAATTACCTTTTCATACTCCTCCCACACCGACGGCTCATCCACGACGATGCATTTGATAACATCGTTCCAGCCAAACCCACTCTTACCCACTATGTCATTTATGCGGTGGTAGGTTGTTCTCCAATTCCGCACTTTCGACACAATGTGAGGGTGGGCTTTAATGGCCGTGTCGGGCATGACCTTCTTCATCTCATGGGCAAGTAAGGTGAAGAAACCTGACCTAAACCCATTGTCAGCGCTCCATTGGTCGGAGTACTCATTTGTCATGCATCGGATTAGGTGATCCTCTTCATATTTCTTCCATACGTAACGGGCCTTGGCAGAATTGGTGGGTGGTTGTGATTCATCGGTGGCCATGGCTGCATATACATATCTTATTTACCGCAAATAGAGTAGTGCAAACATATATATGCAGCTCATGATAAGTCCATTCATAAAGATTATCAATACCATAAAAATAAGGATTAAATAAACTCATACATGCAATATATTACACACCTAACAAGTGACAATGCTTCACAAACCTCCCGAATGAAAGTTAGAGTACAAATTGTTTAAACTTAGTACAAACATAATCTTAGAGTTACACAATAGTTGCAAATGGGAATTGCAAATAGTTTAAACTTCGTCCACATTGCCACCACCGTTGGCAAGCCAATGGTCGTACATGGCGGTTGCGAGGGCATCCCTCCCCTGGGTCCATTCATCGGACGTCTCCAACTGGCCAATGTGGTCATCTACAGGTACGTTGTGTACGTTTTGTTGCTCCCACAACGTGTACTCTAACTCAATAGGATCGTCAGGCATCTCTCTTTTAATGAGGTTGTGGAGGAGACAACATGCTGTCACGATGCGATTTTGAGTCCGTATGGGGTAGTAAGAGGCAGACCTCAATATTGCCCACCGCATCTTGAGTACACCAAATACTCTCTCAACACAATTCCTAGCACCGGAGTGCTTCATGTTGAAGTACTCCTCTTTGGTAGTAGGAATGTGACCTTGTCTCCATATGTTAATGTGATACCGTTGGCCTCGGTATGGTGCTAGAAACCCCTCCCCATTTGGGTAACCTGCATCGACAAGGTAGTAATGTCCTGGAACGACATTCACTACGGATATCAGGCATGTAAAGATGAGGGTAAGTATTGTGCAAAACAAAATTGGCATCGATTACAAACGTACCATGGGGGACTCTTAAACCATGGGGTCTTTGAATAGCATCTCGAAGGATTCTAGAATCAGTTGCCGACCCTTCCCAGCCAGACAAAACGTACACAAACTTCAAATCCCTAGTACAAACACCTAAAACGTTTGTCGAAATCTCACCCTTCCTGTTCCTATAGCGAGGCTTGAGATTTGCCGGTGGCATAACTGGCACGTGCGTTCCATCCAACGCTCCCAGACAATTCTATGAAGAATTGAATACAACATTGAAAGTTAGATAAGGTAGGTCCATTAACCTATAGGAAAGGGAAGAATTGGCATAGAAACCATGGATTTGTACCTGAAACCAACTCCACCTACTGTCAGGGTCGTTCGCAGGTACCGGCTCAGGACTAACTACAAGCATGGGGTGTAGGCGCAACACAGCTTGAAGAACTGCATGGAAATGCCTGCTAACAGTCTCGGTGGATCGAAAAAACTCAAACCTTGTGCGCCTCTGCTTTGTGTGGTGCGAGAGGATCCATAGGAATATGGCTACTCTCTCCTCAAGACATACGAACCTTGAGTCTCCTAAGCCAACACCTCGGACTAAGCAGCACAACCTTAAGAATGTATGCCTATTGACTCTCAACTGATCATGACAATCAGCCTCATTACCCCTTGTCAAACTGTTGATTCTATTTATCTGACTCTGGTAAAAGTTCGGATTCGGAGACAAGTGCGGCCGAGCTTCCTTATAAAAACTTGTGACGAAGAAGTACAGGCGAAACACACCTAATGCAGTGGTAATAAAACTTTGTAATGCCACAAATGCCTCTTCCTGTTGTCTTCTTGTCATCTGTGTGTTGTTTAATCGTGCCATCCTATAATTAATTTAATAGATTAGATAGGTGCCTTCATTTGTATAAAAAAGTTTGACCGACGTTTCATTTGCAAATCACAAGTGCATTTGTACGAATCTCTTATTGTTTTTAACAAACGAAGTCCACGACATAATTAAGTTATATGATATACACATAACCTTCCTCGTTACTTTAATACGGTTAGAAACTTAATCGGTAGCTATGGATATTTTTCAAACCTTTTGATTCCTAAAGCTTTTGTTAAGCAAATTATTTTTAAGCTATCAACCATTTTCATATCGTTTTACCTTCCTCTAAAATCATTTACATGAAAATGTGGGACAAAACCATGATTTTTTTTTAAACAAACTATTTCAAAAACAATGTTCCGCAAAATAAGTTCTCAAATAATGAAACAACAATCAACCAAGCAGTACTCTTTCATGTTGATATATTTTGTGTGTGGTTTAGTGGAGACAATACATGGAAGGGTCCATGTATTGTCCACAAGATACAGAACCTCTCTGCGACTGCCCATCACCAGGGCATGGAGGCCCTGATACCACAAATAACAGGTACCCTTTTCATGAAATGCAAGAGCAGCAACAAAACAAGACCACCATTGATCATGAAAATGGAAAACAAAAACACTACTCATGAAATGCATGAACAAAATCGTCAAATGCACCTATTCATGCCTCTCCCATAGAAACAAACAAATAAACACAAAAAGGAACGAAAATAATTAGGGTTTGGGGTAAAAATAAACTGAAAACACAGAAAACCCATTCACCAGTCAGATCCGACCCATACCTGCCAGAGTTAGGTCGCCGAGTCGCCGGAGTTATGGCGCGAAGTCGCCGGAGTGGTAGGTGTTAATCGGTTGAACCCACACTGGTGACAATCGCCCAAATCGCCACAACCCTTTCGCCCTTTCTCTCTCTCTCTTCGTTTCTCAGATTTCGGCTCCAGAACCAACGCAAAAGAGGGAATCGAAGGGTAGAGAAGTCATTCCACGAGCTCCCAACAGCCCAGATTAAACATAGCTACCCCCCCGCTTGTATTTAGTCGGGGGGAACCCTGGCTAACGGAGAAGGCGGATAAGCGAAGCAGGGGGCTCAATTCCTTGCCAAACGGTGGATATGGCGTGGAGGAGGGATAAGAGGAAGGGGGGTTATTTACTCAGGGTGCTTAAACTGCATCCAAACGGGGTGTAAGGTATCCATACCGTAAACCACAAATGCAGCACTAAAAAATTTTCCATTGCAATACCAACCAGGCCTGCTTAGGAAAAAAAAAATACCAGCCAGGCCCGCCCAACCCGCCCATTTTTTGTAGGGTTGAATTGAGTTCTAAGGCTCTGTTTGGAAGTCGGGGAAAGAAGTGGAAAGGTAGGAAAATAAAAAAAAAATCCTCTCATTTGTTTCCCGAAGGACTCTCAGGGTTATTAATTCCAGTATTATTTTTATCCATATATGCGGATACTAAATAATCCCAAGGGGAAGTCAGATTGAGTAGGATTTTATTCCTATATGCGGATACTAAATAATCCCAAGGGGAAGTCGGATTGAGTAGGATTAAAAAAAATGGAATTGTTTTTGAAAATATTCGAATGATATTGGAATTGTTCTAAAAAAGTATTTTCCAAATTGTTTTTTTTTAATTTTTAAAAAAAAAGTTTTTCAAATTTTTTTTTTTGGAAATAATATTTTTTTTAAAAACTCTATTTTTAAAAAATATTATTTTTTTCATAAATTTTATTTTTTTAAGAAAAAATGTTTTCAATTTCAAAAGAAAAAAAACTGAATGTGATTGTTCTGAAAAAGTATTTTCATATTTTCAAAACTGTTTTTTAATTCAAAATATATATTTTTTCAAAACTAGTTAATTTTCTTGTTTTTTTTAATAAAGTAATGGTTTTTTTAAAAAAAAAAATTTAAAAACTATTTTTGACTAACAAAATTATCCCATAAATAATCATTCGCAAATCAAACATGGGATTGGATAGAATTAGGGATGAAATTAATAGCAGGAAAAATAGTCCAGAACTACAAATCCCAGGATTATAAATCTCATCTATTTCAATTCGCGAGTACACTTTTAAGTGAGTCCCATTGTAATTATACTTTTTGCCAATTAAAAGTACACTTGTACTTTACTTTTAAAGTACTCTGGGACCCACTAAGCGTACTTTTTCATATTATTAACGGGTTTCATGGTGCGCCTGTTAGTATTTCTGTAATTATAATGCCAAAATGTAGTCTATTTGTGTGTACATGTGTGTGTGTGAATTATTTGGTGTTAAAAAGCATAATCTTTTTTTGGATTACATGCCATGCCATTTAAGGTGAGATATCCTTCTTTTTTACACTCAAGGTATGTGAACTAGCTTGAGCACACTTTGACTTATTCCTAGGAGACCATTCGCACTGTCTAGTTAAAGCAAGTCTATGTGAAAATAGGATGAAGATAATGGTTGTCATGAAAAAAGCATTCAAGTAAAATAACATGCACTTTTGACAACAATGTTATCTCCTTTCTCCTCTCTACATTTCACCTCTTAACCCCCTCCATTTTGATCCTAATTTATTCTTTTTCTTAAAACAAAATTGCTTATAGCCGACTTATCCTTATGAGACCAATCACATTGTCTACTTAAAGCAAGCTTATGTGAAGATAGGATGAAGATATCTAACAGTTGTCGTGAAAAAAACATTTAAGTAAAATAACACTTTTGACAACAATGTTCTCTCCTTTCTGATCCTAATTTATTCCTTTTTCTTGGAACAAAATTGCTTATAGCTGACTTATTCCTAGGAGACCATTTGCACCGTCTACTTAAAGTAAGCTTGTGTGAAGATAGGATGAAGGTTGATCAAAAAAAGATAGGATGAAGATATCTAACGCTTGCCATGAAAAAAGTGTTTAAGTAAAATAACACTTTTGACAACAATGTTCCTCCTTTCTTCCCCTGCATTTCACATCTTAACTCCTCCCTTCTTTCTTATCCTAATTTATTATTTTTCTTGAAACAAAATTGCTTATCGCGTGAAACTATTGGAATATAATATAATTAATAAAAATGGAACCAAGAAACACAACAAAACATTCTTCTATTCCAATAATTTACAGGGAACAAAGTAATGAATTAACGTTAGCGTTGAAGGTACCTTACGAAATATCAATCTAAATTGAATTCATCTTGTTTGAATAAATTGAGGTCAGCTTAATTTGTGAATTTCATTTTTGCATCTTGTTTGAATCCATTGATCCCATCTATCTATTAATTTGTACCTAATGCCAGCGCCGCTATACCTTGTTGACCCTTTTTTTTTCCCTTCACCAAGCCATCAAGGACTATCCAAACGAGTCAAGCACAAAAAAATAATAAAAATAATACACTTGAAAATGAATTTTCAATTTAATTTTTTTAATTGTCAAGTATCGTACTCTTTTCCCTAAACTTCATAAAAGGAAGTGTCATCTATCAAGATGCACCGGTTTGACGATTATACCGATTAAGTAAGTTTAAAGATTTGATAAATAGATGTCTACAATTAAATAACAAGAAAAAATGACCGTACTTTTGGCATTGCAGATAAAAAGCTCAATAATCCTGAATTCTGCACAGTGTTGCATGGCTGAAGGAGTTCGGCGAGTGACTCGCGGGAAGCTGAAATCTGTCATTTTCACCGATGATGACATGTTGTCGCCCCTTCCACAACCGTTCGTTGTATGTTGAAGCAGAGATGAATGGGGTGGCCGTGAAGAGAGTGATGGTTGATCCCGACTCCACAGTCAATCTCATACCTATGTCCACTGTTGAAGCACTAGGGATTCCCAAAGAAAACATTGGAGGAGCACCTAAAAATGACCGTACTTCTGGCATTGCAGATAAAAAGCTCGATAATGATAATGCCGACAATCTTAATAATGATGAGAAAAAGCTCAATAACGACAAGATTGGCAAAATACACAACATACATACCTAAAATGACGTAAACTAAAACACAACGGTATTAACAATCAGTTACTCCATAGTACTATATAACAAACTCAACGTATAAAACGACGTAAACTAAAACACAACGGTATTAACAATCAGTTACTCCATAGTACTATATAACAAACTCAACGTATAAAGCGACATAAACTAAAACAAAAAGGTATTAACAATCAATTATCCATACCATATAAGAATTGATAAGTAACAAATTGAATACGACAAAATTGACAGTATTACACACAAATGAATTCACACATTTAATTGAACAATATAACGGTTATTTTATCTATCCTGAAACGAACTCAAACACAACGATATTAATGGTCAATTATCCATACTATATAAGCATTGATAGAAAACAAATTGAATACGACAAAATTGAAAGTAGTACACGTAAATGAATTCACACATTTAATCGAAAGATATAACGATCATTTTATCCATCTTAAAATGCATACGACACACAACAAAAATTAAATGGTAAATACCTATATCAACCGTCAAATCATCCAAACTAAAAAATATCATCACCCCAATTCTTTCAATATTTTGTGCTTCCAAGACAAGTTGCTGAATGCATATACAGAGACGAGAGTACCCATTAGTTTGATTACCATGAAAACGAAGGGTTAACTTGATAAGACTCAAAACGTTTGTGAAAAAGTGCAAGGGCTAAAAGTGTAATAAGTTTGAATGTTGACAGAGGTGGACGCAGAAGAGGGAAAGGCGAACAAAGTTGGAAGCTTGGCGCAGAGAGAGAGAGAGAGAGAGAGAGAGAGAGAGAGAGAATTGAAGGAGCCACGACGACGATGCATAGGCTGGCTCACAAAACCGTTGGCGATTGTTTGTTTGGAAGCGTAATTAATATGGCTGTAATCCCTTCTTTGGAATCTCTCTTCTCTTCGTCCAGATTACAACCACCCAAACCAAACCCCACCTCACCCCACCACTATATCTACACCCCAAACCCTACCTCTCCCCGTCACATCTCTCTCTCTCCCCCCTTTGCTCAATTGGTTCAAGCCCCCGTAGCGCTAGTGAGAGAGAGAGAGAGAGAGTAGTACTGCATTTCCTCAGTTCTGTTCAATTGCTTCTGGTATAAACCCTTCTTAATTCTTACTCAATCCTTGTCATTTCTTTGTTAATTCGTCGAAAACCTGATACGAGTTCTCTCATTGTTTGATGATCAAATGCTCTTTTTTTTTTTTGATATAATAATCAGTGACTGTTGGTTAACTTATGTTTGATTGTTAATCTATTATTTGTTTTTGGTTTTGTTTTTTGATTTTGGATTCGAATCGAGCGGTTCATTTTGAGTCAATCATTTTAATCAGTTCCATTTTCCCTTGCACTTCTATTTTGCAGTGTTTGCTTGTTGGTGGTCCTCGATGTATGTACGCTCCTTATAAAATTTTCTTTTGCTGAGCAAAAAAAAAAAAAAATCAACAACATATAAACATACCAGTTCATTTCAATGATAACTTGCTGTTTTAAGAATCATTTTGCATTTCCCTTGAGCGATCTCTGTCATGGATTTGTCGATCTATTGATTTGTTGGTTTGGATCACATACATGACACACATGAAATTATTTCGTGTGTCATAACCTAAATGGTCTTGTTTTGATGATTACCATGCAGTTCTGGTGCATTCATGAAAAATATAAAAATGAAAATAAAAATGAAAATAACATTTCCAGAAGAATCATTTTACAAGAAAAATATAAAATGTTTAAACATTGAAACAAATGGAGCCTCTTTGGTTTTTGTGAAGCCTTTTTGTTTTCTTTGATGTCGTTGTTATCTATTTGTTGTGTGGAGATGGGGTAGGCGATGGGATGTGGAGATGGGGATCAGAGGAGTGGTTCTATTTTAATAAACAAGTTTTTATTTGTTGGATATATTTTGTTTTTTCATATCTCTTTCTTTTCAGTTTCTTCCGATTTGTCACTCCTTAGTCCTTACACAACCGGTATTATGGATTCGTTATTTCTTTTCCTTTTGAGTGTTTTCTTAGTCTCTTAGTTTAGCAAATATGCATCAAACAATGCCTTCCTATATATACACTAACAATGCCTTCCTATCTATACACTAGCTATAAATGCATAAAAATGGACAACTCATTTATATCAAGTAACTTCAGGGAACTCTTTTCAATTAGAAAAAGCTTCGTTTATGATTCTATTTCTTATATAAGAGTCATTTCCCTATCAAATTATTCTGCACTTGGATTTAGATCCTTGACAAAAATGATGATGGAAATCCCTACTTGAGTGGCCAGGTTGATGCATTGTTAACATCCTAATCCACTGTTATTCCTTCATAATAACTAAAAATTTCAGACGTCAGCTTTTTGCAAAGCAACTAGGTATCTCTTATTGACACTTGGGGTAAGTGCATACGATAGCGATCCAAGTTGAATGGTTGGAAATTTACCTAATACGTACGTACTCAACTTTGCCATACGACTACGTATAAAGCAACATAACACACATTCGGTATCCTATTGTACCTTGTAAACACGATATTATTCGAGTGATCAAAATATTACATAGATAAAAATGACTATGTTTTTTTATACCCATGTGTCCTTTGACGTAAGAATTAAATAAACCGTACATTGAAACATATACATGCACCCGTACCTTTCCTTGAGTCTATGTAACATAGGACCTACGTCGTGCTGTATTTAATGCGTGGTTCAGTTTCACTGTTAAACAGTTTAAAGGTAGTTGGTGAATTTTGCGCATAATGATTCCTGTAGATCTTGAAGGTATTGCGGCATGTAGAGGTTGCCATATCGTGTAGGAAACTCCGCACAATGACTGTAATTTGTGAAGTACCAACACGCTTAGAGGCACCGTATCCTCATTGGACACACCGGGGACACATGACTCACCTAGAGGTCGGGAACATGCGAAAGTATGTATGCGACATGTCAAGTGGCCTGTCGACTAAACTTTAATAGTTTTTACGTGGATACGCTGGGGACACAGGGTGACATGGCCGGGGAAACAAACACATTACACATGACTCACGGAAAGGTGGATTTTGCTAACTTTAAAAGCTTTTCTAGGGTAATTGTTTACAACTTCAAAAATTTCGGATCAAAAGCATACTATAATCTTGGTGAATAAGGCATAGGAGTCTTAATCTGAATATCTTGTGGCTACTATGTAGGTTTGAACAATCCAAAAAACATATTAAAAAGTTTGTTGTATCCCCCGCCATGTCCATGTCCATGTCCGTATCTTTGCTGCATCCAAGTTTGATAGGCTATCTATGGATCCAACCATATGTTGCTGTTGGTGGCAAAGTGTTTCTAATTTCATGGTTACCTCTTGTGTAGTTTAAGGTTTATTTGCATTTCTGTCATATTTTGTTTGTTATTATTTCTTTTCCTTGTAGCTGTGTGGGCGTTGGTGGAAGTTAATAGGCATAGTGCTGTTGATCATGCTGTCTCATAAATTTGTTCCTAGTCCATGTAAATCATTTTCTAAAATATGATAAACGGTTCCTTAGATTTTTTAATGGTGCTCATTAAGCCTCTCATCTTCCGTTTAAAGATGACATTATGTTTATCATCTCCATTAGCTAAGAGATCTTCACTAATACGAAGAGTTTGCCCTTTTGGTCCACTTAATATTCAAGTCTACCACTTTCTGCATTGCATTGAAATTCTCTCTGTTCATTTCGTTTGCCTTGTGTAGATCTTTTTCTTTATGTAGGTCTTGTTGTTGTATTATGTTATCCATCATTCAGCACTTTTTTGTTTATATACCTATTGTTTTCTTTTTGGAAACTCATTTTCAGTTCTAATACATTGTTAAACACATTACAAACTAATGAATAGTATAGCTAGATCCATTACTGATGGTGGTGGTATGACTTCATGTCTGCAGAGGAGTCTAATCCATAAAATCCTACCTTCGTTTAACTTCATAAAGGAAGTCTACTAGCAGTAATGCCTTGTCGTAGCAGAAACACCAATTTCCTTCCACAGTCTTCTTCCTCAAGTAACGATCCTCGGTTGGACCTGCAAAACGTCGAATCGGCTAGAAATGCTGAAAGTCTCGGGCGAAATGTCCGTAGGAGACAAGCTCCTACAACTGCTGAAAATGCAATTGATTTTACAGACTCTGTCAACGTTCATAGCTCGCGGAATGGTTTTTCAGGTATCCAGACCTCTAGGACAATGCCTGAAGAATGTGCGGAGAGACTGATAGATCCTGCTCATCAGGCTAACTTGGGCTCTGAAGGGAAAACTGTTAACCAGCCAGGACCTTCAGCTAATGACGTCACACCTCCCTTTCACCCTTCTCAATTGAGCGATGTGGTAAGCAACTCGTTTCTTTTCTTGATGTTTCATGAATCATGTTTGTGCTATTTTCTTTAATATTTTGTTGGTTCGTCACATTATCAAGTATGTTAGTTTCAGTTCATTCTCTTCTCCTACGCAACCTTTTGTTTTGTTACACACGCTAAATCAAAAACTTTAGATTGGTAACCTTTCCCTTGTTCTAATATCTTCTGTGGTGGGTACCCAGGTTTTTCCTTCTCGATGGCTGGCTCAAGATGATTTGAGGCCTAAAATAACAATAGTTAACCACTTATTATTCTACTAGGTCTTTGTTATTCAAACTTACGATTACGAGGAGTCCAGTTTAAGTAGCTATTGCTTATGTATATAATTGGAAGTTGGAAATAAAAGGTAAATGCTGGGAATAGAACCTTAGCACTTGAATTCAAG
The DNA here is from genome assembly GCA_016920895.1 of Vaccinium myrtillus. NCBI lineage: Eukaryota > Viridiplantae > Streptophyta > Magnoliopsida > Ericales > Ericaceae > Vaccinium > Vaccinium myrtillus. Next base: position 16,221,141 of record CM029278.1, on the reverse strand, counting down.
TTCATTAATTACTGTGTTAGTAAAAATGTTTTAACTTCCATAAAGGATCAGCAATGTTTTACGAAGGGAGTACTTTATTACTCCCTCGGTCTCACAAAGATGGTCCACTATTCCATTTTGGGCTGACCCAAAAAGATTTTCCAATTTGAAAAGTTTCCAAAAAAGTAATGCCACATTCCCATTTCCCCCTCCTTTTCTTTTACCTTGAATAAGTTAAAATTTCAATAAAACATCCCATCAATGGGCAAAATTGGCAAGTTAACAAAAGTACAAGGTACTAATTATGTGTCCTTAAATAGTTGGTTTCTCAATGAGGGACCAACAAAATGGGATGGACGGAGTACATTGTATCATTGAGTTTGAATGACATCCAAGTAGAAAACAAGAATTTTTTTTCTCGTAATAGGTACAGGAGTGTATTTGGACGTTAATTGAGACGTTCCTGGAGAAATACAAATGGAGCTGAGTTTGGAAACTCTTTTGTATATAAGAAAGTAATAAAACTTTGGTGGCCATGCTCGATAACCATAACCCCATCCTCCCTAGTATTGCACGTGCGGATTGAAAACCACAGAATAAGGAAATGCGTCTCAAATTAAAATGTCAATCGTTTACGATGACTAGCCACACATAATGATGCAGTGAAGGACACATGCTATCAGTGACCTCTGTGAGTCATGGAGAGAGAACTTTGTTTCTTATGATAATAGGTAACATCTGGGCTAGCCACGATCATCTAGGTTTCTATCCTAATGTAGTTTCTTTCCGGTAAAAACCCTAATGTGTAGTTTCTAGTTGAATAAGCAACAGAATGCTCTAAAACAGTTGTACAGTTCTAGTTTTTCAAATGCTCTAAAATAGGACATGCTTCTAAGGTTGAAGTGGGAAAAGATAAACTCTTAAACATGTGTTGGACTTTCCCGTTTCCAATATAGGTGCTATTAGATACTTTTATGTCATTGATTGTACTTCTATTATGGATTTTCGTTCGTGCATTTCTTCAAAGTTACATTTTGCTTGGTACTCATGAAATAATATTCACATAACATATTGAAAAGAATTCATTTGCTTTTATATTGTTTTGCTTTTTCCTTCTAACCATTTCGCTCCTTACCAAATGGAAGCTCTAAAAGGTGTTTTTTTCCCATAAGCAGCTCCACCATGTCTCGGGAATGCTGCGATGGATTGATATTCTTGCTTTGCAGTATCAGGTATCTTTTTAGATTGGTTTATTTTATTACCAAGTTTATGAATATTGCTTCTGCTAATGTAGAAGCTTGATTGAGTTGTCATGTTCATGTTTACCAAACAATTATTTACTGCTATTGTGTAAGAATAACTTCTTTTGGTATGCTTCATTGTCCTTTTGTTTCTCAACTTCATAATATGGTGTGAATGCATGTGGTTTGACATCATTGTGGTTTCATATGTGGCTTTCACTTATGGTGTGGTGGGCCAGATCAATTTAGTTCTCCATGGCCATGAGGTTGACGAAGGAAACCTTGAGGAATCAGAGGATGACGTAGTTCTCCATGGCTCTGAGGTTGAGGTTGACAAAGGAAACCTTGAGGACTTGGAGCATGATGTAGGTCTCCAAGGCTCTGAGGTTGACGAAGTAAACCTCGAGGACTCGGAGGATGACGTAGTTCTCCATGGCTCTGAGGTTGACGAATCGGACCTCGAGGACTGGGAGGATGACGTGGTTCTACATGGCTCTGAGGTTGATGAATCGGACCTTGAGGACTCGGAGAATGATGTATATCAAGGCATTCATCTTGATGATTTGACTCACGAGGTAGCATTAGAAATTTGCATAATTTTTATTATGATGTATTTGTATTGTTTACTTTTGGCTCACAAATAGTGGACCTGAGTTTAGGAGTTGCTGGCCTTCGGTGAGGATATCGGAGATGCAGAAATTAGATTGAACGAGGAAGCCATCTTGGCGGGAGTAGGGCGGCATAGCTATCAATCGCCCAATTTGGGATCTCCAGAGGAGGAGGAACGCTGTTGCATTTGCCTGGTAAATAGCACTTGAATGCTTTGTCTTGTGGCTTAGGCTATGTTAAAGTATCCGGCTCAAGACCAAGTTGGCAATAAGTAGAGTGGTTGTGCATACATATATTAGTACGTAAGGTAATAATTTACAAGTGCAGGACAAGCTCTAACAGGCTTTGTTTGAATGACAAGGACTGTCCTTCCTAGATTTTAGGATGTCTTATAGATCTCATCAAAGTGTCTTGATAATTTAAGAATATTGATGTTTTGGGAAAATTTCACCAATTCCGGGCTTTTATTTGTATCTTCTTTCAAAATGTTTGCGTATGTAAGTTGAATCAGTATGCTTTCCCAGATTTAGTAATGTGGATGTTTTCAGGGGTGGAATTTTTCTATTTCCGTGCTTTATTTTTCTTAAGTTTAGTGCTTCCTACTAAACTGGATGCTTCTGTTTGCTAAATTGGTTTGCAGGAGAATTACGTCGAGGGAAAGGAGCTTGGGAAGCTCGACTGTAGGCATGAGTTTCATTTCAATTGCCTCGAGCAATGGCTCTTACAGAAGAATGCTTGTCCACTATGCAAAAGGGCCGCAGTGGCTATTTGAGAGATGAGGATTACTTCTGAGGCTGCTATCCGCCCAAACGAAAGATAATATGTTGATTGGTTGACGCCTTTAAACTTCTCTGCGTTTTGTTTTCCATTAGAATTAATACCATAGACTCACCTATTTTTCTTGCTTATTATTGTCCCTTCACTCCCATAAGAGAGTATTCATTCCAATAATGGGCAAGCTCATGAGAAGGCTTAGCACCATAGCAATTATCACATTTTTTTGGAAATTGTTGTTTCATTTTTCCCTATAGATTTTAGGGACCTTTATATAAGCTGGTGCTAAAAGTGGGTTGTTAGTTGAAGACTGAGCCTTTTTAAAGTAAGTTGGCAGTTACTTTCATGATCCTCCTACGTGATTCTCGCCAAAACCTCCTTTTTGGCTCCATACCTCGGTTCACCTACCATCAAAAAATAGCTTTCTGGAAATTAGCTCTTATCCTGCATGCTAGTTACTAAGTAAGAGAAAATCACATAGTCCAGACTGCATTAAGAAATTACCTAAATATTAATTATATTACGACTTGGCAAAAAGACAAATATTTCTTCGTGAATTTGAACTAGACGTAAAATTGGAATGTTATTTTTCTTTAGAAATTTATTGTACTAACCTGGTGAGTGGTGAGTTAGCATTAGTCATGATGTACTTACCTACTTAAAAAAATATTCAATTCATGTCATAGTGGTTGGCGACTAAAGTTTTGACTACGTGCGGTATTAAAATGATTAATTTTTAATGGTTGATCCTTGACAATTTATTATCCTTGACAATTTATTATCTTTGGGTTTTCTATAGCAAGATAAACCGGTTTATTCATATTTTTAAAATTGAGAAATAGTGTAAACGACTATACTTCTTAAAACCTAGACCTAAATGTCAGTAATGATAATATGGACAACCTTAAGAAATCCTTAAGAAATATATGAAAAGGTGGTTTCGTTAACTACCCTTAACTGTAGCCGATGTATTGAGTACGACAAACTAATGGGTAATAAATAAACATCGGAATATAGAAGTAAATTGATGATATCAACGCCTACGTTAACCAAATCTAAAACATTTATGTCAACTGTCAAGTCATTCAAGCAAAGGATAACAAAGAGAAAGAAGATCATATTATAGTATCTTATCAAGTTGGGCAAACAAAGTAAATGATAATAAAACAAGTATGTTGAGGACCCATCACGATTGCAAATAGGATCTAGTCATTGGTTTGTTAGTATTACAAGGTTATTCGTTACGATGAAGACAAATAGGGTGATAGGTAAGATTATGCTAATGAAAGGTGCATTAAAAGTGTGGATTTTATTAGAGAAAGGCACAAAGGGAGGGAAGATGAAGTTGGATACGCGTACACACACACACACACACACACACACACACACACACACAGAGAGAGAGAGAGAGAGAGAGAGAGAGAGAGAGAGAGAGAGAGAGAGAGAGAGAGAGAGAGAGAGAGAGAAGATGGAACCGACATAGTTACAAACTTTTTTGGAGAGAGAAAGCAAGGCCACAATTTGATTCACTTGCTTCTGGCATAAACCTTGTATACGTATACCCATCTATTATCTACTCTTGTGAGTTCTTTTCTAGTTAATTCCATTATACTACACAAGATCATTCTTTGACACATCTCACATATTGTTTGTATTTGTGGGGACTTGATTGCTATAAGCTGCATATCAGTGGTTCACTTGCATGGATGATTTTTTCTTCAATGATTTTTTGTTCTCTTTTGTATTCTGCCTTCCAATTGGGTGGGTCATTTTCAATTGATCATTTAATTTGTCCCCTCTCTTTTTTGTTTCTATTTGTTAGTGGCATCTAACGACATTGCTCATTGGCATGAATTCGTAAAGTATGAATTTTGATTTTTTTCCCCCCTCTTTGTTTCTATTTGTTAGTGTCATCTAGTTGATTTAACCGTTCCATAGTTCAAAGACCTTTGGTGAATAAAATACAGCCACTCCTGTACTGTTTTTTTAGGGGTGTCAACACCAATGTATTGAACCCTCTTTCATTTTATCTAAGCTTTGTTATGCTTCTAGGGTATATCAGTATTGAGGTTCTTGCAACCCGTGTTACAATGAAAGATGCATTGATGTCTTTGTAGTTTTTTTTGTTTTCCATTTTACTTGATATTTGCATTCGAAGATTCAGATCTTGATGCAATGTGGGGTTTTCCTCAATAAATAAAAAAGTCTCAAGGTTACTTTTGATGAGTGATTAAACATGTCAAAAGTGTTCGGATCCAGGAAACTCGGTCCATGAAAGTGCCTAGGAAAGAATATGAATGGTCCAGATTCACATTTTCTTTCCTGGAAACTTCTATGAACCGAGTTTCCTACCGTACCAGACCTCTAAACATGTATTACGTGATCTTTGGCTTTTGTGAGCCCCTTTGTTTTTTGGATGAGATGGGGATGGGAGGAGTGGCTCTGTAGCTAATAATTAGAAGTTGTTGGATGTATTTCTTGTTTTGAGTGATGTGGATAATTTAGTTGCCTTATATAGGGCCCATTTCCCTTTCAAATTTCTATTCCTGAGTTCAGATCCTTGACAGCAAAGATGATGGAATTACCTTCTTGAAAATTTCTTCTTTTCTTTGAGTGGTAAGGTAGATCATTGAATGTGTACATCCTAGTTATCCATCGAAACAACCGTCAATGATTGATATTAGTTAATGATTTTAGATGTCGATGTATGTACTTTTTTTTAGGAAATGTCAATGTAGGCATAGATGTAGAGAGAGTTTGTTGTTGGAAGTGGATTTTGTGTAAAGAGTGAAAGACGCAGTTATGGCCGTCCACTGTTTTTGTTAATTTTGATGATTTGCAAAGTTGAGAATTGGCTTTCTTGAAAACCCTCCATGTTCGGCTCATGTGTATTCATTTGAAACTGTATCCTATGTTCACAAGGCTTTGGATCCATTGGTGAAAAACTTAGGTCTTTATGCTTGTCTTTTTTTTTTGGTGGTGTGTTCTATTGGTAATAGGATGACCTGAGGTATATTACTAGTGCTGTTCTTAATGGATAAAGTACCTGCCAAGGCTGCGTTGCGTACTCGACAATTTCATACACGGGAGATATAAATCCGACTTGGTTGATTGGACATCCACCCAACTAGCATATATATACTTAATCGAGTTTACCAGTTGCCTTTGCACAGGATTATAGTATGCATGAGATGGCCTACTTGTAAACATCATTTTACATTATACAACAAGAAGCATATTAGTAGAAATGGTGTGTTCCTATGTCTATGTGTCCTTGGACGAGAATTGGATAAATTCCACCTTTAGAAGATTCCTCCACCCAATACCGCTATCAGAGTCCAGTAACATAGCACCTTTGTATCGCTTTATTTATCTTGTTTGTGGTTCTATTATGAAGCCATTCTTATATGTTGTTGCTGTTGTGTAAGCTTTCCTGCTTTGTAGTTTGGTTTTATTCATCTAACCACACATTTGCTTGAATGCTGCAGATTTGAACTTTGCTTCCATGCAGGCTCACACAATTGAGCTGTTTGCATCGTGTGCTCTTTGTGCAAGCATGATATTTCGGCGGCAGATTTTTCTGGCTAACTGGTGGCCTCGGTGATGTCTTGACACTTGGTACAGTCTTTCAGCTGCGGGTTCATGATTTCTGTTTTATGACTTGTGCAAGTATAGCTTCCTAATCTTTTATGCAGGTTAATTTCTTTGAATTAGTATACCATCTGTTATACTTCCTTGGGAAGGTCTACTAGCCTATTCTTTAGAATTTCTTGGTTGTGTAAGAGAGCTGAAATTGAGTCCTACCTCCATCCAGGTTGGAGGAATAGGGACCACGAATGCGGCAGACTTTTTTGGCTGATCGATGCCTTTGGTGATGTTGCGAGACGGGTATGCAGTAAAACCCCCTTGAGGAGCAGGAGCAGTAGCAGTCCCCTGAGATGGAAAAGGCTGTGGAGTACTAAACCCATTTGGACCAGTAGAATTTCCATATCCAGAAGTATTACCAGTTCTTCCTGATGGCCTATAAGCCAAGTTCTGTCTATGATAGCACGAATAAGCCAAGTGATTTGTTTTCCCACAGATTTGGCACCCTCCAGAAAACTGATTAGGAAATTGGTTCTGATTTGGAAACTGATTTGTGAACTGATTTTGGTTAGGGTACTGATTTCTATTGAACCTTTGGTTGTTATTTCAACTGAACCGATTGTTGTTACCACTGTAGTTGGAAGGATAAAGCTGCTGTTGTTGGGGTGCAGGAAAAGGGAATTGGTAAACTGGATGTGGGGAAGCAACACCGGGTTGCTGGTAAAGTGAAGGTTGTGATGCACCAACAGGTTGCATTCCAGATTGTGGATAAGAGACAGCATTGGATATCTGAGCAACTAGAACAGGTGTAGTATTTGCATTCTCATTCTCCACATGCAATTCTTCAGCGAGACACATAGATGAGAAAGTACTGAATCAAAGAGGTTCTGTTCTAGTACGTATCGTCTGTTTGAAAGAGTCATAACCAGTCTTCAAACCATTTAGGGCATAAAATATCAGATCCTCATCCTCCACAAAATGCCCTGAGGCAGCCAATTTCTGAACTATTTCCTTAATAAGATCAATATATTGTTCCATTTTCCCAGTCTTATTAAAACTATACAGCCTTCTTTTGAGATCATGAATATGAGATCGTGACAACAAACTAAACTTTTCTTCAAGTTTATTCCAGAATTGAAATGTGTGATCAGATCCAACGACATGTGGAAGGATAGATGGCGTTAGGGTTGCGATGAGACAAGATAGTAACATGCGATCAATTGTGGTCCAACGAGTGAATTCAGGATTAGGAATTTTGTTTCCTGAAGAATCATTAGTATGCGATGCAGGAACAAGAATCGAACTATCAACAAAATCAATCAGATTATTTGCCTTAAGAGCATTCTCGACTTGAGTTTTCCACGCAAAGTAGTTCGAATTTTCGAGACGAATTGAGACGAAAGACTGAAAATTTGCTATTAGAAAAGAGAGAGAAGGTAGGTACTCAGATGATGAACTCGAAGCTGAGTTTGAAGCCATGATCGATTTCTTGAATGTGCTCGATCTAGATCGTAACTGGAGTTGTGTTCTTCCTCGACTTGTGTCTTTTAGGGCTCTGATACCATATGAACTTTCTAGAGAGAGAAGTTGAACTTGTATTCAATTGAAAAGAATGATCTTCATTATAGAATCAAAAGCCAAGATACAGTACTTATACTCAGGATTAACAACCTAACTACAACTAAAAAACAGAATTACAGTAATACGTAATGCAGTTAAAGCCTAACTAACTAGCTGACGTGGATTAAGCATGTGCTGAATTACATTGACCCTCTTGACCTTTGTGACCTTGTGAGCCTTTGGTTAACACAGTCCTTTGGCTATTGTTTTGTGTTTTCTGTCTTTTTTTGTTTTTTTTTTTTGTTTTTTTGGGTTTTCCACCGGATGATTTAAGATAACTTCTTAATCACGTAGGTAGTTAAAATTCTCTGAATTAAATTATATTCCGTCTTCTATGCTTTCTTGAAGAGTCTACTAGCCTAGCTTATAAAATCTCTTGGTAGTATCAGAGACCTGAAATTGAGTCCTGCCTTCATCCAGGTTGCAGGGACCCACCGTGGAGGGGGAAGATGGAGAGGCCCTCTACATTGTTTAGCCATTGCCAGACCAAGGCGGGAAGAAAAAAAATGTAGTGATATGTGAAATTATAGGTATATCTCATAATTACTTCTCAGATTTTCATATTGTTCCATCAGATATTTTGCCTATTTTATTCTTTGGATGGCAGTTCCTTTAAATGGCATGAGTGATTCTAAGGAGGAATGTCATCTCTGTAAGCTACGGCATGGACACTAATTCTTCTTTGACGTTAGAGGATGCACATTTGATTTTTTCACACGCTTATTTATTACTCAAAAATATTTTTACATTTCCAAATTTTTGGCAAATGCTCCCATCCCAATTCATTTTATGGGGATTGAAACCTACTTGTATAAACTTCACAACAGGTAAGGTACCGAAATTTAATTGTTGAAATTCAAAGGTAATTCAAAGGTTCAAGTTCAACCCTATTTTATTTTCTGGCGTTCAAAAAAAAAAAGTTCAACCCTATTTTTGTAGTATTTCCTTTGATTTAGGTGTAAGCAATTGATCTTCAAATTTTTGAGATCTTTGAGCTCCAATATTCATGGATGTGGATATAAATCGGACATTTGAGAATTTTGGTGTCTATTTGTTATTTTCTTGTGTAACACTTGAGTATATGTGCACATAGCGTATATAAAAACAATAGATTTAGTTTATTATATAGGCCATTCATAGATTTGATTCTTTTTTTATTTTTGTTTGTTTAGTTGTAATCATGGACAAGTTTTTGGTGGCATTGTTGATGATATTAGTAGAATTTTTTTATTTTATGTACAGTTATTATTTCTAGAGGACCATAGTAAAACTTCTGAACACCCTCGCGATAATTCCTAGAGCCGTCACTGCTCACAAGGGAAGTATACTAGCCCAGTTCTGAAGGAGAAGAGCTCCACTTTACATCCCCAGTACTCTCTCCCTTAAGCCATTTTGTCAGCTTCAACAACACTGTGTTCAGGATTCGGCGCCTGAGGAGAAATACACATAGGAGAATAGCGCCTACAAATGAAGACCATTTAATAGAGTTGGCAGGCTGGCTCCGACACCGATCCTACCTCTCAGAATGGGGTTTTCCTGTTGTGCAGATTTGTCCTCCTAGCCACCTCCGGACATTCCTCCTCATCACTCAGGCATTGGTTCTCTCCTTTTTACCGCACAGGTGTGAGAAAAATCCAAGGCTGGTGAAAGCGCGGGCATGCCAAGAGTTGATGCGTCTAACGCTTGTAGGACTGAGTGATTGTTGGAGCAAATCCGGAAGTCTTTGAGAAATCTGAACGCCTTGATGATGGAACTTGATGAAACTTGCTTCGAGGCACGTTACTGAGTCACTTTTCGAAAACAGTATTCGTCCCCACCATTTGGTGTGCACCGGGTTGATAACGAATCTGTTCGAGGATACAACAAAGCCCGATCAATTGAATGATCTTCTGCCTGCGTCTGCACAAACGAAGGATGGACATAATACCATGTCGAATTTGTGATCAAATAAACTGAGGATTTGCTAACACCGTTTCTGCAGAGTAACGGTGTAACAAAATAAGAAAGCAATTAGAAAGTATTTTGGCAGAGTAATGACGTTAAGAATCTGTGCAAAATGTTTGTACCTAGGGCTCTATTTATAGACCCGATTGCACCTTTTCGCATGGGGTTGCACCCTTTCACCAAGATTGCACCATTTCACCAAGATTGCACCATTTCACCAAGGGTCGCACCCTTTCACCAAGTAGCCAACAACCCAAAACTCTTTTAGAAGCTTTCTTAAGGCACACGGAATATTTTGATAAAACCCCAAACTAAAAACCCATTTTATTTTGATAAATTCCAACAGTGATTGCCTTTGATCCGACTTCTAACAAGGATGATTGCGTGTGATTAAAGGGCAAGATCACAATTTGGTTCATGGTTTGCCACAATGAAGTGGACTTGATAATTTCCCGAACATGTAGGAAGAGAAGAGAACGGGATAAAAATCTAACCTCAACTTTGTGAAATCGGATTATAAAAGTTGATTACAAGGAAAGTAAATAGGTAAGTTCAAAAAAAGAAAAAGAAAGAAAATGGGTATGGATAGAGAAAATGTGAGGCACTAGGAAATGTAAATTTGCTGAAAAAGTAAAGTGATATAGAACAAGTAACAAACCCTAGGTATCCCTGTACATAAGGGTGAATTGGATTCCCTGTGCCAATTCTAAAGCAATATTTTTTTATTCATTCAATCAATGTCTCATACAATATATGAGAGTCCCTATATATAGGCTCCCAAAACGTAATACATGGAAACAACCAATCAATCAAATAAAATCCCTAAACATGGAACCAACCAACCAAATCAAATAAAATCCCTAAACAAATAAAATCTCTAAACTTGGAAACTTGATAAATACTAATGATAAAATCTCTAACTGGGTCCACTAATATCATCATTCAACAACATGGACATGGGCTGAGCTATCTTGCGGTGCCGGCGCTGGTAGACCTGAGAGAAACGGGTCTGGGCTCTGGTGTCTGCACCATAAAGGATAAATGGATAATTGAAAGATAATTGAGGCCTTGGGTTTTTGAGTCCGTTTTTTGCCTTGAGAAATAATTGTATTTTATAGGCCAAGGTTTAGCTGTTGCAGACTTGAGCCTAGTTTTTTGCCTTTGTCTAGATCACGCAAAGTGTCCCATGTCTCTCACCCATTCTCATGGTTGACGGTTATTGGCGGTTGAGAGAAGTTATTGGAAGTTGCAAGTGGTTTCCTCCTCAAATCATATGATATGATCAGGGGCTTGCTATTCAACTTCCCACTTCCTCATTCCATGGAATGCACGAGGGCAAGTCAAATGGTCATTGAAAGTTATTGATAAAAAAAAAAATGGTCATTGAAAGTTGGTTAGTTACGAGTAATGAGTCAAATCAAATGGTCATTGAAAGTTGGCCGAAAACCAACTCCCACAATTTGTGGGCCTCTTTAATTATACGGAAAAATGCCAAATCACACCCCAATTGGATTCAAATTACTTGGGCCTCTCTTTTACAAAAAAAATAAAAAATAAAAGTAATTAATGTAGCCCATTAATTTGTAGCGCAAGAACCTCATTTATACTGGCACAATTCAATTAAAGATTAATTAAATGGCCCTTCAACAAGGCCCATAATTTGGTCCAAAAAATGAGTACAAACAGGCATCCATCAAATCTTCTAGTCCTCTAGGGATTTACCCTACTAATATGGCCGAAGAATTTGCAGTGAGGCTGGCAAATATCGTTAGTCTGTCTAGGATGAGACTGGCCAACTTTTCTTTCTGCAGTGTAAACTACTGTTTTCGCGTAGAAACACCGAGAGAAACCACAAGCGCCTGGTGTGGTTTGTGAGATCGGCGTGCCATGATTTTTCGCTACAGTCCGAGTGTGATGGAGGCCTGTGAGCCTTTTCTGACTTCGTTAGTGCGATTGCGTGCAACCCTCAAAGGGTGGAGTTGCAATATGGCTCGTGGTTTGCATGCGAGTGATGACTTAACAATTTCCCAACCGTTGTTGAAAAATGTAGAGCAACGAGATAAAATGAAAATCAGCTTTTATTAAGGAAAATTAACAAAAATGGAGTACAAAGGGTCAAGAACAAGATCTAAGACTATGTTAGACTTGTTGAATGACTAAGAACAAAAGAAACCAATGAAGTTGAAGTCTTCAACGGGGTTGAATGGCAGCAACGAATTGAGGATCTTTGAGTGTAAGTCGAGAGACTTGGATTGATTTCAACCATGAGGTTGATGGCTGTGGAACTCTTTTCCTATCTTCAATTCTTCTATTTATAGGGACAAGGTTGAGAATGTTGAACTTTGGCGCCAATTCCATCCTTGGCTGAGACGACGACACGTGGCTCTCTCAACTACTGCTCTCATTTTGATGTTGCCACATGTCCCATGTCTTCATATTTCCCTCCACTCGTAGCGGTTATGGGAAGTTAATGGAAGTTATGCCTCCATTTTGGCGGAGAAAGGGCCTTAGTGTCAACCGTTTGGCCTCCTATTTTTATGGGCAGTGGGATTATGGAGTCCGGATAGGGCTATGGCATCACGCCATGTGGCATAACCGCCCTCCTTCTTCCTCGCTAACAAGGTCTTTACTTGTATTTTTATTAAGATTATTGATAATTATCTTCCTTTATTGTAGGAGAAGATAATGGCAAAGGGTTTCTTTTATCCCTTCACATTAGTGGCCACTTCTATCCAAACATGGCCCTAACGTATTCTAGGAATTCTCTCGGCCTTAATCTCGGAACATGGGCCTTATGGGCCACGACCATTTGCAGGCCTTCTTATTTTCCAGCCCACAAAACCTAATCTGAGTCCTTTAGGCCTAGTCAGGACTTTGTGCCAAATTTGGGTGTAAACAACTACTAAGCACCCAGGACCTTAGGAAGAAGGGATCCCAACATTGCTTTTCTGACGATAAGAGATGCATGAAGTAATGCCATCTCCTTTTGCATCTATGTCGCACCCTTCAATGGGTGCTCGATCAGTGGAAACTTACATGGTGGATCTCATCGACAACTTGTCTGTATAACATGGGAGGTGAAAGGGAGAAAGAAACAGAAGAATTTTCCAACATATCGATCAGTGTTGATAGTCCGGTCGTCAAGTCTGTCACGCCCACAATTTTAATAACCGAAATATAAACATAATCCACATAGGATAAGTCAAAGTCATACACATCTCCATTGAAAAGTCAAAGTCAATTATACAATTCCAAAGTCAAAGTTTAAATGAGTTTCTAGCCAAGGGTACCCATACCCATATGCATAAATATCAAGGTCTTAAAATTATTACATAAGTTGAAATTGTCAAAAGATTGGAGGAATTAAAGCTACAAAATCATCTCCCAAAAATATACTAAGTATGGAGATGATAAAATAACTTCATGATCAAATAAGCTTCATGTCATGCATTCACACTCCAAGCATCCATCTCATGTGCCTTGCCGAGTACCTGAAAATGATAGGGTGAGCTCACTAGCCCAATAGGAAAACCATTCTACTAACGCTAGGTGTATAAGGATGATAAGTACACCGGAATAAGAACTGACTTGAGTGAACTGAGCAATGTATAATATAGGAAGTTAAAACAAGTGTTAAGTGACCACAAAGTACCCAAGTGTCCAAAAGTATCCGAATGTATCCAAAATCACCAAAGTGTCCGTCATTTTTCTCTTAACCGTTACCAAATCATGTCGTGTGTCCAAAAGCGTGTCCAAGTATCCAATTTTCACTAAACCACTATGTTAGTCATAAAACACTTCATTTCCAATATTTCATAAAAGTATCCATTTTGTTTTTAATAGAGAATTAATCCCTCTTCCGGAATTTGTGGGCTCCGTGCACCCCTGCCGGATTTTGTGGGCTCCGTGCACCCTTTCATAAAACCATTTTCATCCGTTCAAAGCATATCATTTACCAAAACATTTTCATGTATCACATTTCGGTCAAAATGCCACAATTTTCGCCAAAAGTGTCAATCGACTTAAAATAGTGTGAGTCCGATACGTATAACCAAGTGTTCGATGAAATCACGTATCAAAATCTTGGTTTAAAGGTTTCAAAGTGAATTTGAGAGTTATCATGATGCCAAAGGTCGATTATAAGAAGATATGAGCGATTAGGGGCCAAATGGGCATCAAGGAACAAATCGGAACGAAACCGGAAACAAGTGTGCTTGCTGGATTTTCCGCCCCGGCAGCCCCCAATCCCGCCCGGGCAGTCGGGGCAAATTCTGGGCATTCAAAAAAGTCAGATTTTCACCCCTTTGGGTGTGGAATTTCAACCCAAGTCCTATTTTGATGATTTAAGCATAAATTTGAGATGTCAAGCAACAAATAAACATGGACGGAGAGTAAAACTACCAATTGAGCATTTCAACAAATAATTTCATAGATCAAGATCAAAATTGAAAGAAAACCCATTTTAATGGTGGATACTAAAAGTTAGGAGAAATTGTGAGCCAATACAAGAGTATGTGTAACAAATCAACTAAATACAACTAGAGGGAGTAGAAATTTGTTCCCTACCTCAAGGATTGAGCTTGAAATGAGTAGGAAATGCAAAACCCTAGCCTTTGAGACACTCCAACCGAAATAGGCTAGCTCCAACCAAAACCACGGAGATTCGGACTCCAAAACATGCGTAGAAGTAGGATATGAGGTTGAATCTTGAGTTTGGGGAGTAAGAGGGGTGGATTTTGGTGAAGATTTGAAGGAGATGCTTGAGAGAATAGAGAGGGAGAGAGGGCCGGCCACAATAAAAGAGAGAGAGAGAGAGGGCTGATTTGTTCAAAAAAAAGGGCTTACACTTGTGTATATACACACACCCCTTAAGTTCCAAATGCATTTTAAAAACACCCAAAAGCATTCTACTACTATCATATTGACCCACATTACATTTTAGAACATTCCTCACTTTTCCCCAATATTATTTTCGGAAAATTATTTAAAAACACTGGTCCTTACAAAGTCCAAGCTAGGATCATGAAAGACCTCAGGGCTTAGCTTGCATCAGTACTTGGAGGAGGATTAAGAAGTCTGATAATAATAGGCTATTGTTTTCTTTGTCTTGATTGGAATATATGTCGGGTGATTTTGTTTCTTAGAAATTTTTTTGTTCCTAGTCTTGATGGCTAGTGGGTGGTTGGCTGCTTTTGTTGTGCTATTTCCTCATAACATCAAACATGTATAGGACATTTCCCAATCTCACATTCTTTCTTTCTATCTCATCCAAATCCAAACATTATGAAGAGAAAAAGCAATTCTTCCTTTTCTCAAATATTAACCAATGGAACCATCTTTCCGAAGTACCAAAAAGAAAAACCAATGGAACCATATTGCAAAATTAAGTAGTTCAATCTCACCTTGAAGTCTTGGCAACCTCACGAACCAGCCTTTGGAATGGTCATTTGGAGCATCCCAAATCTTGGCTTAAAAAATGGGAATGTCAAATTTTTTGAAGGACTTGTGTGGAAATTTGGAATATAAAGATTTGACATCTTCAAGCATACTCCAACCAATGTCTCAAACTCATTTTACTTTATTTCTTTCTCGTAATTTGTCAAGTTTTTTTTTGGGTCAAGATTGAAGTTCTCATTCAATACAGTAGCCAAAGAAAAAAATTTGACTTCAAATGACAAATTTGATATGAGAGAGGAGATGCTGAATAATCTAAACAACTAAAATTCTTTACGTTGAAGATTTTGTACCAAGTTTAACTAAATTAGCTAAATATCAAGCAACAAAAACGTATTTTAAGTTTTCTTACTCTTATGACAATTTGGTTTCGAAGTTATATTACTTTCATTCTTTCTTTCTTTCTTTTTTTAATTTACTAAGAAGATACGTAGGGTCTCCTTTTTTGAGCTTCCCTTGGCCCTAGGTCCCTAAAAATCTCAGAGTCGGGCTTGCTCAGATAATTGATATTCATTTACTATTTCTTCTTAATCCTAGAGAAAATTCGAGATCAAAGAGTATAAAAAAAAAGGGTTCTCATATTTTAGTATACTACTCTCCTTTTGAGGTTATTGTACAATCTTATCATAGAAAAGGAGAATCATAAAAACAAAATCAACCAAGCCTAACTGGTCATGACATGTAAGAAATTTTCGTAGAAACTCATTTTACGAATGGAAAATACTCATTAATCATGAAAGATGTACCACAATGTTAGTGGCACTATCAAGGAACATGCAAGAAATTGGAAGTGTTGTGGAACTCCATGGAAATATGATATTAAGCAGAGAACTGGAGTAACAATTTTTGAGTTTGCGATCCTAAGATTCTTTATTTTGATTTCATGTCACCTAAAATTTCCTATGTTCAACAATTAGTCAGACCTATTTCACCGCACATCTAGCTTCCATTTCCCTACCTAAGTGAACGGCCACAAAGGGTACACACCTTCCGGGCAGTACGATGATGAATCGACAAATAGCATAGCAATTAGCAATGATGCCAAACCAAAAGATCATTGGACATATGCCAACCAATCCACAAGATGTTGAAGTGAATCTTTTACCACTTCAAAACTTGAGTAGGGCACCCAAAAAAACAAAACTTGGGAGGGTGATTAGTTTTTGTTCCAAACAAATCTTTGGTTGGTGAACCTATATAATTTGCAATGTGTAAAAACAAATTTAAAACTTGAGTAGGGCACCCGGGCTCATTAGTACCGATTAAGTCTCTCGTCCTCTAGGGTCCTAGAGAGGGCATTTCACCTGCCTTGTTTAATAGCATCATGGCCACGGGGTCATTGACTCTGCAAATTTTTCCAGATGAACCAAATGATGAGAATTGTGAAAACAAAAGAGTGATGCATTACATGGCTACGAGCATGCACGAGACATTTTATGGAATTAATGAATGACGAGAATCATATACTAAAAAGAGCAATGCGGTCACAAGTGTATGAGCACAAACAATGATACAAATCAAGTAGGCAGGAAATTCGACTCACTAGTCACAATATTTGGTTGAAATCTTTCTACATGAACAAATTCAGTACGAAAAAGTTTTGTAGTGGCCAGAATTATGTTTTCCTTAAAGGACCTAACAGACCAACATCCATACTAGCCTCATCCAGCAGGAGGACTCACTGTTAGGCGGATTCATCCGTCAGGTGGACTCATAGGCTAGGCAGATTTGCCAAACGGTGCACCCTTTGCCTAACCGAGCACACTTTGTTGAACCGAGCACACTTTGCCAAAACAGGCGCTCTTTGCCAGAACCGAGCACACATTGCCGAGCCGATGGGTTCTAGGACACTTGCAATGGGCCAAACCGGTGGGTTCGAACCTAGCTGAGCAGACACTACCGAACCAGTGGGTTTTGGGGGTCGTTGTCACGCGTGCCTAACGTGTTAGATACGACATCAGGCAGCATGGGCAGGGATCACGTGATAGACCGGGTAGTTCTCCAAGACTCATTGACTTATTAGACGTGTCAGATGTGCCTTCCCGGTCGGAACCCCCGGTCGGTTAAGCGCTAACAATGTTGCTACATGCACAGGCTAGGTGGGGTCCTTAGGAAAATCAAAGGCTAGGAGAAGGCCTCAAGAGGACAAAACAAGGTGCATCTCTCCTCAGATTAGTCAACTTTTGTCTCTCTCGCTATAACAACGACAACGAAAAGAAGATCTTATTTGTAAGAAGTAGTTTGGTTGGTTGGTTAATTGGTCACACTTTCTTCATGATTTTATTCATGAAGTTGTTGGAATTCATACCGATCATAAAAATTTGGGTAAGAAAGAACTTTTTTGAATCTTAAGTTCAATTAAATTAAGGAAAATTTATCGAAATGGTCCCTCTAGTTTAACCCCAGTCTCGATTTCGTCCCCCACCTTTCAATTTCACTCTAACGACCCCTGCAGTTTCAATTTTGGTCGAATTGAGTCCAAAAGTTAACTTCCGTTAGTAAAGTTAACGGAAATCCCAATTTGGGGGTTTTTTGAGGAGTAGAATAGACATTTTGCCCTCCCTCTTGCCCAATAACAGACCCTATCTCCTCCTACCCCTTTTTTACCCTCTGCAAATCTCAAAAAAAAAAAAATCACTAAAATTATAAAATTGAGAGGCAAAAAAAATTCACCAAAATTCACCCTAACAACTCATGCATACAACACACATTTTGGTGATTTTTTTTTTTTGAATTTTGGTGAATTTCTTTTTCTAGTTTAAAGTAGAGGGACCATTTCGATAAATTTCCCTTAAAAATAGATAAAAGTTGATCTATTTCGCTTATTGGAGAGGTGAAAAAACCCTCTACTTTTCATTACAAAACCAATAAACCAGAAAAAGATGAATTTGTGCTTGTGGAAATTCTCGAGGAAGCGGAGATAAAAAAGAAAACCCTCTATTTTGTGAACAATGTATAACAATCTATTCCTATAGAATATCTAGGAACAGGTATAATAGTCAGAAATATTGGCAAATTCTTATGGAGTTCAAAAAAAGAAATAGAAAAAGGGGGTCAACGGGGACAATTTCATCTCTATCGAATTTGAATATCAGAATAGTGGATAGAGTCATTATTCAATGCGTCAGGTCCACTTACTTTTTTTATTTGTTGATTTTGAATATTTACAATGGCTTTGATTGGCATAATGTAAAGTAGGGATATTTGTAAGCCTACTTGGGTAGAATTCATAGCGATCATAAAAATTTGTTACAAATTTTTTTGTTCCATAGGTTAAGGAACTTCGCCAAAAATGCTTTGAGTCTCATAGTCGTACTTATGTCTTGTTTTCGGGTATTTTAGTAACTTTCTCTTTATTTTGCATTTTTTTATTTGTTGCCTTAGGCCTAATCTCGTAGCGTTGATTAGCTGGCATAAAGTTACTAAGCCTTTCACTAAGCCAAACTACTGCTTACAAATAGTTTGGCTGGTTGCATGGTTAATTGGTCACACTTTCTTCATGATTTTATTCATGAAGTTGTTGAATTTTTTTTCTATTTCTTTAAGTATCTCTTCTAATAAGTAATAATCTGAAATCGTTGGCGAAAGGGCTTAGGCGGAGCCCCTACGCGCCTAGGCAAAGGCCCCAAGCGAGATTCGTCCTAGCCGGTCGGGTAGATAAGAGTGCTCGAGTGGAGCGCTTAGGTGAAAGGGCTCAGGCGGAGCCCCTACATGCGTAGGCAAAGGCCCCAGGCGAGATCCATCCTAGCCGGTCGGCTAGACAAGAGTGTTCAAGCGGAGTGCTTAGGCAAAAGGGCTCAAGTAGAGCCCCTACACGCCTAGTAGGCAAAGGCCCTAGGAGAGATTCGTTCTAGCCGGTTGGCTAGGCAAAAGCGCTTAGGTGAAAGGGCTAGGCGGAGCCCCTACGCACCTAGGAAAATGCCCCAGGCGCATCCTAACCAGTAGGCTAGGCAAGAGAGCTCAGGTGGAGCGCTTAGGTGAAAGGCTCAGGCGGAGCCCCTACGTGGCTCAAGGGTTCACAGGAGCTTCACCCCGGAATTGATGCTCCCACAAGTTTAAAACAACATATCATTCATCAACGATAGCCAATCATGTTTTTATGCATCTACACTCGAGTCATATGACTATGCAGCTACATCATTCGACATTCATCATATAACTGAAAGGATAACTATGTTTATTCACAAGTTACAGGGTCATAGCAATACTATTTACCTGAGCATGTGTCATAACTTAAGAACAAAGAGCAAAAAGGGACACGTGCATGAATGAGAAGAAAATCAAACAATGCAGTCATCCTTTTCACATACCCATAGTAGTGATCTTTTATGTTCTGCTGTGACAAGTCTCCTAATTCAGGCCTCTCATGCCTGTAAGGGCACTCAGCACCTCTTTTGCAGTCACCACTTTTCCAGAAACTACAAACTCGTGCTCTGTTTCGCTTGTAATATGGTGTCGTTCTCTGCAGCTCCAAAATGGTATCATTTGGTTGTACCTTTCCGTGTGAAGATTCATAATGTAGACCAGCTCCCACCTTCAAATAAATAGAGTCATTTTAAGTACTCCTACATAGCTCAGGGAGAATAAGAAAAAGCACTGACCACATGACATGAAATGAATTAACACAATAGAAAATTAGGAAATTAACATACTCATAACCATAGATTTAAATATCGGCCGAGACGTCTCGTATCGGCCGATACGTACCGGTATTTGGGACCTCCGATACGGATACATGCCGATATCTCGGTGTGAGGAAAAATCGCACCCTGTCTCGGCCGATACCCGAGACGTATCAAAATTCTGTTCAAAATTCCTATAGTGGCCAATACTCATAACAAGAGACATGCCCAATATAGACACTAAAGATAGGGGCTCCTTCACTCCCCGATTAAAGGTGAAACAGAACTCGAAATCTTGTATAGGCATGCTGGGATTTTTTTTTTACATAAATCAAGAGGTGTCGTGTTCGTTTCCATTCATAGAATCATAATGTACAAAAGATACTAATCAACATTTCCCACGTCCGTTTATATCTATCCACTGAACTAAAATATATCGTACTACTGTTGGAAACAGAAAGTCAAATTTTACTGTTCTAATGGTAGAACATGAGAAAATCTGGTTTGCCAACTTGTGATGTCCCTTTAGCAGAACTCCTACACATTATCCCTTCGCAGCATGTGTATCAAATTTTCTTCATTTTTTTGCAGTGTTTTTCCCCCCTCTTTATTATAGGCCAGCCAGTAGCCGCTAATAAAGTAACCTGCAGTCATGATCCCCGGCAAAGTATTCCCTATTCACATCACTCTTGGGAATGGACTCGTTGGAATTGATGCTGAGGGCGGTGTCTCGAACCTGAACCGGCAATCCATATTCGAGACCCAAAAGACAAACTTGGCAAACATTTCCCAACTTACTGCAAGTCCGGCAAATTTCATTTTTTTTATATCTTGCATCACGACCAGGCCTCCGCCTAAAATCTGTAAAGGGCCTTGTGCAAATCTTACACCCCTTGCCATAATCTGCTTTAGTTTGCACAACAAATCACATAAACAGATCAAATATAAAGAAAATGTACAAATATTTATGAATTTTTGTATCAAAAAATTAAAAACATTCATGGCATTGATACATAAAATGGCCATTAAAGAAGTAGAGAGAGAGAGAGAGAGAGAGAGAGAGAGAGAGAGAGAGAGAGAGAGAGAGAGAGAGAGAGAGAGAGAGAGAGAGAGAGAATAACACTAGAAAACCGCTTTGTGAACAAAAAAAGGGCTCAAGCTTCCATTCAATATTTCCCGATACATTTATGATTTACCCCGCGAATTCCTATCTAAACAACCAGCTGCAATCACATAGGAGCCTGCACGAACATGGGCATTTGCAACTAAAGGCCAACATGTCAGACATAAAATAACAGAGTTCAGCTGAAATTCTCTCTTCCAGTTTTTGGGTTAAGTAAAGATATATTCAATACTTACTAATAAATCTGGCTGTTCCAGTTATTCCTTACCTATTTAGTTAGACATTTTAACCATTCAAATAGTCTGTTGTCACGAATTAACCCAAACTAATAAAAGGTGGTCTTGCGTGTGGACCCTAACAAAAATGAGACTTGATATGAGCAATTTAGTCAACTACTAATAATAAGCAATAAATAAAATCGAGTTAGCCCTATGGACATGGTTTACCACTTTGTTTATCATGGAGCGTTCTAATCAAAACCCTAACAATACAGAAGGAAAATAGAATTTTAGATACGAAGTATAATTCTTGGAGACCAACTAAAATTACAATCTTACGTTAGAATTAAAACCCAGTATTTTAAAGCACTCTATGCGAACATGGCAATATTGCTAAACTTAATATAATAATAATAAATATATGTTGCGATTATGTTCGTGCACTATATTTGAGTATCATAATTCATATGGACCGAATCCTTAGAAATTGTGAATATTTTATGAGTTGCCCTAGTATTTTTTTTTTATCGGCAACAAAGATTTTATTAATAACTCGACAATGGTACATTGAGCTAGTATAGGATTGTTCAATATATCCCACCAAGAGTTCCTCCAACTACAGAAAGCTATTCAGGTTGCTATTGCTGTGTGTGTGTGTGTGTGTGTGTGTGTGTGTGTGTGAGAGAGAGAGAGAGAGAGAGAGAGAGAGAGAGAGAAGAAGAAGAAGAAGAAGAAGAAGAAGAAGAAGAAGAAGAAGAAGAAGAAGAAGAAGAAGAAGAAGAAGAAGAAGAAGAAGCAGCAGCTTAATTCAGGTGGTGTGCCCTTTTGGTGTGAACTATGAGCCCGTAATGCTGTACATGGCATAATATGGCCATTTTATTTCAGTTTTCTGGATTTTTGTTGGCTACTTGCCAACATTCTTTGTGATTTTCCCTTTTGGGTCCTTGTTGGCGCGTGAATATTAGAATTGGTGGTTGTCCTTTTATGTCGTAATGCCTTTTCCTTGGATCCCTTTAATTATTGTAATCCGTTTTTAATAATAAATAAATTTTCTTTTGCTAAGAAAAAAAAACTACTATGGGCACACCAAAATAGTGGAGCTTATCACTTCACCACCTATGTGGTTCTTCATGTGACATAAAAGCTTTACAATATGTGGGACATGGTAAACTTTATGGGGCCGTTTATTTGGCGGGATTAATAATAAAGAGGTATTTAAACTCACTCAATAGATAATCATCGAATTAATAATACCATATATGCTCCTATACCATTAATTATATCCCATCTTTCATTATCTTGGAGGTGAAAAAATTGGTTCAATTATGACACATCTCATCTTTGAGGCCTCATTTGGTGCCGGTTGTAAATTTTAGCAGATTCGTAATATGAGAGATTGGAATCGGGATTGGCAACGAGGTGCTTTAGACTAGAATAGAAGGTTTGGTAATAACTTGTTTGATTTTTTTTTTTTTTTTTTTTAATAGCTTTGGGGATATATGTTCAAATGTCAAAATTACTCTAGGCTCAGTTCACTTGCAAAATTCATTCAACTACAAATACATGATTAAATTGTTTTAAGATGGAGTAACATTTCAATTTTTTCACAACACAAGCATATAACAAACCAGATAAAGGTCCCGTCCACTAAGCTTGGTTTTTTGAGGGTTTTTTAGTTGATGTATGTTAGGAGACGAACATGTCTCGTATTGTGTAATTAAAAGCCAAAAAGTCTAGAATCCACTTAGTGGAATGAGGCCAAAATAGGAGCGTAAACGTTCCATGTTATGAACACACCCCAAAGACATGCACCGTATGTTGAATTATTTAAGATCATGTTGGATTTTTTTTCCTGAAATATTTCATTAGTAAAGAGAAAATAAGTACATTAACCTAGAAAAATGGCCGAGCGGACAAAAATAATTTAAAAACAAAAAATTAACTAGAGATGAAACATGAAATTATTGGAATGTGGCAATCTGGGGGCACAAAAGACCTTTCACACACATGAACTCCGGATTGGACTAGGAGTAACCAACCCCCATGGGTTTCCTATAACCTCCATTTTGGGTCTATACCAATCCAAATGGACTCTAATCTCCCTTTTCAAATCCGGACCAGTTTAATATGTGATATGTCGACCATCAACTCACATGATATTAAATTAATTATTTTAGGGAGAGAAGCTCATTACAGTAGCTTGCTAGCTGCCTAGGCTTGGCGCACGCCACTTTCAAAAAAAAAAAAAAAAAAAAAAAAAAGCCCTCAGTATTACTTGTAATAACCCGAAATTTCGTAAATACAAATTTTGATTTATTAATTCGAGTATTTAATTTTAATATCGTGAATTGCAATAATTTATTATTTAGTTTAAATAATTTAAATAAGAATTCGTTTATTTCATTTTATCAATTTTCCGCGCCGTAAATCAACACATGCACACCGGGTATTACACCGTCTCTCGTCCGGAAAACCCTACTAATCTCTCACCACACATTTTGTCCCCTTAAAGCTTACACAATCCCATTTATTTCCCAAAATGGAATATATTCCATTTTTGGAAGCCTTAATGGCTAGTTGACTTATTTGGACTTCTTTTTCTAATTTTGTCCTAAAGTGTAACACCTTTCCTACATCCTATTTTAGATTTTTGTGAGATAAAGAGAGGGAGAGGGAGTGGACGGTTGGGAGAGGTAAAAGGGGAGATAAATTATTTCCCTTTCCGCGTAACTTTACGGGCGTGTCTCCGTACACACTTTCGCCCGCATTTCGGCGCCGTTTTTCTTGTAAAATCCTAAGTTTCGTACTTTTTGTATCCTTCTAATTATTAGAAAGACTACCTAGGAATTTTCGAACACATCCATTGTTTCCTTAAAGTTAGTAGCCCTGTATTTATTTTTATAGTACACTAGTTTGTATTTTTAGCGCACAAAACTAACTTTAAGGGGTATTTTTCGTCTCATAAAGAGGGAGTATATCCCCTAATAAATGGGAGGGACACATCTTGTTCTATTAGAACCTAGCTAAACCTAGCCACATATGGCTATTATAGTTGACTTAAAGTTACTAGTATAAGCCTATATATGTATGTATAACTATAACACCCCATGACTAGTTTTGTGCGTATAACTAGTACCCAAAATTCCCCACAACAAGTTGGCTAAGCACAAACCCAACGAACCTAGACGCTTTAAGTCACTTCTTACGAACCTACAACTCATTTCTCATGGACAAAACCTAGTGAGAGTTGACTTTATCCTAAACTACCTATTAAAGCCTACATTTTACTATTACATAAAGTCTTTTTGGATACTTATAGGAAGAGGGGGAGGCCAGCCATTTTTTTTTTTACTATTACATAAAGTCTATTACATAAACGTGTTGTGCGGAACGACTAGTTTTGCCTATAAATAGCAAGCTTCCTCATTTGGAAGTTCACACCAAAATCCTCTCTTGCCATCTTTGTAGTAAACTTGTGTTCTTAGGAGAAAACCCATGAGTTCTTCAAGTTCTTTTTGAAACTCGACATTCAACCACCACACTCCACCACCCTTCGATCTTAGAAAAGTAGAAAAGTAGAAAAGTTAGCTAGAAGGCGTTCGAGCGGAGGTCGACTAGTCGTTACGCCGCCATAATCCAACTAGCTTATCGGCTTCCAACTAAACATCGGAATTAAGGTAGATACTATATCCTAACTTTAAATTATTATTTCATATTTACTTTTAAATTATGTCGTTATAATGCTTAAACATGATTAGAAATGACTAGTCGTGATTATGGTGGATAATTAGTGATAATATGAAAAGTTACTCCTTGAAAACACACATAGTCATTATAATGCACGATTTGAGATCGAGTTTTGAAAATACGCAGTTATAATTTCCGCATGAAAATCAACCTTTCAAAATCACGCTTTATAATGCCCGAATGAAAATCGACTTTTCGGAATTTCGCCATTATAATGCCCAACTGATTTTTGGAAAGTAGCCGATTAAACTTTTCTTAAAGCAACTTCAAAATGTTTTGACTATATTTGGACTATGAGATAACCCAAGGCTAACACCCTTGAGGGTCTGTGAAAAAAGACAAGATTCGCACTGTCTAAGAAAGGAATGGTGACAGTAACTGGATTCGTCCGACCATCCGGCCTGGGACTCTCCTAGTTATCTCATTTGTCTAAAGAAAGTCACCAATGAGATTTCAAACTTGAAGTGACACGGTTATCGAGAAACGATTTGAACCATAAGATTTTACGAGATTCATAGCATATGCACGTTTCACGAGACGATACGATACAACACGTTTTATGAGAAAAGATACGATTGATTTCACGACGAGAAATAGAGATGAGAATGAAAATGAGAATGATGATTTGATGAATGATTGATATGGTAGTGCCGTTTGAGTACCGCTCCAGTTCCGTGGGGAGAACTTGGTGGTTAGGACTCAGCGGTACAACACGTAGTGGGCGGACCTTATAAATAGACAGGTTAAGTTCAGTGATATAAGACGACCGGTACTATGTCGTGTGAGACGCGAAGTGGACGGACCTTAAAAATAGACTGGTTAAGTTCAGTGATATAAGACAGCCGGGACTTCGAGCGGAAAGATTGGTGACCATTAGAAAGGGTAAGTAGAACAGGTTAATAACTTTCGAGTGATGGGAGATGAATGAAATTTGAAGAAGAATGTTGATATGAGAATCTGATACGAGATACTGACACTGTACTTTGATTCTGAAAGTGATACGAGACACTGATATATTACACTGCACTCTGATTTGATTGACACTAATATTTGGACATGCATGAATTTACTGTAATATTCCGCCACCTACTACATTGTTCTAGAATTGTCAGTTTAAGGTTTGGGGTAGAACTATCTACTGGGCGTCTCGCCGTCTCCGCTCACGGTGTTGCACTTGTGTGACCCTGGCATAATATCATGATGTTGCTTTACGACTCCGACGTATTATGCTAGATTATCACAATGAATAGGAGGACTATTACGGAGAGCGCGAAGCCGAAGGAGCTGCCGAGATGGAGATCAACCAGGCGGAGGAATTTGCAGAGCCGTAGAATTTACCCGGTCTGCCTTTTTGTTATCTGTGGAGGACAAATTATTTGTTATAGACTTTTTATTATTATTGTTACTGTTTAAATATTTCGGTTGTAATAATAAAAAACATTTCCCAAAATGTGGGGCGTTACATTACTAATCCAAGTTGGCAATTGTCACACCTGGTGTCAAGTTTGACAATAAGCAAAAATCTGTCTATTTGTGGTTTCTTCTCCAAAAATGATGTTCATTTAATAGTTGAACTGCTACCATTGATCAGACGACATTACTAGCTGTAAGTTTGTATTATTGCTTACTGCGTTGACGAGTAATCCTTTAGTTCGGAGCACAGGCATGTAATGCACGATCACTCTAGAACCAAATATTTAGGAGAGTCCATACATTTATTTGTAGCCCCCACAAAAAAATTTAATGTGGTGTAAGAATAATCCAGACCAAGAATTAAGATGATGTAAAGCTTTTAGGAACAACAATTAATGGTTCTTAATTTACGGCAAACTCATGAGCATGCACTGACTAATTGTACATTAATAATTAGGTAAATGGCCGCTCTACTGTGTAGCTAAGAGTTAAGATGATGTAAAGCTTTTATTAGGATACAAAAATGGTTCTTTACGGCAAACTTATGAGCAAGCCTATTATGAGGGCAAGCTGCCAATCACATGGCTCGTCTGGCCTCTTCATGTTATCGGTCCAGCAAATCCATACTTCCTTCCTCCAAAACATAGTGTTATTCGGTCCGTAAAAACGCGAACCTAAAAAGGAATATTTTTGTCAAAAGAATTTATAAACTTTTGTTACAAATTAAAAAGATCTCATTGATTCTAAAAAAATGAGGGGAAAAGGTTGAATTTTCTTCATTCAATGATGTATATAGTTATTTTAGTTCTTGATCGTTTCGTGGATGGTAAAATCTTTTGGGGAAGAAGGAAGTAAAATTTTCCTACACTTAACATTTTTTGATTCATCTTTACGAAGGAAATAAAAGTAGAAAAATATGACCAAATTTAATGGTTCAAAAAAACAATACTCCTCCTAAAGAAATACTAATTGTCTTTGTATTTAGTGAACTTTATTTTTGAATTTATTCACAATTTTTTAAAATCCCTCTCATCCAAACAAATCGGAAAAAAAAAAATTACACAAAAATTAATAAAAGTTCAAAAAATACAAAAAAAAAAAAAAAAACTTGAAAATCATTTATTCCAAAATTCTTGCTTAGTAAACTCTTCAACTCAACCAAATTTTAATGAACATGTGTGAAGGTTAAGTCCCACATTAGATAAATGTAAAGATGATTGGACTTTAATATACAATTGGGTGACTCACCACCACTTTTTAAGTGGATTTGAGTCATTTAATGTATATTGGGCCCAACGAATGTGGTGGACTCCGTGGATACTCCCCAGAAGTTTGAGCCTTGTGTATGCCGCCACAGCGAAAAGGATGGTGGGATCGATGTCTGACCAAAGGCAAAATTAGATTTCCAAAGACAGCATTTGTGGAATGCATTTCTTCACAATTTAGATTTCCAAAGGCAAAATTAGGGGTGGCTAAAGTTATGCCCCAGTTTAACTCTATTATAAAAATAATTATGGCATCAAATAAATCTCATTAATTCCTAATTTGGTCAGACATGAAATACGAAGTGGGACTTGGATATATCTTATTATTCACAGTTGTCCCACACAACTAGATCTCGATCTCTGACCCTTTCAATGAGATTACAATAATATATATAGTTCCATGAATTATTAGTTGGTTGAGGAGCTATCAATTCACTCGGATTTCAAGTCAAACACGGGATAACGAGACTGTTTTAATTTGCTCTTTTCTCGTCTCATAAAGTTTATTATCTCTACCGTCTTTTTTTTCCCCGTAATTCGTGATTTTTTAGCAAATTTATGTTATATATTTTTTTTAAAAATTTAAAATATTAAAAAAATTGACTACAGACTTAAAAATACACAATTTTATGCAATCGTTTTTATCTTAAAAGCTTATCTCAAAACTGATTAGCAAACAAAACTGATGCAGACCAATATTGGAAGTATTTTAGATATATATGAATTTTATTTTATTATTTTATATTAGTATTTTAGTAGGTGTGTTTTATTTAATTAAGATTTTACTTTCCCAGTTTGTTTTAATGTAGTAGGAATATTTATTTCTATATCTTGCAAGGATTATTCGAATTAGGAAATTAGGGATCTTAGAGTAATTAGTTTCCTAGCTAGTTTAATGTTTCCTTTTTTCTTTAATCCTTTATTAACCAGGATTCAGCTTCCTGTTTTGCTGTTTCATTTTCGATCCTAGTTTCTAGTATAAAATAAGTTGTAGGGTGACATTAAAATTTGGTTGTTTATGATTAATGAAAAACTTAGTATTTACTCAATTATCGTTTGTTCATAGAGGGAGTACCTCTTGTTTAGATTTGTTCAAGTTTATTCTTGCAAATAGTTTCGTAAAAGGAGGCTTCTCACTGCATAAAAAACAATCTATGTATTTGCATGCAAGCCGATCCTAACTAAACTATCCTGTAATTAATTAGTTTACTGGTTAGAATATCTCCAATTCTTACCATTTTCTCAAGCCGAACTGGAACAACCACCACCACACCCAACCTGCACCATTTTGCCTACCCCTTTTGAATTTTACCATTTTTTAGTCTCCAAATGACTAAATGAGGGGATACCCAAATCCATGTATACCATTTTTTCTCAACACTTCTTCCACTTTTGATTATTTATAAATGTGCTATTTTGATCTGAATTTTGGAGGCAAAATACAACAGCACTAGATTTTGATAAATAAATAAATAAAAAGTTCAGAACTGGAAGGCATATCCCAAATGAAGTTTTCGACCCAATATTTTCACTCAAATACGGATAAAAATATGGGTCATCGAGATTTTTTTATTTTTTTATTTTTTGAACGGCATCGGTGAAGGAGGTGAGTGCAAATTTGTTACCCTCACCATGATTACCAAAAAGTGTATTGATTCCGTAGACTTCATATATTTTCCACTAATAAGAGTGAATTTTGTTCACTCTCTCCAAAACTAGATCTGCCGCTTGGGGGGGGGGGAGGCGCCGCCCTCCTCCCTCCTCCCCCTAGGCACCCTCTTTCTCTCCCTCTCCTCTCCTTCTACTTCTAGCCTTCTGTCTCCCCATTCCTTATCCCCCCCATTCCTCTTTTTCTCTGATCTTTTCTTTTCTTTTATCCAAAAAGATCGGCAGCAAGTGGTGTTGGACGGCGGCTTTGGAGCGGTGGACATCATCGGCGTCTTGGCTCTCACTTCCGGGTTTTTCTAGGGTCTCTCTACCTTTTGATGAGTGACTCTGCTTGGGGACTCTCGGTCGACGACGAGGGCGGCGTCCTTTGCAGGTTTCCGGTGAGGTCTCTCTGATCTTCTTGTCTTCTCCTTCTCCCCCTCTCTTTTTTTTTCGACCCCCTGATCTTTGGCTATGGTGGATCCTCCTTTTCATCTCTATCATGGTTGCTCGATCTTTCCTTCCAAGTTCATCTCCGGCCGTATCTTTGTTGGGAGTTACGGTTTGGCTTAACAGCATGGTTTTGTGCGGTGGAAGTGGGATCGTCGTGGTCTCCCGCTACGGTTGCCGGTGGGTTCCGTGGTCCTTGCTTAACGGCTTGTGGAGCTTCCGAGATAGTTTGGGTTGGTTGTCGTTCGGCTCTGCCATTTTCGCGGTTTTTCCAGTGGTGGTGCGGTGGTTTGAGGTGGTGGTGGCCGACGGGTGTGTTGGTGGCTATCAGGAACTTTGGTGGCGGTGAAGGATGATGTTTTGCACTTGGCTGGGGATTAGGTTTAGGGTTTTCTAGGGTTTGGGCCTTGCCAACTTTTTTGGGCTTGGTTTTTCTTTGTACTTCAATGCTATATTTGGGCTTTGTTGGCCTTTCGGGTGTTATTTTCATTGTTTTATCAGGGCTTTCAGGCCCATGGGTGTTTGGGCTTTGCCCTTTGGGTGCTCCAACCTTTGGTTGGATCTTCTCGCTTGATGTAACCTTTGTCGAGCCTTTTTTAATAAAATTTTTGTTGCCGATCAAAAAAAAAAAACAAATCCGCACTCCATGGAGATTGACCAAACAAATTACTCCTAATCAAATAATTAGGACAAAATACTTTCACCTGTGATGAGTGCTTAGGTCTGTGTCATTTTGTATGAAAATCAAACAGTACTCACAAGGTTTGAAAACATTTGAACCCAGCCAGCCATATCCCTTTCGTGATGATCGTCTACCTGATGAAGAAGCAAGTGTCGGTGAGTTGACTAACATCACCCTCTTTGAAGTACTTATTTCACAACTCCAATTTTGACTCTCTCAAACATCTCATCCAATTTTGACTCTCTCAAACATCTCAAACGTCACATTGCAATATGCAAATTGCACGCATTAATGGCTACTGTATAATGGAGGCCTAGTTCAGTGCTGTTTTAGTAAGTGGGGCCGTGGCCTATAAAAGGAGACTTTTGTTTGATTGCAGAAAGACACAGCAAGGCAAAGTGAAGAAGTACAGTGAGAGAGAAGCATTATCCAGGCTGCGTAATTCATCTAGCTAGCAATGTGTGGTGCTTCTCATAAAAAATGGGGTTGTGTTTCTCTTCTTTTCTTGAGCATTGTTCTGCATTTGAGTGCACTCGCTCTTGGATATGGTGGCGATTGCGGCTGGTTTGGTCGAAGAGGTTGTGGCGGAGGCGGCTGGGGTGGACGTGAAGGTGGCGGACGTGGTGGTTGGGGTGGACGCGAGGGCGGTGGACGTTTTGGTGGTGGTGGGGGGCCGGGAAGAGGTTATGGTGGAGGACCTGGAGGAGGTTATGGTGGGGGTCCTGGAGGAGGTGTTGGTGGGGGCGGTGACCTTGGTGGAGGTGGTGGAGGCGGTTCAGGTCAAGGTGGTGGGTTTGGAGCTGGGGGAGGTGTAGGTGGCGCTGGGGGAGCAGGAGGAGGTTTGGGTGGTGGTGGTGGTGGAGGCGGAGGCGGTCTTGGGGGTGGTTTGGGTCAAGGTGGCGGATTTGGTGCTGGGGGAGGTGTAGGTGATGGTGGTGCAGGAGGAGTGGGTGTCGGTGGTGGTGGAGGTGGTGGTAGTGGAGGAGGAGGCAGTCTTGGGGGTGGTTCTGGTCATGGTGGTGGGTTTGGAGCCGGTGGAGGTGTCGGTGGTGGTGCAGGAGGAGTGGGCGTCGGAGGCGGTGGAGGTGGTGGTAGTGGAGGCGGCGGTGGTCTTGGGGGTGGTTCCGGTCAAGGTGGTGGGTTTGGAGCTGGTGGCGGTGTAGGTAGTGGTGCAGGAGGAGTGGGAGTTGGCGGTGGTGGAGGTGGTGGTGGTCTTTGGGGTGGTTTTGGTCATGGGGGTGGATTTGGAGCCGGTGGAGGTGTTGGTGGTGGTGGTGCAGGAGGAGTGGGTGTCGGAGGCGGTGGAGGTGGCGGTAGTGTTGGTGGCGGCGGTCTTGGTGGTGGTTTTGGTCATGGTGGTGGTTTCGGAGCTGGGGGAGGCGTGGGTGGTGCAGAAGGAGGTTTGGGTGGTGGCGGTGGTGGTGGAGGAGGTGGTGGAGGCGGTCCTAATGGTGGTTCGGGTCAAGGTGGTGGATTTGGAGCTGGCGGCGGAGTAGGTGGTGGCGGCGGTCTAGGAGGCGGAGCTGGTGGAGGTTTGGGAGGTGGCAATGGAGGTTTGGGCGGTGGTCATGGAATCGGTGGTGGTGGCGGAATTGGAGTTGGAGTAGGTGTTGGCGTTGGAATTGGAGTTGGAGCAGGTGCTGGTGGCGGTATGGGTGTTGGATTTGGCACCGGAGTTGGTGTTGGTGGTGGTGGTAGACGGTAAACCCATGCATGGGGTTCCCTCTAGTCAGGGGCGGCCCCATGTAGGGGCAAGGGGGCAGCTGACCCCCCTGAGCCGGAAATACATATTCTCTGTGATATGCATATTTTTTCGGTTATTTTTGTAATTTTGCCCCACAGGAGTATATCTTGTTGTCTTTACGTTGTGTTCTTTGCCCCACAAAGAATTCACTTGCCCCAAATGTGTTGAAAATTTGTATGTAACTTCATAGGGAACCATCAAACTAAAACGAAGGGACTAAATATTGTAGATTTTTGACCCCCTAATGATAAATCCTGTGTCCACCGGTGCCTCCAGTTACATACCTCCACATGTTTGCATGAGTTTGTTGAGTTCAGTCTCAGCTAAAGAGAGAGTGTTTTTTTGTTATTCCTGCTGAAGAGAGAGAGAGAGAGAGAGAGAGAGAGAATTGAGTTGTTGCATGTTTTACTTTAAACTGTGAATTACAGTAAGTTTGTTAATGCCACACTACAATAATATTATTGCATCTCGTTAATTATGTGAAAAGGTTTCTACCGGTTGCTAAGGGATTTATTGTTGTCATCTACTATCGTCCTCATATGAAATGCGTATCTACTTTTCGAATTGAAATTTTCGATGACTTCTCACATGAGGTGTGACTCATATATGTGTACATAGCTTACTACTAGCCTCAACTCAATGTAAAGAATGACGTTACAAATGACCGTTGAATTGAAAATTTTCTCCTCTATTCTATGTGGAACTAACCCGAAAACATCACATGCATCTTATTTCCCAGCCTTTCTAAATTCTAACCCACAAAATGATTCCATAAGTGTTTCTTTTAAAACTTCAAGTACGATGTAGCTAGGTGCAAAATGCAAATGAAGAATTAAGAAACTAATTTTCTGAAAGAAAAGGACCGGAAAATTATTTCCATATGGACAATATAGTCTGGTAATTGAGTGTCCCTGAATTATTAGGTGGTTTCATTCAAGTTCAAATATATCATGAATTCTTTTTTCTTTTTTCTTTTTTTCTTTTGAGGTTGATTTTGATTACCATACAACTTTTTCTTTTTTTGTTTATATATTGATGATTATAATAGAATCATAAGTGTTGATCCTTAATATTGATGATTTTATTATTATTTTTTACTTTAATCAAAACGTCTATTGAGCTCTGCAGATGCTGGAAGCATATGGGGTCAAGGTCTGGTTTACCACCAGAAGTTTAACAAAAATGATTGTGACACAAACTTTGTGCCACAAACAACCACAACCCCACTCACATGGGGTGTGAGTCCCACATGGGCCCCACGTGCGGACCCCACACCCCATGTGAGTGAGGTTGTGGTTGGTTGTGACACAAAGTTTGTGTCACTATCACTATCAAAAGTTTAGACCCCTTCTCTTCAATGTGTGCCCAGTTAGGTGGAAAGTGATTATCCCTCCAGCCCAAGTTAGGTCACCATTTATTAGGATCTTCTTCGGTTCTTCCAAACTATCCAAGTTTCAAGTGAGAGTTATTAATTTCCTCTATCCTGGAAAACCACTGACCTGTGTGTTAGAATATTATGAATCAAATCGGGACATTCGGAAGGCCTCCTAAGGCAACCGAATGGTCTCTCTTGGATTCATTAAAATTGGACGAAGTAACTCAATGGTCTAGGAGTTACGCGTTTAGGGCACGAATTCATTACGACCATTTCATGAGTTAATATCCACAACCCAAAGGTCTCTCTTGGGTTATGTATTGGCATCCTGTATTCTTTGTTTGATACCAGAATTTGGTATTCCATACTCTTATCCTAAAATTCGTTCTTCAAGAGAGAGGCAGACGCAAGTAGGTTCGCCAAGGCAGTCGATGGTGTTGTTCCGTCAGCTTGTGGTTTAGCCATTTTATCCTGGGAGATTGACATCGATCAGATCCTGTAACAGCCACGGGTAGGTGGCAAATCCGTTCCGTTTTAAGGAGACTGTCGTATCACACAGGACTTGGCTCATGTTCTTCATTACTGTTTGTATCTCTATTTCTGCAATTTCCATTTTGCCATTATAATTTGTCTTTATATATTTTAATGTTAATGAGAATTGTTCTTTGAAATTCTGTTGTTGCCGTAATTTTTCCCAACAATGTGCACAACGCACCTTTTTTTGCACGATTGGCCTTTCTACTGGCTACCAATGCCAAAGTAGAAAGGCCTGATAAACAAATAGATCGCGCTGACAGCAATTAAGCGATTTACTGTAGGATTTTTGATTAAAAAAAAACCATCAATGACATAATTTGATTATAAATTAACGGAAAAACAAAAAAAAAACCCATTAACGGCCAAAAATTTATCACGAAACTCGGTGGCAAAAACTTGACTATCAATTGATGGTCTGTGTATAGGCACGGCAATGGAGTTTATGGGTCACTGGAATATATAGCAATAAGAGGAGTTATTACTAGTTAATCCAACATGTGTCTTTACATTTTGCAAAGTTGGAACCAGTAAGAGTTGGAATGATGATGCATTAGGTTTCTCGACAGGGCCCACCACTAAAGACATAATATTTGGTTTTATTTTATGTCTGTTTGTCTAAATTGTTTGCCCCTACAATTAGACCAATTTTTGCATGATAATTATAATCAAGTTTCTTATTTTTATCATCGCGTTATGGATATTTGTTGATTGTGAGCTTTTCTTTTATGTTTTTATAGTGAATGCATCTTCTATATCTGCAAATTTGAACAACATTCCAACATATTCTCATGGTTTTTTGGGCACTAAGAAAAGAAAGTTCAATCATAAGACTAAGGGAGTTGGAGATGCTGGGACTTCACAAACAACTGTGCAACAGAAACAGGATAAAGGTGTTCCCTGTTTCTTTTGCAAAAAGGCTGTTGGTCATGTGAAGAAAGATTGTCCCAACTATCATAAGTGGCTCGCAAATAAAGATAACCAATTTAGTTTTGTTTGCTGTGAATTTAATTTAGCTGAAGTACCACCCAACACTTGGTGGATAGATACGGGTGCCACTATTCACATAAGTGTGTCTATGAATGGTTGTCTAAGGAGCCGAATACCCAATGATGCCGAAAGGTTTATTTGTATGGGGGATGGCAATAAAGTTCGTGTTGAGGCAATTGGAGTCTATAGACTTAAATTAGAATCTGTTTTTTTATTTGGATCTGGATGAGACTGTTTATGTACCGTCGTTTAGACGGAATTTAATTTCTGTTCCCTGTTTGGACAAATCCGGTTATACTTGTTCATTTGGTAACGGAGGTTTCAGTCTTTTCCAAAATTCAAATATTATTGGTACTGGATATCTAGTTGATAGTCTATACAGGTTAGACTTGGATGCTTCACACTTAAAGTTTAATGAAACTTTACATGTTGACAACTATGGTACAAAGCGAAAATTAATTAATGAGAACTCCTCCGTTTTGTGGCACAAGCGTTTGGGACATATCTCGAAAGAGAGAATTGAAAGGCTTGTGTCAAGTGAAATTCTTGATCCCCTTGATTTTTCAGATTTCAAAATCTGTGTTGAATGCATAAAGGAGAAGCAAACAAACATAAGGAAATTTGGTGCCAAAAGGAGTTTAGACGTTTTAGAAGTGATACATACCGATATTTGTGGTCCATTCCCTACGGCTTCTTGGAATGGTCAACGGTATTTTATCACTTTTACAGATGACTATTCTCGTTATGGGTATGTATACTTGATACATGAAAAATCACAGGCACTGGACGTATTTAAGGCCTATAAAGTAGAAGTTGAAAATCAACTTAATACAAAAATTAAGGCTGTTAGATCCGATCGTGGTGGTGAATACTACGGTCGATATGACGGATCAGGCGAACAACGTCCAGGGCCTTTTGCGAGATACTTGGAAGAATGTGGGATCGTACCTCAATACACCATGCCAGGGACGCCACGTCAAAATGGTGTATCTGAAAGACGAAACCGGACCCTTAAGGATATGGTTAGAAGCATGATAAGCAATTCCTCTTTACCTGATTCCCTTTGGGGAGAAGCCTTAAAGACTGCAGTTTATATCCTTAATCGAGTACCAAGTAAAGCAGTATCTAAAACCCCATACGAGTTGTGGACTGGAAAGAAGCCTAGTCTCAGGCATTTCCATGTCTGGGGTTGTCCAACTGAGGCTAGGCCTTATAGGCCCAATGAAAGAAAATTGGACTCAAGAACAGTTAGCTGCTATTTTGTGGGATACTCTGAAAGGTCAAGAGGTTTTTTAAATTTTATTGTCCTTCCACAAATACCATAATTGAGACGGATAATGCCAAATTTATTGAGGATGTTGAAAGTAGTGGGAGTGCACAAACAAGGAATTTTTTTATTTGAAGAGGAACAAGTTGAGATTCCTATGATTCATGTTGAGACTGTTGAGGTGGTTACACTTGTACTTGTACAAGATGCGGATGCAAACCACCAAACTGATCATGAGTTACCTCCTACTAATACGGAAGAACCACAACAAACTCAAGTAGAGGTGCCACTTAGGAGATCCAATAGGGAGAGGAGTTCAGCGATTCTTGATGATTATATTGTTTATCTCCAAGAACATGAGTTTGATATAGGATTGGAAGATGACCCCATATCTTTCAGTCAAGCCAAACAAAGTGTTAACTCTCTAAAATGGATGAATGCCAAATTGAATGAGTTAAAGTCCATGAGTGATAACGACGTTTGGGATCTTGTCGAATTGCCAAAGGTGTCAAGTCTGTTGGTTATAAATGGATATTTAAAACCAAGCGGGACTCGAAAGGCAATATCGAAAGATATAAGGCACGTCTTGTTGCTAAAGGCTTTACTCAAAAGGAAGGCATTGACTATAAAAAGACTTTCTCTCCGGTATCATCGAAAGACTCTTTTAGGGTTGTTATGGCACTTGTGGCTCATTATGATTTAGAGTTTCATCAAATGGATGTTAAGACTGCGTTTCTCAACGGTGATGTTGAAGAAACCATATATATGGTGCAACCAAAAATGTTTTTCCCAAGAACGACTTGAAATTGAAACAAATGGAAGACATCCCTTATGCATCAGCAGTAGGGAGTCATATGTATGCTCTAATTTGTACGCGTCCGGATATTGCATGCACAGTTGGAATGTTTTGTAGATGTTTGTAAATGATTTGCTCACATATCGGAGAATCTAATTATTGTTGTTGGATATTCGGACTCCGAGTTTGTTACTGCTTGCTATAAAGCAACAAGTAAGCGTTGTGATTGCAGAATTTTATCACCTGGCTTAATACTTTTGGTAACTCTAGAAGCCAATAAGGATTTACCGTGATAACAAAGTTGCTAAATTAGAACAAGAATTTGTCTAAATCAAAGCATATTGACATCAAGTTTCTTGTCATTAAAGAAAGAGTTCAGAATCGTCTTATGTCAATTGAGTACATTAGCACAGAACTCGTGATTGCGGATCCGCTTACTAAGGCTTACCACCTAAAGTGTTTAAGGAGCATGTAGCTCGTACAGGAGTGGTTAGTTCTAGTGAAATATTTGATTAGTGGGAGTTGTGCTACTCATATTGTTAATTATTTGACTTTTGTGGTGATCACTTTTGGTTTAGTGATGATTCTGAAATAAAGTTGCATATTTTCAAATTGTGGTATATACATGAAGTTTTGATTGTATGCGTGGCTAAGGAACTCTGTTGAGTTATAAGGTTGGACTAGTTGGAAATAGGCATGCTAAAGGATCACATTTGCATGTAATTTCTATGCTACACTTCCGTACTTGATCTATGTCATTGAATGCATAGATATTTGTGACCATGGATGGGTCCTGCCATGATAAATATGGCAAAGGCCGCCATGATCCTATATTTGTGTTTTCAATGGACCAGATTGTTTTGAGATTACACTCATAAATTTCGACAATAAAAGTTTGAGCTCTTAAAGTTTACAATGTCTAATATTTGGATGACCTATGTGGCCCAAGTGGGAGATTGTTAGCAATTTTCTGTAGGTGGGCCTACATAGATCATATAATTAGATGTTGTATATTGTCGAATAAGTTTTGAGTGGTGTCGGTACTACCCATTAAGCCGTGATCATTTAATTAATGTTCCCGGGTAATTGACAAATCTCTATTAGTGCGTATTTGGGTTATGTCACGTACATTAAGTGGTACGGACTTATTATTAAGTGTAGAGACCATTTAAGGCCCATTAGGGTTTCATCTATTATGATGGGCTATGATGGAACCAAGGCCTATAAATATGTGGTTAAGTCCCCACTCCAAACCCTAATCTCTCTCTCATACCATCCCATCGCATGTGAGGCTAAGGTCAAGATCAAGAGTAGGGCTTTGGAGTGGAGACTTAACCACATATTTATAGGTCTTGGTTCCATCATAGCCCATCATAATAGATGAAACCCTAATGGGCCTTTAATGGTCTCTACACTTAATAATAAGTCCGT
The DNA here is from genome assembly GCA_016920895.1 of Vaccinium myrtillus. NCBI lineage: Eukaryota > Viridiplantae > Streptophyta > Magnoliopsida > Ericales > Ericaceae > Vaccinium > Vaccinium myrtillus. The sequence goes on along the minus strand of CM029278.1, from coordinate 16,182,631 downwards.
ACCACTTAATGTACGTGACATAACCCAAATACGCACTAATAGAGATTTGTCAATTACCCGGGAACATTAATTAAATGATCACGGCTTAATGGATAGTACCGACACCACTCAAAACTTATTCGACAATATACAACATCTAATTATATGATCTATGTAGGCCCACCTACAGAAAATTGCTAACATTTACCACCATGAACTTTGCAGGTTCAACTTTTACACACTACAGTAATCAAAGAACTTTTAGGCAATTGAAGATTGTCTAGTCACTAACATTGGTGCTAAAATTAGTTAAGGTGTACATAAATTGGCCATTACACTTAGTTATAAAAAGAAAACAAAAAAACCGAATGAAATCGCCTAAAATAAGATGGATTGGAGCGCCCTTTCCCAAACCACCTAGGTGGATCAAAGGGGCTCGAGCTGCTCGACCCATCTCCCATCTTAGAATATGGCAGTACGGCACGAAGCGGGGATGCTGCTGTGCAGTGACGAAAGGACGTCGCTTCGAGGCCAACACGCGGGAAAAAATAAAAGAGCCAAAACGGCGTAGTTTCGTGGTTTTGTACGCGGGAAAAATAATAGCACTTGATCTCACAGGGACGCCGCCGCCGTTTCGTAGTCTGACAACACCGAAAAAATAGCACTTGAAAAAAAGAGCCAAAACGCCGCCATGTCCTTTTGAGCTTCCATGGTTTATCAACCCAAGACTAACCCACGAGCCTGAACATAAACTTGTGGTCTGAAGAAGAAGAAGGAGGAGGTGGAGAATTTCCAGCACAACACTTGATCTCACAGCGATTTCCATGGCTGTAGGGTATAATACAAAGGCTAGGCCATGGACAGGGCCGGTCTTGATATTCTCGAGGCCTAGATGGGTTACAGAGAATTTTGAGTGCATCTATACCCGACTCTCTTTCTTTTTCGAGATTCAAGTTTTGGTGTTTGAGCTGAAAATACAGTATCATATGTTAATGCTCAAGTCAAACTTGCGGTTGATATGTACTAGGGGGTGAGAGTGTGGAATTTTTAAAGGGCGAGTGGTGAATGAGATTTTGAAATAACAATTGATTCAGTTCGAAATCTGAAGGAACAAAAAAATAAACGATTGGCCTTTCTACTGGCTACCAATGCCAAAGTAATCTTGTTATAAGTTGGGTTTTTTTTTTTTTTTTTTGTGTGTGTGTGTGTAAAGATAGGATGGCACTGGTTGTAATGCAGGTTTTTGCTCTGAGGGGGTCTTGTGCACCTAAAAGGAGGATGATAGATACGTGACCTGAATAACATTGCCAGAACTTTGGAATTACTGTTCATATGATTTTGTTGTACTCTGCTTATTGAAGTCATAGATGAAGTATATTGATAGTTCAGGTGAGTTCTTTTTTTTTTAAATAAAATTATGCCGTGGGTCGCACATGTTGTTTGTATATGGTATATATGAAAAAGAGAGTAATAGATTAGAAGGATAGATGTTTGGGATTTCAATTCACTAATAATGAAAGCAATGCAATGCCATGTGGTACTCCCCACAAATAAAAGATCAGCAGCACATTATTATGAGGGCAATCCCTTGTCTCCTGACCTCTTAACAAAAGTGGATGGTAAATATTCCTACTGGATGATTTGTCGCTACATAAATAGTTGGGAGTACCACGTAGAAAATGCCACGTGGTACTACCAAAGCATTGAATAATTACTCCAGGCTTATGGTAATTTACCTTTTGGCCAATACAATGAGCTCCTTCCTCCAATACAATTAACAATTTGTAAGAAGAAAACTTGCATGTTTCTCTTTTTAAGTCGAAGATTTATATTTTCAAGATTTATGACAACTAACATACATAGTTCGCAATCTATCACACATTTTCATACACAATTCAAAATTACGAAATGAAGATGAAGTAACAAACATTGTTAATGTTTACGAACTTAATTTTAACTAAAATAAGGTGTATTTTTTAACAATTTATTAATCTTAGGCATCTGGTCGCGGGCCTTGGCCGCAACCCTTTTCACTAGTATTATTATGAGTGGAAATAGCGTTCCTTGTTCTTCAAAGAAATTTGTGATGAAAGAATAAAATATATATATATAAATCCAATAGTAGTACAATATATGTCAAAATTGACATGGTGCCATATGGAGGCGGACGTCGTTTCGAGGCCAAATACGCGGGAAAAAAAAATAAAACAGGTAAAAATGGCGTCGTTTTAGCTCTCATCCAACAAAACACCAAAACAATCGATCTGGAAGAAAAAGAAAAAAAAAAAAAAGAAACCCTCAACAGTCGACAGCATGGCCCTTCCACAGCCCCCGATCGCCGCCGTTCCTCCACAGCCGCCGATCGCTTCCACTTCATGCCAACCTTTATTTCTGCTTCATATTCGTACTTCTATACGTGGTTGAGACTTGACTGAGTTTCCCTTTACGACACATACACAATCACGCACCCCATGAGCTATGCATTGATAGGAATTAGTTACCGAGATCCTTCAGACAATACTGTTGGAAATAAGCTTGAATTCATTGGAGGCACCCAAGATTGACTTTGATGGCCAAGGCATGCATGGAATTAGAGGCTGGAAAGAAAAAGTCTCCAATCATGGGCTTGAAACAATGCTATGCTATTCCTATAAATGGATGCTTTGGCTGTGGGTAGAATAGAGCAATATAGATCAGTGAGCAGAGAGGGTTGAGTGGCTGGGCCTCTCCCCAAACGGAGGCTCCTGCAAAGCTCTGGCAAGTTGAGTGGATACATGTAATTAGAGAGAAAGGTGAGACAGAGAATAGCATTGAGTGAGTTGATGAGTCCTCCTATGTCTTTGTAATATCCCAGTATTAGAGAGAAACAATCCTTCTCACCTGTAAGGGACGGATCTAGAAATTTACATTAGTGGGGGCTCACTACTCAGTAAATCTAACCTGTGCAACTATAAATCCTTTAATTCATAAATGTTTTGTAGGTAAAATAACAAATTGATGAGTAGTTATGTAATTTCACCTTATAATTAGCATCTAAGAAGCACGGACACAGTTACGTGATATGGACACGACACGATACCGACACACAAACATCTCATTTCTTCAAAAATTAGGACACGGACACGTCGAATATATATAAAATGTATTCGTAATTATAGAGGTATGTGATGGATTCAAATAAATGACGAAATCTTTATTTCTATCAAATTTAAGAACAATAAAATGAAGATAAATTACCGATCCGCATATAAGTATACATGACTATACATCGATGGAATTTTTTTCACTCATGGCTGAGTTTTTAAAATAAGATTTTAACATTTTATGTGTCCTTAGCATGTTCTAAGAGTTTTGCCAACGTGTCCTAGAGTATCTACAGTGTGTTTGAATAAAAGAATACAACAAAAAAATTAGACAAGTATTTTAAGCATGTCCTTCACGTGTCCGGAGAGTATCGTGTTGTGTCCGTCACCGACGCGTGTCAAACACGGATACGTGAGCTCTGTAAGCGCGTCCGTGCTTCTTAGATTAGCATAAAGGAATGTGTTTGCACAAAAAGATTGCGTGAAAATTTAGCACTCTAATAAATACATCAACATAAATATCCTCATTAAAGAAATCTAGAGTAATTTTATTGGAACACTATCATAAATTTATTAGGTATGATTGAATATGTAAGAAAATAAATATAATTTAACATAATCGAGTGGGGGCTCGTGCCCCCATGGGACCCAAATTGTGTCCGTCCCTGTCGCCCTTAGATGTACCCGCTCTTTGGAGAACCATGTAAGTTCCTTGTGCTTTGTGTGATTGGTGTGTGTGTGTCAGGGTGAGTTAATGGGCAATCCTGAGGCACAACAAATGGTATCAGAGCTCAAAAAATTGGTGCTTTGTCAAAGTTTGCCGGGAAACAAAGCTGTAGTGAAACTATCATCCCATGTCTTTGTATATTCCACTACTGAAGTGAAACTATCCTCCTCACCCATGGATATACCCGTTCTTTGGATAACCACGTAAATTCCTTGTGTTATCTGTGATTGATGTGTAAGTCACTACAACAAAAATGATAAACTGTGACGAAATTCTGGTGACGAAATTAATTTGTCTCCTATATGACTATTTTGAGAGAAAAAATATAATTCGTCTCTAATTGGGAGGATAAACAAAAAATAAAGGTGATGAAATTTTATTTCGTCTCTAAACTTGTGGAAGAATGGAATTTTTCGTGACGAAAATATTTTTTTCGTCACTAATATGTTCCCTCCACATCTTTTTGGTGACGAAAATATTTTTTTCGTCACTAATATGTTCCCTTCAATGGAATTTTTGGTGACGAAAATATTTTTTTCGTCGCTAATATGTTCCCTCCACATCCTTTTGGTGACGAAAATATTTTTTTCGTCACTAATATATTCCCTTCAATGGAATTTTTGGTGATGAAAATATTTTTTTCGTCACTAATATGTTCCCTCCACATCTTTTTGGTGACGAAAATATTTTTTCGTCACTAATATGTTCCCTCCACATCTTTTTGGTGACGAAAATATTTTTTTCCTCACTAATATGTTCCCTCCACATCCTCCCCAGGAGAGCAAACCAATAGAAGACAAAAATATTCCTCACAAAAGAGAAGACTTTGGCCCAAGAAATTTTTTTCGTCACCCATTTACTCTATTTTTTTGAATAAGTTAGCTTCCTAAATTTCATGAACCGTTACTAGAAACAGGACTATAGCGACGGTTTTATTAACCATTAGTAGATTAATTTTACTCCACCAAAACTAATTTTCCTTATTTATTTAATCATTTTCTCGTTAAAATTTGCCTCGATCGGGTTTAGAAAGCTTCTTAATTATCGAGACACAATTTCATTAACAAAAATATTTTTTTTTGTCTGATCAATTGTGTAGAGATAGCTCCCCCGTTTTTAATAAAATTCTTCTTTGCCGATCAAAAAAAAATTGTGCAGCGATAGCTTATTAACTTTATTTCTTGTATGAAATTAATTATGTACTCTTTAATATGTAAAAGATAGATGGTTTTGATTGAAAAAAATTACTCAAGTATGAGGTCAAGTCTTGCAATCTAAAAAAATGACCCAACGAACTTCGATTTGGTGACAATGACGAGATGTGAAATGCCAACGGTTTAAATCGACGCTTGTAAATATGGAGTTTGTAATTACATTTAAAATATATATGTTAAATGTAATTTATAACAAACTATTAAACCAGATTAAAAAAACTGATTTGTATAGTATAAACAAGATTAAAAAAAGAAAATTTATAAAAAGGCTTATGTTAAAAAAGAAAATTTATTAAAAATATGATATTAGTAGGTGTTTGTATAATGGGTGTTCAAATGGGGAGCATAAAACAATGGGAATAAAAAAAAAACTTATTTTTATAGTATAAACTGGATTTAAAATTTTTTTATTAAAAGGCGTTTGTTAAAAAAGAAAATTTTTTCTTTCAAAAAGAAAAAATATATATTTAAAAATATATTAGTTGGTGTTTGTATAATGGGTGTTCAAATGGGGAGTGTAAAAAAAAGTATTTGTATAGTATAAACTCGATTAAAAAATTTATTAAAAGGCTTTTGTTAAAAAAGAAAATTTTTTTTGTTAAAAGGCATTTGATATTAGTAGGGGTTTGTATAAGAATAATCTGGTTTTTATAGTATAAATATTAAAAAGGTGCCTAAGTGCCTAAAAAGGTGCCTAGCTCAGCTGGTTCGCGCGCGCGTGCACTAGCGAGGTCTCCGGTTCGAAAAATTTTCTTTTTTAACAAAAGCCTTTTAATAAATTTTTTAATCGAGTTTATACTATACAAATAATTTTTTTTTACACTCCCCATTTGAATACCCATTATACAAACACCAACTAATATATTTTTAAATATATATTTTTTCTTTTTGAAAGAAAAAATTTTCTTTTTTAACAAACGCCTTTTAATAATTTTTTTTAAATCCAGTTTATACTATAAAAATAAGTTTTTTTTTATTCCCATTGTTTTATGCTCCCCATTTGAACACTCATTATACAAACACCTACTAATATCATATTTTTAATAAATTTTCTTTTTTAACATAAGCCTTTTTATAAATTTTCTTTTTTTAATCTTGTTTATATGATACAAATCAGTTTTTTTAATCTGGTTTAATAGTTTGTTATAAATTACATTTAACGTATATATTTTAAATGTAATTACAAACTCCATGTTTACAAGCGCCGATTTAAACCGTTGGCATTTCACATCTCGTCATTGTCACCAAAATCGAAGTTCGTCGGGTCATTTTTTTAGATTGCAAGACTCGACCCCACACTTGAGTCATTTTTTTCAATCGAAACCATCTATCTTTTACATATTAAAGAGTACATAATTAATTTCATACAAAAAATAAAGTTAATCAGCTATCGATGAACATTTTTTTTTTGATCGGCAAAGAAGAATTTTATTAAAAACGGGGGAGCTATCGCTACACAATTGATCAGACAAAAAAAATATATTTTTGTTAATGAAATAAGAAAATGATTAAATAAACAAGGATGAGAGAGAGAGAGAGAGAGAGAGAGAGAGTTAGGAAGCTAACTTATTTAGAGTTAGAAATTTAACTATGGTTGGGTTGGGCACATAGATTTGGTGACAAAACAATTCCCCTCCTATAGTTTCATTTCCCTCCAGATACACTTTCGGGCCCGCCAAAAGAAATAGAGTAAATGGGTGACGAAAAAAAATTCTTGGCCCAAAGTCTTCTCTTTTGTAAGGAATATTTTTGTCTTCTATTGGTTTGCTCTCCTGGGGAGGATGTGGAGGGAACATATTAGTGAGGAAAAAAACATTTTCGTCACAAAAAATTCCATTCTTCCACAAGTTTAGAGACGAAATAAAATTTCATCACCTTTATTTTTGTTTATCTTCCCAATTAGAGACGAATTATATTTTTCCTCTCAAAATAGTCATATAGGAGACAAAAATTAATTTCGTCACCAAAATTTCGTCACGGTTTATCATTTTTGTTGTAGTTCCTTTCACTTTTCGTTCTGGCCAATATGATGGCTGCCCTATCGATAGGAGCCTCTGACACTCTATCAATAGGACTTTACCTTCTATCAATAGGACTCTCTGATGCTTCAATAGTGGCCAATCTGATCTCTCTCCTATCAATAGGACCTAACCTCCTATCAATAGGACACCTATATTTTTTGAAAATTTTCATGAATCATGATCCATTGTTTGTGCCACATTTGTGTAAGTTGTTGGTCACATGTTAGGGTCCGGGAGGGTCTATTTGACATCTTTGACACTCGGGTCAAAATCTCCTTTATGGACACTTTCGGGTAACATGAAACATGAGTTTTGCATGAAATTAACACATGAAAGTAAGGTGATGAGACATATAGACACCGTAATGATATTAATGAGCATGAAATAAAGTATGAATGTGGTAATGATGACACGGGGCCCGAAAGGGTATGCCCGGAGTGACACGGGGCCTTTATGGCATGCCCGGAGTGACACGGGGCCTATATGGCATGCCCGGAAAATAATCAAATGTTTAAAAATGAATGGAACGTATATGGAAAACGTGTCGGGCACATGTGGCGTGTCGGGTACAAGTTGGGTACGAGAGACAAGAGTAAGTGGAAACTAGTTGATTATGTGTTATCGTTAAGCCCTTTAACCATTCAAATTCTCTCTAACTCTTGTTACATGACTTGGGTATTCTTGTCTATCATCCATATACATTTCATTTCACTTAGGATTGTTAGACATTTCTCTACTGGGCTAGTGAACTCATCCTTACAATTTCAGGTACCCATCAAAGAGCATGATTTTGGAGTGCTTGGAGTGCATGCATGCATTGTTTTGAAAGCTAAAGGAGGAGTTACATTATCATCTTAGAAGTAGTACTTTTTCCAAGATGATTTTGTAACTTGATTAAGTCTTCTCTTTTGGCAATGAGTTGTAAACATACTTAAAACTTATGTGCTTGTATATTTGGGTTATCGGGTACCCTTAGACTATTATCATCATTGAAATGGTGGGACTTTGGTTCGAGCACTTCTAACCGTCCGATTGAGCTGAAATTTTGTGGGCCCCTCGAAAAAATGTTTTAAGAACAATGAACGGTTTGGATCACTCGTGTGGGACCCAAAAATGGGTTCCCGAACACGATCAGCAGTGGCGGCCCCATATAGGGGCAAGGGGGGTCAAGCAACCCCGCTGGACAGAAATTTCCTACTACCGTGTGTATATAATTTTGGGTATTTTGGTAATTTTTCCCCCACATACCCTATAAATTATTTTCTAATCTTGCCCCAAGTAACAAAAACTAAATATAACGATGCACAAATAATTTTTCCGGATCACCTCCAATCTTTTCCTTTTTTTGGTGGTCCCAGAACTTTTTAACTTTCTCTATGATGGCGTATCCACACCCAATTATTTTTCTATTTTACACCCATTGCTTTTGCCTTTTAACTGGTCTCTCTATACACGGTCATAGATATGCAACTCTAATTGCTTAACAATCATTTTAATGAGGTGAACACTGAGTTGCTTATTTGTGTTGCATGTCTTAATCCATCCAACTCATTTGCAAGTTTTGACAAGCAAAGGTTGAATCGCTTTGCTGGATTTTATCTTAAAGACTTCTCGGATATTCGTTCATTTAATGAATGTTATGTTCCATCATAAAGCGGAGCACAGCCACATAGATAATTTTCTTTTTTTTGTTCCCATTATTCTTTAACACACCCCCAGGTAATACGACATACTTTCATTTTTTGGTTGAATAGATCTCTTTTCGTTTAGTATTCTAATGTACTCCCTTCGTCCTATTTTGATAGATCCCTACGAAAAAATGTGCAATTTTCAAATAAAAAATAAAGTATTCATTCAGTTCATAATTTTTAAATTTTTCTCACCAAATTTAAAGAACTAATCGAGATCTTTAATTTAGTACAAAGAAACTTGGAAAATCAAGTGCGAAAATACTTTAAACTTTTATCTGAAAATTAACATACTTTCAAGGGACCATCAAAATTGAATGAAGGAGTATATGCTATAGATTTTTGACCCCGTTGATGGTAAATCCTGCGTCCGCCCCTGACGATCGGTACATTTTCTGGACAACTCCCTCTGTTCCCATATGTTTACCGATTCCCCCTCTTTTATCTGAGGGTTTCCTCTTTTACGAAGGGAAAAGAGGATAAAATAGGGTGAGGGAAAAAAGAGGGAAATTATTGTAAACTTCTGAAGAGGAGGGATCAAACAAAGAAGAGGAAGAAAATTTCCTTCCTCTTTCCAAGTTAGGAATTTAATTATAAAAAGATCCAAGATATGTTTTAAATTTCTATTCTTTTCTCTTTCTTCAAAAAATTGTTCCAAACTCGATGAATGGGTTAAGTCATAAGTGTACAAAGAAAGAAAGGATTCCAACCATAACATGTATGAATTGATCTTATTAATATGCTTGGTTTTTAATTCCATAACTTTCATTTAGATTGAATTATGTTATGTGATTGGGATCTTTTGTTTTTATAACGGATTAAAACTCAAATGGCAAGCATACGCATGTATTGGGCACGAGTTCGCGTGCATCGCACGCATGCTCCTTCACTAGCATACTATGAAATATGGGAAACTCAATTCCCTAATTTTCCCCACTCTTTTTGGTCACTTTTTTGTTTTTTTTTTCTGTTTTTTTTTGTTTTTGGCAAAATCTATATTTTTTTAGGAATGTGGTGAGATTCGGTTCGGTAAGGTTATAAGCAGAATTAAAATCAAAACTAAGAACCGAAACATATACCTAAAACTGAAACAAAAACCATAATCATCAGTTTTCAATTTTGCTAAGGGCTGCTTTGAAAAAAAGAATAAACCAATTTTTTGATTTTTTGGGGTCAAATAAACCAGGTTTGTTTGGATTAAATGTCAAATATAGTTTTTTGGTTTATTCACAGTTCGTGTCCCGGTGCAGAAAATATGTTATTAGTTTTTTTAAAGCCAATTTACGTTTATTGGGTTGGCGAATAAGCCACAGAAATAAACCAAGCCGGTTTTTTTGTTTTATTGCAAAAAAAAGCCAAAAAAACGGATTAATCTTTTCTGCCAAAACACCCCTAAATCATAAATAAAACTATGAAGCTAGAGGTGTCAAACGGGCTGGGTCGGCACGGGCACGACACGTTCGACGGCGGCATGGCACGCCAAAGGCACGGTAAAAACCTGACACTGCACGGAACGACACGGTATAAGTTGGCACGTCGCACGATACGGGCACGGAATTAAGCGGGCACGGCACGGTCTAAGGCGGCACATGGCACAGCACAACATGGACTTCTAAAGGCACGACACGAAGTAAGCGGGGCACGAGGCACGACCCAACAAGACTTTATTCTAGCACGGCACGGGCACGAGCACGAGCCTGGGCATGAGCACGGAAGTTGGCCTGCCACGGAACGACACAAAAGTACGACGGGCACGTCACAGCACGGACGCACAGTTCTAGCAAGGCACGCTGGCACGGCACGGGTACGGGAGGAGGCAAAAAAAAAAATTTGTTAAATACTTTATTTCTATCATTCTATGTATTTTTGGATAATCCAAAAAAAAAAGAAGAATTAATTTTTGGTTGTGTTAGAGAATTATATATTTATATCAAGTTTAAAAAAAATGAAGTCATGAAGTAAAAAAGGAAAAAAAAAAAAGAAACAAAAGGGAAAAAGAAGTTACAATTTTTTATTTTATTTATTTTATTTTTTTGAGAGAGAGAGAGTTTGGAAAAAAGAAAAAATAACCTTTTAAAATATTTTATATGATTAATAAATTTTGAATTAAAATTCAAACATGAAAAAAATTGTATACCACACATATTACATATATTGATATACATTGCCTTTTATCTAATAAAGATTTTGAAAAAAAAAATATCAATTTGTTTTTGTGAAAAAATAAAAAAATCAGTGTTTTGTAAGTAAGTCATGAACAAAAAAATTTTAAAAAATAATAATAATTTTTTTTAGAGAGAGAGAGAGAGAGAGTTGGACAAAAAAAGAAAAAAAAAGTTACAAATTGTTATAATAAAAAAATGATTGAAATTCAAATTATAGGAATTAAATTCTTTCATTAAATTAGATTTTAGAAATTATTAGATGTTAAATTAGAGAAATTATAGAATTTTTTTTATTAAATTCGATTATAGAAATTAAATTTGATTCCTTTCTAGTTTGTACTTAGTACGTCCCGAAAATCGAAATGATGGAAATTAGAAATGAAACCACCCTCTCACAAACTCACAATAATGGACCTCCACTTTCCGGACCAAATTTCAACGATCGGAACAGCTTTAAGAAAACCTTGACCGATCAAGCCTTCCCGACAAGTTTTTTTTCCCGAAATCCTTGCGTAGGACCTTGAAAACACGTTTTAAACACATCTAACAGTTCTGATTTTGAAAAAATTGGTTAGGTGGCGTTGAAGTTGTGCATTATAGTGTTGAAATTCTACGAAAGGCACTAAATGTGTTATGTTCGAACAATCGAAAAAATGAGTCTGCACCTACCTTTCAATTCTATAAAATTACTTGTATATGAACCAAGCTATTATGTTATAGTATAATCTACGAAAGCCACACAATCGCAACACAACTATGACGATCCACACTGTTCACTTTGTTTGTGTTGATGTTTTAATGACTCTCGCCAATTTTTTCGTCTATCGGATTTTGAAAACCCCTTCATCGCAACACAATTATGACGATCTTCACCGTTCATTACAAAAAATGGTACTTTAGGATACTCTTTTAGGTAGTCCACTAAAAATGCCCTTACAACAAATAGTTGACTATCATGCATGCTTACCATTTCGGGTGAGCACTCTGTGATATTTTTTTCTCAATGCCACAATCTACTGTTTCACTGCCACAATTAGAATACTAAAATAATTTTTTTCACTAACATAGATGCTTACTGCTTCAGGTAAACACATGCATACATTTTGGGTAATTAAAGACCCACAATCCCTTATCTTCTTCACAAAATCCAACAATCTGTGATAATTTTTTAAAGCCAATTTACGTTTATTGGGTTGGCGAATGGAATAAACCACCGAAATAAACCAAACCAGTTTTTTGGTTTATTGCAGAAAAATCCAAAAAACCAAATTAATCTTTTTTGCCAAAACAACCCTAAATCATAAATAAAACTATAAAGCTAGGGGTGTCAAACACGGCGGGTCGGCGCGGGCACGACACGTTCGACGGCGGCACGGCACGGCACGCCAAAGGCAAGGTAAAAACTTGACACGGCACGGAACAACACGGTATAAGTTGGCACATGGCACGACACGGGCACGGAATTAAGCGGGCACGACACGGTCTAAGGCGGCTCATGGCACGGAACGACACAGTCTTCTACAGGCACGACACGAAGTCAACGGGGCACGAGGCACGACCCGACACGACTTTATTCTAGCACGGCACGGGCACGAGCACGAGCACGGAAGTTGGCCTGCCACAGGATGACACTGAAGTAGGACAGGCATGGCACGGCACGGGCACGTCACAACATGGACACACACTTCTAGCAAGGCACGCTGGCACAACAGGAGGCAAAAAAAAAATTTGTTAAATACTTTATTTCTATCATTCTATTTATTTTTTGTTAATAAAAAAAAAGAATTAATTTTTGGTTGTGTTAGTGAATTATATATTTATATCAAGTTAAAAAAAAATGAAGTCATGAACAAAAAAGGGAAAAGAAAAAAAAAGAAACAAAAGGGAAAAAGAGGTTACAATTTTTTATTTTATTTTTTTCTTCTTTTTATTTTTTTTTGAGAGAGAGAGTTTGGACAAAAACAAAAATAAGCTTTTAAAATATTTTATATGATTAATAAATTTTGAATCAAAATTCAAACATGAAAAATATTGTATACCACACATATTACATATACTGATACACATTGCCTTTTATCTAATAAAGATTTGGAAAAAAAAATATCAATTTGTTTCTGTGAAAAAATAAAAAAATCAGTGTTTTGTAAGTAAGTCATGAACAAAAAAATTTTAAAAATTTAAAAAAATGATAATAATTTTTTATAGAGAGAGAGAGAGAGAGAGAGAGAGAGAGAGAGAGAGAGTTGGAAAGAAAAAAAGTTACAAATAGTTTTTATAAAAAAATGGTAGAAATTTAAATTCTAGGAATTAAATTTTTTCATTAAATTAGATTATAGAAATTATTAGACGTTAAATTATAGAAATTATAGAATTTTTTTATTAAATTCGATTATAGAAATTAAATTTGATTCCTTTCTAGTTTGTACTTGTACGTCCCGAAAATCGAAATGATGGAAATTAGAAATGAAACCACCCTCTCACAAACTCACAATAATGGACCTCCACTTTCCGGACCAAATTTCAACGATCGGAACAGCTTTACGAAAACCTTGACCGATCAAGCCCTTCCGGCTAGTTTTATTTTTCAAATCCTAGCGTAGGACCTTGAAAACACGTTTTAAACACATCTAACAGTTCTGATTTTGAAAAAATTGGTTAGGTGGCGTTGAAGTGGTGCATTATAGTGTTGAAATTCTACGAAAGGCACTAAATGTGTTATGTTCGAACAATCGAAAAAATGAGTCTGCATGCACCTACCTTTCAATTCTATACATCGAAATTACTTGTATATGAACCAAGCTATTATGTTGTAGTATAATGTACGATAGCCACACAATCGCAACACAACTACGACGATCCACACTGTTCACTTTGTTTGTGTTGATGTTTTAATGACTCTCGCCAATTTTTTCATCTATCGGATTTTGAAAGCCCCTTCATCGCAACACAATTATGGCGACCTTCACTGTTCATTACGAAAAATGGTACTTTAGGATACTCTTTTAGGTAGTCCACTAAAAATGCCCTTACAACAAATAGTTGACTATCATGCATGCTTACCATTTCGGGTGAGCGCTCTGTGATATTTTTTTTCTCAATGCCACAATCTACTGTTTCACTGCCACAATTAGAATACCACAATAATTTTTTTCACTATCATGCATGCTTACTGCTTCAGGTAAACACATGCATATATTTTGGGTAATTAAAGACCCACAATCCCTTATCTTCTTCACAAAATCCAACAATCTGTGATAATTTTTTAAAGCCAATTTACGTTTATTGGGTTGGCGAATGGAATAAACCACCGAAATTTACCAAACCAGTTTTTTGGTTTATTGCAGAAAAACCGAAAAAACCGGATTAATCTTTTTTTCCAAAACACCCCTAAATCATAAATAAAACAATGAAGCTAGGGGTGTCAAACGGGCCGGGTCGGCACGGGCACGGCACGTTCGACGGCGGCACGGCATGCCAAAGGCACGGTAAAAACCTGACACGGCATGGAACGATAAGTTGGCACATGGCACGGCACGGGCATGGAATTAAGTGGGCACGGCACGGTCTAAGGCGGCACATGGAACGGCACGACACAGTCTTCTACAGGCACCGCACGAAGTCAACGAGGCACAAGGCACGACCAGCACGACTTTAATCAAGCACGGCACAGGCACGAGCACTAGCCTGGGCATGAGCACGGAAGTTGGTCTGCCACGGAACGACACAGAAGTAGGACGGGCATGGCACGGCATGGGCACGTCACAACATGGACACACAGTTCTAGCAAGGCACGCTGGCACGACACGGGCACGACAAGAGGCAAAAAAAAAAAGATTGTTAAATACTTTATTACTATCATTCTTTGTATTTTTTGAAAATCCAAAAAAAAAAAAAACAAGAATTAATTTTTGGTTGTGTTAGTGAATTATATATTTATATCAAGTTAAAAAAAATTAAGTCATGAACAAAAAAAGGAAAAAAAATAAAGAAACAAAAGGGTAAAAGAAGTTACAAATTTTTTTTTTTTTCAATTTTTTTTTTTGTGAGAGAGAGTTTGGACAAAAACAAAAATAAGCTTTTAAAATATTTTATATGATTAATAAAATTTGAATCAAAATTCAAACATGAAAAAAATTGTATACCACACATATTACATATACTGATATACATTGCCTTTTGTATAATAAAGATTTGGAAAAAAAAATCAATTTGTTTCAGTGAAAAATTAAAAATTAAAAAATCAGTGTTTTGTAATTAAGTCATGAACAAAAAAATTAAAAAATTAAAAAAAATGGTAATAATTTTTTATAGAGAGAGAGAGAGAGAGAGAGAGAGAGAGAGTTGGACAAAAAAAGAAAAAAAAAAGTTACAGATTGTTTTTATAAAAAAATGATAGAAATTCAAATTATAGGAATTAAATTCTTTCATAAAATTAGATTATAGAAATTATTAGACGTTAAATTATAGAAATTATAGAATTTTTTTTATTAAATTCGATTATAGAAATTAAATTTGATTCCTTTCTAGTTTGTACTTAGTACGTCCCGAAAATCGAAATGATGGAAATTAGAAATGAAACCACCCTCTCACAAACTCACAATAACGGACCTCCACTTTCCGGACCAAATTTCAACGATCGGGACAGCTTTACGGAAATCCTGACCGATCAAGCCCTCTCGGCTAGTTGTTTTTTTTTTTTTTTCCAAATCCTTGCGTAGGACCTTGAAAACACTTTTTAAACACATCTAACGGTTCTGATTTTGAAAAAATTGTTTAGGTGGCGTTGAAGTGGTGCATTATAGTACTGAAATTCTACGAAAGGCACTAAATGTGTTATGTTAGAACAATCGAAAAAATGAGTCTGCAACACGATAGCCACACAATCGCAACACAACTATGACGATCCACACTGTTCACTTTGTCTGTGTTGATGTTTTAATGACTCTCGCTAATTTTTTCATCTATCGGATTTTGAAGCACCTTCATCGCAACACAATTATGGCGACCTTCACCGTTCATTACAAAAAATGGTACTTTAGAATACTCTTTTAGGTAGTCCATTAAAAATGCCCTTACAACAAATAGTTGACTATTATGCATGCTTACCATTTCGGGTGAGCACTCTGTGATATTTTTTTCTCAATGCCACAATCTACTGTTTCACTGCCACAATTAGAATACCACAATAATTGTTTTCACTAACATGCATGCTTACTGCTTCAGGTAAACACATGCATACATTTTGGGTAATTAAAGACCCACAATCCCTTATCTTCTTCACAAAATCCAACAATCTGTGATAATTTTTTAAAGCCAATTTACGTTTATTGGGTTGGCGAATGGAATAAACCACCGAATAAACCAAACCAGTTTTTTGGTTTATTGCAGACAAAAGCCAAAAAAACGGATTAATCTTTTTTGCCAAAACACCCCTAAATCATAAATAAAACTATGAACCTAGGGGTTTCAAACGGGCCGGGTCGGCACGGGCACGGCACGTTCGACGACGGCACGGCACGCCGAAGGCACGGTAAAAACCAGACACGGCACGGAACGACACGGTATAAGTTGGCACATGGCACGGCACGGGCATGAAATTAAGTGGGCACGGCACGGTCTAAGGCGGCACATGGCACGGCACGACACAGTCTTCTACAGGCACTGCACGAAGTCAATGGGGCACGAGGCACGACCCGGCACGACTTTATTCTAGCACGGCACGGGCACGAGCACGATCCTGGGCAAAAGCACGGAAGTTGGCCTGCCACATAGAACAACACAGAAGTAGGACGGGCATGGCACGACACGGGCACGCCTCAACATGGACGCACAGTTCCAGCAAGGCACACTGGCACGGCAGGAGGCAAAAAAAAAAAGATTGTTAAATACTTTATTTCTATCATTCTATGTATTTTTTGATAATCCAAAAAAAAAGAAGAATTAATGTTTGGTTGTGTTAGTGAATTATATATTTATATCAAGTTAAAAAAAAAAATGAAGTCATGAACAAAAAAAGAAAAAAAAAAGGGACAAAAGGGAAAAAGAAGTTACAATTTTTTATTTTATTTTATTTTATTTTTGAGAGAGAGTTTGGACAAAAACAAAAATAAGCTTTTAAAATATTTTATATGATTAATAAATTTTGAATCAAAATTCAAACATGAAAAAAAATTGCATACCACACATATTACATATACTGATATACATTACATTTTATCTAATAACGATTTTGAAAAAAAAATATCAATTTATTTTTTTGAAAAAATAAAAAATTTAAAAATCAGTGTTTTGTAAGTAAGCCATGAACAAAAAAATTAAAATATTAAAAATATTTTACAAAATAATACTGTAATAATTTTTGTAGAGAGAGAGAGTGAGAGAGAGAGAGAGAGAGAGTTGGACAAAAAAAAAAGTTACAAATTGTTTTTATAAAAAAATGATAGAAATTCAAATTATAGGAATTAAATTCTTTCATTAAATCAGATTATTGAAATTATTAGACATTAAATTATAGAAATTATAGAATTTTTTTATTAAATTCGATTATAGAAATAAAATTTGATTCCTTTCTAGTTTGTACTTAGTACGTCCCGAAAATCGAAATGATGGAAATTAGAAATGAAACCACCCTCTCACAAACTCACAATAATGGACCTCCACTTTCCGGACCAAATTTCAACGATCGGAACAGCTTTACGAAAACCTTGACCGATCAAGCCCTTCCGGCTAGTTTTATTTTTCAAATCCTTGCGTAGGACCTTGAAAACACGTTTTAAACACATCTATCGGTTCTGATTTTGAAAAAATTGATTAGGTGGCCTTGAAGTGGTGCATTATAGTACTGAAATTCCACAAAAGGCACTAAATGTGTTCTGTTCGAACAATCGAAAAAACAAGTCTGCACCTACCTTTCAATTCTATACATCGAAATTACTTGTATATGAACCAAGCTATTATGTTATAGTATAATGTACGATAGCCACATAATCGCAACACAACTATGAACCAAGCTATTATGTTATTTTTTACTTGATCCACACTATTCACTTTGTTTGTGTTGATGTTTTAATGACTCTCGCCAATTTTTTCGTCTATCGGATTTTGAAAGCCCCTTCATCACAACACAATTATGACGATCTTCACTTTTCATTACGAAAAATGGTACTTTAGGATACTCTTTTAGATAGTCCACTAAAAATGCCCTCACAACAAATAGTTCACTATCATGCATGCTTACCATTTCGGGTGAGCACTCTGTGATATTTTTTTCTCAATGCCACAATTAGAATACCACAATAATTGTTTTCACTAACATGCATGATTACTGCTTCAGGTAAACACATGCATACATTTTGGGTAATTAAAGACCTACAATCCCTTCTCTTCTTCACAAAATCCAACAATCTGTGATAATTTTTTCTCAATTCCACAGTCTATTTTTTCAATGCCACAATCTAGAATACCTTTTTAAATGCCACAACCAATAGTAATTTTTTTCCTATACCACAATCTTTACAGTCAGAAATGCCACAATGGCATCTCCTGTGGAGGTCTATATATATATATATATGAAGGCTATAAGCCCAAGGAAAGTGGTAATGCTGTGGTCAAATAAATGCAAAGAGAATTGCAGGTATCTATAAGCTTGAGTATTGATCAGTCTATCTGTTCTCTTCACACACACACTCTCACTCTCTTTCTTCTTGAACATGCATGCTGGTTTAATGTTACCTAGTAAAGGTGATCTTTCTTCGCCAATTATGGATCCAAACATGTTGCCCAATGGAGCACTTTCCGAACATCTCCCAATGGGGTCCGATGAAGAATATTGGAATGCCCTAGTTGTTAAACTCGATGAGTTGTTCGATACTATTAATACTTTTGGTAATGAATATATTTTAATTTTTTTGAATCCTAAATATTTGATTTTCTTTACTTCTATAATTTACACTAATCCAGTTTCACCAAATTAAGGGGATCTTTCTTCACTACTTATGGAACCAAACCTATTGGCAAATGGAGCACATTCCGGAGATCACCCAAGTTTCGATGAAATGAACGGAGATCTACCGGATATAACTGATGGTGAATATTTTAGTCCTTTTACTAAATTCTAATAAATTGTTTTCTTGACTTTCATAATTCACATTCATCTTGACTTCAAATATATATGCTCGCATATCTAAACAGAATGTTATATACAGATACCATGTGGGTTGGATATATGTGATTATAATCAATCATAAACCAATTAATGGCAGGTTTCACAGATTCCTTCCTAGAAGACATGCTGGATTCTATAGTGCCCCGTTTAATTGTCAAGAAAGGATGGGAAAGTTAGCTTTCTCACATGTTTTGGAGTGTTCAGTTACCAGGAAAATGATAGGATCTTGGAAAATGATTTTTCCATCAGGACTTGCTTTCCCGTAAAACAGGTCTTGCAAAATATATGGAATTTAGCATCGCGGGAAAATTCTATCCTCTCTCCATTCTCATGTTGTTTTTGCCAATGTTCTCCCTCACTCCTTTATTTCTCTTATTTCGTACAATTCTCCATTTTTTCTTTGTTTTCTTTTATAAATGTGGGCAACACAATCAATATGTTCGTTTTACAGGTGTGCGTTTTTAATATTGTTATTAGTCTTTTATTTTGTTTGTACCAACCAATTAATCACCGTTGGTTCACATTGGTTTTATTTTTTCTTATCTATTTATCTTTTAAGCATCCAATAAGCCGGCTATTTGACTTATTTTTTATTCCATTTTTTATTGCATTTGTTAGTTTGCGTCAATTTTTTATTGATTATTTGTTCGTCTACACGAGAAAAGTCGAAAAACTAAAAATTATGTTCAAAACTCAAAATTCTTTGAATAAAGACAAAAAATAAGCACAAAAATTTTTTTTGGCTTATTTTTGTCTTTATTAAAAAAAATTGAGTTTCGATTATTATTTTTTATTTTTCCAATTGTTCTCGTCGAGATGAACTAATAATCCACAAAAAATTGATGTAAAATATATAGATATGAAAAAATTGAATAGAGACACACAAAAAAGTCAACTGGCTTATTAAGCCAAACCAAACTATTTTTTTTTTTTCATTTTCTTATGACTGATTTTAGAGTTAACTGATGATTCAAAGGTAACAATTCGTATGTATTAATTTTTTGCCTGGATGAATAGCTACTAAAATTACTTTTATTCGAAATAACTATTGAATAAAGATAAAATAAGTTTCCCGTAAGTTTCTTTTTCTTGGCAAATGAACAACTAAATTTTAGTTTTCCTACATAATTCCTTTGTCAACTGAACACTCACAGGAAAATAAATTTTCTTTTCCTTTACTTCACTTTAATTTACTTTTCCTAGGACTGACTTTTCTACATAATATTCCTGACAAACTGAACGGAGCCTAGAGGCCGGGGACTTGGGATCTTCACCTAATCACCTCAGTGTCCTTCAAGGTAAAAGCTAGCGTTAAATTTAGCTCATTTCCACTTTGTGGTATCACAGAGAAATTAGACATTTTTATTTCAAATTTCTCATGAGTTTATATGAAAGATTTGAACCTTTTGTTTTCATTTCCAAAAATAAAATGTAATACTCCTACCATATAATAATTCAGTGGTTCAGAGATAGACCATCAACTTGAGGTTGGGCAATCCTCTTCATCAGGACCCTGTGTGAATCATCCGAAGAAAAAGAGGTTCAGTCAACAAGACACAGAAAAGGCCATTGAAGGAGTTGAGAAATTCTTCAACAACAGCAACAAGAAATTGTCTGTATACAGTATACACACACTTACATATTGAACAGAAAGACTCAAAGAAGAGCCAAAAAGGAAAAATAGAGAGATATGATCAATTAATAGATGTCCGACAGTACTAAAAAAAAATAGATAATATAGGACGCATCATATAAGTAGAAAGGTCTCCACTTCACATGTACATGTATACAACTATACATACATACAGACATGTTTGTGTGTGTTCTGTGTAATGTGCACACTGTGCAGTTATGATAGAATATAGAAGAGAAGATCTAATATTTGTTACTGCAACCATTAGTTAAGACTTCAGTTATATGAGCCATTAGTTAAGACTTGAGTTATATGAGAGAGCGAAAGAAAATGATAGTCATCTTTGATGCTAAATGTTGCACAAATTGGTAAATTTAACCTTTTCATTGGTATCTGAAATCCTGCAGTAATTGGAGATTAATCAAGGGTCATTCTTTCAAGGATTCACCTCGAACGCCAAACCAGTTGAAGGTAAATTTAACCTTTTATCGCTTTCCCTACTTACCATGCATTCCCGATTGTTAATATTTTGTGGTTGCCGCTTTAATTTTTTTTTTTTTTAAAAAAAAGGTCTTCCCATGGGCCATAATAGAACTTCAAAGGGGTGATGAGTGAAATTGGCGTATGAGCCTTCTACTGAGGGGTCTACACTGATTAATTTAGGGGTTTTACCAATAAGTACAGAAAATGACAAAAAAAAAATATGCACTCTAGTGCACATTATATTATTTTCAATACATTTATACATGCTTTTATACATTTTTTCACAGATTTCAACACACATTTTAAACCTTAAATAAATCCATCGGGCCTATTTTCATAATATGGTATGTTCGAGTCCAACATTGTCACTCTGTAATGAACTCAGTGACTGTTGTGCAAAGGGTTCAAAAAGGATAAGAGCAATATAGTAATAAATATACTGAGTAGTAAGTAAAAACATACTCAAATAGTCAGAAAAGTTAAAATATGGCTCATTAACCTTTTGGGGAAGTACTCTGACATAATTCCTTCCTTGAAAAAAATGACTGACTATCCATGCATCCAAACGAGAATTGGATATGATTAGGCTGACATGAGATGTTTTGCCTGGCGCAGTACAAGTGGAGAACTTTGGTGGAAAAGGCCCGTGCTGGAAATAATCCTGCATTGAAGGAGCTACATTCGAGGGTTATGGCTGTTCTAAAAAAAATTGCATTCGAGGGTCATGAATATTCAAGCTAGCTCGTCTTGACAATTTCTCTAGCACTAAAGCGTTCAAAAATAACTCTCTTTGGAGCGGAATGGTGGCTCAGATTTCGAACAATTCCTGGGATTGCTTTATGGCTACGTAGCTATTGCTGGCAGAATAGATAATTTTTGCCTCTATTTCTACTACAGTATCTATTTCTTTTTACTTCTCCGTTTGTCATTTTGTTTCCTTTCCGCAATTGTCGAGTGTTTGTGCAAGGGAGAAAAAAAAAATCACCGATATAGCGGTGTGATTTAATATTGCATAAGGAACCGGTAGGTTCCCAGTACGTATTTGTGTATTGCCCAGTTCACTGTCCGGTTCAGACGTATTTTTATTTGATTTTTTTGGAGTCGGTTGAAATTGAAATCTACTAAGGACATGTTCTTCATCTTCTCCATTAACATTTTCGTCCATAGCAATAACAATATCTCTCAATCTTCCATCATATATACTCCATACTTATCTGGAAAAACAAATCAAAGGATCCAAGCAGACAACATCAAAATTGAAGTTTATATAGAGAAAAAAAAAACTGAGAATATCCGAACTACTCCATAAGGAAACAAAAACCAACAAATTTAACCGAAATGATTCAGACCCACAACAATCATTGTGACGGGTTGATCTGGCTTGAAGAAAGGAGTTTTACCTTCTTTCACAGGGATCGTGCTCCGAGAAGGCATGAGAGACAGGACTCCCTATTGCGGAGAGAGAGAGAGAGAGAGAGAGAGAAGACAGCGCTCAAGTACAATGCCTCAGACTCAGCGAACGTATAGCTTAAACTAATATTACAAATATATAATCGATTACTAACTTTTTCGGGGGGACAGTTTCGTGCGTTCTTGTTTTCTATTTCTATGTATAAAACGTGAAAAATAGAACCATGCATGTTGACTTTTAATGAAAACAAAAAACGGAAAACATTTTCAGTAATACATTTTTATAAACAGTGGGGAAAAAAAACCATGAAACATGCTTGGTAGTATCCAGTAGAATGAATTTTCACCTACAAATTAATAACACCACCACCTAATTAGTCTTTAACTCACTAATAAGATTTTCAACATAGCTAACCTTCCACACCTATCAACTTTTAAGTTCATAACCAATAAATGTAACAAAGTTACAAATATATAAATTATAAATAGAATCAGCGATTAAAATTTGTTCTAGCTCAAATTACGATTCATACTTGCCGAAATTTGATGATCACAAACATTGGACATACTGTAAGGACCAGTAATTTTGCATAAATTTTCCGGAATAATGTTGGGTAAATGTGAGGAATTAAATTTTTACTTGAGGGGTCGAAGAGAGAGCATTTAAATGCATTTGGGTGTATTTAAAGTGCATTAGAAAGTTTAGGGGTGTAAGTGTAAAAGGGTGTGAGTATATAAGACTTCTTTGTCTTGCATTTGGAACAAAAATCAGCCCTCTCTCTTCTCTAACAGCTGACCCTCTCTCTCTCACTCCTCTCCTCCATTTTTCTTGCTCAAGAGCTCCAAAATTCACCAAACATTCAAGTCCCCTTCAAGAACCCCACCTAAAATCACCTCCTCTACGCGTTTTGAAGCTTGTATTGCACTCATTTCGCACCAAGAAACCCCATTTCGGGTTGGAGCAAATTGGAAGCTAGGGTTTTCATTTTCTCACTCAATTCAAGCTCAAATCTTGAGGTAGGAAGACAAATTCTACTCCCTCTAGTTGTATGTATGTGATGTGTAGCATATACTTTGTTCTAGTTCTTCAATTCCCACAAAATCTTGATTTTCTTCCTAAGTGGGTTTGTTTGAATTTGATTTTGTGATCTATGATTTGAGAACTTGTTTAATGCAATTGATGGTTGATTTGCACTCCTTTGAAGTCCATTTGTTGCCCTATGCTTAACCGACCAGGTGACTAAAAATAAGACGAATAAAGACGCGTCCCAAGCGTAGGACTCTCGACCAGTGTAGCACAATAATTCCGGAAGTACCGGAGTCGAACCACTGAGACGGCTTAAGTGCTTGACTCAAAAGTGTGAAATTGTAGTTTTAACTGGCTCTTAGGTAGCCACCCTTTGATTTGATGAGATTTGATTAACTAGAAAATTAAGCTAAATTGACTGAATGCAAATATACAAGAGAGTACAGCTGAGGGAACCTAGCATCCACGCCTAATTTCACCGATATTTACTCGGGCCACAATTTACCTTTTTTACTGATTTTAGAAAACGAGGAAGATTTCCTAACAAATGCGCACCACCTGTCACCAGATTCCATGCGCATTTGAATTCCGGTAATGCCTGGGTTTGTTCGTTAGAAAAGTTTCTAGTTCTCAAAGATTGCTTGAAAATTGTGAATTCGGCCACGAGGTGAAACATAGATGAGGCTAGGCGTGGGCGCTTTCGCCCCGCAGCCGCACTCTAAACGACTACTCACTCATGATTATAGAAATTTCAGAAAACAAATTAAAACTAGATCTAAACATGCTCGAAGAATTAAATATAAAAACAAAAGCAAACGATACCGTAGATTGCAATGGAAAAATCGAACTTGGTTATTAATACGCAACAGCAATCCACGAGTAGAAAATCTCGAAGCGAAACTTGAATCCGGAAACGATGAATGAAAAAGCTCTGAAAACCGTAGCCGCCAAAATCTAAAGTGCAGAAAATTATGAAAGGTTTCGAACCCTAATTAATGATTAGAGATCTGTTTTTATAGTGGCCTCCTTCGAAATACATTAAAACGCCTTCGTTTTGTCGTCCGTAGCTGCTCGGTATCGATACGGCTTAAAAGGGTATCGATACCTAACCTCTTGCGTTGACTTCTTGACCTGGCGTAAGACTTCGGTATCGATACCCCTAAGAAGGGTATCGATACCAAACATTCTGGATCTCAACTGGCCCCTTCTTAAGCGATTAGTATCGATACCCCTAAGAAGGGTATCGATACCGAGATCCTTCGACTGCACTTTTCAAAATCCATCTCTCAAGCCTCGCTTTCCCGCGCTTCCACTTCAAGCCATGCACACACACAATGCCAAAAGCCAAAATACCTGGAAAACTCACAGAAATAACAAGAACACCACTGTGCACGCATTAACCAGAAAATAAACATTAATCCGCACTTCTAACGCGCTAAACCACCCTACTTAGGCGCTCAAAAGCAAGCTTTCCATGCGCCTATCACATCCCCCAACTTGAGCGTTGCTAGTCCCTAGTAACGAACGAAACGAAAAGAATAGAACTAACATAGTGACTCAAAAAGGGATACGAGGGTTATGCAACCTGTACAAAATTAGATGAACAATTCGAGTATCATCTCGCTATTACCCACAACTCGGTCACATGCATGCTCCAACCAAAACTCGAATAATTCCATTTCTCCACAAAAATTTAAATTAGAATGCTCCCACGTGACACAAAATCACTCATACTCACCGAACACTCTACATCCCATGTGAGGCGCCTGGCGAACACCGTGGATTGAAAAATCACCACGTGTCAGTCAACGCAACGCCAAAATATTCAACGAAAACTCACGAATCAAGATACCACACATTCATGATTCAATATAACACATGCATGCAGAGAGTTAAACGACGTGCATCGGGTCAACTAAGGGCTTTGTTCGGCTTGTAATGACTGTGGTTAACAAAATAAAGGGCAACATGCAAAAGGGTGACGGCCTATACAAGCTCATGGTCAATCTACCCAGACTGGCCGTCACTAACACAGATAACACAATACGGACATCACATACTAACACATAATATCATAACATCATACTACCCTAAAAATTTCGAATTAAGTTTTAACACACCCACCGACCGCACATACGGTCGCACCTCCAACAAACACATAAAATGTCATAGTTCCTAATCAACTTAAACATAGTAAAATATAAAACCATCATCACCAATCCAACCTGTGTCCAACTCCGTGCTTCAGTTCTACTCATCCCAATCCTCCTCTGGTTCCTCCGGTTCATCCGGCTCCTCAAAGTCGTCACTCACCTCCAACTCCGGCCATCGACGGGGAACATAAGGAGCAGAAGTCTCCCCTGTAACATGCTTCCTCACATAAGTTAGCTCATGATCAAAGTCCACCTGTTTCCTAGCCATCTGTCTCTGCTCCCGTTTAAGCTTCTTGAGACACTTAATAGTAGCCACATTCTGACAGAAAATCTTCTTGATCCAATCCTTAATAGGAGCCTCTGATGATGGTGGGGTAAGCATTGATTCCCCACCACCCTTAATCTGAGCCTTACTCCGAGTTAGAATAGTAGAATCCAAGTTCCCCGGATCCAACTTGTCATTCGTATAAAATTTAGCTCCAGGAACGCCGTCCCTCCTAAGGATCGTGGTCACTAGGCACGGGAAAGGCATTCTGAGATTTTTCGATGCAGCCCTGAAATCAATCATTTCCCCAAAGATAAACAAAGCCCAGTCACACACCGTGTCCACCCCAGTGAACGCCCACATAATATTCCCAACCTTTTCTTGGGGCTTGTTCTCAGTCCCCCTCGGATAAATGTTATAACATACAACCTGGTTGAGGAACCTATATGACGGTTTAAATTTTCCTGGCCAGTGAGGGACCCTCGCATCCCTCCTATTTCCATAAATCTCTCCTTTCACCCAATCCTGGTTAATGGGGTTATCAACTGGCCTAGGAAAATTTATCTCTCCTGCGGGCCTCACATAATTCAATGCAG
The DNA here is from genome assembly GCA_016920895.1 of Vaccinium myrtillus. Classification (NCBI taxonomy): domain Eukaryota; kingdom Viridiplantae; phylum Streptophyta; class Magnoliopsida; order Ericales; family Ericaceae; genus Vaccinium; species Vaccinium myrtillus. The sequence goes on along the minus strand of CM029278.1, from coordinate 16,156,023 downwards.
CAGCAATTTTATCAACATCAATAAACACGGGGGTTCTTCCTATTACCGAAGTAATCCGAGCCCCCGGATTCATAAAAGCTCCAGCTTCAGGCACAACCATGCATTTATAAAATTCTTCCACTAAGGCATTATTGTAACCCGGATTCAGTTCAAACCAGAAAGACATACCTTGATTGTTTATTGCATCGATCACCAAGTGATGCTCCGGCCACCCACCATCTAACTCTATATGTCTCTCATTCTTTACCCCTCTGCCTATGATCGACTCCCTCCACTGTATTGCTTCGTCCCTATCGATTTGGGCCCGGTCCCGTCTCGGTTTCCGGCCCGGATAAGGGCCTCCCGAAGAACCCCCTGGAACATTTCCCGTTGTACTAGAAGTAGTCCCAGCCTTTGCCTTGCCCGTATCTTGCTTTTTGGATGCCATAGTTTGAGGGTTAAAGGTTTGAAGAAAAATGGGTTTTTGGGTTTTTTCTGATCTGGAAATTTAGTGGGTTAGAAGAATTTTGGTTCGGATAGAAAGGTAGAGGATGAAGAGAGGGTGTTGTGGTTGAATTTTGGTAGAGAATGGTGGTGATTTAGATGGTTTTTGGGAAGGTTTGTTGGTAGGGTTTGGGGTGGTTATGGAGGAGAAGAGAGAGAAGGAGAGAAAGAAGAAGAAGAAGATTGGAAGAAGAGAGAGAGAGAGAGAGAGCCGATCGGCCTCTTTTATTTTTTTTTCCGAAGCCAACCGGTATCGATACCCTTATAAGGGGTATCGATACCTAACTGATAATGCTATTTTTTTTTTTTTTTTTTGCAATGGAAAAATCACCCAAACTCATTCTCTCTTTCGTAAATGGGCATTCATTCGTGGGAACCGAAATTTGGTTTTCAGATTAGGGGTTCGGGCTTATGGTTTACGGTTAAAGGCTTCTCAACACCATGGCATCCACAAGCAACATTCCAATTCTTCCTTTTACCACAACATTCATTGATTCAGGTCTCTACAGATGTACACAGAGTTGGACCACCACGCTGACACACCACCCAAACACCGGTTTCCTAAGTTTGACACAGGAACTGACATAGACTGGTTAACCGTGGGATCAATGGGACACGTGTACTGGTCTAATCATGCAAAAATGGCCTTGTTTCATCCCCTAAACACGTCACCAACTCTCACGCATGCATATGCAATATTCAAATCGTGATATGAGGTTCAAACGCCTACTATTTTATGCGAATGCGGAAAGTGAAAACAAAGAAACATGGGATGCTTTAAGGACATGTTGTGCACAACGTGGGAACACCCACTCAAATCTGCTTATGGTGTGGAAAATATTCAAAATGGATGTCAGATATATCCATGTGAACAAGTTAAATAGGCAATCAACGAGAAAAGAATCTAGCATGCTCATCTAACTCATACAACCAAGCATAACAATCGTATCCCCAGACTCAAAAATTAACCAAAAATTTTAAATTTAAACTACTAGCACCGCTCAAACGTGTACAAGGTACACCCCATCCCCCAACTTGAAAATTGCTCTGTCCCCAGAGCATGAAGACAAAGCCGTAATATGGAATAACAAGGGAAACAAATGGACCGACGGATGGCAGCCAACCATCAGGACCCCGGCCGATTTATGGGGAATTTGCCATCAATGTCGCCGTCGCATCGAACCGCTCCCAGGATCTATACCTGCACAAGACGCAAGAACCAACTACCTACTAGGCAACAAATGATGTCAGTATCGCCCGCGTTTGAAAGCCGGGCCACAACAAATAAAATAAAAGAAATAATGAACACCCCCACTTTCGTCACGTGAAAGGTACGGGTACTACTTTTCTTCCTAATTTCTCACTTAAATATGCGTAGAGAAAGTCATCATAACAATCCCGGGTAAGTCATGACTCAACAGGTTAAATTTCTCAAGGTTTTTCCTTAAAGAAATCAGAGCCAATCGTCTTTTATGACTATCCGAGACACGGCAATAAGATTGTTAGAAACCCATATACGCATATTTAAGGCTAGAAATTAGGTGGCTATACCGGACCTTTTTTTTTTTTATATATATAGCAAACAAACATGACAAGACACAAGCAGCCTTACTAACCGGGGCTGGGCACACGATCCTTCTTTTAATAGCGGCGTGCGAAGCTATGGAAACCCAAGTCAATGATGGGTACCCCTATTCAGGGGTCGGGTCCACACTCAATTAAGAGCATGGTACGCGTGAGCTACCCGTCAAAACAAGGCGGAAAACCGCCTACACAACTGGGTCGTCCGAATAAACAGGATCGACCAACTCCTCATCAGGTTCGCCTACCTCCAAAAATTCCAAATAAGGTTTTAGACGTTGCCCGTTAACTTTGAACACATTATCATCTTTAGGGTCACGGACATCGACTGAACCATTAGGGTAAACATTGATTACTAAGTAGGGACCATCCCAACGGGACCTCAACTTGCCTGGGAAAATATGAAGACGCGAATTATAAAGTAACACTTTCTGACCGGCCCTAAAGGTTTTGCGCTGAATATTCTTATCATGGTACGCCTTAACCTTCGCCTTATAAATACTAGCGTTCTCATACGCGTCATTCCTAAGCTCCTCTAGTTCACTCAATTGCAATTTTCGATGCTCACCCGCCTCAATCAAACTAGAGTTGACTTTCTGAATGGCCCAATAGGCCTTCTTCTCTAACTCAACAGGCAGGTGACAGGCCTTACCGTAAACGAGCCGATAGGGTGAGGCACCCAACACGGTCTTGTAAGCAGTGCGGTAAGCCCACAACGCGTTATTTAACCTAGTGGACCAATCCTTCCTAGTCACACCTACGGTCTTTTCTAGAATTCGCTTGATTTCCCTATTTGCTAACTCGGCCTGCCCATTAGTCTGGGGGTGGTATGACGTGGATACCTTATGAGTAACGTGAAACTCCCCCATTAACTTCTCAAAAGACCGACTAGTGAAATGCGTGCCCTGATCCGAGATAATGGCGCGTGGTACGCCAAACCTCGACAGAATGTTAGCCTTAAGAAACTCGAGCACGACTTTCGACTCCATAGACCTAGTGGGAATCGCTTCCACCCACTTCGACACATAGTCCACCGCCAACAGGATGTACTCATAACCATGAGACATAGGAAATGGACCCATAAAGTCGATGCCCCAACAATCAAATACTTCTAGCACAAGAATAGGCCTAAGAGGCATCTCATTACGCGCAGATAACTTGCCAAGCTTTTGGCAACAGTCACATGACCTACAAAACAAATGCACAACCTTGAATATATCGGGCCACCAGAACCCGCATTGCAGAATCTTAGCGGTGGTCTTCTTCGCAGAGAAGTGACCCCCACACGCCTCACTATGGCAAAACTCTATGACCCCCTGCTGGTCAGACTCGGGGACACATCTACGCACAATCTGGTCCGCACAGTATTTGAACAAGTAAGGGTCATCAAATATGTACTGGCGGACACTCCTCAAAAATCGCTGCTTCTCTTGGGTAGACCAATGAGAAGGAATCTGCCCAGTCACCAAATAATTGGCGATATCAGCATACCATGGGCACTTGTTAACAGCGAACAACTGCTCATCCGGAAAAGAATCTCTAATGGGAAGGTCAGAGGTGGGGTCCTCAAACTCTAGACGAGACAAATGGTCTGCTACTACATTCTCGACCCCCTTCTTATCCTTAATGACAAGGTGGAATTCCTGCAGAAGCAGAATCCACCGGATAAGGCGTGCTTTCGCATCCTGTTTGGTCATCAAGTACTTAAGGGCTGCATGATCGGTAAACACCGTGATCTGCGAGCCCACTAGATAGGACCGAAACTTATCTACGGCAAACACCACCGCTAACAGTTCCTTCTCGGTAGTGGTGTAATTCATCTGTGCCGCATTGAGCGTCTTGCTCGCGTAGTAGATCACACATGGGTCTTTCCCTCTCCTCTGTCCTAAAACACTCCACCGCATAGTCGAAGCATCACACATCAATTCGAAGGAAGACTCCAATCGGGGATTGCACGATTGGCGGAGTAGTAAGACTCCGCTTTAACTTTAAGAATGCCCCCTCACATGCCTCAGACCACTCAAATGGTGCGTCCTTTGCCAACAGATTGACACAATGGACGGGATATATCACTAAAATCTTTAATGAACCGCCGGTAAAAAAACCAAAGCGTGTCCAAGAAATGAACGCACATCCTTGACAGGACTTAGGAGTAGGAAGATTATGGATCAAGTCTATCTTAGCCTTATCTACCTCAATACCCTTGGAGGACACAATGTGTCCTAACACAATCCCTTGGGTCACCATGAAGTGGCACTTTTCCCAATTCAACACTAAGTGCTTCTCCTCGCACCTCTGCAAGACCTTGCCTAAATTTTCGAGGCATCCATCGAATGAGTCCCCGAAGACCGAGAAATCATCCATAAACACCTCTACAATCTGCTCAATCATGTCACTAAAAATCCCCATCATACACCTGGAAAAGGTACCAGGTGCATTGCACAACCCAAAGGGCATGCGACGGTAAGCATACGTACCATACGGACATGTGAACGTGGTCTTCTCCTGGTCCTCTAATGCGACCTCTATCTGGTTATACCCCGAGTACCCATCTAGGAAACAGTAAAACGCTCGACCAGCCACCCTCTCCAGAATTTGATCAATGAAAGGGAGAGGGAAGTGGTCTTTCCGGGTGCTCGCATTGAGCTTCCGGTAATCGATGCAAACTCGCCAACCTGTAGGAATCCTAGTCGGCACTAACTCACCTTGCTCATTGGTCACCACCGTGACCCCAGCCTTCTTAGGCACAACCTGTACTGGGCTCACCCACTCACTATGGGCAATCGGGTATATAATACCCGCATCTAAAAGCTTAAGCACTTCAGCCCTTACTACCTCTTTCATGTTTGGGTTCAAGCGCCTCTGGGGCTGTCTAGACGGCTTAACACTATCCTCAAGAATGATTCGGTGTGTACACACCGTGGGGCTTATACCATGCAGATCAGCTATGGTCCAACCAAGCGCGCCTATGTGCTCTCTCAACAGGTCAAGCAGCTTCCTCTCTTGATCTTCCTTAAGGGTGGAGGAGATCACTACCGGATAAGTATCATTGTCCTTCAAAAAGACATACTTGAGCGTGTCCGGGAGAGGTTTCAACTCTAGTTTAGGTGGTTGGTCTAAAGATGGAAGAACCTTGGGCGGAGGATTGCCCAATGGTTCGAACATTAGGTCATGAGTGACCCCATACACCTCCTCGTACTCATCCTCAACCTCTAACAGATCACGAAAAGTGCCCACCTCTGCTGACTCTAAGAATGATACCTCCTCAGTGGTAAGAGCCACCTCCAGAGGGTCCTTATACAGGACTGTATCGATATGCTCCTGAATGAGTGTGTCTATAAGACACAGCTCCTCTGACTCCTCATCATCCTCACCCAAAGTGCTAACACTGTAAACATCCACCTCCATCCTATCCTCGCCAACAGATAACTGGACCTTGCCAGTTTTGCAGTTCATGACGGCATTGGAGGTGGCTAAGAAAGGACGACCTAGAATGATGGGAGTCTTTTCTAAAACCTCGGGACCTGGGTTAATATCAAGGACAATGAAGTCCGCGGGAAATTGGAACTCACCCACCCGAATTAATACATCTTCCACCACCCCTTTCGGAACCCTAACACTCCGGTCTGCCAACTGGAGTGTGACGGGGGTCTCTCTAAGATCCCTAAGACCCAATCTCAAAAATGCTGAATATGGGAGCAAATTGACACTCGCTCCCAAATCCAACAATGCCTTATCAAACGTCTGCCCCGCAATTTCTATGGGTATGGTGGGACAACCTGGATCCTTGCACTTGGCAGGAATCTCAGTCTGAAGGATGAAACTCACTTGCTCTGCCAGAACTACGTTGTTCTGATTCTTGCGCTTAGTCTTGCAAAGGTCCTTCAGCACCTTCGCACACTGTGGGAAAGACTCTATTGCCTCCATCAAAGTAATAGGGAATTGCACCCTCTTAAAAAGTTCTAACATTTTATGGTTCATGTTCTGTTTAGGCTTCACCGCCAGCCTTTGGGAAAATGGGGCTAACGGTATTGCTGGCGGCATTTGAGTCGTGGGGGCCGCAACAGCAGGCTCCACCACCTCAGGTGACTCCTCAACACTCTCAGGGTTTTCCCTCGGTGCATCAACTGGCTCCAGTGGTGGAGTTAGTTTCTGCTTTGGTGGGATGGTCTTGTCGATCTCCTTCCCATTTCTGAGAATGGTGACCGCTTTGGCCTCCTCCTGATTTGGACTCTGAATATTCGGACCTGAAGAATTTCCCAAATAATGGGCGCCAGCTGTACTACCCTGAGCTGGAAACTTGCCCTTCTCCTGCTGCATGTGACTAATAATCGCAGTGAGTTGGGACATCTGAGTGGTAAGGGCGCCAATTTGCTGCCTTGTCTCAGTCTGAAATGACATCTGTGACTGCATCATGGAATTAACATTATCCTCTAGCTTATGGTCGCGTGCAGTCATCTGTGAATAACCCGGGGGTGGACCACGAATGGATGGACCTGCCCCCCTACCAGACTGTTGCTGGTATTGGTATGGAATGACTTGGCCCTGCGGGGGCCTGAACGATTGGGACTGTGGGAATTGCTGCGGCGGAGGCAACGCAAGGGGTTGCGCTTGACCTCCACCTCCAGTTCTGGAATCTGACCACCCAAAGTTGGGGTGATCCCTCCATCCTGGATTGTATGTATTTGAAAATGGATCCCAAGTCCTAACTGCATTTACCTCTTCCTGAGTGAACTGACTTGCCCCCTTGGCTGCTAGGAAACCAGGGCAAACGGTTGCGGTGTGCCCTTTACATTCGCACCACACACAGACTTCCTCGATATTAACCTCATGGACTGGACGAGTCTGTCTCACTTCTAACTCTTCTAACCTCTGAGCCATTTTCTCAACCTGAGCCTGGAGTCGCTGGTCACGAATGGTGACAGGAATAACGTTGGACCCCGAAGGTCCGGCTCGATCAAAATCAGATGGCTCTAAAGCCCTCTGCCTATCAGCTAGGTTATCTAAGAAATCCCACCCCTCATCGGCTGTTTTGGACAAAAAGTCGTCCCCCTTGCAAGAATACTCTATGTGCTGGACGGTCTCTGCATTAAGGCCCAGATGGAAAAACTCCACCAGTTGAATCCTCTCAAAACCATGGTGTGGTAATCTGAGGATCAACTCCTTAAATCGCTCCCAAGCCTTGAGAAACGACTCACCTCTCTCCTGCCTAAAACCTTGGATCTGACGCCTAAAACTCACAGACTTAGCCTCAGAGAAATACTTTCTGTAGAAAGCGTCGCGCACTTGCGCCCAGGTGGTAAGGGATTGAGACTTTTGCATCCTAAACCACATTAGTGCGCCATCTTTTAATGTTGCCTCAAACAGCTTGAGGCATGCATTCTCGTATTGGGTATTGGACGCGAGGTTGCGCACCAATCCCTCGAATGTACGCACATGTTCGTATGGGTCATCGCACTCCCTCCCATGGAAATTCGGGAGGCTGTTCAGGACACCGGGTTTAACCGTAAAAGCATTACGTGCCTCTTGTGTCTCACGCGGAAACACAATGGGTCCTTCAGGAGTGGACCTCTCTGGATAAAGATGTTGCCGCAAAGATGGTTGTTGCACAACCTGCTGCTCAGCCATATCACCTACCTCTGACTCTGACTGGTAAAGTGGATTACTGACACTTACTGACTCAAAAGGTAATTCTATGAAGAGATCACTAATGGGAATAGACTCTGACTGATCTGAGTCTGACCCCGAACTGGAAAATAAAGAACTAGACAACACAGGCTGACTTGACTCCAGCTCTCTTCTCACTAACCGATGTGTCGGGTCGCGATAATAGAGAGGGTCCTGTTTCCGACCTATGGTGACTCGACTACAAGACAAAATTAACTACGACTCTACACTTTTAAAACACTCGCTGCCGTCCCCGGCAACGGCGCCAAAAATGCTTAACCGACCAGGTGACTAAAAATAAGACGAATAAAGACGCGTCCCAAGCGTAGGACTCTCGACCAGTGTAGCACAATAATTCCGGAAGTATCGGAGTCGAACCACTGAGACGGCTTAAGTGCTTGACTCAAAAGTGTGAAATTGCAGTTTTAACTGGCTCTTAGGTAGCCACCCTTTGATTTGATGAGATTTGATTAACTAGAAAATTAAGCTAAATTGACTGAATGCAAATAAACAAGAGAGTACAGCTGAGGGAACCTAGCATCCACGCCTAATTTCACCGATATTTACTCGGGCCACAATTTACCTTTTTACTGATTTTAGAAAACGAGGAAGATTTCCTAACAAATGCGCACCACCTGTCACCAGATTCCATGCGCATTTGAATTCCGGTAATGCCTGGGTTTGTTCGTTAGAAAAGTTTCTAGTTCTCAAAGATTGCTTGAAAATTGTGAATTCGGCCACGAGGTGAAACATAGATGAGGCTAGGCGTGGGCGCTTTCGCCCCGCAGCCGCACTCTAAACGACTACTCACTCATGATTATAGAAATTTCAGAAAACAAATTAAAACTAGATCTAAACATGCTCGAAGAATTAAATATAAAAACAAAAGCAAACGATACCGTAGATTGCAATGGAAAAATCGAACTTGGTTATTAATACGCAACAGCAATCCACGAGTAGAAAATCTCGAAGCGAAACTTGAATCCGGAAACGATGAATGAAAAAGCTCTGAAAACCGTAGCCGCCAAAATCTAAAGTGCAGAAAATTATGAAAGGTTTCGAACCCTAATTAATGATTAGAGATCTGTTTTTATAGTGGCCTCCTTCGAAATACATTAAAACGCCTTCGTTTTGTCGTCCGTAGCTGCTCGGTATCGATACGGCTTAAAAGGGTATCGATACCTAACCTCTTGCGTTGACTTCTTGACCTGGCGTAAGACTTCGGTATCGATACCCCTAAGAAGGGTATCGATACCAAACATTCTGGATCTCAACTGGCCCCTTCTTAAGCGATTAGTATCGATACCCCTAAGAAGGGTATCGATACCGAGATCCTTCGACTGCACTTTTCAAAATCCATCTCTCAAGCCTCGCTTTCCCGCGCTTCCACTTCAAGCCATGCACACACAATGCCAAAAGCCAAAATACCTGGAAAACTCACAGAAATAACAAGAACACCACTGTGCACGCATTAACCAGAAAATAAACATTAATCCGCACTTCTAACGCGCTAAACCACCCTACTTAGGGGCTCAAAAGCAAGCTTTCCATGCGCCTATCACCCTACATATCCAAATTTTGGCCCTAAGCTTCACATTTATGTTTGGGTTGAAATTCCACACCTACAATGGTGAAAATCTGTCAGTTTTCTGGGCAGTGAGCTGCTGCCCCTGTTTTCCAGAAACTTTCCCCTGTTTTGGGGTGGTTTTAGGCCACCTTTGACGTCCGTTTGGTCCCCGATCGTCCATATCTTCGCATTTTTGACCCATACTACCAATTTGAACACCGAATCCACTATGAATTCATAAAATTTACCCTTGGACATGTGAATCAACGAATTACATGGTTTTATGGATTGAAAACGCGTCGGTTGACACATTTTGGCGAAAATGGTGAACTTTTGGAACAAATGGGATTTATGAAAACTTTTGAAAGACAAATTATTTTGAGATGATATTTTTGGATAAAATGAACTCTAGGGATCACCCGTTTGGTGTCCCTGGCCATGGGTGCACGGAGCCCGCGAAATCCGGCAGGGGTGCACGGAGCCCATGAAATCCGGCAGAGGGATACTTCCCTAATAAAATTGATGAGTATTTCCTTATGAAATGTCGGTTTTGATGTAATTGGGTTAACTTGGCGCATTTGGCGAAAATTGATTTTCGGTATGCGAAAATGAGAATTTTGGTAACTACTTGGACTTTGATTGGATACTTAAGATTGTTTTGGAACACTTAGACATATTTTTGGACACTTGAATACATTGTGGTTACTTCGTGGTAGAGTGATAGCCTTTCTCTCATCCTAACCTTATACATTGGTCGTGTCCATCATCATACCCACTCATTATGCATGTATCATGTTTATACACCTAGCGGTGGTAGAGTAGTTTTCCTACTGGGCTAGTGAGCTCAACCTATCAATTTTCAGGTACACGGCATGGAGCATGAAGTTGGGTGCTTGTCGAGTGATACATACATGGAGCTTTAACGTGCATGAAGTTATTTTCTCATCTTTGTGTTATAGTTTTGGAAAGATGATTTTGTAGCTTCTATAGTTTATCCTTTTGACAATTTGGCAATGTAATAACTCTTAAACTCCATATTTATGCTTTGGGATTTGGCTCTAGTTGGTTAGAACTTATTGACTATTTCGGTGAGAATGTAATATTTGACTTTGACTATTCGAAAGGGAAATTGTGAGACTTTGACTTGTTCCACGTGGATTTTTATTTACTTTTGAGTTATTAAAATTGAGAGCGTGACACATACAATGGAGTCGTCTGATCTAAGTAGGATTTTGAGAACTTGCTCCCGCTAGCTATTTGACAATATTCTTTGAGTAGATCATCAATCGTTGGCATCGTGCATCCTAAGGTAATTGTATCTGGAGAGGGTAAAGTCTGATTACCCTACTACTAGGTATAGCACGTGCCTAGGACGGTCATCACGAGAGGGTGAATAGCTCGGCACCACATAGGGAGTCCTTAGACCCTGTGCCGATCAGGTTTGGCCATGAATAAGGCCGGACTAATAAACTACTAAATCAGGATGCACCAGTTCGGCGTAGGAGATAGGGAGTGTCCTTGGGATTGCCGAACTGGATAGGCTGCGTGTATAGCTTACAAGGCATTCTGGAATACATAATTCAGCTCGGCATGATAAGCTGAGCTATGTACGAGTTATTCCGAGCTATGAGGAAGCACGGCACCGCCACTAGTAAGGCGGTGAGACATTCCAGAGCATTCTACAGCGGTTCCTTATGAGATAAGGAGCCATCCCGTATAGCAAGGGATTGATATGAGAAATCCTAACGTGATTAGGAGTATATCCCATATAGGAAAGAGTCCTATATGGAAAGAAGGACACCTGCTAGACGAGATCTAGCAGGATATGGAAGTTATCTCTCAATAGGAAGAGTCCTGTTAGGAGAAGGTTTCCTAAAGAAGATAGGAAACAGGGGGCACGAGATGCCTAAGATGATGAAGGTCTACACCTATAAATACAAGGCGACAACCATGACAAAAGGTACGCTGTAACACCCAGTTATACGCATTGTGTTCTTGGCTTGATTAGTAATCCAGTACTAACTTAAGCATCGGAGGGCCTTTGCCAATAGAGGCAAGGGTGCTCTAACCTATTCTTTGTCTTGCAGATTTAGGGTCGAGCCAAGCCTGCACGTGATACAGGCTAACGTGGAATTACACCCCCTACAATTGGCGCCGTCTGTGGGAAACGCTTACGAAAAGCTTTATTCCTTGAAAAAGGAACTCAACAATGGTGATTTCAGAACCTCTTCTGTGCACCCCAAGAAGGGAAGACGCGGAAGACAATGACGGAACCACCCTTGTGTACACTACGAGAAAGAATACAAGGGTGGACAAGGCTCCTGCAATTCTTAGGGCTCCGCAGAAGAAACCCGCTACCAGGAGGTTCAACATAGGACATATCCCTGAGATTCCAAAATTCAGGGATACACGCCTGATAAATTATGAGTCCCCAAGAACCAAGGAAGGGCGAAAGCACTCAAAGACTCCACCCAGAGACGGGGAAACCTCCAACCGACGTGAGCGGAGGAGGAGCCCCCCAAGGAAGGAGGAACGTAGACACACGAAGGACCGTGAAAGAGAGGATAGCCTCGATAGAAAAGAGCAAGAGGCAGAAGAACTGGCCCGTGAAGTCACTCGACGAGAGCGAGAGATTCAGGACCTAAAAAAGCAGCTCCAAGAAAAAGAGAAGGACCTACGCTCACGGACAAGATCCGTGCAGTACGAAAAGGATAGGAGTTATCACCGTAACGATATCTCCCCTGACCGAGCAGTCTCTCCACGAAAAAGGAGAGAAAGAAGCGTTTCCGTTGAGAAGAAAGAAAGAAGAAAGCATGCCAGGGACAGATACGAGAGATCTGGTTCCAATGAGCATCACCCCGAACGGCACGAAAAAAGAAAGGAGTCCCACCGAGCTGATGGAGGCCCTAGAACTGCACGAGAAGCAGCTAAAGAAGCCCTAGGCCAAATCTCAAAGTCACCATTGGCCCACTGGATCCGAGCAGAAAAGACACCAAGCAGGGTGAAGCATTCAGCCTTTATCTCTTACGAAACCAGTACGGATCCGGTGGCCCACATTCAGCACTATCAGCAGGCCATGTTCATGCATGAGCAGGATGATGCCCTGCTATGTAAGATGTTCCCCTCCAGCTTAGGGAAGGTGGCCCTGAGTTGGTACCACAAGCTCCCAGAAGGGTCCATCATATGTTGGGCACAACTGGCTGAGGAATTTACCGCTCGGTTCCTCACTAGCCGAGCGGCTCCAAAGACCTTTGATACACTGACCTCTATGAGACAGAGGGGCGAGGAGACTCTGCGGCAGTATTCCAAACGTTACTGGGAAACTTTCAACGAGATTGAAAACCTGCAGAAGAGTATGCTCTGGCAACGTTTAAGACAAGTTTGCCCATACACAGTAAGCTACGAGAATCGCTTACCATGCGTCCAGTAAAAACAGTGGCCGAGCTTATGGAAAAGATCCAGGAGCATGCACGAGTAGAAGATGACATCCTGCAAGCTGGAGGGAAGATTGTGGCGGGACAATCCCAGCTTCCAGAAAAGAAAGCGTTGGAGTCAAAGGTGTACAGGAAGGAGTACGCAACAGGACGAAAGGATTTCACACAGCAAAGAAAGGATAAAGCTGATCCGGATCCAAAGTCATACTTCAGTGTCATGGCAACCTTTAACATCCCGACCTACAAAATGCTTTACAGAATTAAGAATGAACCATGGTTCAAGAGGCCTTCAAAGATGACAGGCAACCCCGAGAAAAGAGGAGGAGGGCTACCAATCAAAGACTCAGCAGCTATCACAGAGACTGGGGACACATGACTGAAGATTGTGTAGAGTACAAGAAGTTCTTGGACGAGAAAGTGGCGGAGGGTCACCTCAAAGAATTTCTGGCTAACAGCAAACATGATGCCGAGCTGATCGAAGAAATGGACTACGAGAAAGGCCCAAAGGGGACCATCCATATGATACATGGACTGGTGGCCCCATACACAAACAACGAGATCAGACACATTCAAAGAGTCAACGGACAAGCAAGGCAGGTCATGAAGCTTGGCATGAAGAGACCAAGGACTGAGGGAGTAATGGAGATCCCAATCACCTTCACCGATGACGATCTTGACGGGGTAGTGGTGCCCCATAACGATGCTTTGGTAATCACCCTACGAATAGGGGATTATGACGTGGAGAAAATCCTCGTGGATCAAGGGGCTAGTACAGAGATCATGTATTACCACACTTTCAAAAAGATGGGACTCCCGACGAGCTCATTACAAAAATGTTTAGTTCCCCTGGTCGGTTTCAGTGCGCAGACAGTATGGCCTATGGGAAAGGTCACACTGCCCGTCCGAGCTGGATCAGTGGTCCTAAAAACTGACTTCCTTGTGGTAGACATCCCTTCCTCCTATAACGTGATTATAGGAAGAACCTGGATGCACAAAATGAAGGCTGTCTCCTCAACTTACCACCAAAGGATCAAGTATCCTGGAGCAGATGGCATTGAGTGCATTAAAGGAAGCCAGAAGGTAGCCGACCTGTGCTTCAACATGGTAATAAGAAAATCTCCTAAGGCCGAACTAGTGCAGACAATCGAAGTACCAGATCAACCAACACTGGAGGACGTCGGGGGTGACCCTACCAAGAAGATGGTAGAAGGGTTGAAAAAGGTACAGATTCAAGGAGATGACGAGGAGAGATACTTTTTGATCGGCGAAGCACTTGCCGAACACGAAGAGGAAGATTTGGTGGCCTTTCTAAAGGACCACATCGATGTTTTTGCATGGACTCCTCAAGAGATGCCTGGGATAGACCCCAAGACAATCTGCCACCATCTGAATGTGGATCCACAGCACAAACCAGTTGTGCAGAAAGCACGAAGGTCGGCACCACAGCACGCAGACGCCGTGATCGAAGAAGTAGATCGGCTGCTCGAAGCGGATGCCATACGAGAAGTAAGCTATCCAGATTGGCTGGCTAACACTGTTGTTGTCAAGAAGAAGAACGGGAAGTGGAGGGTCTGTGTTGACTTCACTAGCCTTAATAAGGCATGCCCCAAAGACAGCTTTCCACTTCCTAGGATTGATCAACTAGTGGACGCCACCTCAGGCTATGAGAGGATGAGTTTTCTTGACGCATATCGAGGATACCATCAAATAGCTATGCATGAGCCAGATCAAGAGAAAACTTCTTTCATCTCACCAAGAGGGCTCTACTGCTACAAGGTTATGCCCTTTGGGCTAAGGAATGCTGGAGCAACCTACCAGAGGTTGGTCACAAAGATGTTCAAAGATCAGCTCGGCAAAACCATGGAGGTCTACATCGACGACATGGTGGTGAAAAGCAAATTAAAACCGGATCACCTTGCCGACTTGAAGGAAACCTTCAAAGATTCTCGAGAGTACAAGTTAAAATTAAACGCCTCCAAGTGTGCCTTTGGAGTCAGCTCGGGAAAGTTCCTAGGACATTTGGTTACTAAGAGGGGGATTGAGGCCAACCCAGATCAGATCACGGCTTTGCGAGGTCTTCAAAGCCCAAAGACCACGAAGGAGGTCCAAAGGCTAACGGGGATGGCAGCAGCTCTCAACCGTTTCATCAGTAAGTCCTCGGACCGTTGTAGGCCATTCTTTCAACTTCTGAAAAAGAGAGAAGGATACGAGTGGGGAGCCAATCAGGAACAAGCATTCCAGGAGCCGAAAGCCTACTTGTCATCACCACCCTTACTCTCTACCCGTGGTCGGGAGCGGTTGATACTATATCTAGCAAAGTGTCCATCATCATGCTTTGTCGGCTCGGTCCTCCTACGAATAAAGGAGACAGAGCAATCTCCGGTCTACTTTGTGAGCAAAACGTCATTAGATGCCGAGACACGTTACCTACCTACCGGAGAAGCCGGTGTACGCTCTCGTCATAGCCGCAAGAAAATTGCCACACTACTTTTTGCAAAGATCCCATCACCGTGTTCACCGAATATCCACTAAGGGCCTTTACTTAGGAAGGCGGACTTCTCTCGGACGGATATCCAAGTGGTCCATCGAGCTCACCAATTCGAGCTTGATTATCAACCCGTAATGAAGAATTAAAGGGCAAATCTTAGCCGATTTTATAGCCGAGTTCGCCCCAACGGTGGCTCCACCACCACCAACTCTCCACGAGAAGGAGCAGATCCGTCCCACCGAAAGCGGCCAAATCTAGTGGCCGACCGTAAACCAAGAATGGAGGCTTTATGTGGACGGATCAGCCTGCAACAAAGGGTCAGGAGCAGGAGTGGTGTTATTCTCTCCGGAAGGACTGGTGCTGGAGCAAGCACTACGGCTGGGATTCAGTGCCACCAACAATGTGGCAGAATATGAAGCCTTGCTTGCAGGACTCAGGAGTGCCATGGAACTCAAGGTCAGAACGTTAAGAGTATTTTGTGACTCACAACTAGTTGTTAATCAGCTTTCAGGGGAGTACGCCGCAAGGAGCGAAAAGATGGCTGCATACTCAGAAGTAGCCAAAGACTTGCTCGACAAATTTGACAGCGTCTACATCCAGCAAATCAGCTCGGGACAGAATTCACATGCGGATTCACTGGCATGCTTGGGATCAGCAGTAAACACAGAATACCGACGAACAGTAGCTGTGGAATATCTGACCGAACCAAGCATTGGCCGAGCAGTTGAGATGGTAATGGAGACAGAGTTCGGACCAAGCTGGATGGACCCAATAATGGCATACCTACGAGATGGGACCTTGCCAGAGGACAAAAGGGAGGCTCACAAAATCAAAACCAAGTCAGCACGATTCTGGCTCTCCCCAGAAGGTAAGCTTTATAAAAAGTCTTTTCTTGGACCGTATTTATTATGTGTACATCCAGCTCTTGTTCAGAAATTCCTCCACGAGATCCATGCTGGAACTTGTGGAGGACACACTGGAGGAAGGTCCATAGCCCACCGAGCAATATCACAGGGATATTGGTGGCCTTATATGCAAGAAGATGCAAAAGCTTTCGTGAAAAAATGTGAGAAGTGTCAAAGGTATTCCCCTCTCATCCGAGCTCCGGCAGAGGATCTGCTACCTCTGACTAGCCCATGGCCATTTGCCCAGTGGGGGTTGGACATCGTGGGTCCTCTTCCCATGGCAACAGGGAAACGAAAATTCCTGCTCGTTGGCACTGACTACTTCACTAAGTGGATAGAGGGGGAAGCTTTGGCCAAGATCACAGAAGCCATGGTGGAGCGATTTGTCTGGAACAAAATCATCACACGATTTGGAGTACCATACTCCATCATCTCAGATAACGGGTCCCAGTTCGGCAAAAAGTTCAAAGCTTTCTGTGCCCAGTACGGCGTGAGGAACTACTACTCAACTCCGGCTTACCCACAAAGCAATGGGCAAGCAGAAGCCTCAAACAAAACTATCCTGAAAAGCCTCAAAAAAAGGTTGGAGAAGAAGAAAGGAAAATGGCCGGACGAACTACCAGCCGTGCTCTGGGCATACAGGACCACCCCACGGCGATCTACGGGAGAGACGCCGTACTCCCTCGCTTATGGGACAGAGGCAGTGATACCATTAGAGGTCGGCCTGCCGACACTCCGCACCACTCTTGTGGAGTCAGGCGGCAATGACAATGCCCTGGCCGAGCAGCTCGATCTCGCCGAAGAGAAAAGGGAACGTGCCCTTATTACACTGGCAGCATACCAGGAGCAGCTACGAAGAAGCTACAATAAGAAAGTGCAGCCAAGAGAATTCAAAATCGGGGATCTAGTCCTTAGGAAGGTTTTGGCCAACACCAAAGTATCCGCTGATGGGAAGCTCGGGCCGAACTGGGAGGGCCCATACAAGATCGTGGGGATCGCTGGAATTGGGGCTTATCGCTTGGCCGACCTGGACGGAGATCCGGTACCCCGGCCATGGAACGTCCAGAATCTGAGGAAGTTCTACCAGTAGTTCATGTGACTACGAATACAGTCACATCTGTTTTCCAGTAAATTCACGTTCTTTTTTAGAACCTTTTTGGGATTACGAATGAAATCACCAGCATAAGTTATTTAGATCCTTTATCTTTATTCCACACATGTATGGAAGTTCATGTTTTTCCTCTTATTATGATATCGCTTAAATACGAACCGAAATTGTCTCAAATTTAAATTCCTATTGGGGAGCAGAGCATATGAGTACTTCAATAACTCTAAGTTATCGGGTAAAAAATCCTGAGTACGAAAAGACTCGGATGAGCAAACTAACACTCAAATTTCTAAGTATGAGGAAACTTGGATGTGCAACGAACAAACACCCAAAAACTAAGTACGAATAAACTTAGACTTGCAACAAATAAAGCAAGAAATCTCTAAGTATGAACATGCTTAGGGATTTGCAACGAGTAATGCACCCAAAAACTAAGTACGAATAAACTTAGACTTGCAATGAATAATGCAAGAAATCTCTAAATATGAACACACTTAGGGATTTGCAACGAGTAATGCATCCAAAAACTAAGTACGAATAAACTTAGACTTGCAATGAATAATGCAAGAAATCTCTAAGTATGAACACACTTAGGGATTTGCAACGAGTAATGCAAACTTATCTCTAAGTATGAGGAAACTTAGATGTGCACCCAAAAACTAAGTACGAATAAACTTAGACTTGCAACGAATAATGCAAGAAATCTCTAAGTATGAACACACTTAGGGATTTGCAACGAGTAATGCAAACTTATCTCTAAGTATAAAGAGACTTGGATGTGCAACGACGGTACACCCAAAATGTAAGTACGAATAAACTTAGACTTGCAACGAATAATGCAAGAAATCTCTAAGTATGTTCATGCTTAGGGATTTGCAACGAGTAATGCAAACTTATCTCTAAGTACGAAAGAACTTAGATAAGCAATGAAAATTGCCAAATTGACTCTAAGTATGAAGAAACTGGAGCATCTACAATAAATACTGCAAAGATGCCATGGCATTTGAAGAGCATGAATAAGTACGAGAGATTTAAAAGAGTATAAAAGGCCACACTCGGCCAAATAAGGTCACACAGGACCAGCTAAAAGAGTATGATCATCAAAACAAATATCAAAGTATCAGGACAGGCCACATACGGCCGAGCAGTACCGCGCAGGGTCAATCAAAAAAGCTTATAAAGAAGCAAAGGCACTAGGCCTCTTCACTGAGCCTCTGAGCGTCAGTGGCAAGGGTGGGATCTGGATTACCTCCAGCAGCACCGTCAGCAGCTTCGGCAGTTGTGTTTTCTTCCATATGGGTTTGCTCCAAGGGGGTTCCAGACTGAGCTCCAGGTACCGGAGGGGTTTCATCAGCAAGCTGATCCTGAACGGCTGCCATCTCACTCGGCAACTCCATATTAACCCAATGGGGGGAGGACTCATCAACGCCGAGCTTAGTGAGACAACGCCGCCAGGCCGTCTCCCAGATGGTGTCCTGGACAGTTGGCATCTGCGCCTTGTAATCCTCTGTGACCTCCAGGACGGCCCGATCATACTCCGCCTCCGCCTTGGCCTCCGCCGCAGTCAGTTGCTCACTCAAGCCGTGCTCTACCTCCTCCGACCTTTTCCGCAGATCGGCATTCTCACCCCTCAACGCCTCCACCTCAGCTCGGGCCTCCCTTAAAGATTGGGCGAACTGAGCATTCTCCTCTTCCGCCTTATCTCCCTCTCTCTCTCTCCTGCTCCAGCTCCTGTTGCACCACTTTGGCTCTCTCAAAGCCAGAAGAAGCTTTCTGCATGACCTGCAACTTACAAGGATATGGATCAGGGCGGCAGATACAGAAACCAACTTTTTCAAACAAAGACAATAACCAGACTACGTACCTTGATGCTTGATTGAAAGATCGTTTTCATTAGGACATCGTAGGAGCTGTTCTTCTCCCGCTCCATATCGATTGGGAGAAGGGCAGCCCTAGAGACGCCGTATGCCACCTCTCGGGAAGATATCTTGTCAATAACAAAGAGGGGCGCCACTTGGGCGAGCTAGAACAGAGCCGCGTTGGATAAGAGGAGGGGACTCGGGCAACTGCGCTGCGAGTCCGACCCGTCGATCCTCCTTCTCTCTGCGGGGAGGGCCGAGCATCCGGAGAACTTTCGCCTGGCCTCTTCTCCCTTTGCCGATCGGTAAGAGAGACCGTTGCTGGCACAGGCGGAGGAGGGACGGTACGAGCAGCTGGTGGAGCACGGGGGGCTCCGCCCAAGGTCAGAGTGTCGAGGAGGTTGATAGGCCGGCGAGACATACCTTCTCGGTCCGGAGAAGGAGAGTAGCCTGGAGAATCGTCTGAGTCTGCGAGACGGGTGCCCCGCTCGGTCAGAGACCGAACGACCGCACGGTGATCAAACGCCTCTTCAAACTCCTTCTTCTTCTACTCTCGCCTCCCGGATGTGCTGGCTTCTTGGATGGGGATGGCAGTTGGTATCTCGGGGATATAGGCAAAGGTAACTTGCCGCTGCAGGACCTCAGGGGCTTGGGACCTGGATGATCTACCCCTAGCTCGGCCTCGGCGGGCACGGGTCCTTTCTCGGTCGGTTGGGCGACCTGTGGCGATCACAGAATGAGGTGGCGGCCAGGCGCGTCTAGTTCTGTGCTCTCCCTCTTTTCTGATGTTGCCCCAGTAAAACGGGGTATACCCCAGCAGCCGGTGAGCCGAACGGCCTAGCCCCACAGGAGTCGGCTCGAAACCGTCGAACCAAAGAGCCTTGGCGATATCCTCGCGGTGAAGTCTGCCGTGTATAAGGCGGCCGCCGTGGTTGAGATTATCCGCCGCAAAACAATGATCATAAAGATGGTCACCACGCTTAAGGAAAGATAAAAAAAAAAAAAAACCACTGGGAACGAAAGTACTAACGTAATCCGCCCGTGGTAGGTAGTGGGGCGGAAGGCCAATGATCCTCCCCTCGGCGTCCCTAGCCTCGCCAGCTTGCCGGTGACTACGAGATAGTCATCCGCCTCCCTTCGAGGAATTTGGTAGATCGGTGATGAGCCTCTCGCTTAGGGTCCCCGGCTTTGAAATAATAATTTTATGCTCCGTAGGAACTACACTATAGAGGTAGTGTAGATCCCACTACCCAAGTGAAGGTCGAGCACTGTTTAGGCGAGAGTGCCCATGACTACCCTAACGAAATTGGGGCACAACAGCACGGGGGTCACCGGCATCTATTGCACACTCGGCCGGAAAAAGGGGTGCAAGGGGAGCCTAAGGCCTCCTCAACTATGAAAATCAATCGGGATATGGATCTTATTTTCGCTTTGACCGTGTTCTCTCGCATCGTTTCGTTGTCTAGACGGAATTGAATATCGGCGGGATACTATAGGTTTGACGGAATTCCGCTCTTTTCTCGGGGTGCTTAATAGGGCCCTATGCCTACCCATTTCTATTCAAAGATTTAGGGTTTCACGGTTGAAACCCAGGGGAAGCAAGAAGATGAATAGACAATGGAAACGGCAAAGAAGACACGAAATACAAATGGAAATCTGGAAAGGTCACTTACGTGAGAAGCTGGACCTAAGGATGACTCACTCCGACGGTAATGACAGATGTTCTCCGACGAAGGATGAAGATAAAAGGACTGCTGTTGCAGAAAGCTTGGGAAACGTTGATGGCGAACGAAGTTCTCCTTTCTCTCTCTTACTCGTTCTCTCTTCTGATAAAATGGGAAATGGGAGAAGGGGAAGGGTTTTGGGGGAAGAGGAATCATTATCCCGCCCAAAACCCCATAAAGTAGGGTGTGACGTACGAGAAACGTCACCCCAAATCGTCCTTTGGGCTTATCTGATGACCAACGGGTCACTTCGCATTTAATGCGAAGATAGCCCTACGCCCCACGTGGAGGGGAGACGTGCAAGAGATGCATCAGAAACCGTTGAAGCTCTGCGCACTACTGATGATTGACAGTAGCAGCAGAGCTGGGGAGCAATTGGAGAGGGTAAAGTCTGATTACCCTACTACTAGGTATAGCACGTGCCTAGGACGGTCATCACGAGAGGGTGAATAGCTCGGCACCACATAGGGAGTCCTTAGACCCTGTGCCGATCAGGTTTGGCCATGAATAAGGCCGGACTAATAAACTACTAAATCAGGATGCACCAGTTCGGCGTAGGAGATAGGGAGTGTCCTTGGGATTGCCGAACTGGATAGGCTGCGTGTATAGCTTACAAGGCATTCTGGAATACATAATTCAGCTCGGCATGATAAGCTGAGCTATGTACGAGTTATTCCGAGCTACGAGGAAGCACGGCACCGCCACTAGTAAGGCGGTGAGACATTCCAGAGCATTCTACTAAAATGGTTCCTTATGAGATAAGGAGCCATCCCGTATAGCAAGGGATTGATATGAGAAATCCTAACGTGATTAGGAGTATATCCCATATAGGAAAGAGTCCTATATGGAAAGAAGGACACCTGCTAGACGAGATCTAGCAGGATATGGAAGTTATCTCTCAATAGGAAGAGTCCTGTTAGGAGAAGGTTTCCTAAAGAAGATAGGAAACAGGGGGCACGAGATGCCTAAGATGATGAAGGTCTACACCTATAAATACAAGGCGACAACCATGACAAAAGGTACGCTGTAACACCCAGTTATACGCATTGTGTTCTTGGCTTGATTAGTAATCCAGTACTAACTTAAGCATCGGAGGGCCTTTGCCAATAGAGGCAAGGGTGCTCTAACCTATTCTTTGTCTTGCAGATTTAGGGTCGAGCCCAGCCCGCACGTGATACAGGCTTACGTGGAATTACACCCCCTACAGTATCCAATTGTGAACCGTACAAGTTGTGGGACTATCACTACAACAAAAATGATAAACCGTGATTGTGTTTCTGGAATTTTTGGTGACAAAAAATATTTTTTCCTCACTAATATGTTCCCTCCACATCCTCCCTAGGAGAGCAAACCAATAGAAGACAAAAAAAATCCTCACAAAAGAGAAGACTTTGGGCGAGGAAATTTTTTTCGTCACCGATGTACTCTATTTTGTTTTGGCGGGCAGAGAGTGCATCTGGAGGGAAATGAAAGTATAGGAGACAAATTGTTTTGTCACCAAATCTTTGGCCCAACCCAACCATAGTTAAATTTGTAACTCTCTGGATAAGTTAGCTTCCTAACTTACGTCTCTCTCTCTCTCTCTCTCTCTCTCTCTCTCTCTCTCTCTCTCTCCGAGCTCTCTCTCTCTCTCTCTCTCTCTCTCTCTCTCTCTCTCTCTCTCTCTCTCTCTCACACACACACACACACACACACCGACGTCGGGTTTCAGAATGGAGGAGACGCCGATGATGACCTGAAGAGCACAATATTCAGGCTCAGACTCCCCAAGCACAGCGCCACAACCGTCCTCCAGAAATGGGCCTCCAAGGGCCACGAAATTACCGTCTCTGATCTCCGACTCATCTCCTGAGAGCTCCAGAATTCACGGGCTTCAAGCACGCCCTCGAGGTCTATTCCCTACTTCTTTCTATTGCTGCCAAATGTTTTTCCTTTCAGTTCAATTGTTCACGTATAGGGTTTTTTTTTTTCCTTCTGTTTGGATGATTAGAGCGAGGGAAGTCGAATTGAAAGTTCCTTTGTATTCGAATTGACTCCACTTGGTGTCTTTGTTTTGAACTTCAGTTTTGTGTTTAAAGTATGATTGAGGTGTTCTAAGAGCATCTCCTAATTGACTCAATACCAAAAGTATGATTGAGGTGTTCTAAGAGCATATCCTAATTGACTCACTCCAGGCCTCGACTAAGACAATTGCGGATTGAAAAAATAGTTTATATGTTTTTGTTGTTCCCTTTCACTTTGTGTTGCAATTTTTGTTTTAATGCCCATCGTTCGGTACAAACAGGGAGGCTGATTTAGAGTCGTGCTGCCAGCAAGTTGTCCTACCCATCCACCGGCACAAACAGGGTGGCTAAGTTTTGGTTCAAGGTAAGAAGCCCGTAAATATCAATTTTGTTTGATTTGGTTAATATGTCAAAAAAAGAGAATCATTTGATTTTTTGGACTAGATTGCTAGGAGGTGAGATTACACAACTAACACCTATTTGCTTTGACAAGGCGGATACCTGCTACATGGAGTGATTTGCCCACTGCTCTTCTTTTTCACTCCATATCCTCTAGCAAAACCAGAGCTGTGAGGTAAGAACTTGTAATCACATATTCACTCATTGCCCTTTTCTTACTCTTTTGGTCAATCCTTAACTTCGGCTTCTAATGTGATTTTTTTTTTAACCTTCGTAAATATAATCCATAATGTAAATGTTATTGTGGGCTAATAGGTCACGGATTAGTGGGTATGACTATCTCAATAGCTGGTTTTTGGTTTCTTATTAATGGGTTGAGGGCTAATAGGCCATACATTCTCTCTCTCTCTCTCTCTCTCTCTCTCTCTCTCTCTCTCTCTCTCTCTCTCTCTCTCTCTCTCTCTCTCTCAAATTGCCAAGACTTATCATTATAGCCTTTGTAAGAGGATATTGAAGCACGTGAGATAATGCCATGACCATTATTATTATTATTTTTTGAAAGGGAGTGTGTTTGGTTTATTTTGTTTTGTTAAATTGGTTAGAGATGTGAGAGATCTCTGAGCATGCCTAATACATGGCTGAGAGTGTCGTGTCGTGTCGTGTCGTGTTGTGTCCGTGACCAACATATGTTGGACAAGCATACGTCAGGCCAATAGACATGTTTGTGCTTCTTAGGTCATAACAAATAACACGATAGAAATACCAGTAGCGGCAAAATAAGCCCCAGTGAAGAGACAAATTAATAATTGGTTAGCTCCACATTCTGATCCCGTTCTTTAACACCCGCCTCCTTCTGGGTACTTTATTTGTAAACATTATTTTGTGCTTTTTCTACACTTCCTCCCTATGTACCAATTATATATGGTCATGAATCACAATGAAATCAACACAGGTAACTCAAATTAATCACATTTTAGGTTTTTGGTTCTACATTTTTGTAATGGGTGAGGATGGATTTATGTGCACTGTTGGTGGACACGGGGATACCAGCTATATGGTGATGTTTTATGGTTGCAAGTTGAATGCTAGCATTCTTTCCATTTTGGTTGCTTAGGCAATGTGAATACACTTTTTGTAAGCTTATTCGTAACAATGTGAAGGCACTCTTTTTTTTCCAGCATTTATAGCTGTGTGATCTTTGTGGGAGTATATTTCTTGTTGTAGACATGAATAATCTGACTTCTTTGTGGGGTATAATTCAAGGCTGGAGCCTTGGATAATGTACTTTGGATTTTCTGTTTTGCTTAAAAGAATCGTTGCCCTATAGTATGTGAATGATATTCCATATTAGAGATTTTTTTTGTGTGTGTGTGTGTGTGTGTGTGTGTGTTTTGGCATATATATGAACATTTGAAAGTCTGAAAACATGCAAAAGCTAATTATGCTATCATTATTTGAAAGGTCACTCTTAAGCAAAAAAACCAAATACTGGTTGCCAAGACTAATCTGCTTCAGGATAGCGCTTGCTGAAATATTGCCGTTTGGGCCCTGTTTGTCGCACTTTTATTACTTATAAACATAATTAGCTTGATAAGGTATATCTAGTAATCGTCTATATTACAGTTCAGGAGTCTTTGAGACATTGAGGTCAAAGTTTGAGGGATTTTTTTTGAAAATTTCCCGATACTACCACAGCTGATTCTTGGACAGAAAAATGAAAAATTCATCGTCAGAGATTATGTTTGTGTTTGCATAGTTAAATTTTTTTTTTGTCTTATGCCCAATGGGTTTAATGACTTTTATTTGCTTCTCTAAATCTATTTAATATAGAGACCTCAATCATGGTAAGAGACATACTATGTGATGCATGAAATACATTATTCTGATGACTTAAATCTTACTTGCATTTGCGATCAGACATGGACAAAAGTTGGATGAAAACTGGCGTGACAGCTTTCGGGAGAATTGGTTAACCCTATTATAATGGTGTAAATGCATTTATTCAAATTGCAAGATCAGTTGTAGATGGACAAGGTACTATTCTGTGCCCGTGTCTAAAGTGTGTCAACTTTTACCGGCAAAGTCCAGAAGATGTACGAATTCATTTGCTTCAACATGGGATTATGCAAAGTTACACTATTTGGCATGAGCACGGAGAACCCCGTGCATCAGATGATGTTCACCATCGCGAAATGGGAAACGATGAAGATGGTGATCTTGGTGGTATTGATGCCTTGGTGGAAGATCGAATAAGAGGGGAATCAACAGATATATGACCCAAGAGGAGGAGGGAGTGCGTAACTTTGTTAAACTTTTGAATGATGCCCAGCGTGAGTTGTACCCAGGTAGCGATTGTACACTGTTGAAGTTTATTATTGAGGCATTTAATATGAAGGTAACGACCGGTTGGACTAATAAAGCCCTCGATATGTTCTTGAAGTTCCAGACTAAAATTTTACCAGCAGGTAATTTAGTTCCCAAGTCAACATATGAGGCAAGAAAGTTATTGTCTGACTTAGGCTTGTCATATGAGCTCATCGATGCCTGCAATAATGATTGTGTACTCTTTTGGAAAGAGAATGCCATGTTGGATAGATGTCCAAACTGCAATATGTCGCGATACAAGATCAATTGTGGTAGGGGAAAGAAGATTCCCCATAAGGTTTTGCGTTATTTCCCTCTGACACCGAGATTAAAACGATTGTTCATGTCTAGAAAGATAGCCAAGTACATGCGATGTCACAAGGATAATTGTGGTAGTGGCGAGGAATCCAGGCATCCGGCGGACGGCGACGAGTGGAAGGACTTTGATGTTAAATATCTTGACTTTGCTCTTGAGGCTCGCAATGTTAGACTAGGGTTAGCAGTTGATGGGTTCAACCCTTTCGGAAACATGAGCAACTCCTATAGCATGTGGCCTATCATTCTTATACCATACAACCTGCCACCGTGGTTGGCAATGAAAGAATCTTTTTTTATGCTGACATTACTTATTCCAGGAGATAAACAACCCGGTGTCGATATCGATGTTTATATGAGACCTTTGGTTGATGAGTTGAATGAGTTGTGGCAGACTGGTGCATTAACTTACGATGCCTCGACTCGTGAATGTTTCCAAATGCGTGCAGCTTTGATGTGGACAATACATGATTGGCCAGCATTTGGTGACATCTCGGGGTGGAGAACAAAGGGCCATTATTCTTGTTATAATACTTGCAACGATGAACCATTTTATGAGTCATTGAGAAGTAAGACTGCATACCTAAATCATCGGTGCTACTTGCCAGAAAACCACCCTGAACGAAGAAAAAGAGTGGCCTATAATGGTAAGCAAGAGAAAAGAAAGAGGTCTTTAGAGTTGCCGGTGGAAAAGATACAAGAGCAATTGAACAATGTTACCGGGGTCAACTTGGGAAAGAATCCTATCAACAAGAAAAGGAAACGTCATGCACCAAACTGGACAAAGATAAGTATTTTGTACAAGCTACCATATTGGAAGGATAAGAAGCTCCGACACAACATTGATGCCATGCATGGTGAGAAAAATTTCAGCGAAAATATTGTTGGAACAATGATGGGCATTGATGGAAAGAACAAGGACACGGACAAGGCACGGAAGGACTTGGAAGACATGAACATACGGAAAGAGCTGTGGTTGACACAACGTCCCGATGGATCATATGTCAAGCCTCGTGCGAGCTTTTCACTAGCCCAAGAGGAGAGAGAGGCTTTCTTTGAATTCTTAAAGTCGGTCAAGTATCCGGATGGCTATGCAGCAAACATATCAAGGTCTGTGAATTCAACTAATGGTAGACTGACTGGCCTAAAAAGTCACGACTACCATATATTTATACAACGAATTCTTCCAATCGGGATGCGTGGTTTTGTGAATAAGGAAATTAGTACAACATTATTTGAGTTGGGCAGTTTCTTCCAAGACCTTTGCTCTAAGACATTGAGGTGTAGTGAATTGGAGAAACTAGAAGAACGTATAGTGCACATCCTATGCAAGCTTGAAAAGATTTTTCCTCCAGCCTTCTTTGATGTGATGGTCCACTTAGCTGTTCACCTACCACGTGCGGCCATACTTGGAGGACCAGTACAATATCGATGGATGTACCCAATCGAACGGTAATTGTGACAAACACTATTGTCGATTGAAAGGTCATTGTTTTGCACATCTATATAATCTGACTCTTAACTGGTCTTCTTGAAGGTTCCTTGGCACTTTGAAAAAGTTTGTCTCTAATCGAGCTCGACCAGAAGGTTCAATTGCAGAGACTTACATTGTCAAGGAGTGTATCACTTTTTGCTCAATGTATCTTAATGAGGTTGAAACTGTGCATAATCGACCTGAACGAAATGAAGACTACGGTGAACGTCGCAAAGGGTACACAGTATTCACAGAGACAGCTCGTCCTATTGGGCCAGTCACAACGGATTGTGAGATGTCACAAGAACTCCGTGATAAAGCCCATTGGTTCGTGTTGTTAAATAGCCCTGAGATAAAGGAGTATCTAGAGTACGTGTTTCACTTCTTATTTTTACGAAAGCATTTTTGCTATGACATTAATAGTACTTTAGGTATTAACGCCATTTGTGTTAATAGGGAACACAAGAATCTGTTGCATGTTCCAAGTGGACAAGACATTACCAATGTACAACAGAAAGAATTTCCCAAGTGGTTCAAAGATAGAGTAAGACATTTGGATTCTTTCACATAGATACTAATCATTATTTAACAAATTAGTATAACCTAAATTTGCCTTACATAACTAATTTTTTGATGGTTGTAATTATTTTAGATAAATCGACTGAGGGCTACTAAGTCAGAAATGGTGATCGATGAGCTATGGTCATTAGCCAATTGTCCCAATCTTATAGTCAAGCAGTACTCTGGTTGCATAATAAATGGGGTCAGGTTCCGTACTAGAGAAGTAGACAACCGCCGTAAAAGTCAAAATAGTGGTGTGCTTACTGTAGGGGAATATGAGGGGAACTTGCACAACTTTTATGGTCATTTGGTCAATGTTTGGGAATTGGAGTACATGTGTCAGAATAAAGTACTATTGTTTCAATGCGAGTGGTACAACACTGGTAACACTGGTCGACATTGCACAGTACGAGCTGATAAATATTGCACAAGCATTGACGTGAAGAGCCGGTGGTATGAGTCTGATCCATTCATCTTGCCTAGCCATGCAAAGCAAGTTTTCTACCTAAGGGATACAAAATGGGGCGAACCTTGGCAAGTTGTGCAATTGGTCTAGCATAGGGGTGTGTTTGATGCAGTACCAGAGGTGGGAGATGCTGAATCATCGGATCCTTCAGAATGTAACGACGCCTTCCAACAAGAAAGTATGACCTCAAGTGTGCCAATTGATGTTGAAGATGATATTCCGTGTCATAGGGAAGATGTTGAAGTTGAGGTTATTCATAGAGTTGGGCCATTAGACGAAGCACTGGAAGATAAAACTGACGATGAAGTTGATGAAGAGCATGAAATAATAGGAGAGAATATAAATGACGATGATGGTTCAGACCATGAAATATCCAATGTTGATATGGATGCTGATATGGATTATGATGTGGAGTTCTTCTTTTAAGCATTGTATTGTAATTTAATGTGGATTATGATATGGATTATGATGTGGATTATATGTGTTTTATGCTAATCCTGATTATATGAGCCTAGTATTTGAAGTTATTTGTTACATACATTTTATTGTTTACATTGACCGACCCTGGTTAGCATTAGTTTAATATATTTGTGCTTATTTTATAGTTCATAGTTACACAATATGGCCAAAGGAGGAAAACTGTTGCTTAAACCTGGTTTTCTAGCAACTCATGTCATACCGGATTGTGAGAGGAGAAGAAATGAAAGGATAGAGAGGAACAACAGGATCTGCGAATCTCGTGGGGTGAAGGGTATTACACCTCCTTCTGAACAATTGCTTCAAAAAAAACATGCAAATGAGAATGGGAAGAGCGGTAGGGATGAGTTGGATGACGGTGACTATATACCTTCAAATGATGAGGATGACCATGCCAATGGCAGTGAGTCTATTGACTCTTTTGAGCAGGTACAATAAATTACTATACGTTAATGATAGCCATTTTTTATTGAACAATGTTTCTTGCTTTCTTTTCATTCTATTATCGTCTTGTTTTATGAATTAGATGTGTTATATGTTTATGCTTGAGCATTTTGTAATGTGTTGTTGTAGGCCATGCAGACGCCACCAAGTGGTCAAACAGCGGCACAATCACAACGAGAGCCACAATCCGGTGCAACTATGGTATCCGAGAGGGTCACCCGATCGACGCTACATTCTGACATGGATACCCAGGTCTTACCGCCTCTTGTTGACCAGCCACAAAGTGAGGCAGTACGTAGCGACAATGTTGGTGAGTGATGTAGTTTAACAAATACTTTTTTAGTTACATTATCTCAGTTTTTAATGGTGAAAACACCAGTACCTCCAGCTTGTGTATGCTCAGATTTGATTCCTTTGTAGTGAGGTTTAGTTGACAAGCAAATGTCTGTCTTTTAGAATTGAGAGGAATCTTGTCTTAATGCATATAAAAGTGAGAGATTGTTGAGGATAGTGCAATTGATATCGATATTTTATTGTAGAAACACATTGAAATTGCACACTGAAATTCTAGTAATTATGTAGTACCTATCCTTGCACAAGAATCCTTTTTTTTTTTTTTTTGGTAAGCACGAGTCTTTTACTAATTCTTTGAAATGCTGAAGCATCTTAACTATTTCTTGGTTTAGTCATTGCTTAGTTTTGTTCATTAGTTTTTGGCCAGGGGTTCTGAAGAAAACTAATTAAGAACACACTCCCTTAGGAAATTAAGACATTGGGATACGACTTCCCAACCATACTCCACCTTTACTATGATTGGGCTTTGCTTTGACGTTCTCTTTTTCAATATAGTTATATATTTTCTTTTGGCAATGAAATTTTTTTTGCTATTGCTTTATATCAGCACTCAATAATAGTCGCACCTGTGGTCCTACGCGAGGGAAACAAGCACAAAGACTCATTGATAAAGATGGAAGGCTTGAAGTTCCCTTTCCACCACAGTTTCGTGCGGCGGTAGGAAAGCATGCCACTAAGCTGGCCTCAAAGATTGGCTTTGAGATTCGGACACATGTGATGGACCTTGGCGTTCGTAGGTGGAAGGCCCTCGATGATAGTGTTAAAGGGCCTATACTTCAGCGACTAACGGTAGTTAAATGCAAGATCTTCTTACTTATTGTTTCATAAATGATGATCAAATCTTTACTCAAAATATCAATTATTGTAGGATAAGTTTGATTTGCAAGGAGATCCTATCGACGTTGATAAGGCAGTGGCAACACAATGTGGACGAAGAATAAGCAACTACACCTACAAGCTGAAAAAAAAGTACGATAAGCTTGTCCAGGGCAAAGGGCCCTCGGTATGCAAGAAGCAATCCACCAGGTGGTGTCAAGCTTGAACAGTGGACAAGCTTAATAGATAAGAAGTGGAATAATGAGAAGTGGCAGGTAATCTCCTGCGTACACCATTAAAATAACCAAGGGTTGTTCTTGTAGCATCCTAATCTTTAATGTTCTTAAAACCACATCCTAAACCTGAACATACCTCGTAGTTTTGTAGTTCTGTATTGATTTGTGCTCCATGCAGAAACAATCAAAAGCAAATACCAGTAATAGGTGTGACATAAAGAGTAAGCACAGATGTGGATCAAAGTCATTGCCGGTTCGGGTTGCTGAACAGGTGCCTTTAAATTATATTTTCCATTTCATTACATTATGATCAGGCTTATTTAACTTATTTGTTGAGAAAATAACATATCAGATGGAAAATGATGATGTTGTTCCTGCATTAGAAAAAATATACAAATCCACCCACTTTAATCAAGACACAAACAAGTGGATCTCGCCAGAATGCGAAGCTATCCATGTATGTGTATCATGTACTTCATTGTGTAGTTTTGTTTGCTAAATATTAGAATTTGCATCTATTGAATTGTTAGAACTTAAGTTGCTAAATTTACTTTAAAATGACAGAAAGAGATCGTACGAATAGAGGCTGAACATAATTCTCAGGATGGTGCAGTCCCAATGACGCAAGAGGAGCTTTCTATCAAGGTATTCAAGGCAAGATCAGGCCTTGTGAAAGGACTTGGAATGAGGCCTTCCTCTTCTGTTAGGAGGACAATTGTTGATTCATCGACCAATAATGAATATGTAACACACCTTGAGAAAAAGGTGCATGAGCAAGATGAGATAATTCAGGAGCAAGGTGAAAAAATTCAAGCGCAAGATGCTGCAATAGTCAAGCTAGTGGAAGCAAAAGAGCAACAAGGGAGGACTTTGGCTAGTGTTCTTGAGTTCCTTAAAAACCAAGGGTACACCGGATAGTGTGCTGGTTAGTACATTATACTATTCATATTTACATTTATTAAGTAGATGTTTTTCCATTTTTGGATGGTTGACTTCTGGGTGGAGTTGATCAACCAATATCCAGAAATTATAGCAATTTGTTATTACTGTGAACCATATTGTGTGTGCCCAATGATGTTTTATTTAGCCGTGAAGTTGTCTCTGTTCTTTTTCAGGGCTAAGAAGTTTTTGTAGGGATAACGCCTTTTTGTTTACAAAGCATGGTTTCAAAGTCAATCCAGAAGAGCTTTGTTGTTTTGTTATTGATGGCGCCTGCCTTTTTGGTTTACAAAGCATGGTTTCGAAGCCAACTCAAAAGAGCTTTGTTATTTTGTTATTGATGTCGCCTGGAAGTAAGCAGATTATATAGGCGCAGCAGCTTGGTTTCGAATGGATCGCAAGAAGTGATTATATAGGCGCAACAACTCAAAAGAGCTCTGTCACTTCCTCCCACGTACTGCTCCACTCTTGCCCTAGCTCAGCCATCAGGTATTTCGCTTGCTCTGACTTCTCTCTCGCGCCAACCCCTTCCCCTCTCTCTTCCTCTCTCTGTGCGAATCTGTATTTTGTGTAGAAGTTAGGGTTTTGTGCTTCGGCTTTGTTGAACTGTAGAGTCTTGAGGATTTAGGGAATTGCTAAGGAATCGTTTTTTTGATAAGCTAAGAATTTTATTAATCATCGCAAGCAAAAGACGATTACAATGATTAAAGGGGAGAGAGCAAGAGGCATCACAACCACACCACACATCCCAACTAGGTTGGCACCCGTGGAGAGGACAATCATATGCCGCTCAACACCCGAACAAGAGAAAGATGGCAAGGTGCCATCCAAAGGAAAACAGAACTCAAATCAAATCTGGTCTACAAACTCATTTTACAATAACAAAACAACTAATCTCAGATAAAGCAAAAGAAAAACTGCCACTAACACTTAGAAGAGCTGCACCCAGGTTTTGAGAAATCTTCTGAAGCAATGCATGGTCTGTTCCAATTTTGATTTGAGAAAACTCCCATGTAGTAATTTATAGCTGCTTCTTTGATTTGATCAGGTTCTTCAATTAGATTTCCATTTACTTCAATTGCCCCAATGAAGTTTCTCCTGGATCTGTTATTGGCATATGCTTGGAAAAATCTAGTGTTTCTGTTCTTCAGCTTTTCACTTTTGGTGTTTAAGTTACCAAACTCGTTGACATTCCATTCTTTGAGTTTGGATCGAAGTTTAACCAGCTTATTCATAATGGTTAGTCCGGCCCATTTCTGAGAAGGCACCTCATTCCACACTTCCTTAATAATTTGCAGACATTTGGGGTTATGAAACCACGCATTTATAAACCTAAAGGGCTTTGATCCCCAATCTTTGGCTTCATTTGAGATCATGATAGGGCAGTGATTGGAGATGACCCTACTCAGACCCCACTGAGTGAGATTAAAGCTATCTAACCATTCTTGAGCCAACAAAAACCTGTCCAGTCTGCTTTGAACATTCTGTTCTTGAAAATTAGACCAAGTACAGCTTCTACCAATCAATGGAATGTCAATAACCTCCATATGATTAATGAAATTCTGGAAATCAAGCATTCCTCTATCAACATTTGTGCAGCCAATTCTCTCATTAGTGTTTCTGATTTCATTAAAATCTCCTCCTAAACACCACGGTTCTGAGAATCTAAACTTTAGCTGCATAATTTCCTCCCATACCAGCCTTCTTGCACTTGCTTCATTAGGGGCGTACACATTCGCAATAATGCATGGAAAGTTACCTGCAAAAACACCCCTGACAAGAATATATCTCCTGCTAGTGATCACTTCTTCAGCCTTGAAAGTTTGAGCATTCCATAAAGTCACCAGAGGGAATTGGTAAGGAATCTGTGTTTGCTCTTGGTTTTACGGAATTAATAATCCATTGCAAAATCAAACTGGCTCAAGACTCTACAGTTAGCTTTGACCTCTCTTTTGTTGGCCCAATGACTTGTTTTCTTTGGAAGTTACTGCTACTGTGACTTTGATGTGAAAACAGTTTGCTAGCCCAAGTTTGCATAGTTCTGATTTTTGCATTGCTTAGCTTTCCAATTTGAAACTCTTAAGTTTTTTTCTGCAGTCTATAGTTGGTGCAATTTATGCTTGATTTCTTTTGTATTTGCTTGTTTATGTATATGCCTGTATGAAAGGTCTGGAGTTTTGGGTTTCAATATTCCGGAATGTTCGGCTGTAAAAGTGAGTGAGAAAAGATAGCAGGTCTGGAGTAGACAATTTGTGCTACCAGACCAAGGCCAATTGGCCTTTTAAGCTATTGAGAATGGTTTCCTTTTCTAAATGACACGAGGAAATTTGAACATTGAATAATTCGTCGCAGATGATTGTATACCAGTTTCAGGGTCCTAGTGTCTGTAATCTGGTTCTTGGGATTATGACATTGACAGTGATCTGATGTTCATAAATTGTTTTCTTTTTTGGTAAGTACGTTCATATCTTAGTTGTAGTCTTTGATTTATTTATTTCGTGGGAATCATGCCGAGTATTTGTTGAGTTGGGATTTAAGACTGCCTTGAATTGAGTGAGGGTGGTGTTATTCGATGAAGAAGTCTTATTGTCCCAGTTATTCTATAAAAAAATGTTGACTCAAATTGCTCTTATTTTTCCTCCTGAAAGTTGGTTAAAGTGCTAGTCTGCATCGAGCTGTGTGTCCAGATCCTTAAGAAATCTTTTGACATATAATCTGGTATGAGTTTGTCGTGATCTATCGTGATCATGTTGCAGGTGTTGCCATGTTTGCTCCTACAGTTAATCCATATGAATCAAGCTTGACTAAGGAAGAGATGTATGGAACATGGGAGATGTGGGTACGAAGGACGACAAGCCAATCATGAAGGATAAACTCTCCCGGGTTGATTTTTGCTAATTTGTTCCTTCTAGGCCTGAGTTTAATCATCCTTTCCTTATGGATATGTCATCCTCATCTCTTGTTGGACAATCTTGTTGTTGATCAAAAAAAATATCTAGACTTATGTAAAGGCAACTCATGACAAAGCTAGAGCGGCCTTGCGACAATATTTATGAAGGTGTTCCTTTATTAATGTGATATATGTTTATTATCATAAAATAGTTTCTTGTTTGAGTTCTATTGGATTCTAAAATGCACAGGATATGATATTCTCAGAATAGTGGGAGACGATTTATTTTGTCACCTATATTTCTCATATATGTCAATTAGGTGACAATTTTTTTTATCACTAAAGGAGTTTCTATATGAAGATTTACAAAGACGAATTTTTTTGTCACCAATTGGGTTTAATTATACAATTATAGGAGACGAAATTATTTGTCACGTTTACTATTTTAATAATAGTGAAATTAAATTCTACGGTGACGAAATTTTTTGTCACCTAAGTAGTTTCCTTCATCAATTTCTAGTCACCATTAGTGACGAAACTAGTGAGTGGGTGACAAATAATTTGAAAATTGGTGATGAAAAATTTCGTCACCAAAATTTAGTATAGGTGACGAAATAATAATTTCGTCACCAGGTGACTTTCGGAGACAACCTATAGGTGGCAAAACTATTTTTCGTCACCAAGACTGTCAGAGACAAAAACCATGCATTTCGTGACGATTTCATTCGTCTCCAAACACCAAATTTCTTGTAGTGTATACTGTTGTGTTGAATGGGAAAAGGTTTATCTAAATGCTCTTCTCCAACTCTTGGGAGTTGGGACACCTATACAGATACTGAACTTAAATGAAGAGTCTACTACCTTCATATACATTCTTAGCCAATATCTTCAAATCGCTGAGCCTTCTCCTCCCTAGTTCCATCTCACCTAAACCTTCCTTTTTCCAACCAGCCCTCGCCTTCCTAATCAACGAACTAACAGGATCAATCACATATAGATGCAATTGCAGCCGACTCCGAGAACATTCTTTACACCGCCCAATTGCAGCCGAATCCGAGAACATTCTTTACACCGCCGGCGGTGTAAACCAAAATTTCCTCCAAATCTATTACATTTCCCCATGTGTCCAAACAGTGGTCCCAAAAGGTAAAACATGGACACACGGCGCAGTGCAATTGATTTGGAGAAAACTTTGGATTACACCACCGGTGTAAAGAATGTTTTCTCTTTCAAATTACCTAATAAACATCTCCAAAAAACTCTTGAAAATTACTAACTTCAGCCAAACATATAAGCCAATTCTCATTCCGCTCATTTTCCTAGCAATCTCAATCCAATCAAATAGAAATATATTCATCGGTTCATGCCCAATAACATCAACGAAACAAATTCAAACCCTCAGAAGCATGAAAACAACACCAAACAAATCAATTAACAACAACATGTAGCTCACCTTGCCCTCGTGTCCTAATAGGCAATCGGATCCGCACGGAACACGCAAACCTCTGCCGCTGCACTGGATTACTCCTCCTCGATAGCGAAATTCGGAAGAAGACGGTGGTGAAACTTTCTTATATAAAACAAATCTTCTCTCCTATCCTATATATAAAACAAGAGTAATTTCGTCCTGATCCAGTCTATTTGAAAGATCAAAATGGGACCCGATGTCAACCGAATGGCAGTTTGTGGAAGATGCGGGGTTGTCAGCTTTTGCTTCGTCCTTGATCACATGATCATAGTTCCGTATTGTGGCCCAAATCTTCTCTCCTATCCTACATATAAACCAAGAGTA
The DNA here is from genome assembly GCA_016920895.1 of Vaccinium myrtillus. Classification (NCBI taxonomy): domain Eukaryota; kingdom Viridiplantae; phylum Streptophyta; class Magnoliopsida; order Ericales; family Ericaceae; genus Vaccinium; species Vaccinium myrtillus. The sequence continues at coordinate 16,119,677 of CM029278.1, read as the reverse complement.
ATTTCGTCCTGATCACATGATCATACTTCCGTACGGTGGTATATCTTCTGCTAGTGAATGCCAGGTTAGATAATGACTAGACAACCACCATAAAGAGAAGTAGTAGTGACTGCATTGAAAAAGAGCGTGTATTGATCGAATGGCTAGATTGGTGGGAATCATTTGTTCTCATTCCCCACACCCACTCTTTCTTAAAAAGACTAGACCAGTGGGGTGAAATTTTTTTAGTGCAAGCAAATTTCTATACGAAATTGCTATCAATGTTGTGGCAACGATCTTTTGGGTTTGTAATTGCTACCATTATCCAGCAAACATGTTTTCGATCATCAGCACCATCCCTCTCTTAATGTAATGTGCATGGCACGACACAACACGATTAATTAATCGGGCACGGAACGGCACTTCACGACTTTAAAAAGGCACGACCCGACATGTCACAGTAAAGTAAAATTGCACGACACAGAATGGCACAAGCACGGTATGTGACGGCACGGCGCGGCACGATAAAGTAAACAGGTATGGCACGAAAGTTGAGTGGCACGGCATGGCACGGCAAACACGTTTGACACCCGTATATGAAGCCTTATGGTTGATAAAAGAAAATCCTATTAATTATTAAAAATATTGACATTTTTTCTCGATGGAAAATCGAACCACCGTTACCTTAGTAGTACAAAATTAGCAGCCTTTTTTGAGGTATGGGCCTCTTTTAACAAGTAGTTTTTATCCACCTTGGAAATAGAACAGTTGTTTTTAGCAGCCTTGTTTGAGGTATGGGCATCTTTTAACAATAATCTGAACTGTTACGAGTAACCTCGTATCCTACATCACAGACTCCATACAATTCTCATGCGAAAATTTCTCACACAGGCATTGAACCAAAGTAAACAATTGGTCAAAATGGGTACCACTTTAATAGAAGTTGAAACCCTACGTGAGGTACCTAGGTGTGTATATAAGGTTATCTTACGAAATTATCTTCTGATTCGGTTACGGTTACGGGACCAAACCAGCTGATTTTTCAAAATCAAACACCAAAACCAAAATTAAAAAATCAGTTTAAAATTGAACCAATTGGCTTAGAAGTTGGACGGTTTGTGTAGCCATTATTGGTTCGAACGAGATTGTCATCCCCACTCTTTTTTTTTTCTCCTTCATCCATAGTCTTTTGGTTGTTTTCTCTTAACTCCTATAAGAATTGGATCCAAATTTTGCATTGAAACCGCCGATGAGAAAATAACATGAACTTTTTCGTTGTCTACAAACTTTTCTCGTCTTTGGTTTTTAACTGTATACTTTTTCGATTTCTCTCATTGAGACAAATGATATGATCTAAAAATTTGATCCAAATTTGGTACAAGAGTTGGGCTCTGTTCTTGTATACTTATAAGGGGCTGTTTGATAAAACTGAAAGCTGAAAGCTAAAAAATTAAGTACTGAAAACTGAATGTTGAATTTTTTAAGCTTGAAAGCTGTTTGATAAAACATATTAAGCACTGAATTAAAAAAAATGAATTTTTTTCCTTCTAATTGTCTCTTAATTTTATTAATGGTCATCATGTTTTGTGGTAGTGGTGGAGTGGTGATTAGGAGGTGGTGGGGGCGGTGTCGGTGTAACGGTGGCAGTGGAGTAATGGCGGTGGTGGAATTATGGTGAGTTGTGGTGGTAATGGAGTAATAGTGGTACAATGGTGGTGGTGTAAGGTGGTAGTGTGATGGTTGTGGTGGTGGGGGCTAGGTGCAGTGCTAGTAGTGGTAGAGTGATGGCGGTGGCATGACAATCGTGGTAGTGATATATGGGCAATGGTGATAGTGGTGGCGATGGCGGTGTGACAGTGGTGGTGGTTGTGGTGGTGGTGTCGGCGGCGTGGTGGTGGTGGTGGTGTAGGAGGAATGGTGGAGTGGTGGTTGCAGTGGTGGCGGCAGTGGTGGTGGTGGTGGTGACAGCAGCGTAGTGGCGGCGACGGCGGTGGTGTGATGGTTGATGGTAAGCACATAAGAATTCAGCTAGAATTAATTAGCTCAAAACTACTTAATTTTTGTTGACTTTTTAGCCTACATTAACTTAATTTGTTAAGTAATATAAAATGTGGTTATCAAACCTACTTAATCACTTATTACTTAATCGATTCAGTTTTAAGTGCTGAATTTGTGTTATCAAACAAGCCCTAAGTTTGGGACTTATTTCCGTATTATTTACTTTTTGTAATTTTTTTCGTCATAATTTCTGAGATTAATCATTCGTCTCTACGAGATGATTCGGGAAAGTATAAAAATGTAGGCGGATGTTGAAAAAAAATCAAATATGACGCACTTAAGTCTAAAAAGTTTAAGTGCGTCTTATTTGGTAGCACATTTTGTATATAAAAAGCATATAGAAAATAAAAAGATCGAGATATATAAAGAAATTTTATAAAAATAATACTCCAATAATATAAGATATATAAATAATTATACAAATTTGATAAATTATAGTTATTAATTAACATTAAAAAATTGATTAGAAGAAAAATAAACAAGAAGATTTGATTTTGTAGTTCATCTAATATTCAAGGGCATTTTAGTCATTTAACAATAAAAACTAACGGTCTTTAACACTTAAAAAACTAATGGCATTAGTGTAAATTCAATGGATTGGGGGAAATTAGACATTTGTTGGTAAACTAAGGGAGGTTAGTGTAATTTTTAGAACTTCAAAGGAGGTTTCTGTATTTGTCAGAAACCTTGAGAGAGGCCAGTAAAATTTACGCTAAAAATGAATAAGAATATTGTGATAAATCTAATATGGTACTAAGATATACACGGGTACCGTTACGTACCGTACAATAGAAAAATCAATATGCTTGCCGATACGAGATTGACAACTTTATTTTTATCAACGCCTAAACAGTCATCAGGGGCAGTTACGTCAAAAAATTTGGAATTCCCAATCTCTTTCTCTCTCTCTCTCTCTCTCTCTCTCTCTCTCTCTCTGTCTCTGTGTGTGTGTGTGTGTGTGTGTGTGTGTGTGTAGACTAAACTACAATTTTTGAGACCCAAAGGTTGAAGATGGACATAGACGAACCTCTCGATTTCGAGTCAGAAGATCAAATCCTCAAGTCTCCTACCAAAAGAAGGTTGTGTTTTTTTTATTTCATGGCTTCCAATTAAGTTATAATTATTGTCAGGGCTTGCACAATCTCTATCAACTTATAAGTAAACAACTATCTTCTTAAACTAAGTACCTTCTATTTTACCTAGTTTCCAGTAAGATTTGTGGCTTTTAGGTTAGGGTTTTTCTCTGGTTGGTGCAGTTGTGTTTGAAGTTGTGTAGTGTTGCTTACGTTTATATAATGTTTAGTTGTTTCATTTATAAGAGGGCAACATGGTGTCTTAGGGGTCATAACAACACAACAAGAAGAATTCACCTCAACCCTAGTGGTGGCGTGAGATGACTCTCCAACCTCAAAACTATGAGAATTCTTAACCATCCGAGGACACCCAAAAACTTCGGAAATGACCTCTATATCCTCTGAATCTGAATGATCCAAAGCATCATGCACTTCCTCCCACGGGTCATAATTCGGATCAAAGAGTTCACAAAACTTAGCTTTTGCAGCTCGCGAGGCTGGATCCAAATTGCAACCAAACTCATCGGAGAACATGTCCAGAATCTCATCTCGTTCTATGGGGTCCAAACTAGAATCGAATTTTGTGAAAGGCGAAAACCAAAAGCTGCCCTCTTGAGCCGCATCCACAGAATGAACTATATCCTTACCCTTGGCCTCCTTGAATAGACGACGGGTCCTATGAGAAGAACCGCTCAAGAGCCTTCTTCACCCGAATTCCGTTTGTCATCATAAAAATAAAGAACAATTCACACACAAAAGAACAAAACTCACAAGAACAAGCCAACTTGGTACCCCCAAGAAATAGCAAACTAACTAGTGGATCAAAGTAGCCAATAGATCAAAATAATTAACTTGGTATTCAATGTTGGATTGGAAACTAGGTATGCAACCAGAGTAGTCAACTATGTATTCTACCCAATAATCAAAGTAAACTAAGAAATCAACTAGTCGAACTAAGATTCAAAGGAATCAGATGATCAGAGCAGTTGCAATACCGAAATGACTACTCAAAAAACAAATCTAACCTTAGAAATTTGGGATTTGACCGGAGAAACCTCGAAATCGTAGATCACTTTCGCCGTCTAGCCATTAGAATGGCCGCATGCGCGGTCGAAGAAAGTTGCCATCAGATCCACGCGCCTCAGCTATCTCTCTCTAGAAGGTTCTGGTGTTGCAAAGTTCTTTTCTCACATACTTGAACAAATGGTTGATATCAAATTTGAAGTTTTGAGAAAATTTTGGGTGCAAAAAAGGGCACTGCATACGTGGTGCCTGAGTACACATCTTGTCCGTCCCAAATTGTTTTGAATGGTCCAAATTTCTCCCTCCCTCCCTCTCTCAACTTTCGCATCCACTTTTTGGTGATCAATTTTTATAATCATCAAATGAAGGCGGTGTGGATCTCATAGGTGTAGTTTTTTTTTTTTAATCTAACGGGTAGACAAAGGGAAAATCTCCGGTACACACTGCATAGCTTTTCGGACCCGATTATTTGTACAAGTTGGAGGAGTATAGAAATCGTACAGACGGTTTGAAAGGTCTATTTTTGGGTTCCAAACAAATGACTCGAACTATTTATTACTTTTAAAAATAATTTTTCGAGTAGCTCATCAAAAAGCAACTCAATTAAATATGCGTAATTGGTTGATCTAATATTCTCACATTTCATTCATAATTTAGGTTTGGAAGACCACTTGAAACATTATTTGTAACAAGCCCTTGGGTAGAATTCGCCCCCAAAAGCTAGCTCAAGGGGGAAGGGTGCCCAGGGACTTATAAACCCCCCACCAGGAGCTCATACTCCCGATGTGGGAGAAGTCTCATACCTTGCACTGGATCATAACAAACCCAACCCCCTCAGAGCCGACGTCCACGGCGGCAGGTCGCCCTTCTGGCACCTCCGACAACACCCGTGGCGGCCTCTTCCAAGGAGGGACCTGCTCTGATACCAATGTAACAAGCCCTTGGGTAGAACTCGCTCCCAAAAGCAAGCTCAAGGGGGAAGGGTGCCCAGGGACTTATAAACCCCCATCAGGAGCCCATACTCCCGATATGGGACAAGTCTCATACCTTGCACTGGATCATAACATTATTTTAAAGCTAATGAACGATATGAATCAGTTCGGCGAACCAAAAAATAAAGCCCACGAGATGCCTGATTTTTGTACCGATTATGAACCCGTGGGTTTATCGTAGCTTTTCAGTTTATGGTGGATGTGGGAAAGTATCAGCCCGGTCTTGATTTCCACTTGGGCCGCCTTGGCAAATTACAAGCCTAGACTCATCTAGAAGCTAAAACCCCATTAAAAACTACACCGCCACGTAGCAATAAAAGACACAAAAAACGGCATTTTCCGCATCGGGCTCTCTCATCCTCAAAAAACCCTAAACCCTAACACTCTCTCTCATCACCTCCCCTCCAGTAACCCTCTCTCGCTCCTCCGTCTGATTCCATCAGTCCACCTGGTTTCCTCTCAAATGGCAACAGCTGTTCTGCTCAGATCTCTCCGTCGACGAGACCTCCCTTCCGCCTCTCTATCTGCTTACAAATCCGTACGTACTCTCATCATCTTCCAGTACGCCTTAAATCGCGATTATTTGTTTAGTACGAACCAATTTATGTGCTTATTGAAGATTCATTTGATGCGTTCGATGGTGATCTCTGCTATTACTTCTTCTGTTTTGTTTGGATTCTATATGTTCGGATTAATATGAAAGTTCAGTTTTGAATTTCGGAGTTCGTGCTTCCATTTCTGTTGATTTCGTTTTTATTCGGGGTTTGACTCTGTTGTTTGACTGATTTCTAGCGAAACAAAAGTTTCTGGGCTAGTAAAAGGGTCCTTATCTCCCTACAAGTTGTATGTTCTGATGCTTCTGAATATTTTTGTCAATGTTTTTTGTTTTTTAGTTTATTTGTTTCCATTAATGCCAATGTTTTTGCTAGTTCATGCTGCTGGTGGAAATGTGGTTGAATGTTCTGAAGATGTACGTCTGCTATTTCATATTCACATATATATACGCTTGAGTACTATTGTTTTGGCAGAATACATAATGATTTCATTCTATTGTTTCTGTTGTGGGTTGTTTTTACTTTATTTCACTTTGTGTGAATTGCATTTGCCTGTGTTGGGTGGGATTTTCATTTTCTGGTATTGTGGTTATATGTGCTCTCTGAGATCTACTTGCTTGCACCTTTTAATCTACGAAAACTATGGCTAATATTGTAATTATCAGTTCCGTTGCAAAAAATTGTGGTTGCATTTTTTATTTGTTTGATATTTTTTATTTCTAGATTTGTTTTCCATGTGATTGTGCTTGACTAATTTTTCAGACTTGGTGCTTTATTAAGGTCAAGGTGAGGATCGTGTCTTGTTCTTGTCTGCTACAGGTCCTTTAGGGACTTCCGTCGACGTTCTACTTTGTGCAATTGTTGTTTGGTTACCAAGTTGTCCTTTGAATTTCAACATTAATGTTTCCGTAGACTGTCAAGTTGCTTTTTGAGCCTTTTATAATTGCTAAACTGTCTAATGCTTAGAGCGAGTCAGTTAGTTGGCAATGTTTCTACCACGTTATATGTAATGTTCCTTATGTTCCTTTTGCACGTCTTATATACGTGATATGTGAATGAATTAAGGTTGTTTCAGTTGTACTATTTTTTTCTACTAAACTGATTATTTCATAGTCAATTGCATTTTTTGTCATAGCATCTAGTTATCCTATGTGTCGATATTTGTGTGAAAATAATTCATTCAAATTGGTACTATTGGTCGACAGTGCTTGCACACCTTTGTTTCGGTAGGCCCATTTTTATTGTATGAAAAACTGCTAATTTGGTGTTCCTGTATTGTAATTGTAATGTTTTTCAGTTAACTGGAAATGCCAAGTCATCGTGGTCGTCTTCGCATTTCGGAAATAAATGGGCAAGTTTAACAAGGCCATTTAGGTATCTCAGATTATGTTCTCTCTTGAAATGCGCTTCAGCATTTTCTTTCTTTCAGCTTCTAACCATTTTACTTTTTGAACCAGTTCAAAGCCCGCTGGAAATGATGTTATTGGGATCGATTTAGGTACAACAAACTCTTGTGTTTCAGTAATGGAAGGCAAGGTTAGATTAGTTTTGTTTCAATATCTACTCTTTCTTTCTGTGTGGACACATTGATGTAAGGCTTGAAAGCTGATATTCACATTGATATTTATGCAGACTCCCAAAGTGATTGAAAATTCTGAGGGATCTCGCACCACACCATCAGTCATTTCCTTTAATCAGAAGGGAGAGCTACTTGTGGGTACCCCTGCCAAACGTCAAGCTGTGACCAACCCTACAAATACGGTTTTTGGGACAAAGCGTCTCATTGGAAGGCGATTTGATGACCCCCAAACACAGAAAGAAATGAAAATGGTTCCATACAAGATTGTCAGGGCTCCTAATGGAGATGCTTGGGTTGAAGTCAACGGGCAGCAATATTCCCCTAGCCAAATTGGGGCATTCGTTCTGACAAAGATGAAAGAAACTGCAGAGTCCTATCTTGGAAAGACGGTCACAAAAGCTGTTATCACTGTACCGGCTTATTTCAATGACGCTCAGAGACAAGCAACAAAGGATGCTGGGCGAATTGCTGGCCTTGATGTGCAGAGAATCATTAATGAGCCTACTGCTGCTGCACTTTCATATGGTTTGAACAACAAGGAGGGTCTTGTAGCAGTTTTTGACCTTGGTGGTGGAACTTTTGATGTTTCCATTCTGGAGATATCTAATGGTGTTTTTGAGGTATGCTGGTAGATTTTTCATTTATTCTCTGTTTGATTGCATGTATTCCTAAAAAATAATTTCCTGATTTTTTTGGTTTCATGCAGCATAAAATGGGTAACAATGTTTTTTAAAGAAAAAAGTTTTATGCAAAAAGTAGGGAAATCAATTTGCTGAGGACAGGTCGTTAAGTCTTTTTGGTGTGTGCGTGTAAAAATTTTCAGATCATGGCCGCATTACGCACCAATGTGCTTTAAGGTTCTGGGAGGGATTGATTATGCTACCCATTTTGATGGGGTAGTCCATGTATAACAAATTTGTCTGGGAAATAGCATTATAGGTGTATTCACATGTTAAAACATTTTACATTGACATGAGCGGAGGCTTAATCTCTGTAGTTCTTCAACCTTACTCAGCTGCATTTACAATTAACCCCATGCAGGTGAAAGCAACGAATGGTGATACATTTTTGGGAGGAGAAGACTTCGACAATACTCTCCTAGAATTCTTAGTGAGTGACTTCAAAAGAACAGAAGGTATTGATCTGTCAAAAGACAGGCTTGCCCTCCAGAGGCTTAGGGAAGCGGCTGAGAAGGCTAAGATTGAACTGTCGTCTACCTCTCAGACGGATATCAATCTTCCGTTCATCACTGCTGATTCATCTGGTGCGAAGCACTTGAATATCACATTGACCAGGTCAAAATTCGAGGCCTTGGTTAATGACTTGATTGAGAGGACTAGGAATCCATGCAAGAGCTGTTTAAAGGATGCAGGGATAACAACCAAGGAGGTGGATGAGGTTCTTCTTGTTGGAGGAATGACTCGCGTTCCAAAAGTGCAAGAAGTGGTACAAGAAATATTTGGCAAGACTCCTAGTAAAGGAGTAAATCCAGATGAGGCAGTTGCTATGGGAGCTGCGATTCAGGGCGGTATTCTTCGTGGAGATGTTAAGGAGTTGCTCCTCCTTGATGTCACTCCTCTCTCCCTTGGTATTGAGACACTTGGTGGTATTTTCACCAGATTGATCAATAGGAACACAACTATTCCAACGAAGAAAAGTCAGGTGACACTTCAGTCTTCAACCTTTGATTTATTTATACTGTTAGGGATCGTATTTCCTTATATGGGTATCTGTGGTCCAGTAGATTATCTCGTAGGCTCTTTTAGTTTTTTATCATTGAAGTACTCCCTCGGTACGTGTTTGTTTGTCCACTTTCACTATTTCACACCCCTTAAAAAATTGGACATATATTTCAATACAAATCTCTAAAATATGCAATGTGGATCTTGTTTGATAGAATGCAATATGAATCTTATTTGATAGATCTCAATTAGTTAATGCATACGAAATTTTCAAAATCATGAAACCCATTATAAATTGAAAGATATAAGACAAATTTAAATCATGACGCGAATGCTGAAAATGGATCAATAAACATGGATGCATATCTCATTGGTTGAAGCAAATTTTGTGTAGAATCTTTGATTTTTGCCAATGTACATTGGTCAACCAAAGATGAGAAGGTAGGAGCATGGGATAATATCTTATATGCCTTTCTGAAATGGAGAACTAGATCCTTTAATCTCCAACAATTTAAAGAAACAGCATACATTGGTCAACCAAAGATGAGAAGGTAGGAGCATGGGATAATATCACATATGCCTTTCTGAAATGGAGAACTAGATCCTTTAATCTCCAACAATTTAAAGAAACAGCATACATTGGTCAACCAAAGATGAGAAGGTAGGAGCATGGGATAATATCACATATGCCTTTCTGAAATGGAGAACTAGATCCTTTAATCTCCAACAATTTGAAGAAACAGCATACATTAATTAATATGCAGCAAACAACATTGTAGAGTCCTCCATGGGGAAAGATAAATATCAAGTCCGAGTACATTCCTTGACAAGTTCAACATCCCATGGTTGATTATTGTACCTGATATAACAACTTAACAAGCACAGTTTGTGTTGCCCGATATGAATCTGTTGTGATGTTTGAGGGAGTTTCTGAGTTTCTGACTGGGCGGGCCTTGTTATCTCAGGTGTTCTCTACAGCAGCTGACAACCAAACTCAGGTGGGTATTAAAGTTCTTCAAGGCGAGCGTGAGATGGCATCAGACAACAAAATGCTTGGTGAATTCGAGCTCGTGGGCATTCCACCGGCACCTAGAGGCCTACCTCAGATAGAAGTCACCTTTGACATCGATGCCAATGGAATTGTCACCGTCTCTGCTAAGGACAAGACTACTGGTAAAGAACAACAGATCACCATTCGTTCCTCAGGAGGCCTATCAGAAGACGAGATTGAGAAGATGGTTAAGGAAGCTGAGATGCACGCCCAAAGAGACCAAGAGAGGAAAGCCCTCATCGATATCAGAAACAATGCTGACACCACCATTTATAGTATTGAGAAGAGCTTGAACGAGTATAGGGACAAAGTACCAAGCGAGGTGGTGTCGGAGATCGAGTCCGCTATCAAGGATTTGAGGGATGCAATGGCAAAGGATAATGTCGACGAGATTAAAGCCAAGCTTGACGCGGCAAACAAAGCCGTTTCGAAGATCGGAGAGCACATGACGGGTGGTTCAGGCGGAGGTTCCGGAGGGTCTCAGGGCGGTGATCAGGCGCCCGAGGCAGAGTATGAGGAGGTAAAGAAGTAGGTGGAGAGAGGGAAATAAAAATGGTGGCAATGATATGAAACATTTGTCGTCTTTTGTTTTCGTGTTATAATGCATTTTTAGCAGTTTTGTATTTGTAACTTGATGTCCCGTGTGTATGAAGGGTTCTAATTAGAGTTTTGATGCCTATTCACGCACTATATTGTTGGAATGTTTTATTACCACAATAATTCTCCCTTCTTAAATCTGATCCCATTGGAGAAAATTCAAACATATTGATGAGGTCAGCGCTCTCTTTTGGCCTTCTCAGTTCTGAAGTTTGTCAAACCTCTTTCATTATTACTCCTTCGAAAACCACAGAAGATCAGTTTGCGCGTAATGTTAAAAAAAAATTGGAGGGGCTATGGGTGGTGTGAGTGGGTTGGTGTTTTTGGAGATCAGACAACACATGTTGGGTAGTTCGGGCATGATCAGGCGTTCTCGAGGCGGAGTAGAGGCGGTGGCCAGGTGCCGGAGGCGAAGGTGCAGGGCAGAGTGCAAGGAGTTAAGGAGGAGTAAAAAGAAAGGGAATCCAGTGACTTTGCAAAACTGGTTGACTTTGCAAAAATGGTTTTTTGGTTTTTTCGTTGTCTTTATTCATTTTTTTTTTTACATTTGTTAGTTTTGCATTAAGTTTTTGTGGTTTATTGATTTGTCTTGATGAGACGAATCCAAAAAGGAGAAAATTATGGTCAAAACAAATATTTTGTTGAATAAAGTCGAAAATAAATCAAAATAAACCAGTTTATTGAATTAATTTTGGCTTTATTAAAAAAAAATAGTTTCGACCATAATTTTATACTTGTTGGATTCTTCTCGTCCAGATAAATCAATAAACCACGAAAACTTACGTAAAACTAATAAATGTAAAAAAATAATTGTAAAAAGACAACGAAAAAAATCAAAAAACTACGTAGTATTTTTTACTTTTTTGCCAAAGGATCATATATGAGTATCCTTCAGCAAAAAGGTAAAAAATGGTTTTTTAGTATCATGTTATGTGTTTGGAAGTCTATGCATTATAGTAGGGTATTTGCAATATATTTTCTTGAAAATTTTTAATTTAGAATTATATTTCTGCTTTTGGCTGTGAATTGGTCTATCTTACCCATGAACAAGGGGTAAGAGCATCTCTAGTGGTTGGAATCAATTTGTGGAAGTCAAATCTACTTTTTAACTTGCTACAATGTGATTTTGTCAAATTTTGACAAAATTACTCCGATGGTACAAGAGCTATTTTTTGGCCGACTTGATTTGTAGCCGTTAGATCACTTCCATATCACAAGTCATAAAATCACAACCAATCCCAACCATTGCAAACAATGGCTAGGGCCATTTTCTCGGCCAAATTTGGCCAAAGAAGGGGCCATTTTTAGCTTCCGTTTTGGCTTGCCGTTGTAGAGGTATGAAATGGCCTGGGAGCCAATTTTTAGCTTTGGCCGGAGGTTTGGCTCCCTGTTGAAGATGCTCTAAATGGTACTATTGATCTTTAGGCTAATTATGGGGGGTGTATCACGGCAAATCTTATGAGCTTATTTGAGATTTTAGCCGCTAAAAAGCATTTGTTGAAATTCTTATCAACAGTATTTTGTGATTCTATGGATTCTTAGAAGTCGAAAAAGTGTTTAAAATACTGATTTTAGTGAAGTTGGGTATTTTAAAAGCTATTTTGAGTATTTTATGGAGTATTTTAAAAGCTATTTTGAGTCTCTTAATTTTACGGTTATGACAAATATGCTTATGTGATTCTACAAAAAATCTAAAATCTAATTTGTTGCAGCATTTGAAAATATAATCTATAATTTGTATCCTTAGTTATTTCAAACACACCATGTAGCTTCCAAAAATCAGCCTTTGAGTTGAGTCTCAAAACAGCTTCAAGAAAAAAACTAAAGATTTTTGGGAGTTGATTTTGGAATTAGCATGAAACACACAAACACAGAATCTTAAAAGCCTAAATATGAAAATCAGCTTTCAAAATCCGTCGCAAAAGTGCACAAAATGTTCTTAAATCTATAGTTTAACGAGATTTTTTCTAAAACCTTCAATTGACCCAGAATTTATTTTGTCTTGATGGGAGCAATTAAAAAAGATCTTTAAATTTTAAAAAATCAGTAGAAAGAAAAGAAAAACCAAGTAAACAAGAATTCACTGACCCTAGAAAAGGAAAATACATTTTTTTCACTTATTTTTCAACCTTGATTTTTTAAACGTTTCTTTAGTGAGATAAATCAAAAGTTAAATGTTTGAACTGAAAGTTTTAATAGTACCGACAACGAAAATAAGTTTAAAAAGAAAGAAAAAAAAATTCAAACTTTTAATTAATTTACCAAAATTTTGAAAACCTACAAAGATAATTTTAAAAGGGTTTTGCTAACGTGTGCCCAATGGGCACACAATAAGCACATAAACAAACAAATAAAACACACTTCAATACACCTTTTACACTTTTCAATACACTTTTACATATCCCTATATATTTTTCACGCATTTCAATACACTTTTTCAACATTGACGTGTGCCTATTGGGCACACATTAGCATTTTCAATTTTAAAATGCTAGTATCTATTTGGGATTATTTCTAATTTTATATAAACTCTACTCAAGTAAATAAAAATTTAGAAAGCAACTAGCACAAGACAAACGAAAATTCCAATAAAAAAAAAATCCAAAAAACAAAACGTGTCATAATCATAAATATCAAAGGCAGAATGCAGGGAGTCACGGATAGTTCTTTGCTCCACATCCGAACCCTCCCTCTCCTAATAGCGATTCCAAATGAACAAACCCTAGAAGACAATCGACCAGCGAGGATTATTTCAAACAATGTCAAAGACTCAGAAAACCCCTTTGCGAGGTTTGTTTCTTTTATTCATTTTCTTGATTTTGAGCTAGTCGAGTAGAGGAACTTAAATTTAGACATGCGTTTAATATTATTTCATTGTAGAGTAGTAAATTTCTAAAACTGTTGATGTTTTATACAAATATTTCTCCTAGTTGTTGTGGGGTAAAATTTTCTGCAACCAAACAAAGATTAGTAAATGTTGTCTGTCTTCTTCAACTTTTGAAGTGTATTTTGTGATTATTTACGAGGGTTTGACGTGTTAATGCTTTTGTTTCTTTCTCTCCTTAGTGTTTAATGTAGTTTGAATCTGATTAGAATGGTTATGTTCATCTATGTTTGATTTTATGTGTGATTAGTGATATCTTGTTTTACATTTTCAGCTTCGTTTTTCGTCGACAGGATTCATGTATTTTCCTTTTGTTTTTGGTTCGGTTTGGTTTGGTTTGGTTTTGGACAGTTATAAATGGGTAGGAAGAGAATAGAGCCGACAGTTGAAGAGATACCAAAATCTAAAATAGAGATACCAAAACGAGGGAAGAGAATAGAGCCGACAGTTGAAGAGATACCACAACGAAGGATCTCTCGCAAGCCAATTTTAAGAACTGGAACATGTAAAATGAATCTCCTGAAAGAGGAGATCAAGAAAAAAGCGACAGATTCTTTGAAGAAACAATGTGCAGATGAGAGCAAAAGACTATTCGGCGACATTATGATCGAGCAGTCACATGATTCAGATGTCATGGAGCAACCACATGACACTAGATCTGGAGATGCGCTCGGTAGTTCGGAGATCGTCTGTTGTGAAAACCTTGGTGATCGTGTGGAGATAGTGAGAGAGAGAGACGGTGTGGTATACCTAAAAGACCACTCAGGGGAAGAGGTGAGATTGGATCCAGCTATACTCTTTGCCAATGTTAATGAGGCAGATAGGTCGAGGCTTTTGAAAGTTTTTGTGCAGAGGCCAGATACGTTCATGCGCATGGGAAGTCTAGGTTCTTTCTTTGTTCGCTTTGCCTTGGAGTCTTTCAGTCGAATGTGGGGTATGCTTGAGAACACGAAGATAGGAGATTTGGGTGAGGCAGATCTTGATGATTTGTTGAAGTCATTTGGGGATATGCAGCGTTGCTTGATCAAGACCGATTGGCTCGAGGCCAAGTTAAAGAGGATGGGGAGATTGAAGAAAGCTAAGCTGGAGGGAATTGACAGACTGAAGACGATCGACACTGAACGGGAGCAAGCCAGGGCAGAGATAGAGAAGTTGAAGGTATTACTATCCAAGGCAGAGGAGAAAAAGCAGAAGCTGGATGAGGAGGCTCACGCACTTGGTGCTAAATCAGTTGAAGATATTTCTTTGGAGGGGAGTATTGTTGAGGGCTTGTTTGCAGGTGAGTGAGCGAGTAATTTGTGCACTTGTAAGGATGCTTTATGTTTGCTTTCGGTGTGAACTTGAAATGGATAGTGGTATGTGAATTGTAGAAATAGCAAATTATCAGTGTCATTAGCATATCTTTGGGTACTTTGTTTAGTTGTAGTTTTGCTAATTGTAGGTGCGAAGATATGCAGTAAGCATGAACTGGTTGAGCAGAACCGTGTTGAGAAACGGAAAAGAGGGGAGTGGAGGATAACGGAAAAGAATTTATCAGAGCTCGTGGTGATGGCTGATGGAAAACCTACTGCAGTGCTTGTTCGGCACACATATTTCGGTTGGTCTCTGAAGCACAAACACCTCGCTTACCCTGGCGTCGACCCTACTCACTGGCAGACTTATTCGACAGTCAAATCCGAAGTGTCATAGTTTGTTTTAGTTTTATACTCCAGCACACCCTAGCAACATTCTAGAATATGCTCGGGACATGACACTACGGTATTAGTACACATTAGGGGTGTAAAGTGGAACCGTAGTTGTTACATGGTCTTAGGTGGAACTTAACCTCAAAAGCTAGCTATTGAAGTGAAGGTGACCTTAGCCTTATACAGGTCATATTGCTCTGTTACTTGCGAGCGATGTGAGACTTCGCTTCACCACAATGCTATCTTACTGCTGTTGTAGCCTTATTTTTATGAGTACAAGAGGACCACTGATGCCAGACACAACTTGTGTTTTAGCCTTGTTTTTAAACATCACGTGTATTGTAAAAGCTCATAATTGTATGTTCTTAATGTGCTCCCCAAGTTTGGTGTCCTCAAATTCGGAAAATTCTGTCTTCGTGTTGATGCTACTTATTGGAATGCCAATTAAGGTTTGAGTCAATATGGGTGGGTTGGGTTGGGTTGGGTTGGGTTTTAGGTGGACGGATTTGGGTGGGTTCATGGGTTGGGTTGAAAATTGCCACCTCTAGAATCTGACGTTCTTGGTCAAACGGTTTGACCAAGAACGTTAGATTCCTTTACATGAGTGACAAAAAGGCTTTTTGTGAAGTGAAAAATCGCCCGAACATCGAAAATGAACAAAAAAAAATATTGAGACGGCAGGTAGTGTATTATCTCCTTGGTTTTTTCTGCTAGGCAAGTCGAAGAACTTGACTTCGTGATCCTAAGTATTCAAGTCACCAATCCTGTCACTTGTGGATATTTAGAAGATAACCGTGGATAAGATGCCCATACTGAGAGTGCGGAGTCGGGATTTATATTTGGAGGTGGCACTGAAAAGGATCAATATGAATCTTATCGTTCCAAATGCAATCTGTGTGTTACTGTAACTAATTTATGTTTTCTGATAATAGAATGAAGCAGCTCGTGAATAAGTGTACTACAGTAGTAATTTATTGGCTGGTTTTGGTCATGGGAGACATTTGATGATGAAACATTGCCATGCATGATTTTGTAATACTCTTTGAACAAGTTGCAACCACGTTTCAATCATTCATTGTTCTCCTTTTCCAGAACTACAACATAAAACATTTTTCGATGTAAAATATTTTTGCCAAAAAGAGAAGTTTCGTTTTTGTTTTCCGGTGTTTGGTTGATAATTGTAACATTTTTGTTTCAAGTTTGTCTGTTGTGAGCCTGGAGTCACGGGCGAAGAACAGGAAAATGACTTACGGCATTTTCTTTGGTAAGTTATTTTCCGCCAATTGATGGAAAATATTTTACAAGGAAAATGTTTTACATATAATTTTTCTAACCAAATGCCGGAAAACGAGAAAAATATTTTTGAGGAAAATATTTTACACTCAAACAAACGGAGCCTTAATATCTGTGGTATCAAAGCAACCCAAACATTTTGCAATGGCCGAACTGCGTAGTTTTTTGAATGCCAACAAGCTCGATACGATTTCAACAAAACATCCGAGGTTCCTGTCCTTAACTCTCTCTCTCTCCAAAACATTTTGCAATGGCCGAAGTGCGTAGTCTTTTGAATGCCAACAACTGAATAACCACTGCTCGATACGATTTCAACAAAACATCCGAGGTCCCTGTCCTTAACTCTCTCTCTCTCTCTCTCTCTCTCTCTCTCTCTCTCTCTCACACACACACACACACAACTTCAAACCAGACTACGATCATAAAGTGTGGCACCCTGCGGAGTGGGAGAACTGTATCGCAAAGCTTCCATAAGAAGGAAAAGTACAGGTAGTATTCGTTATTCTAACTGTACAAAAACATCTCAACTCTAACAAATCTTTCTCTAGTTCTATTTTTTTATACAATGACCAGTCTAAACTCCAATACCTCAAACAACACTTCTATATCTTCAGGCTACCTCCACTCTACTTCAAATGGTTACATTGCAATAAAGCTAAAAACACAATTCTTAGATACCCCACGAATACTTCAAACACTGGCTAACACAGGTTATAAAGTCCGTCCATTCGTCAATACTACGGAATTCAAAATCATTCACAATCAGGTAATGGCAAGTGCTTCGGCAAAACCATACTCATTAATCCATCGCCCAACATTCATTCCCTCCTGAATTCAGCCAATTTTTTTTCTCAATCCATCAAATTACCTCAAGTCTTTGAAAATTCCCAGGACTCGAGTTCCCCACTAGTCTTTGAGAATTTCTTGGAATCAAGTCCCCTTGATTGAGCATCATCGGCATCAGAATCACTCCCCGAAGAGCTCCCTGAATCAGAATCTGCAAACAACCCAAATTCACTATCAGCAAATTTTACAAAAAATTCAACTTCAATTTCAACAAGTCGAAGTGTAGAAAATACCACTAGATGAATCAGTGCCGGAACTGCTAGAACTTCTGGTAGCAGCAAGATCCTTATCATGACCACCATTATCCTTCTCAGTCTCCACAGCAGGGAGGCTAGTCATCGGCATCTCATCGTCAATGCCAACTTCTTCCTCCCCACCTTCCCCTTTCTCCACAGCATCAGTTTTTTCACTCACCAAAAGCTGATATCATCACCAAAATCATTAGCCCTATGCATAATCAGAAATGAAAACCTCTAAGAGCATCTCCAGTCCTTACCCCCTTTTTTTCTAATCTAAACTCAAAATTTGCGTAAAAATACTAAAATCAACTCCACTCCTTGACTCAAATTTATATCGAACTTCTACTCAAATTTCGCAAGGCTATTTTTTCGTAGCCAAATTTATAACCACATTACTAATCAAATCTTTTACTCAATTTGTGCTAAATTTGGCAAACCCAAATTTAAGAACAAAATTTTTACTGCATACCAAATTTTTAATCATATTTGAAGGAAAACATGAGTAACGGTTGGATATGCTCTAAGCAATGTCAGTATGTAACTATGCTTTTACCGTATTATCCTCGCCGGAGGCTGCTGCAGAAGTGTTAGCCATGAGTGCTTGTCTCTTATTCTTGCTGTCCATTTTCTTCCAATTAGTAACAAATCGATCGAGCTCCCAAAGTGTCTCTGTTTCAATAGCCTCAATGTCGAGCTCGATTTCATCCCCTTCGGGAGCCATATGGGAATGCTTCTTCCTAATAATCTGAATTAACTGCGGCATCTTCTCCTGTGGCAGATTCTGCAACCCAATACCCAGCCTCTCCTTCTCCTCCATGCTCATCTCCCTCTTGTTCAGATCCTTCGCCTTTGGCTTCGGTAACTTTCCCTTATTCCCTCTCCCCACTACTGGCTCCACACGAGGCGCCTGGATGGGAGATTTCAACAATTGCGAATCGTTTTTCTTCTTCGTAGCTTGTATCGAATCTGATTTGGGTTTCTTTTTCCGCTCAGGTTTAGGAATTCGATTCCATGAATTCCCTTCCGGTAATTCATCACTCAAAACACCGTCGCGTTGCTTTATCATAATCCCATACTTCTCCCCTATCGGTCTGTACAACACATCGAAACGATCAATAAGCTCCTTGGCGATCTTATGCACCTCATCGCCCTTCGGGTTATACAGCATCGCATTTGCAAACGTCAATCTCACATCCGCCGCGAATTCCTCCGGCGAGGAGTACATATTCTTGGCGAGATTCGATTTCACCGTTCCCAGATCCATCGGTTGCTTGACTATTTCATGGTAATCTTGAAGCCCCAAAGCAACAGCATCAACTGGATCCTTGAAAATCCAGCTGTTTTTTAACTTCATCAGTTTGGTCAACACTTGCCTGCACATCTTCATCAATTCCCCAAATTCTTCTTCCCCACCACCACCAAATCCTCCATCAACTCTCTCACCAAAACTAGTTGTTTCGGATAACAATCCCTTTGGATCTTTCTCAAGAGGCGGTTGAGAAATCGAAGAAACCTTCTTGCGTTTTTGTGGTAATAATAATTTGGGGTGGAAATTTCCCGAGTCTATATCATCCTTTATTCTCCGTATCTCCTCCAGTTCATCAACCAACCGCTTCTTCAACTCGATAAGCTCGTTTCTCGTGGACGAACCGATGTTGATGGTATTATACTCTCCGTGATTGAAATTCGACCTGTTGTCATGCGATTCAATCGATCTCTGGTTAAAAGAGTACTGATCGTCTGAGGTTTGTGCCACGATGGCTGTCGAATCGCCGCCGTTAATCTGACCTCCTCCAAGGGTATGGAATTTCTTCTTCTTGTTCTTCTTTGGGATGATGGAATTGGTGTTAGGGTTAGGGTTCAGATGATTGGAGGGGGGGAGTTTTTTCCCCATGAATCCGCCACCTGATTGTCCCCAGCTCGATTTACGGCCACTGCCTAAGACGGCGGAGACCATGGAGTTACTGAATTACGCCGCCGTCGGATTCTTTTCTTTTCGATTCGATAAAATTCCAAACAAATCTTTGTTGAGGGTGTGAGTTTGAGCGAGACTTCTTCAAGTTCAATGGCGATGAGATTTGGTCGTGGAAATTCCGGGGAAGTTGTGGGCCGTCGATATTGCGCTGAGTTCTGATCGGACGGCAGCTGTAGTGATGATGTATTCTCTCTCATTTGCTGACATAGACTCCATTATTGCAATTTTTTTAAGTGTAGTGTTCGGATAACTATGAGACTCGAGTAATTGTTACTCCCTCCGTCCGGATTTGTTGGTCCGTTTTGGATATTCCAACTTTTTTTCCAATTCATTTTGAGTTCGTTAATTTTCTATTTTATCCTAAATCACTCCATTTAATACACCCTCCATTCCAATTTGATAGTCCACCACAAAACTAAGTGCAATTTTCAAACTAAAAAATAATGTAGTTGCAAAAATTATTTTTTTTATCAATATGGATCTTGTTTGATAGATCTCATTGAGAACTTTAATACGGTGCAAAAAAAATCAAAAATGTAAACACATTATTTAAAAAAATTAATTTTTGTGTTGTTATTTTAAGTTTTAGAAAAGGGGCAAAAATGTAAATTTTTCATACTTTATGCTTTGACTTTTGAAAATGGACAAACATTTTAGGACTTTAAAAAGTATGTTTGTAGACTAACAAATCCGGACGGAGGGAGTATGTTTTCTTTTAGGTGGCTATACCTTCTTTTTTTTTACACTGAAATGAGAAGATTATATTAATGAACGCCCAATGACACTTACAAAAACAGAATTCATTACAAAGATCTTGGACAAAGCCAAACTAATCATCTTAATAGAGAACAAGAAACGCACAAAGGCAATCGATGTGTTTCATCCTAACCCAGACATGGCCTGACGCAAACAGCGGCACTTACAAGATTCATACCTAGAATCAGCATCTCTGAAGAGACTTAGTGCTAGTTAAAGATAAAAGACAAAGAATACCCAGACGATCGGATGGACTCCAACCAAACATGCTCGCACCGATGAACTCTCAAAACTACAGATCTTCAAAGCCACCACGAGTTGCCCTGCCAACGATATCATGTCGGGTAAGAACACTGTTGGCACATATACCATTGTAAAGCAACCACGCCTGAAAGTACTCGATATGTAGACGAAAATTCGTCTAAAGACGAAACTAACAACTCTCACAAAGCGAGAGACATAATCTTCTCAGATCAGACGACAAGTCATTGATCTGGAGAGACAAAAGAAAAAGAAAGAACGAACGAAGAAAATAAATAGTACCATGACCCTCCCTCCCACCACCATGGGTATTGAAACCCTGGGGGGAGGGGAAGGAGGAATGGTAATGTTAGTGGTGGCTAGGGTTTACGAAGAAGAGAGAGAGAGAGTAGGTGGCTATACTTGATTCGGTAGATTAATGAAATTTTTTATTTCTTTCTTCAAAAAAAAAAACATATTTATTCCGCCGTCTCAAAAAGATTGTTTGGTACATAAGATGATAACTATAAAAGAAATATTTTTATCAAGAAAAAAATCAAAAATTTCGAATATAATTAAAGAACTTATTGATGCCTATAGCAATTAAAAAATTTGTACATTTTTTTACAGATATTTTTAATTTCTTATTTTACGGACGGGACACTTTTTGAGACAGAGGTAGCATTCAACTGCTTAGTAGCCTACCGCAAATATGAGGTTAGTTTGGACTTTTAATTACTCCCTAATATATATATATGGTTGTAGACATCCCGGTTTTGACCCGGGATATTTATCAAGCATTCTCGATGATGAGAAAAGCCACACATGCACACCTTGAGGTTAAGAATAAGGCTTGAACTTACCTAAATCACCCCAAACCATTCCCCAAAAAACCTAAGTCAGTCTAAATGACCAAAATACCCCTCAAACTATCATAATAACCCAAAATCAACCCATGAGCTCAAAGCACATTGAGCGCTCAAACTCTGTCCAGTTTGTTGTTGGCAGAGAATCTAATCATGATATGCTGCTGCATGGCGTGCGTATAGCCGCCGTATTGTTGCTCGTATGCGTGCAATAGCCCCTTGGATGACCCTTAATCGTCCTAATAGACCCTCCATTTCAATTTAATCCATTTTTCCTCTATATAAGCACCACCCTACTCCATTTACAGAGGTTACACTCCATTACTCACTGAGATACACCTCACTCTCTCTAAAACTCCATATCCAGAAGTCCTTCATCATCTCCAACCATCCATTGAAGCTCCACCCTCAAAACCCACCTTGATCATCACCCATTAAGCCCTAATACACATCATATGTCCAAATACCACTCAAACCAACCCACATTGTCACTTCTCTGTCCAAAACGACGTATACTACACCCACAATCCAAGCTTTAGTCCACCCATTCACCAAACACGCAAGTTCAAGGCTTGATCAAAGCCAAAAGGTAGAAATACCGTGTAAAAGTTACGGGTTGGTGCACCTGAGGGAGACCAGTGGGTTCATGGAGGTCCTCTATACCTCTAATGAACTCATAAGGTCTTAAATATTCAAGAAAACAACTTGCAAAAATCTCAGCTCAAGATGGCTTGAGCGCTTAATATTCGTACATTGAGCGCTCAAACTGTTTAAGCTCTTTATGTGTTTTTGTAGTTTTCGGATCACGTTTGATGATAGTACCTTCTTTCTCGTGGCTTTTGTTGGGTCAATATTCTCTTAAATCTTTCTGTCTTGTTCTTGATCATTGATCAAAGACTCCAAAAGTCATAAGAATGATGTTGATCATCATTAAATAAATGTTGATATTGTTATGTGAAATAAATATAAGCATCACATATTTTTGGACAAAAATGAGATGATTTCAGTATATACTAACATCAAAAAGTGGTCAGAAGTTACAAGAATCTATAACCCTAGAATGGTGTTTGAGCGCTCATACATCCCTCTCTGAGCGCTCAAAACCTGTTGTGGTCCATGTTTGCTTTTTGTTTATTTCAGTCTTGTATTCTGTTTTAAGTTCATTACAGTGTGTGTGTGTGTGTGTTGTTGTGGGGCTTAGGCCATTCTAATCATTTCTCTCCCTTTCACTCTAATCATGCTTATGCATGGCCCAATACTCATTTCTCATTTATATGGACACCTCAAGTTTATTTTATCCATGTTTCTGAAGTTCCAATCACAAGTGTATCATCATACATCATTTTTAACTCATCTATGATCCGAATACAGGCAGAATGATATAGAAACACTCAATTCCAGAAGATGGTTTGAGCGCTCAATGTGTCTCTTTGAGCGCTCAAACTGTCCCCTGGTCTATCAAACATTACTCTCATGCAAGCTTGGTTTCTGAGCCTAGAATACTTTGAAATGCTTTCTTTCAGTTTTGAGTCTTCATTCCTTCTGCACCATTTGCCTCATTTGGATCATAAGTGGGTTTTCAAACTATGCATGTATGGCAATATGATTACTCCTGTCAGAGATCAGATTGGTTTTTATTTCACAGCAGCTTGTAATGTCATTTAAGGTCATTTTACTACTGTTCATTGTATACTAACATTGTTGTTTGTTATTTTGTGTCTCCATTAGTTCATATCTACATTCTATCATCACTCATGTAGTTCACGATGCACATGCATACACCGTAATCCATTATTGTGTTCATCATCATTATGTGTCTCCCATCCCCCATTCCCCGTACTTGTTCATGGTTGAGTTGCATACATTTCATATGATCCCACAAAAGCCAAGTAGAGACCGATCTTCGAACCGGGCGAGGGGGTGCCGTAAAACCCTTCCCCCCTCGTAACTGAGCTCCCGAACCTAAGAAAGTATGGTGATGACGGACCAGTAATCCTTATCCATTGAATGAGACACGAGTTAATCGAGTTCGGTTCCTCGGGGACAATCCGCTAAAACCTGGGTGGTGACTCCGAATCAATGAAATCTTCGGAGGGGCGTCCAAAATGGTGATGAAGGAACCTAAAATATTCTCGGAATAAAACCCCTACACCTTGTTCAGTTTAGGTTTGAGATTTGGATTTTGAGTAAAGAGAGAAATAAAAATTATAATTATAAATTAAGGGTAATGATTAGATAGAGATAGAGAGAAAAATGAAAAATAATAATTAAAAGTAGAGGTAATGATGGGAAACAAAATAGGAATAATAATTGAGTAATAATTTAGAAATTGGTTCATGAGACCCAAACCGAACAAGCCCCTAAAATACCAGTTAACTATGATGTAGAAGCAGTTAACTCCTATTTCCTCTGCTTGTCGAGGACCTGGGTCTTGGAGGGCGAATGTAAGCTGTTGATTTCAGTAATCAATGGCTCATATTTTATTTTGATAATGGACGGCTCCGATTGACAAAGTGCTGAGATAAAATCAGAACCGTTGAAAACACATTTAACGGCTCAGGGGTCTCCCAACAGGGAGCCGCCCTCCGGGCTCCCCATTTCCGGTTGTGGAAGGGTGATAAACCAACCCATCTATTGAGTTTGAGCTTCGTTAATAACGTTCAATACTAAACAATTTTTTAAGTTCGTTATACTTTTTAATCAAACTTCAACAATCCATTAATAGTAGTATTTTATTTACATTAATAAGATTACTCAACTGTGGCTCAAGATTAGTCTTCGATATCTATTTGAATAGTTTTCGATATTTATTTGTCATCAAATCTCATTGTATAGATGATTTATATTTTGAACACACGTACGCTTTGCCAAGACCGGCCCAAGGGTTTGGAGTGTCATAGGCCTAGTCCAAAAATTGTGCCCTTCAAGTACAACACTTAAATAATCTTTCGAGTAACAATCACTATACGTGAAAACCAAAACAATATATCAATTAATGAGTTCAACTAGTTTGGGATAGAGCCATAGAGGTATCACAATTCACATACGTAATGCTGTTGATGTTAGGTTGTTAATTGTGAATGACAAAACCTTTATTTGATTAACGGGATTTACAAATTACAATGATTCTGGCACGACTAATTCTAATTTTTCTCACATTGAGATCAACAATGTTTGTCATTTACAGCTAATTGACTTAATGACTTGTTAAACCAGGAGAATCAAAAAAGTTTTTTTTTTTTTTTTTCTTTCCCCGAGGAGATCAACTGATTGAGCAAAGGATTCAGGGAAAATGGAATAAAGCCAATGATCTGATTATCATATGCTAAACTTTAAAGGGAAGATCTATTTTATAGTATATATATACACCCAATTTTAGAGAACCTAGTGGGCTGCTTACTAGTTGTAAGGACGTCACGACGGAGATTCGACGGACGACTACGGACGGACGGCTACACACGCCGGCGATCGGATTTCAGTTTAACCTTCTGGTCATCTTCGGTTCTTCCTGTTCTCTCTCTTGCCTTTATCGTCTGAGTATGATGAGACAGAGAGGAGTTGTATGTTGCTTTTTCAATTTCAATATTCAGATTTTGATTTTGATTTTTTTTTTAAATCAGTTTTAGCTTTTGGGCCCTTTTGTAACTTATCTTTGGGCCTTTTTTTAATATTGGGCCACAATGGTTTGGGCTATTTTGTATCTAATAATGGGTTTTTTTTTTCCTTTGGGTAAAAAAAGAGTCCTAGTCTAGCTAAAATCTAGTCTAGCCCGTTTGTAAAAAAATGTTGGAGTGCCCAAAAAATCAGCCATTTTTGGAGAGCCCTAGGCCCAGGCCTTGGGCCTGGGCCGGCCCTGCGCTTTGCTCTAGTCGAGTTTTAAACCAATTGAGACCATTCATTACTTTGCTCGTTTAACGATCACACGCTGTAAGTGGAGTGGAGTGCAGTTGGTGCCTCCCTTATATTCCCGTGCACATGGGCAGAGTTCGATTCCCGTAAGCACCCATTGCCCTCCCCAAGTCCCCTAGGATGGAGTAGATTAGAATTAACGAATGGCAAAAAAAAAAAAAAAAGATCACACGCGATTCCTATTCGAGTGATTATGTTTGAACCCAAATGGATTTTCTTCACCCCTAAATTTCCTTTGCACCCATTTCAAAAATTTTGTTTCCGTAATTCCATCGGCTCTGTTCATTTCATAATTTAGTTTAGTTTTAGTTTTGTAATCATTACCCTATTTTTCTCTCCAATTATTACCCCTATATCTAATTATTACTCTCATTTCTCTCCGTATCTCTCTCCACTCATTACTCATCTCTCCAATTATGACCCATATTATCTCCCTTATTACTCCCGTCTCCAAAACTAACCTAAACTAAAACTACTAAACGAACAAGGCCATCATCTTTAACAGAATTTGAAACTAGGGCCATCCAGAATTTAGTTAAGACTGAGTGGATATAATCAGGAATTCAGTTTGGAATTTTTTGATATTGGAACTAATCTTTATTTGGGGGTGAACAAAACTAGGGCCGTCCAGAATTCTTTTGAAAGAATTAGCCTTATTATTATCCATGTGTTATTCCCACAAAGTTAGTTATTTACCCAAAAATGATCTATTATTGTAAGTGGTGACTAGCTCATGCGGTACCGTTCTTGGATGTCCCACACTGCATTCTAAGATCAAGTCTCATTTTCCAAATTCCCCGAACCCATTATGTGGAAAAACAATGGATGTTTAAAGACTAAGAACGGTAAGAGTTGAAGGCCACTAGCAGCTACCATTCAACAAAACTGTAAAAACACAATACGAAGTGGTATATATCAATAATAATAAAATTCACTGATTTATTTATTTTGTTTGCAATTTTATAGTATATAAATCAACATCACCACTAGAAATAAACCAATTAAAACACACAAAAAACAGAGGGGTCACAGCAACACTCGTCCACCAGGCAACAGCAACACAAAGCAGCAAGGCTGCAATTCACAAAACAAAAGTCTAAATTAGAATTTTAGGAAAATAATATTGGCAGACGGACACAGATAATTAATAGATATAATGGGGAAAAATTTAGAATTTTAGGAAAATAATATTGTGACATTTTTTGGAGCAAAAAAGAAAAAAGAAAAAAAACACTTCCTTACATAATTTCTTATAATATAAAATCGTACAGTATCAATTTGAAGAACCAGTTGAAAATTTCAATTAAGTGTCAACAATTTTTTTTTTAAATTATGCACAGAAATAGTATTTACATTTTAATCTAACAAATGACAATTTGTACATACCATCCCTCTAGGAAACCAGTTTCCCTCCTTGGCGGTGGAGCAGCGTACTGGTACTGCGGAGGTGCCACCACCGGGGGCCCCTGATAATAGCCTGCACCAAAAAAATAAAAATCTAATCAATTATATATATATATATATAGAGAGAGAGAGAGAGAGAGAGAGAGAGAGAGAGAGAGAGAGAGAGAGAGAGAGAGAGGTTACCTTGAGCAGGGTAAGGATAAGAATACTTGGGATCACTCATCTCTGCAACAGCAATAAGCAAGAATTAAGACGAGAGAGAAAGGAGATTGATAAATTGTTAGAGAGAGAGGACAAAGGAGGTGTTTTAGGTGGTGCTCTATATATAGCACAAGAAAGTTCGAGAATACTTGAGGTGGGAGGAGGAGGATAAATACGCATTAAAGGAATAATACGACTTTAAGAATAAAGGTATAGATACTCTAGCCGTAACACCTTCACTTATATTTAAAGGTGAAGGTAATTCGTCGACATAGAAAGAGAAATTAAGAAACCGAATTTTAATTATTAAAAACTAAAAACCATTACCCGAGATGAAAATTACCGTAGATTATATCTGGGGGCGAAGGTATGTAGGGGCACGGGGTGGCCCTGGCCCCTCCGAAATTTTAAAAGCTAATAATATATGTACTATAATTACTATTATCATAATTAGTAAATCTCGATATATTATAATTATTATTATGATAATTAGTAAATCTCTGAAATAGCTAAAACTTAAATTAATTATTCATTGTCATGTAAAATTTTCTCTATTTCTTTCATGGATGCAATTAATTATACATGTGTGTTGTAATTGTCGATCAAAAAATAAAACAATGTCTTATACAGTAATGTATTACATAATCTAAACGATACGCTACATTTTTGGTTGAAAACACGCTACATTTTTGGTTGAAAACAGAGTTTTTAAGTCTCCCTTGAGTCTAAAATCCTGGCTCCGCATTGATTATATCTGTTTTCTCTATAAAAATAATTAAGTTTTGTTGATGTTTTTTTTTTAAATATATATTCTCCTTATCAAGAATAATTTTAAAAAATTAAATACTTTTACCGAAAGTAAAATAAAACAATTACTTACAACAAAAGATAAGCTATTGCCTAAAAAATAATCAATCATGTACTATAATTAAGGGACACTCTCTCTCCCCCTCCCTGTCTGTGTGCTAGAAAATTAGGTAAGTCTAGTCACATCTATTTTTACCACCAAACTTTCTACAGATTTACCAAAATGAGAATATCAAAATAATAATAAGAATACCAAAATTCAGGTTTATTAGATGTCGATAAATACGTGATCGGAAAAGAAAAAAACAAACTCACACAGAGGACAAATATGTTCTGATCATGCATTTATTTTTATCCTATAGACCTGAATTTTGGAATCATTAGTATTTTCGATGTACTCTATAAGGTCAATGTTTCTGATCATCATAATATGGCAAATCAGTTGTACGTTTGGTTGTAAAAATGAAAATGTGACTAGACTTTCTCTAGAAAATTTGGATATTAAGAAAGTTAGAATTGTCTCCCTTTCGAAATAATAAATAACAGTAATGGATGCACAATATAATGATAAAGGGTGATGTCCTCCATTTTTTTTTTTTTGGCCGCAAAATAAATTATCGTGCTACAGAATTATTTTCATTATAAATGGGATCAACTTCATTTATACTTGTAACGACCCGAATTTTCGGGAATAAAAATTTCGTTTATAAATTGGTTTTTCACATTTTCTCTAATAAATTTCTTAAAATTAATTTAGTAAATGTTATTTTGGGTCAATAATTATTTTTGTGCTAGTATCAATATATGATTTTTACTAGTATTCTTTCCATTTATTTCTAGATTTTTTCCTAGATTATCATGTGCTTGTAGGAAGGAGGGAGGAAACTTCCCACATACTTGGTCACCAAGTATTAGTGCATGTGCTTCATTAATATAGGAAACTTCTTAGCAATTGGGGGCACATGGAGAACATTTTAGTGCACATGGAGAGAGAGAGAGAGAGAGAGAGAGAGAGAGAGAGAGAGAGAGAGAGGGGAGCCATATAGAGAGGGGAAGAGTGCCCAATTTTGCTCTAAAGTTGCCCAAGATTCTTTCCTTAAAGCCTAGTTTGACATGCACATGCATTGTGCTTGAATATGAGCACATGCTACAAGCCTATGCCTACACTAGGCTAGAAAACTTGGCCTCCAAGGTTCCATGTTTTAGGGAAGAATATTCCCCCTATATTTAGCCCACTAAGGCTACCCCCCTAGCTATTTATTGCATGCACATGCATTTTGTGTTTATTAGTTCTAAAAACACCCCATAACTAAGGTGACCATGCAAAAACCTACACAACAAGGAGCATATTTTTCCCCCACTATAGTCTTCCACAGTGGTTCCATGCATCTTCCCACAATTTACTTTGCTTGCAAGTAAGTAGCCTAGGACCTAGCCTAAACTTAGAGTGCAAGGTGTAACAACACTAGTACTTGCCCATGTGCCAATTCAATGCACCCATTTAACACCCCCCACATGAAACTTTCGGCCAAGAGAGAGGGAGGATGTACCGAAAATTCTAGGAGGAAAAGAGAGGTCCCATTTTGTCTATAAATAGCCCACCAATTTGTTCTTTGGACCACTTTACACTTTCCTTCTTTGTTTGTCTCTCTTATTCCCAACAAACCACCAACTTCTTCTACCACTTAGCCAACTTATTTAGGCCCTAATTAGCTTCTTACTAAGTTATTTAGTAAGAAAGTTAGGTAGATTAAGGAGCCTCCACACCAAAGGATAGCTTTTCGGCTTCCGGTTTACACCCGGAAATCAAGGTAGTTTACTAAACTACTCTTCTAATTAGTTATTTCTAGTTTAATTATGTTGTTCTAATTAATTTTCTAAGCATGATTTTAGAGTTTGATTGGGTTAAATTATAAATGTATTAAATTACTAAGCATGTTTCTTAGTGATTAAGAAAGAGGATTTCATGTTAGAAGGCTAACAAGAAAGTTTATGAGGTTCTAATTCGAATAGTTCTTCATGAAATTAGAAGTGGAATTAGTAAGATTAAAGTGATTAGAAGTTGGTTAGAAGTAATTAGAAAGTGATTAGAAGGTAATTAGAAGTGATTAGAAGTTGATTAGAAGATATGTATTTTTCTAGACAAGGTTCTAGTATTATCATGTTATTTTTCATGGAAGAATTAGTGAATCATTGTTGTTTTAATTAATGGTTATTGTTTAAGATAATCTTTCTTAGATAATAGATTTACTTTTCATAGTGGGAGATTTGTTCTTATTAGAAAGAAATATTAATTGTTTTATGGAAATTTTTGAAAGAAAGTATGGAGTTCTTAATAAATAATATGAAGAGAGAGTTTTTCACAAATGTTTTCTAGAAATGTTTTATGATATTATTTGTGAGCATGTTTTATGACTATGTTGAGAAAGAGGAGTAAATGGAGTTGATTAAATTTTCAAGAAAGAAAATTGTAATTTTACTAGATATGAAAAAGATGTTTTATTTGAGTTAATTAGAAAGAAAGTTTTCTAGAAAAATAGAGAGTATATTTTTGGAGATATTAAATATTTTTTTTTTAGAAAGTTCATAAATAGTTGTGATGGATTTTTGACAAGAGATTTCTGGAAAAGAGTTTTGTTTAAATTATTTTAGAGAGAGCAAGTTGATTAGTTTTATTTCTTTTGGAAAGAAATAAAATAGTTTTGAAAGAGGACAAGGAAGAAATGGGATTTTTGTTGAGAAATATATTTTATTTGAGAAAATTGGAAATATTATTTTTGGAGAGTTTTAAATGTATGATTTTATGTGAAAGGGTTTTTAGAAGGAATAATATTTTAAAGGAAATTGGTGCATTAAATTGTATGATTCTATGTGGAAAATTTCTAGAGAAAATATTTTAATTTAGAGAATTGGTGTATTTAGATGTATGATTTTATGTGAAAAATGTCTATTTGGTGAAATGTGAATTTTAGAGAGTAATTATGGAATATTGCATGAGCATGATTTTGAGCATGTGGCATTGAGCACGTACGCGATAAATTACGACACCGGTCGTGAAATTGAATAACTGTTAGTGAGAAAATAGAGATGAGAATGAAAATGAAATTATCGGGAAATGAAATGAAATGAAATGTGATGAGATGAATTTGTGGCCACCTCAAGATTCGCGGAGAGAACTTGAAGGAATGGTTTTAATGCGGTAGTGCAGCGAAAGCACCACTTCCAGTTCGCGGAGAGAACTAGGATGTTTGGGCTAAGCATGCACAACACACGGTGAACGGACTTGCAAACAGCCGTTAAGTTCGGTGATGCAAGGCAAGGGACCGTGTCGTGTGTGAGTCGCGGGGTGGACGGACAAACAAAGCCTTCGGTGATGCACGACAACCGGGGCCTCGAGCGGAAAGGGTTGGTACCGTCAGCTGAAAGGAGGCGTAAACGGACCAATAACTTTCGAGTGGTGTGAGATAATTGACTTGGTTGAAATTTGAAGAAGAATGCCAAAAATGGGAAATTGATACGAGTTACTGTTTTGAGAAACTGACACGAGACACTGTTTTGAGACACTGAAATGAATTACTTTTACTGCGCTTGTTTACTCTGATCCGCATAGATACGGATGATGTATTGCATGGTTTACTGCTCACAAGTATCATATACTGTTTTTGAGCTTATTGTTCTAGAATTGCTAGTTAGAGATTGGGTAGTGTAGTCTACTACGCTTGTTTACTCTGATCCGCATAGATACGGATGATGTATTGCATGGTTTACTGCTCACAAGTATCATATCCTGTTTTTGAGCTTATTGTTCAAGTATCATACTACGCTTGTTTACTTGTTTTTGAGCTTATTGTTCTAGAATTGCTAGTTAGAGATTGGGTAGTGTAGTCTACTGGGCGTTATCGCTCACGGTGTTGCACTTGTGTAACCCTGACATAATACCACGATGTTGCTCTGCGACTCTGACGTATTATGCCAGACTATAGAGATGAACAAGAGGAGTGCTATGGCTTTAAGGCCTACGGAGCAGAGCAGGATTCTGCCGGAATGGTCGACCGTGTGATGGAATAGAGAAACCTAGTCAACCCTGTAGAGAATGATTGTATTTGACAGGAAGATTTATGTAATTTCTTTTGGGTTACTGTTGTAAAACCCTATTTATTATTTATTTATTCATTATTAACAAACCCAAATTTTGGGGGCGTTACAATACTCAATTAAAGTGGTTGGTAACTTTGTTGTTTTTTTTTCCTTTTCCATCACCCATAAAACATTGGCCTAAAACATTAGCATAAAAACAACGACAACCAAATAAATTATTAGTACATTTTTTTTTACTTTTAATTGTTTATTTATTTTAACAATTAAAATAAATAAACAAGCTTTGTCCTCCCTGTGGTATGCCCATTGTAGGCTGTAAATTCGCTTAGCCCCTTTTATTTTCAAGCTTGTTTACCCAAAAAAAATGGATTACCAAACGGGGCCCAATTAATATTGTCAAGTCTCATACAATATTAAATTATTAATGTGATATATTGCATGATGAAAATATCAATCGAAAGTTAAATAGTCTTGACGGATCCTTATAATTACATGCATGCACATTAAAAAAACTTCTGGAGAAAATAAGAGATACGTTCGACTAAAATAAGAGATCCGTTGGTCTTACCAAGAAGGACCTAGAATATAAAACTCATTGCCAACACATATTAAAATAAATTATCTATTTTAAATGGGCCCCGCTAAAATCTCCATATTGATGGTGATGTATATCTCTAAAAAAATTTCTCAGAACTGACAACCAAACACAATGAGTTAGTAGTAATGACAAAGGGAGTGTTTAGAAGACTCATTTTCGCATTTTGGTGTATTTATTTTCTCCTTTTGGCTGTTTGGTATCCAACCCCTATGATTCATTTTCTTATAATGCAGTTTGGATTTTTGAGTTTAGAGAATAAAAACCAGAAATAGGGTGAGATGAGTTTTTTTACTTCTCAATTTCTATTTTTTCCATTTTGGTTAATATAAATGACCTTCGCACTGTATTCTGCATCAAACATTACTCATGTTGTAAAATGTTTTTTTACATCTCACTCAAAGACTCTAGAGATTCATATTACATTTTCACCATATTTCAAAAAGTCCAAAATTATTTAAAGTAAAATACAAAAGATAAAAAGACAATGCTCCAAACACTGCCAAAGTGTCCGTAGCCAATACTATGGGGTAGCTCAATTGGCAACTGGATGTTGTGTAAGACATTTTTGAGTTCGAAACCTAACAACCTTTTAGGGCAGGCCTCGTGAGGAAAATCTCCAGTGAATCCTCTAGTCTTGCCGTGAATAATTTGTCATTCATCGAATCGGTAAAGAGAATAATCAGAGTACGTGTAAACTAGTCTGGATATCTCGACGGTGGAAAAAAATACTAAAAGTTTGCCTACCCTGTCCTAAAAGTGGAAATGTTGTGTCATGTGTGAAACCAAAGACTAAAAATTCCTTTGTGGTACGAAAAGGGTGTTCAATTCCATTAAAACAAGATTGGATAGATGATTGCAATTGTCTATAGAATCACTTTAACCGGGAAAAAGCTACGCGCTTTTCCCTTTTCCTTTCCTACCCCACACGCAAACAGCTATTCTTCTGGGCCTATCTATGGGAGGCGGGGTCCTGCTATGAAGTTTCTGCAAAGCAACTAGGCGGTGCACTTAAAACGGTACAGTTTTGAGGTCGCACCAAGTTCTTCATGAAATGTGTTCTTGTGGGACTCATTTTCAAATATCACACAAATGATCTGAGCAAGTAAATAGTTTTAAAATAATTATTCAAGTGGTCATAGTTCAGATCGTTTTAAGTGCACTGTGTGGTGCTGTGCAAAAACCTGCACAACAGGATCCCTGCCTCTCTATTGCCTGTGGGTTGTGGCTACGTAAGATAAGAAAACGGTTCTTACTATCCCTCCATAATTTTTAGGTCGGGGGATCCAGGGGTCTGCAGTGACTTGCTCAGTATAGGCGTGTAGTGAGTAATCACTGTCGTTTGTTCTGTTTTGGATAGTTCAAATTTTAAATAAAACTCTTTCGGAAATTGTCTTCTCTTCCGTGGAAGGCTTTTATTTAAAATCCGAATGGTTAAAAACACTTGTAAAAGGTAGGATTAATCACTATACGCATGGTGAGCACGCCCCACAGACCGGGGGGCCTTTAGTGACTTGCTCCGTTCGTTCTATTTTGGACGGTCATGATTTTAAATACAACTCTTTTGGGGAAGAGAGACTATTTCCCGGAAGAGTTTTATTTAAATCTAAACCGTTCAAAACAATTTTAACGGTCAGAATTAACTCACTATATGCGTGAAGTGACATACTTTACTACACGCCCCTCGGATTAGACTTTACGGGTATTTTGATTAATTTTAAAGAGACTTATTCTCTGTCATTCACTAGCAGAGAAATCAATTAAACACAAAATCCTTATGGACTTGGCTTTAGAAGAATTGGTAATTTTATTACGTATTAGTGTTAAAAAGAATAAATAAATAAAAAATAAATAAATTGGACTCACAAGTCGCAGGCTCCGAAATCAGGAACAACAAACAAAAAAACTGGAAAGTACTTTGTTAAAGCTCGTAACGCCACCGCTTTAAACCCTCAAATTTAGAATATCCCCAATCATATAGGTCCATATATTCAGTAGGCTTACATAAAAATTAAAGTTAATTTGTTTAATAATTTCAAGGGCCAAATTTAAAATAAGGCCCGTGTGAAAGAGCCCAAACATGATATAATTTGATCCCCATTGTGGACGGCCCACTAGAAAACGGTGCGGTTTTGGCGTTTCGAAAAGATTGCGATTGTTTGAGTCGCCACCCGGATTTTAGGTCCGAACCCGAGAAACCGATAAAAATATGACTCGTTGCCCATTTGAAAAAGATTTTACTAGTCATGATGAAACCAAAGATTTCTCGGATTCGGGGGTTTGGTTACGAGAGGGGAAGGGTTTTACGGCACCCCTCTCGCCCGGTCCGTGAACCGGTCTCTACTCGATATTTTGTGGGATTTAAGAAATATTTGAAATTCAATTTATTCACAAAATAGGGGATTGGGAATGGGAATCACATAAACAGTAAGAAACAAAATATAAAATGTGAATCTAAGTGGATGCTTGTGCATGACATTTTACATGAGTGATGATGATGACAACAAATAAAATTACCACAAATGTTTACAAGAAATGAGAAATTACAGAAACTATACAACAATTCCAGAAATTACAAACATGAAGCCCAATTAAACTGTTTTACAAACTGGATCCCAGAATAGGGATTGAGCGCTCAAAGACGAAGGCTTGAGCGCTCAACCTCTTCAAACCAGTTTGAGCGCTCAAGGCTCATGGACTGAGCGCTCAAATCAGTTCCTGGCTTCTGTGAGTTTACTTCCTTTTTACAGCCTCTCTTCTCATTATTTACAAGATCAAACATTGATCAAACATTTTCCCAAGAAAATCAAATAAAACAGATGGATTGATCCCTAACAGAATGGGAAGAGAGTAGAATCACCACAGATTAATAAGGAAATGCTTTTAAATGGAGGAGTGAGAGAGGGATCCAGATCCTAAACACAGTGATAACAACTCACACACATCAGAAAATATGCTAAACCAAGATCCATCATCGAAATAACCAGCAATTAGCAAACTGCTCAAGAACAGCTTGAGCGCTCAAGTACATTTCCTTGAGCGCTCAAGCCATAATCTGGCTTCCTGGTTTTTGACTTGAAAAATGGATTTTTAATGATTCTCAGGACCTTAAACTTATTTAAACAAAAGTAATTGAAGGATGATCTAGTCACTGTTTTGCATTCAAAAATGAAACTTTGCAAAGATTTTGGTTTTTGATTATCCAAAATAGCTAACCAATGCTCATGCATATGATTTTATGACACAAATAAGCTGTTTGGAGAAATTCATGAACATTGGTAACCATTAAATGATGATCAAAACTAAAAGAAGGCACAAAAATCAACAAAACAGGAACTTGTTCAGAACTGGGCTTGAGCGCTCAAGGCCTGAGGCTTGAGCGCTCAACCCCTGTTGTAACTGCAGATTTGAAAACTGCTTTTAAACAACTTTTAGACCTTTGTGGGTTCAATGCAAGTATAATGGACTTGCTTGAACTCACTGGTCTTCCTCAGAAGGATCAAAACAGTGAGCATTTCACATGTTTAACTACCTTTTGGAGTGATTGTGACTTGGACTTGATTTTTGGGACTTGAGGATGGAAGATTGTAGATGTTTTGGTTTGTATTCTGGACGAATTAGACAATGTGTGTGGTTGGTTGATGATCAAGAACTGAATTTCTGGACTTGAAGAGTGGTTTTTTGCCAGTGGTTTTTGTAGTGAAAGAGTGGTTTTGTAGAGAGAGAGAGAGATGATCGATTTTCTGGAGAAAATTGGGAATGCTGGAGTGTGAGAATTGGTAACCCCAAAACCAGGGGTAATGGGTGGTTTTTATAGAGTGAGTGGGAGGGAAGAGAGGAGAGAGAGGGAGTGGGTTTGTATTTGAAAAGGGGTAGGGGTAGATTTAGGAGTAGATTTAGGGTGTAGTATACGTATAAGGATCGTAGAGGATCAGCCCAGACGCTCCCATGCAAAAAAATCTCATGATTAGATACTCTGCAAGTTACTGACTGGATCAGAGTTGAGCGCTCAAAGCCGTGGGCTTGAGCGCTCGAGGTGTTTTCCCATGGTTGAGCGCTCAAAGCTTCAAGCTTGAGCGCTCAAGGCTCCTGATGGCAAATTGATGGTTTGGGCTTGGTTCTACAGTGCTTGGGTTGGCTTGGGCTGTTTTGATTGCTTGGGGTGGTGCTTGGTTGATTTTGATCAAATTCAAGTCATTCTCACAAGTTCCAGGTAATCATGATTGGTCCGTTTCATCATCGGGAATGCTCGAGCGTATCTCGGGTTCAAAATTGGGGTGTCTACAGTTGCCCCTCTTGGATGAGACTCGATGCCATTGATTTGGTATGAGTGACGTCCAAGATATAGACAACCCAACTCATTCCCCGTAATGCATCTCAAGCTGCAAAGAAAAACATTAAAGATCAATCGGTCGTGCTCTGCGAGCTGCCTATGTACCCCATTGTAGGGATCAGACCAGCGTAGTTCTTAGGGGGGATTGAAAATACTTTAATCAATAAACAAATATCAACGGGTTCAAGACCCTCGAATGATTTAGACAAGCACTAGGCTTTCAAAATGATTTAAACGGGCGTAAGGCCCTCAAAGAAAATGATTTGAACGAGCATAAAGCCCTCAGAATGATTTAAACGAGCACGTGGCTCTCAGAATGATTTAAACGAGCATAAAGCTCTCAGAAAGATTTAAATGAGCACGTGGCTCTCAAAATGATTTAAACGAGCATAAAGCTCTCAGAATGATTTAAACGAGCATAAAGCTCTCAGAATGATTTAAACGAGCACGTGGCTCTCAAAATGATTTAAACGAGCATAAAGCTCTCAGAATGATTTAAACGAGCACGTGGCTCTCAAAATGATTTAAACGAGCATAAAGCCCTCAGAATGATTTAAACGAGCACGTGGCTCTCAGAATGATTTAAACGAGCACGTGGCTCTCAAACCGCAGTCAAAATACTTCGCGCATACGCTAACGCAAAACATGATTGGTGAACATGATTTAAACAAGCACGTGGCTCTCAGACCGCAGTCAAAATACTTCGCGCATACGCTAATGTGGAACACACATACACAACACGTCTCGGTTGATTAACATGGTCTAGCACGACCAAAAACTGAGATTTGGATCCTCAGATCTACGAGCATACAATTGATTGGGGCTAATGAGTCTAAGATATGCCAATAAATCACAAGGGATGCCTGAAATGCCCCTGCAAAGCTTGCAAAAAGAAGCCAGAAGTCATGTCAGGAATGGGTTTGAGCGCTCAGGGTACCCCCCCCTTTGAGCGCTCAACTCGACTTGAGCGCTCAACCCTAGAGCTTTGAGCGCTCAATCCCCAACCTGGTCCTCCAGCGCTCAAAGGGTCCAACTTAAGCGCTTGAACCCCTGAACAGGGACGACGGTTCAGAACTCCAACGTCCGTTTTAACTCTGATTTACACCGATTAAACACACATAACGTTCAAAAACTTTCCAAGATCGATCCCTCATACCTCTCTCGCGATTTTGGTCAAGATTCTCTCATTTCTCACTCGAATTTCAATCCAAATCAAAAACCCCCAATTTCTAGGGTTTAACCGTACGATTTCGGACCATTTCCAGTCAATTAGGGCTTGATTTTTGGGCTTTGATCGATCTCCATGGAAGAATCCAGTGACGCACGGCCTCCGGTGACTTCGCCGAAGGCGGAGAGGGATGGCGGTAGTACGGTGGTGCCACCACTTACGAGTTCAAGCGCTCAAGGCTCTGATCCGGTGGTTGAAGTCAGTGTCACAGAATCTGGGGCATTGTCAGGGGACCACACGGTGGTTCAGGGTGGCGGTGACATGGAGGAAAGAGGGAAAGAAGTGGTGAGTAGGGAGGGTGGCAACAGTGGTGATGATCTGGCGGCCTCCGGCAGTGGTGGAGATCCAGCCACCAAAGCGGCGGTGACGGGTGATGGTAGTGGTGGTAGTGTGGGTAGAGATGGTAGTGGGGGTAGTGGTTTAGGCAGTGGTGCCGATGCACCGGTGCCGGAGAGGGTAGAGGAGAGGAGAGAGGAGAGAGGAGAGAGGAGGGGATAGAGATGTGGAGATGATGGAGGTTCACGAGGTGGATAGTGACGGCAGTAGTGATAGCGAGGAGACCGGGACTAGGGTAACTCGCTGGAGGATAGAGCCGAGACCCGATCGGCAGCCTAGTGAGGGAGACAAGGGGAAGGCGGCGATGATTGGTGGAGAGTTGCTGACTCGGGGACAGAGTAGCGGGCTGCCGGCTCAGGGTCCGGTTGGGATTTCCCGAGAGGATTACCTTGAGCACGCGCCACCGGAGGTAGTGATGGCAGCTGCAGCAGATGCCCCGGGGATCCTGGACGCGGCGAGGGAGGGTGTAGTTGAGAGCAGAGAGAGAGAGGCGGCGATGTTACGAGAGGCCGCCGACGAGGACGAGGCGGCGAGGGCCTTCTGTGAGGAGTTTGAGACGGAGGAGGCGGCGGATGAGGCTAGGATACGAGCCGAGGAGGAGGAGAGGGCAGCTGGACGGAGGGTGACAGTGGTCCAGGTTGCCAGACAGTGGTTGAGGAGGGGGAGGCCAGCTTTTGACGCAGCGACTTATGCCCCACCAGTGCACCTCTTTGTGCCTTCCGCTTCAGGGTATTACACTCCTCGCCGGGAGTTGTACTTCGGAGAGGAGGTGCTATTGGACCCCGAGGTCCACCTTTCGACCGATTGCCTGACGGTACACATGCTTTACTTTCCTGTTTTACTGCTTTCACATACTTTCAGTAGTTAACAAACTTGATTTGCATTGAATGATTGAATTACTGCTTGATTGATGACTTGATGTGAATTGAAAGATTGGACTGACGCCTGATTGTTTGCCTGTTTGTTGATTGTTTGCAGATAAACTTGCGCTTGAAGGCTCACGGGGGTATGGGTTCCAGTTGGGAGATCTACCAGCAGCTGCACGCCTCTGTGAGGGCTTTGGTGGATCTGGCAGGATCCGGGAGGTTCATCCCGACTCTCACGAGCACACAGCACGACCATGCCGTGGTGACGGCATTGGCCGAGAGGTGGAGGGACTCTGCGAGTTCTTTTCATCTCGTCATCGGAGAGGCGACGATGACACCGCTGGACTTCTCGGCGATCACGGGGTTGCGGGTAGGAGGAGACCCGATCCCGTTCGACTCGGGGATTGGCAAGGACGATGCTGCACTGAGGTGGTTCTTGGGTTTCGTGCCCAACAAAGAGGGAGAGACGGCCACATATGGCCAATTCAAGCTGAAGGGATTAGGTGAGCCGACTGACGAGGAGGATGCGGCGCGGAGGGCGAGGTGCTACTTGTTATACCTGTTTGGGGCTTCACTGTACCCAAACAGGCGTAACAGGGTGCACCTCTCCTATCTCGGAGGGTTGAGAGACTTCACCGTGGCGGCGAGGTACAACTGGGGTGGAGCAGCCACTCGGAAGCTGCTATGCGTTCATGAATGCCGTCTCGAGACGGAAAGGGACCGGCATCTCTGGACTGTGGAGCGTCTGGGAGGTAAAACACAAAACCTTCGTTTCAAATTTACATGCATGCATTTCAATATTCGCACTTGATTGACTGACTCATTTATTGCTTATCATGCAGCTCTGGGCCTACGAGGTGTTGGGGTTGCACCCCCCGGAGATGCGGCACCAGGATCCGGACGTCATCCCCCGAGCATTGTGCTGGGGGGAGGGCTTCCGCTACGGCGGTTCAGCGCGAGGGAACATCCACGTTCTCCGCGCTTCGCTGGACAGGCTCCCTACTTCCTTGGTAAGTATTGAGCTCTCACATGCATTCAATCTTGCTTTCGATTTGCTTATAACCCTGCACTTGATTACTAATGCTTGAACAACTTTCGCAGGTCCGCTGGGAAGTATGGGATGCTATCGACAAGCCTTACTTGGCTCCGAGCAGGAGGCTCACGAGGGGGAGGGTCTTGCTTGAGTGCCAGTACGGCTGGTTCTGGTACCTTGGCGACAGGGTGGTGCGTCAGTCGATGCGGGCTGAAGGACCACAGGTGCCAGGACGCCTCCCTCCTCAGGTGCTGATGACGTCTTGGTACACATTGGCGGAGATCGAGCGTTTCACGACGCCCGACTTGGATCTGAGCCAGCACTTGCGCCCGACCTTGAGCTACAGAGATTATTGGAAGAAGTACTTGGCTGGTTCACTGAGGTCGGTGGAGTGGAGGGATAAGGTGGAGATGGAGAAAGCCGCGAAGGCGCGGGCCTCAGCTGGAGGGGTGGCCGGAGGTAGAGCCGAGGGCACTGGCACCTCGACCCAGGAGACGGTGACGACCAGGTGGTGGGTGCACGTCACTTCCGCCGGCAGAGAGGCAGGTGATATAGACATCCCGAGGCCATCGGCAGATTTTCCGCGGCTTTTGGTACTGGTAAGAAACATTTCAATTATTCAAACTCGCATGCTTTGATTATAAATGCCCAAATGCACTAGTGACTCAAATTTCTGACTTGCTTGCAGGTTTCACAGGAGGCGGCACAGACTTTGCACGAGCAGAACCGAGGACTACGCGTCCTAATTCGTCGCCTCATAGCCGGGGAGGAGGTCATTATCCGCCAGGAGGGCGAGCCAGTACCTCCCGCTGCCCCTGGACTTTCTCGTCCGAGAGTTGCACCGGTATGTAATTCACATTGCTTGCATTTTTAATTTCTCGATTATACCGTGTACTAAACTCTTTTCCTGTTTGCTTGATGATGCAGCCGCCTGTGATTAGGAAGAGGTCCTTTGCTGGAGTCGGCGGTCCTGGAGACACGACCGTGCGGCTCGGGCGTTCAAAGCCAACGGCGGCGGGACTTGAGGAGGAGAGACCGCGGAGGTCATCTCGCCGGAGGGTGGATGTTGCACCTGAGGGGATGGTAGGGACCACGAGCTCGAGCGACGACAGCGTTGATGACGCCAACTACCCCTCTTCCCGGCAGGAGCGACAGGAGCAGCGCCAGGGAGGCGAGACTGAGAGCACTGACGAGACGATGGATGAGTCAGAGTAGTTCATAGTAGACATAGAGTAGCTTAGAGTTTTGCTTTTGCTTTTCATCTTTTCTTTTGATTGGGCCTGCGCGCCCCAGTAGATAGGTGGATTGGGCCTGCGCGCCCCAGATGCAGATTTTCTTATTGGGCGTTGTATGCCCTGGTAGATAGTGATGATACTCAGATTTGATTTTCATGGATTTGGATCAGCTTATATACATGATTTGCACTTTCGATGTTCATTGTATTACTTTCTGCTTTTGATATTTCAAATGAACAAACCTGTTGTAGAATGTACACAATTTATCCACCAAACTTTGAATTCAAACATCCAAGAACAAAGCTTTAAAACTTGACCTTAAAGAAAAGCTAACATGTTCGGGAATTTGGACGAAACATGATTATTTGAGTTTATGTACAACTGAAATATGTATTTACATGCTGCGTGACTTGACACGCTTCTCGTATATTAATGATCAATACAAGCTATACAAATTGACCTTAGAACGGAATTTAATGTTCATAAGGCATATTTGAAAATAAAATGCTTCATGAGCCTGTTTAAATGTGATGCATTGCCATGTTGTCACCTTGACCAAGTCACAAATGACATAAATGCCCCTGTGATCGTCACCATTTAGCAAGGAAACCTTCAGAACTATTTTTGACATGGTGACGGCTGCTATTTCATTGCTTGAGTTGGCCGTTGAAACCCTCAAAACCTTGTATCTCTAAAGAATTGTCCCGGGAATCACTCCGACAAGTCACAAACGCCCATTGACACACCTTGATGATTGGAAATGGCTAGCAAGGTTAGGGAATAGATTTGGATGTCCGACGGCCGTTTCCTAGCTTCAAATTTCCTTATTCGTGTATCCCATGTCCGAACACATATCGGCTTGTTAATTCGGGGGATAGGATGCTCCGTGAAGTCATAAATGCTTGTTGAGACTTGGTTTGGGTGTTGGTTGAGGGTTAAGAAGCTTAGAAGAGGTTTCGGGCATCGAATGGGCCAAAATACTGCTGCTGCTGTCTGCTGCTGTTTCTGCAGGCCTTGAGCACTCAATGGGGTTTGAGCGCTCAAGCTCACTACTTTGAGCGCTCAAGGTGGTTCCAGAGAGTTGAGCGCTCA
Source organism: Vaccinium myrtillus (assembly GCA_016920895.1). Taxonomy (NCBI): domain Eukaryota; kingdom Viridiplantae; phylum Streptophyta; class Magnoliopsida; order Ericales; family Ericaceae; genus Vaccinium; species Vaccinium myrtillus. Next base: position 16,077,168 of record CM029278.1, on the reverse strand, counting down.
ACTGCACTGGTTTGAGCGCTCAATGTCTGTGCTGGGCAGGCAGATTGTGTTGCTTCCCAATGCATTTTTGGAACCTTTTGCATGGCTTACTCTGCCCCAAATGTCTTGTTGCTCTGTTATAACATCTCCCAAGCTTTGAACATCATCTTCCCAAGGTCTTTTCATATTTTCCCCACAAATGTCATGCATTTCCAATGCACTTTCAAACTTTCCAACAAAAATACTTTGAAAGCATGCATTTGACCATCTTGAAAATGTAATCTTTGATTTCCAATGTTGCATGGCAAATTTGTAAGGTTCCTCCCAAGTCCCCTATAAATACCATCCATGATCAAGCCTTTCCCACACATCATTTCCACATCAAATTTCATTTCTTACTCCACACATCTTACTTATCAATCTTCCATTGCTTCCCATGGCTGCCCTTGACCCTTCCGTTATCAACACTTGGGTTGCTAGCTTTGAAAACATTGATTGGTTCAATTTCCGAGGTCTTGGCCTCAACGCTCTTCGTCACCTCCATACTTTTCCTATCCGTCAAGACATCTTACGTGTCGCCGTTCGTTGTTGGGATTCAGAGCTCCATGTGTTCCGTTTTGGGATGCAAGAACTTTGCCCGACTGTTGAGGAATTTCAAGCCTATCTTGGCGGTCGTGCCTTCGCCGATCCCGTCATACCACCCATTCGTCAAAACTATGCCGACATTCTTAGTAGGAAGCTTGGTCTTGGGAACGGTGCTGCGCGCTTCTTGATTCGCAATGAGACCCTCAATGTCCTTCGTCTCTTTGCGGATTACGGCCCGACAGGCGACCTTTTAGATTTTACCGTTCAAAACCGGCGCATGTTTGCACTTTGCATGTGCCTCTTGGCATTATATTTGTTGGTCCCCCGTGATGATCATCCCAGTTCTGCCATTGTCGGTGTTGCTGCTCAGATCGAACAGCGGAGGGATGTAGTTCCTTTGGTTTTGGCTGAGACAATTATGGGCTTAGATGCGGTTAAGACTGGAAGGACGAATACATTTGCAGGGAGTCCACTTTTGCTTCAGGTTTGGTTTATTTAGTTTAGACATTTTGGTTTTGGGAATTTTGGGGATTTTGGTTGTTTGGCTTGGTTTTGACTTTGGCTTGGACGTTTTGATTTTGTAGATTTGGCTGTGTGACAAGGTTGGGCTTTTGAGAGAGCCGGCGGGTGATTGGGTTTACGAGCCTCGGACTTGGGTGAGTAGACCATTTGTGCATGATGAGGCTGATGAAGATGAATGGGCTGACTTCTTCAGGTCATTGGAGGAAGATCACATTGTTTGGCGATGTCATTGGTTGCCTTTGCCGGACATGACGGCCAATCACATGGGAGACACATGGGTGATTTTGGCGGGATTGCAAGGATATGCATATTATTTTCCACAACGCATTCTCCGTCAATATTGCATTCGCCAAGAAGTGGAGTACTCAGTTCCCGCCACCTTCAGCCTTCCCACATTCAAGCATTCCGTCCTTGAGCGTTATCGCACTTCTTGGAGGGCCAGGGTCACTTGGGCTCCTGATCCCTACCCAACTATTCACTTGAATGGACATTACAGAGATTGGATGAGGGGGCAGATGGGGATACGACGCTGAAGACATTAGCACAATTTGACTTCCAACTTACTAGGCTGTTTCCCAAAATAAATGGTGCATTTTTTTTTTAGCTCAGTTTATGTAATCGAAGAAGTGATTTGAATAAAATTGAACGATGAAGGGTTTCTCCCTCTTGGTTCATTCGGTTCCATATGCTATCTCCTTTGAAAACTGCGAAAACATGAACCAACTCATTAGATTTAGACCGAACCCCGAGATAGGGGTGCCTACGTATCCCTTTTCAAGGAATCAGGTCATGGCGTAGTTCAGGCAAAGGTTCGCTCGGGTATTAACACTCTCCTTTTTGCGCTCTAAATTTTTGCCTGGTACCGCCTTTTCAGGTTTTCGGTCCAGCGAGCTTCTTCTGAATTTTTGCCTTAAATTTTGCCTAGACTGCCCAGTGTGGGTTTTCAGACTAGCAGGCTTGCTCTAATTTTTGCTTGGGTCGGTTCGCCCTTGCGATTTTCCGCCCAACGAGCATCTCTCAGGGGTAATATCGTTTGAGTTGGTCCAAGTTGACAAGATTGCTGAACTCGTTACCATCCAGATCAAGGATCACTGCTGCCCCACCGTCGAGAATAGTCTTGATGATGTATGGTCCCGCCCATTTTGGCCTGAATTTCCCTCGTGGATAAAAAATTGGTGCCCGAATCTCTTTTACAACCATATCTCCTTCAATCAGATCCCTGGATTTCACCTTTTTGTTGAATGCGCGGGCAATTCTTCTCTGATATCCCTGAATGTGATACAATGCCCGCAACCTCCTTTCATCAAACAACATCAACTCTGTGAACCTGTCGCTCAGCCAATCAGCCTCGTCGATTTCACTTTCTATCATCACCCTCAATGATGGCACTTCAAGCTCGATGGGAAGTACTGCTTCCATACCATAAACCAAAGAGTAGGGTGTTGCCCCTGTTGGAGTTCGGATAGACGTGCGGTACCCCCACAATGCTAACGGTAATTTCTCATGCCAATCCCTGGATGATTCGATGGTTTTCTCCAAAATGTTCTTGATTGACTTGTTTGTCGCTTCCACTGCTCCGTTGGTTTGTGGTCTGTATACTGTTGACTTGTGCACCTAAACATTGAATTCTTCCAGCACCTCTACCGCCCTTCCTTTGAAATGCACACCATTGTCTGACACGAAGGCATTGGGAACCCCATATCGATAAATGATGTTTTGCTTAATGAAATGAGCCTGCTTGCGCCCTTGGATTGTTTTCCAAATGTATTTCCCCAAGCGTAGGGTTTAGGCCGGCGATAGCATGATACCGGTAAGTCCGGGTCGAGTCCTCAGAGACCGAATGCGCTTAGCGTGAGAGTTGATTCGCGACTGTTGGTTTTAGCCTTAAAGCGGCAAACTTGGCTTAGCAGTTTGAGGGTGGGATTCACTTAACTTCGTGAACTTCGTGAATGACACGAGATTTAAAAAGACTAATTAAAACAAGGCTAAGTCAAAGGGTTCACAACACCCATGACTTAGGCCGATTCGTTCTCCTCTAAAATGACCGGCTCGGGGGCGTCGTTAAACAACCCCGAACGGAAGGTTTGGTTTTTAAAATCATTCAACTAGAAATGGTGTTTATCAAAGATTAGGATTTTTGGTTCATTTGGCAAACGGCCGAATTGACATTGCCCTAAGCATCACACGTGCCAAGTAGATAAACTCTTGGCTACGTGTGATCAAAGAGATTAACAAACCCGGGCTTTGTTACATAAAATGGATCCTATCTCTTTGATTAACATGCAGTGGTTGCATCATGGCGAGGAGAGTGAATCAACCTAAATCACGGGGTGCTAATCACCCCATGACCGAGCCTATAACGACTACTCGGTAATTACTAAGTGAAACATGACTATTTTTATAAAGGAAATAAAGAACATGACAACGGACTTTATAAACTGATTTTTATGGAAGATTAAAAGTCTACCTACAACAATAATACTTAAGATAATAACCAACAACACTTAAAAGCTAGAGATTTTGAAGGAAATAGCTAGAAAAGGAGAAATAAGATTTAACCGGTAAAAACGAAAATAAACTAGATTTATATAAAGGTCTTAACATGTACTACAACATTAATGAAGATGATTTACCTTGAAACTACATGAAAATGCTCCAAAAACTAGAGAGAAGGTGGAGCTTACAACTAACAACAAGCTATGGAGGTAGAGAGAGAGAGCCAACTAATTAATACCCTAAAAATCTGAGTTTTGGGCTTTTAAAGCCCCAAAAAGTCGTGCCAAATAATTACAAAAGTGCCACTAGATATTTTGGATCGGGCTAAAAAAGGTGCAGAAAATTTGCAGGGATACCGGTATCTTGATTTGGCCGCTACCGGTATCTCATCAAATTTTCTTTCTGTTCCGGGGATACCGGTATCCCAGTTTTTGCGCTACCGGTATCTTGCTTCAAAATGTGAGATTTTCAGGGATACCGGTATCCCAGTTTTGGCGCTACCGGTATCTCTGGTCTTTTTCTTCTTTCTTCCTTTGCTCATCTCCCGGCCTTTTGGTCTCCCCAAGCCTTGTCCGGTGCTTCGTTCTTGGCTCTCGGGGCTCGGTGGCGGAGTGCCACGTGGCCTTGGGTACTCGGGTACTTCTTTGGTTAAACCATGGCATCAAAAATCGCCATTTTCACCATTTTTCCTGAAACTACCAAAATACACCCACGCGCAATATCAATCGTATAAAAGCTATGAAATGCATGCGTGAGTGACAAAAATAAGGGAGATAAGTCCCTTTATCAACAATATAGGGGACTCATCAGAGCCACTTGTACTGCGGTCAATGTAGCGTAAGAGGCTGACTCCACCCACTTTGTGAAATAATCAATCGCCACCAATATAAACTTGTGTCCGTTCAATGCTGGTGGCGTGATTTTCCCAATCACGTCTATTCCCCACACTGAAAAAGGCCAAGGCGTTGCCATTGTATGAAGTTCAGACGGCGGTACATGCATGAGATTAGCATGAACTTGACACTTATGACATCTCCGCACATACTGAACACAATCCGTTTCCAAGGTTAACCAGAAATACCCTTGCCTCAGAATCTTCTTTGCCATCATCAATCCGCTCATGTGGGGACCGCAGATTCCTTCATGAATTTCCTCCATTACCCTTTTCGTGTCGTCACCATGGATGCACAATTTGTGCATGCCACAGTATGACCTTTTGTATAACCTTCCACCACAGAGGATGTATTGTGATGCTGGCCTTTGTAATGCTATTCGATCTTTCTTGTTTGTCCCTTCCGGATATTCTCCCTTCTCGACCAAATTCCAGATATCGTGGTACCAAGGCAGACCATCGTCAATTTCGCCAACGTTCATCACATACTCATAGGCTGGCCTATTCCTTTGCTCGATCATGATCGGTCTCATTCTCACTCCCACGGGCAATTCTACCATGGATGCCAAAGTAGCAAGGGCGTCGGCAAACTGATTCTTCATTCTCGGGATATGCGTGAAAGTAACTTGCTCAAATCGATGAATCAGATCGTCAAGGTCTTTGTGGTATGGCTTCAACTTTTCTTCTCGTACTTTCCAATCACCATTGGCTTGAGAAACTACCAGATTCGAATCTCCGACCACTTCCAATTTCTTTACCCCGATTTCAAAAGCAGCCTCCATTCCAATGATGCACGCCTCATACTCTGCTTGATTATTGGTAACTTCGAAATTTAACTTGAAAGATAGAGGAATGTGAGGCCCTTCTGGTGAGACCAATAGTATGCCGATCCCAAATCCTCTCTGATTTGCAGCTCCATCGAAGTACAATTTCCAAACATCTTCTACTACTGTCATAACGCTTTCATCGGGAAACTGGAACTCCGTATCTTCTGGCCCTTCGATCGGATGATCTGCCAAGAATTCTGCCACAGCCCTGCCTTTCACTGATTTTCGCGTCACATATTTGAGTTCAAATTCAGCCAACAGAAGCAACCATCGTGCTAACTTTCCGGTGAGTGCTGGTTTCTCAAACAGATATTTGAGGGGATCCATTCTAGAAATCAACACGACCGAATAAGCTAACATGTAATGCCTTAGCTTTTTAGAGGCCCACACAAGAGCCCAACAGGTCTTCTCCAAAGGTGTGTATCTTTCTTCGGCTCCGACCATCTTCTTGCTTAAATAATACACCGCCTTCTCGATACCTGCTTCACCTTCCTGTGCCAACATGCAACCCATTGCAGACTGTGTTACTGATAAATACAGAATCAGAGGCTTTCCGGGTGTCGGTGGCAACAATACTGGGGGACTTTGAAGATACTGCCGAATTGATTCGAAGGCTTTTTGACACTTGTCATCCCACTTGAATAGTACCCCTTTCTTGAGCAAATGAAACATCGGCTCGCAAGTTGAAGTCAACTTGGCGATGAATCTGCTCATGAACTGAATTTTTCCAAGAAAACTCCGAACCTCTTTTTCTGTCTTTGGGGGTTCCATTTCTAGTATTGCTTTGATTTTCGTCGGGTCGACTTCAATCCCCCTGGTGGTAATCATGAACCCCAACATCTTCCCGGCGGTGACTCCGAATGTGCATTTTTGCGGATTGAGACGCATCCGGTACTTCCGTATCCTTTCAAAGAACTTGCGTAATGTCGGGAGATGTCCTTCTCTCTCCTTTGCCTTTACAATCATGTCATCTACATACACCTCAACTTCTCGGTGCATCATATCATGTAACAGGGTTGTGGCAGCTCGTTGATAAGTTGACCCTGCATTCTTCAATCCGAACGACATGACCCTGTAACAAAACGTCCCCCATTCAGTGGTGAAGGTTGTTTTCTCTCGATCTTCTGGTGCCATCAGAACCTGGTTATACCCCGAAAACCCATCCATGAATGACAGCAGTGCGTGCCCTGCCGTGTTGTCCACCAACACATCAATGTGAGGCAAGGGAAAATCGTCTTTCGGACTAGCCTTGTTCAAATCTCTGAAATCTACACACACCCTGATTCTTCCGTCCTTCTTGGGCACTGGCACGATATTTGCAACCCACTGTGGATATTCAGTTACCATCAAAAAGCCGGCATTGAACTGCTTGGTAACTTCCTCTTTGACTTTTTCAACCCAATCCGGCCTTATTTTCCTCAGTTTCTGTTTTACTGGTTTTGCATCGGGATACAAGGGAATTCGATGTTGCACAATTTCAGGATCGATTCCGGGCATATCTGCGTGGGACCAAGCGAAAACATCTTCGAATTCTTTAAGTAAATCAACGAGTAATTTCTGCTCCTCCGAAGATAGCCCGGAACCGATTTGAACCATGCGAGGATTTTCCTCATCTCTCAATTTAATTGAAATAACTTCTTCTTTTATTGGCTGAGCATGCCTTTCATTTTCCCTTTCGATTAGGGACTTAAGTTCTTTGGGTATTTCTCCCTCGAACTCAGTCTCATCATCGTCGGGGTCAACACAATTTATTTCGGGAATAGCAAAGTAAGCGAAATCACCATTTATTTCATTAACAAAGCCCTCCGGGGCGCAGTACATGGCATCAGACTCGAATTCAAAATAGAAATGACGACGTGGAGGGCCATGAGGCACAAACTCCGACTCACAGTCAAACTCAAACCCTGACTCAGACTCGAATTCTAACTTAGTGAATGCATCAGTAAATTTTACAACAGGAGTGAAAGTGCAATTCTTGTATTCACCGACTGCATCCACTATCAGCACGCTGGGATCTTCGAGGGCCTCCTGCCCGAGCATCATCACTGCTGGCTCTTCTTTATCCTTACCTGTCAGACTGACCTCATCGAACATTGACATCAAGATTCCACCATCCAAAGCTTCCATCCAATCCGCTTTGAGGTCTTTCACCAATTTCTCGACCTTTTCATGTTCATCTTCACTATCCCAAGCATCGTTAGCGAAGATTTCGAACCCAGGGTGCACCTCTCCGCTTATTTCATTTATAAACGGCTCAGGCTGGCCTTGATATGGTGCATTTGACCCTTCCCCAACAAAGCGGATCCGACGGTTTGCACTGCTGCTTGCTCCATTGGTCTTTCCCCTTTGCATCTCTTTTAGTGTAGGTTCATACCCCAACCCAAAACGGCCTCGCTGAGAAGGGAATTCTGGAAACTGAGCCACCCCCTGATGAGTTCGACCCAAACCAGTGCCCGACAGATATGACATCCTTCTCATCATCTCAAGAGCTGTAGTACTGATTGAAAAATCATCATCGATACGAAGCGTGAACACACCACCGGACGTATCGAAAGCAAAACCCCCAAGCTGAACATCATTCTCATCATGCATAATTTCTAATAAGGGAGCATTATCTTCAGCATGAGGGCGAATGCCTGTGTCTCCGTAGAGAGCAACTGTCCCACTTTCCAAGCCAAGCAGAACCTTTTGATGCAAGGTGGATGGAACTGCCATGATATCGGGTCGATGCATCCAAGGACGTCCCAGCAGCAAATTGAACGAAGCTGGGATCTCGAGCACATGAAACTCAACTGTCGACTTAAACCCTTCTACAACAATTTCCATTTCAACAGTCCCAAGCATATTGCGACGGGTGTTATCATAAGCTCGAACAGTGAGATTGGATGGTGCGAAATCCTTTGGTTTAAGCCCCAAGCATAAAGCTGTTCGGAGAGGACATACATTGAGCGCGGACCCATTATCTATCAACACAACTGGGATCCATTTCTCCATGCACTTCATGGTGACATGTAAAGGCTTGTTGTGATCAGTTCCCTCAAGTGGTAGGTCGGCTTCGGTAAAGGTCACGACATGCTTGGTTGGTTTGGTGGCGATGATGGGTTTGGTAACAATGGCGGCCATCATGGCTTCGGGGGTGATATCAGGCGCAATTTCCATACAGGATAGTGCTTGAGCAAGTTTCTGACGATGCTCGCTGGAGCTCATAAGCAATCCCCAAATGGTAAGAGCGGCTGGGGTTTTCTCAAGTTGTTTTTGGATGGGATTTTCTTCGTTGGTTGGGGGAGGTTTTGGACGAGGAACACGACTGTTGGCCGCGGAGGTAGCTTGGGATTGGTTGGTCGTTGGGTTAAAGAGGTTTTGGAAATCAACTGGATTGGCGATTGGGTCACCGAGGTTGTTTGGATAGGGCGGTGTGGCTAGGTTGTTTGGTAGAGCTGGGTTGTTTTGTGGAGTTGGGTTATTTTGTGGAGCTAAGTTAAAAGGTGGCTGGTTTGTGGTATTCGGTGGTGGGTTGGAAGTGTTTCCGGTGAACATCTGGGGTGGTTGGTAAAACCGACCGCTCCGAAGAAGGTGAAGAACCGAGTCAATGTCATCCCCCCACAAATCGGTGTAGTCTGTATAGAAATCAACAAGATCCCCTTCCGCTTTTCTCTTTCCTTTCGCAATGCTGGCTTCTTCCAAACCCTTGGTAATCCCTTCCACAATTGTTTCGCTCCATACATCTCCATTTTCCATGGCTGCCTCATTAACAGCCCAGACCTCATTGTTTCCAACCCACAGCGGTGCTATTCCTTCATTCTGATTGGCCCATATGTTTGCTACAACATTTTCCTCCATTTGTTGTCCCCAAACATCGGGTAGGCCACCGTTCAACACCATGATATTATAATCCTCCAGAATTTGCACTTGGGGTGCTGGAAGATTCTCATCAACTATGTAATCATAAGGTGTGAACTCTATTCCCTCCGTCATTCGATTTATTGCTTGCTCACTCATCATGGAGAAATCAGGGCGACCCTCCCACAGCGGTGGCATTGGAAAATATGTTTCATCGAAGAACATGGGAAGTGTGGATCCATCCAAAGGATCGTTAGGATCCATGAGCTGCCATTCATTTGGTGTGGGATCCCACTCATCTTCTTGCGCACCGTTGATTACCGCAACCTCTTCTTGCCAATTTTGCCCTTGTCCTTCTTCCACGGGTTGCATTACTGACAATGGTTCAAACAGATTAGGAAGTGCAAATCCATCAAGCGGGTCTGCCAACATCGGATCCCAAAATTGATTAATCATGACACCAAATGGGGGTCCTTCATTAAACTGTTCATTCTGCGGCCAAGCTTCTTCATTTGCCACATTATTGGCCACCATCTGTTCATACTCGTGAGCCTCCATAGCCATTATCAAATCACCCCATTCTTGCCACACATTGGGGTTCAAGTGCACATCAAGAAAACATGCTTCGCACTCATCTGGTATAGGCACGATGGGCTTAGGATCTGTTTCGGGTATGATGTACTGGCTTGGGTCAAATGGAGTGGGGTTTAGGCTTTTTTGAATGGAGCTGAAGGTAATCTGGCCTATATCATTGTTTCTCTTATGGGTTGGCAGAGGATTTGTAAGGATATTGGGCTTTTCAGTGGGATCTCGGATTTGTTTATTGTCAATGAGATCTTGAATCTCATGACGCAGGCGCTGGCATCTTTCAGTGGGGTGGCCGGGTGTTTGGTGGAATATGCAGAAGGCGTTTGGGTTATATGTTGGTGGGGGATTTTGTGGGGGTGGAGTTGGCTGAAGAGGTTTAATTTTTCCTTGTTGTACGAGTCGCTCGAAAGCAACAGGTAGGGGTAAGGGAAGAGGGGTGAAGATGCGCCGTCCTCTTTGGTTTTGTGATGGTTAAGTGGATTGGGCTGGTTGAGACAAGATGGCGTTTATGGGTTCAGTTTTATGGGGTTGGTGATTCATGGAGTTGGATGAGGTACCGGCGGTGTAACTGGGATTTGCATATAGGGAAGATGTGTTGCCGATGTAGTTGCGTTTTGGTTTGGGGAACGGGTCTCCTTTCTTCAATACCCCACTTTGCAGAGCTTCTTCAATTGACAGACCCATCTCAAAGTAGGTTTCAAAGTTATGTGCTTGGGCCATGACCATGTACTGAGCCAAATCGGGCTGAAGGTTCTTGGTTATGATGCGCATCTGATCTTTGTCACTGGGACGATCGGTCATTTGCGCAGCCTTTGCTCTCCACCTTTTCACGAAATCGGCGAACGACTCCCTTTCCTTCATCTTGATACTCTCGAGTTCACGAGTGGTGACCTTGAGCTGCACATTATACTCATACTGCTTAATGAAAGCAGCCACCATTTCTTCCCAAGTTTGTCTCTTCGAAATGTCGAGGGATAAGAGCCACTGGAGAGCGGGCCCTGTGAGGGTTTCATGAAACATCTGAGCCATGGCAGGCTCATCGACTTCTTGTAACGAGAGAGAGCTTACGTATGCCTGAATATGTCCTCTCGGATCCCCAGTCCCATCAAACTTCTCGAAGTCCACATGCTTGAATTTCTTAGGGAGCTTAGCACCTGGGAAGATGCAGAGTTTGTTCATGTCAAAACCGGTGATGGCTCGCTTCTCGCTTTTAGCCACAGATTCTTCTAACTTGAGTATCTTAGCTAGCATTTCAGCCAACTGTGAATTCTCAGGGGGAGGCGGTTGTTCCGGATGTTCATCATTAGGAACCTCTTGTTCCCGAGCTTCTCCGTCGGGTATTCGTTGCTGAGGTGGGGGAAGTCGGCTTTGTATGTTTACCATAATCACCATGAGTTGGGCGACTCGGGTGTCATTCCGGATCCTCTCATCATGCATTTCCTTTCTCAACCGTTCAAACTCATTTGGGGGATCTTGTTCCTGTTCTGCTGCCATACTTGACTCAGCCTTTGGTGATAAGGATCTAGACAATCTCTGTCCGGGAGGTCGAGTCCAAACAGGTAAGGTCTTCTTCTTCTTTGCAGGCCCAATGGTTCAAGAACTGATCAAAAAGCAAAGGCCGGACTCAGATGCGTACTCGATGTGTCTATTATGCACAAAAAAGAATGATTTACAAATGCTCTCAATCGTCTCGCCGCGACTCAACTCACGGAGTTAGTCCTATTTCTAGCCTTAGGAGTTAGTCTACCGGTTTCGGAACTCACTTGGAATCGTTTGCACAGCAGATTATATCAACACCACGGGTAAGTCGTTTTACTCGGCAATTACGGCTTCAACCTACAGCCTAGGTGTTGAAACCGCAACCGTTATCCTTTCTTTGACCATCCGAGACAAAGCAATAAGGTGTCGCAACCTAGTTACAATCGATTCCAAGGCTAGTCCGAAACACGGGTGGCCGTTTGGGCACGGCCAACACCGGAGGTATCTCATACTCCGTGGATTTAAAGTCTCCTAGACTAAACTCGGCAGTTCTGGAAGGTTGCCCCAATCCTCAAGTTTTTCTTTAAAGCAATAAGTCATTTATATCGGATGATCGGATTTGGGAAATTCTGATCCACACAAATTCCGACAATGATCTAAGATCAGATGCCTAAGGGCGATTGACCCTCCTCGGGCCGATGTCCCTTAAACCTATTTAGATCAGTGCTAGGAATTTAATGATCCAAATTTTCCCACGTCCGGTCATCCTAAAGGCTAACTCGTAAGAACAACGCACATATGGGATGTACGATTCATCATCGGGCCAAGGCAATCTCCTACTAACCGCAGAGACTCTAAAACTAAACTGAAAAATAACACGAACAAAGCACTCGCGACGACTATATATAATGCAAATGCATGAATGCAACATGGCATGGCGAGGAAAGCGGTAACACATAGCACGTTAACATGGTGGAGCACATAAACTGAACACATGGGTGGTTGCTAAGCGTGGAGTTCTATGGTTAATTATATGCAAAAGGCTGGTTTTGGTCATTGGGGGTACCCCGGACTCAAAATCAAAACCGCCTCCTACCGTTAAAGACGATAGTGACGATATGATTTATCACGGTCGAGGGCTGCTGGGCGTTTCGGGATTCCCTGTCACCGGCAAGCCGGGCAGGATTGCCAAAACACGCCAGCGGGGCTAAGAACCATGCAAGTGTAATGCAAAATCAAATTTTCAAATATCTGAAAAATCCCACAAAACATCTTTCAAATTAAACCCACTTTGATTAGCACATATTTCAATAAAATTACATAAGTGTAATAAAAATTGCACAAATGTAATTAAATAAAATATATATTAACCAATGTCCCTAGCAGAGTCGCCAGCTTGTGGACGGCCCACTAGAAAACGGTGCGGTTTTGGCGTTTCGAAAAGATTGCGATTGTTTGAGTCGCCACCCGGATTTTAGGTCCGAACCCGAGAAACCGATAAAAATATGACTCGTTGCCCATTTGAAAAAGATTTTACTAGTCATGATGAAACCAAAGATTTCTCGGATTCGGGGGTTTGGTTACGAGAGGGGAAGGGTTTTACGGCACCCCTCTCGCCCGGTCCGTGAACCGGTCTCTACTCGATATTTTGTGAGATTTTAGAAATATTTGAAATTCAATTTATTCACAAAATAGGGGATCGGGAATGGGAATCACATAAACAGTAAGAAACAAAATATAAAATGTGAATCTAAGTGGATGCTTGTGCATGACATTTTACATGAGTGATGATGATGACAACAAATAAAATTACCACAAATGTTTACAAGAAATGAGAAATTACAGAAACTATACAACAATCCCAGAAATTACAAACATGAAGCCCAATTAAACTGTTTTACAAACTGGATCCCAGAATAGGGATTGAGCGCTCAAAGACGAAGGCTTGAGCGCTCAACCTCTTCAAACCAGTTTGAGCGCTCAAGGCTCATGGACTGAGCGCTCAAATCAGTTCCTGGCTTCTGTGAGTTTACTTCCTTTTTACAGCCTCTCTTCTCATTCTTTACAAGATCAAACATTGATCAAACATTTTCCCAAGAAAATCAAATAAAACAGATGGATTGATCCCTAACAGAATGGGAAGAGAGTAGAATCACCACAGATTAATAAGGAAATGCTTTTAAATGGAGGAGTGAGAGAGGGATCCAGATCCTAAACACAGTGATAACAACTCACACACATCAGAAAATATGCTAAACCAAGATCCATCATCGAAATAACCAGCAATTAGCAAACTGCTCAAGAACAGCTTGAGCGCTCAAGTACATTTCCTTGAGCGCTCAAGCCATAATCTGGCTTCCTGGTTTTTGACTTGAAAAATGGATTTTTAATGATTCTCAGGACCTTAAACTTATTTAAACAAAAGTAATTGAAGGATGATCTAGTCACTGTTTTGCATTCAAAAATGAAACTTTGCAAAGATTTTGGTTTTTGATTATCCAAAATAGCTAACCAATGCTCATGCATATGATTTTATGACACAAATAAGCTGTTTGGAGAAATTCATGAACATTGGTAACCATTAAATGATGATCAAAACTAAAAGAAGGCACAAAAATCAACAAAACAGGAACTTGTTCAGAACTGGGCTTGAGCGCTCAAGGCCTGAGGCTTGAGCGCTCAACCCCTGTTGTAACTGCAGATTTGAAAACTGCTTTTAAACAACTTTTAGACCTTTGTGGGTTCAATGCAAGTATAATGGACTTGCTTGAACTCACTGGTCTTCCTCAGAAGGATCAAAACAGTGAGCATTTCACATGTTTAACTACCTTTTGGAGTGATTGTGACTTGGACTTGATTTTTGGGCTTGAGGATGGAAGATTGTAGATGTTTTGGTTTGTATTCTGGACGAATTAGACAATGTGTGTGGTTGGTTGATGATCAAGAACTGAATTTCTGGACTTGAAGAGTGGTTTTTTGCCAGTGGTTTTTGTAGTGAAAGAGTGGTTTTGTAGAGAGAGAGAGAGATGATCGATTTTCTGGAGAAAATTGGGAATGCTGGAGTGTGAGAATTGGTAACCCCAAAACCAGGGGTAATGGGTGGTTTTTATAGAGTGAGTGGGAGGGAAGAGAGGAGAGAGAGGGAGTGGGTTTGTATTTGAAAAGGGGTAGGGGTAGATTTAGGAGTAGATTTAGGGTGTAGTATACGTATAAGGATCGTAGAGGATCAGCCCAGACGCTCCCATGCAAAAAATTCTCATGATTAGATACTCTGCAAGTTACTGACTGGATCAGAGTTGAGCGCTCAAAGCCGTGGGCTTGAGCGCTCGAGGTGTTTTCCCATGGTTGAGCGCTCAAAGCTTCAAGCTTGAGCGCTCAAGGCTCCTGATGGCAAATTGATGGTTTGGGCTTGGTTCAACAGTGCTTGGGTTGGCTTGGGCTGTTTTGATTGCTTGGGGTGGTGCTTGGTTGATTTTGATCAAATTCAAGTCATTCTCACAAGTTCCAGGTAATCATGATTGGTCCGTTTCATCATCGGGAATGCTCGAGCGCATCTCGGGTTCAAAATTGGGGTGTCTACACCCATTTTTTTTTTCCTTTGCTGACTTGGGAGTTTCTGAGTCTATTAATTTTAAGGATTGGTTGATGGATTGGATCATTCGGCTTCAATGTGACAAACAGAAGCTCTCTCTCTTCATAGCGATCCTCTGGGCAATCTGGAAGCAGAGAAACCAACTTGTCTTCTCAATGGTCCATTTCAGTATTAGTTCTGTCCTCGCCCAGGCCCAAGACAACGCAGCTTGGTTCAATCGATCAGCTCGCTGGCACTCTCACATCATTAGAGTTCCTCCTCTAGCCACCAACAACCCTTCTTTTGTCTTAAAACACTACCCCAATTTGGGTTCTTCTCACAAAGCTTGTATTCTTCATGTTGATGGGGCTTGGAAGGCGGTGAGCTCTTGGTGTGGTTTGGGTTTTACAATGTCCTTACCGGGCGGTTCTCTGATTGCCCAGATTGCTTTATCTTCATTCAGTAGCAGCCCTCTCCAAACGGAAATTATGGCAATCAAAGAAGGAATTGCATGGTGTTTAAAACATAGTTATGATGTTGTCTATATTTATACTGATTGTTTTAATGTTGTCATGCAGATAGGAGGATGGCATGATCCTCATTACAGGAATCAATTTCTGATAGATAACTTCACCATCGAGATCTCTAGGCTTTCTTTTTGCCAGATTTCAAAAGCTTCACGACACGAGGTTCAGAGAGCTCATTTCCTTGCCAAACAAGCTCTCGTTTCTTTTAATTGGTCCTTTCACATTTCTCTGACTTTTGTCTTACAAACACGTGGCAACATTTGATTGGCCATTTGTCGTGCTTGGTCCTTTGACCTACGAACACTTGGCAGCATTTAAATGGCTCGTCCGTGAAACTTTTACATTGACTTGTGACACTTGGTAACATTTAATTGGCCAATTTGCGTGCCCTAGCAACACGTGACGATTTGTGATAGGCTAGAAATTTTACATGCTTACAGATGCCCCCTCGAGAGTTGCTCATGCTTGAAGATGAGTGAGTCTCGAATTGTTGACTTAACTTGATTCCGAAAATTTGTGCATGCGGCAATTAATTATTTTGATTGACATTTGGTGTCAATTTGATTTGCAAAATTTTAACTCATAGACCGAGTTAAAAGTTTCCCATTCCAAACTTCTGATGTAGTGGAATTTGATGCCCCAAATATTTGAAACCTTCTCCGGTGAATAAACTCGACTTGATTTTTCCCATTGGAGACATTGGACTTGATTTGATGCCAAAAATTTGGGTACTTGGCGATTTCTTCCTTGATTTTTTTGGATGTCAACTTTATTTTGGATTTTAGCCTAAAATTTGATGCAATGGAATTTGATGTCCCAAATATTTGAAACCCACATCAATGAGTATGGAACCAAAATAATTCCTTTTCCCAGGACCAAATTTGACTTTGGCCCACTGAATTTTGCCTTGCCGACCCGTAGCTTGCTTCTAGAATTTTCAGCATGAACAAACCCACCGCTTGAGATGAACTAGGGTTGGGATAGGAGGCTTTCCCTTGCCCCAAGATTACCTTCCAAATCCTAACAAACATAGGAGACTTTGGCAACTTCAAAATTTTTAGAAATTACAGAAACTTTTGGTAAGCTTCCACTGCCTTGATTCGTTTGCCCGGAGATCACCACTTGAATACATGCAATTGCTTTTTAATTAGGATATGAATTTGCTTTCCTAATCCTAATACAATTCAACCAAATCATGCTAGTGATCATGCCATGTGCAAAACTAGTTTTGCTTTCTTTGACTTCAAGGCTTTTTCCTTTAGGGCCCGATTGCCTGCAGCATTAGAGGGGTATTAAGTTATACCCCCTCCCCTTATCCCGGTCCCACAGTTTTATATTTGGTTTGGTAAAAATTTGGAACCCGGATAACTTAATACCCCCACCCAAATAAATGAAATAATACCCCTTCCCCCTCACTAATTAATAACACCCCAACCCCTATTACTAATTTATACCCCCTCATACCCCCTACAAAATTACCCCCATACCCTCCCTTATACCCCTCCCCTTACCCCCAGTTTTTTTTTTACTGTTTTTAAAAAGAAACCGAATGGAATTTTAAATGTTTTACGAACTCTTGCGATTTCCTTCGGATCAAAAAATGTACTTTTGTGCATATTTTTTATTTTTTTTTTTGCACCAAATTAAACTACTAATTGAGATCTTTAATTTGATACAAAAAAATTTGAAATTTTTTATACTTTAGAATTTGACATTGTTGGCTTGCTTTGCAATATTCTTCGGATAAAAAAATAAAGTATTTTCACATTAATTTTTGTACTTTTTTTTTTGCACCAAATTAAACTACAAATTGAGATCTTTAACTTGATACAAAAAAATTTAATATTTTTTTTATACTTTAGAATTTGACATTGTTGGGGAATAACATCAAAAATTACTAATTAGTTATTATTAAACACGTATAACTAGAAATATTATTGAAATGAATAATAAAAAATTAAACTTCATCCACCCAACTTTAAACTTCGAAATATTATTGAAATGAATAATAAAAAAATAATAACTGAATATTTTAATTTTAGATATAACTAATAAAAGGAATTATTTATTAAAAAGTATAATTAATTTAATTACTATTGTGTTTATGTATTTTTTTATCATAAAATCTAATATGACTGTTAAAGGGCAAATAAGTCATTTGTCAAGTTTTAACATCATCCACCCAACTTTATCCCATTTATCACAAATTCATCCAAACCCCATACTATTTAATCCCTCCTTCATAAATGTCACATCACTGTGGGTCCACTCTTACTAAATAATACCTCTTACTATTTTATCCCCCCTCACTATCTTATCCCACCAAAACGTATCCCACCTTTCTTTGGAATCATGGAAGAAACAATTTTTTTTTAAACTTTCGTAACCACCTGTCTTCGAAATTACCATGTGATGCCCGCACATCCGCATAAGTGCGTACACACATGCACACGTGCTGTTCATTTAATTTTCCATGAACTACATCTTCTCTCTCTGATTGCTTATGTGCCGCAACTGTTCGGTAGCATACTTGCAGAAATACCTCATACAGTATATGCATGCGTTGTACTTTATTTAAATAGCCATACTCTAAATTTCTAGATTCTGACCATTGCTCTTCATTTTTTTTTCTTTTGCAGATTCGGTGCTTTGCAATTGGTTGCTTCTTTCGCTTGAAATTTTGCGGCATCTACTTTTTCTTCGAGCTTTAAGGCTCCGCTTCGCTGTATCTTCGAGCATTAAGGCTCTATCGGATCTTCGAGCTTAAAGCTCTGCAGCAGTCTCTTCGGGTTTAAGGCCCCGCAACAATCTCTTCAAGTTTAAGGCTCCCCAACAATCTCTCTTCGAGTTTAAGGCTCCACAGCAATCTCTTCGGGTTTAAGGCCCCACAGTTACCTCTTCTAGTTTAAGTCTCCGCAGCAACCTCTCTTCGAGTTTAAGGCTCCGCAGCAATCTCTCTTCGGGTTTAAGGCCCCACATCAATCTCTTCGGGTTTAAGGCCACCATGAAGTTGACGCTTGCCAGTTTCGTGTTATGAAGTTCCTTGAAGCATGCCAGATTTTGAAGCATGTTGATGCCACGCCATGTAGTTGAAGTCTGCTAGATATTGAAGCATGCTGATGCTACACCATGGAGTTGAAGCTTGCTAGATATTGAAGCATGTTGATGCCACGCCATGGAGTTGAAGCTTGCTAGATATTGAAGCCTGCTGACGCCATGCCATGGAGTGCCTTGAAACATGCTATGATGTTGAAGCCAATGCCTTGCACAGAAGGTTCTACAATGCAGTTGGAGTGCTCAAATCAGAAGCGAAGGAAGGTGAATGAGCAGCTCTACCTTCTACCATCATCCATGGAGTTTGAAGGAGTCGTGCAAGAAGCAAGTCAATGCAAACAAACTACTCTACCTTGTGCAATCATCAGTGAAGTTTGAGGGATCACAACAGGAGCACACCATGACAATGGAGTGCCTCTTCCTTCTACCACCATTCATGGAGTTTGAAGGTTTATGCAAAACCAAGCCAATGTAAAAGAGCAACCTTTTGCCATCACCTGAGAAGTTGGAGGGATTGTAGCAGAAGCAAGCGAAGGCAAGAGAGTGACTTTCCTTTTCACAATATCTATGGAGTTTAAGGGACCACAACAGGAGTACACCAAGGCCAAGGAGTGCCTCTACCTTCTACCACCTCTATGGAATTTGAAGGGTTTATGCAAAAGCAAGCCAAGGCAAGCAAACGACTTTCCTTTCCACAGTATCTATGTAGTTTGAGGGACCATAGAAGAGGCAGACCAATACAAAGGGGTGACTTTATTTGATAATCACCCGTGGAGTTGGAGGCATCCTAAGATAAATAAGCCACGACAAGGGATCATCTCTTCTTCCTTCAATCATCCATGAAGCTGGAGGAGACACTTTGACATGACACTGTTTGGAGAGTATGGAGTCTCAATTTTAACTTTGAGACTAAGGATGTACCAGTTCGTTTGAAAAGTCACATGAACAATCCATCCACACGATCCATCACATGTTGCTTTATTTGATTTGGTTGACTGAACTTGGAATTTTAGTCCAAGTTGCCTATGTACCCCCCAGGGATTAAGTCAAACGTAGTTCATATCAAAGACTGTTTTTGTTTTTGGATGACTGAGCTTGAAACCCAAGCTGCCTACGTACACAAGATGGGATCAAGTCAAACATAGTTCATAAATTTATTTTTTTGCTATGACTGTGCTTGAAATGAAATTCCAAAGCTGCCTACGTACCCAAGATGGGATCAAGTCAAACGTAGTTCATAATTTTTTTTTTTTTTTTTTTTGGGTTTGTCGTCCACAGTTTAAACTTATGCATGACAGGAGTAACATGCAATTTAGGCTCTTGCGTCATGGAGTGTTCTTGCTTTTCAAGGGTAGAAGCACTTCAAAAATTTGTCGTTGATAGGGCGAACTTTTAAACCATCTTCAGCGACCAATTTGTAGGCACCACTGGAGTAAACTTCTTGTACCACGTATGGTCCATCCCACTTGGAAGTGAACTTGCCTTTAACTTTTTGACTCATATTGATGGGTCTTCTCACAGCAAGAACCAAGTCCCCTTTCTGAAAAGAACGAAGGCGAACCTTCTTGTTGAATGATTTTGACATGCGGACTTGATAACATTCAAGACGTTGTTGTGCCTCAAGCCTCTTTTCATCAAGTGCTTCTAATTCTTCAAGGCGCAGGCGAACATTATCCTCATGAGTGAGACCTTCTTGAATGGCCGTTCTTAAAGATGGAATTTGATGCTCAAGTGGCAAAATAGCTTCCACACCATACACTAGCGAATAAGGAGTAGTCGGTTGCGTGGCACACCATGGCACTGTTGTAGAAAGACTTTCCATTGTCGGTAATTTCTAACAAAGTCTAGTCATGGCACTATTGAAGAAAGACATTTTTCTTTTTCACCTCTTTCAGTGGCATGACCTCAGCCCATTTGGAAAAGTAGTCGGTTGCAGCCAAGATGTATAAATGGCCACTAGAAGACTTTGGCAGAGGCCCCATGACATCCAGCCCCCATGCATCAAAAGGCCATGAAGCGATAGTAGGATGGAGCAATTCTGGCAGTTGATGTATATAGTTGGCGTGGATTTGGCAAGCATGACATCTCTTGGCATAGTCCATGCAATCTTTGACCATGGTCAGCCAATAATAGCCCATTCTCTTGATTCAAAAATGAAGTTTGGGGCCAGATTGATGAGCACCGCATATTCCAGAATGAGCTTCTTTTAGTGTTTGCTTTGTCTCACTCTCTCCAAGGCAACGAAGGAGCAATCCTTCAAAAGATCTACGGTAAAGCGTATCCTTGTAGTAAATGAATCGAGGGGCCCGACGCTTCACATATGTTCTTCTATGCGGATCATCTAGCAATTTCCCCTATTGTAGATAGTCAATTAGTGGTTGGCGCCAATCCTCCACGTCAATTTTTAATACCGAGATGGCATTTACTTCATTTTTTTTTTTTTTTTTGGTTCGTCGGAATTTCAAATTACAGAACAAAGCCTAACAACAGCCAATAACGCAACGATCGACCAGATCGCCTGGCCCCAGGGACGAAGGATGGGCATCCAACTTCCACCAACGTCGGGGCTTACGCACCCTAAAGGCTAAATTGCCCCGACGCCGACGCTACACTACTGCTGAAACAGCCGAAAACAACAATACAAGGCAAAAGGGCCAGGCCCAGTTGATGAAACGATACAGAGAGGAGCTCCACAGAATGGAGACTCTCGTACCGGTACAGATCCCTCGAAGGGGTAAAAACAGAAAAACAAACAAAGAAGAAAACAACTGTTAAGCCTCCCCACATAGCTTCCATCACCGCCGCTAGCCGCCACTCCTCAGTCCCAACCATCACCCCGCCGTCCGCAGTAGAACGACGCCGAGAAACCCATGCCTGCCACAAGCCCCAAACTGGTGGCCAAAGATCGGCGACGGAAGCCCCAAAGTCGACCCACACCGGAAAGAGGGAGAAAACAGTAACGGTGAGAGGAGAGGGTAAGAGAGAGATAGGAGAGGGGGAGGGGAGGGTGTAGCTCTTCATCTTCACCTTTGTCATCATCGTCAAAGATTGGGGGTATGACCCAACTTCGGCATTTGGGACTTGCACCTCTTTGTCGGGTAAAGCAAGGGCAGAAGCAAGCTTGGCAAGTGCATCTACTTGTCGATTTTCACCTCTCAGCACGTGCTCTAGAGTGACTCCGCCAAGCCGCACTATCAAGCGACGTGCGTAGTTATTGAAAGGCATGAGTTCAGGCTTCCTTACTTCATAGATGTTGAGGAGTTGATTGATTATCAATTTGGAGTCTCCATACACCTTGAGTTGCAAGTGCTTCGCTTCGACGACCATATC
Source organism: Vaccinium myrtillus (assembly GCA_016920895.1). Lineage (NCBI taxonomy): Eukaryota > Viridiplantae > Streptophyta > Magnoliopsida > Ericales > Ericaceae > Vaccinium > Vaccinium myrtillus. The sequence continues at coordinate 16,055,478 of CM029278.1, read as the reverse complement.
CAAACCAAGAATGAGTGCTTGGTACTCAGCGTCATTATTTGAACAACTTTGAGTAAGAGTGAAAGCATAAGGCAAGACGTCTCCCTCTGGGGAAACAAACACTACGCCAGCGCCTACGCCATTGCAATGAGATGCTCCATCAAAGTACATTGTCCACGGTGGATGAACTTCCACTACCATGACATCCTCATCGGGCAAGTCTTCAGACAACTCCCATTCAGCCGGTATAGGATGGTCAGTTAAGAAATCGGCTAGAGCTTGCCCTTTAACGGTTTTCTGGGGCACATAGATAATCTCAAATTCTTGGAAAAGAAGTGACCATCTTGCTAGTCTATCTGAGAGGACTGCCTTTGGCATGACGTACTTGACTATGTTAGACTTGGAGATGAGATGAACAGTGTGAGCTTGAAAATAGTGTCGCATTTTTTGAATTACAAAGGCAAGTGCTAGACACATCTTCTCAATTGCAGAATAGTTCAACTCATGAGGTAGCATCATTCTGCTCAAGTAATATAAGGCACATTCTTTCCCTTGATCATTTTCTTGAGCGAGAAGGGCTCCAACTGAACGCTCTTGTGCTGCAATGTACAAGATTAATGGTCGTCCGTGTATGGGTGCAGTGAGAACCGGAGGGCTCATCAGCTATGACTTGATGGTTTTGAAAGCATTGTTGCAGGCTTCGTCCCATTCAAATGGAGTTCCTTTTTTCATGAGGCGGCTGAATGGCTGACAGTGACCGACCACATTTGATATGAACCGGCGAAGGTAAGCCAATCGTCCTTGTAGACTCTTCAGTTCATGTATGTTTCGAGGTTCAGGAATTTTTAAGATAGCATCAATTTTTGATTGGTCAATCTCTATGCCACAGTGACGCACGACGAACCCAAGAAATTTTCCAGATGTGACCCCAAAAGCACACTTCAAGGGATTCATCCTAAGTTGGTACCTTCGTAGACGTTCGAACACTTGCCTCAAATCTTGAAGATGATCAGCCCGTTGTTTTGTCTTCACAACTAAGTCATCAATGTAGCACTCAACGTTTTTGTGAAGCACATCGTCGAAAATCTTTTGCATTGCCATTTGGTACGTGGTACCTACATTCTTTAAGCCAAAAGGCATAACCTTATAGTAGTAAATACCTTTTAGTGTTCGAAATGCTGTGAGCTCTTCATCTTGTGGAGCCATGCGGATTTGATTGTAGCCAGATGAACCATCCATGAAGGATAAGACCTCATGTCCAGTGGTGGCATCGACCATAAGCTCGGTTATGGGAAGTGGAAAATCATCTTTCGGACAAGCATTATTCAAGTTGCGAAAGTCGACGCAGATCCGGATTTCCCCTTTTTTTTTTTAACTGGGACAATACTTGAAATCCAAGTAGGGTACTTGACTTCTCGAATGAATCCAGCTTCAATGAGTTCGTTAACCTTTGCTTCGATTTTAGGAACCAACTCTAGTCGATAGCGACGTTGAGATTGTTTGATAGGTTTCGATTTTAGGAACCAACTCTAGTCGATAGCGACGTTGAGATTGTTTGATAGGTCGAACTTCGTGCTTCACTGCTAGATGATGAACAACGACTCTTGGGTCTAAACCTGGCATTTCTTTGTAACTCCAAGCAAAAATGTCTTTGTACTCTTGCAGAAGCTCAATGTAAGCGACTTCTTCCTCAAGAGTGAGTGAAACTGAGATGTAGGTTGGCCATGGGTCATCTTCTATCCCTAGGTTAATCTCTTTTAGATCATCGATGGTGGACTTCACTCCTTCTAATTCTGGAGGAGCATCTTCGGCATCTTACTCTACTTGAATATTATTATAAGAAGTCGTGATATGGAATGATGAAGCGAGGCTCTCTTCTTCAAGGCAATCGTCCAATCCCTTGGAATGCAAGTTGGTCAAAACCACAGTTTGGCGCTTTACTTTTAGCATGTCATCATCAACTGTCACGACTAGAGTAGTATGGCGCTTCATGCGAGAAGGAATTTTTTCTCTTCAACTTTTTATCATCTTCAGATAAAGAACTGTCTTTTGCTTTGAAGCCTTTACAATAGTAGTGCTTGAAACGCCTAGTCGGCTATGTACAGGCTTTCAGAGAACATTTGGTGGAGAGATCTCATTTGGTGAACTCAATCTACTTTGAATTGATTTACACGAGTTTTCCCTTGGCATAGAACTTTCACTTGGTTGCCCTAATCTGCTTTGAATAGACTTCCTTGTGTTAGAAGGTGAGGCGATTTCACTTGAGGATGCCAACCTATCAAAGACCGATGCTCGTGATTTTGGAGCACTCAAGCGATCAAAGACAGATACTTTCAGCGACGTTGACGAATCCACTTCTTCCGTCGTAATGTGATTGTTGCTTGACCTTTATATGAAGATGCGCACAGGAGTAGGGGCAGTATATCCAAGGCCTACTTTAGAATCTTTGACGGTATACCCTTGTTGCTTAAGCATCTTCTGAGTTGAGTTCAGACCATGTACCTTTTCACCAGTTACCTCGGGCAAAAGCTTCCCTAGAGTGGTTGAGTCTTTGGAATTATGACCAGCCTTTGCAAGAAGCTTGTAAGCATTTGGATCAAAGTCATTTGTCCGTTGTGAAGGCAAGTTGTCATCTCCCCACATAGGGCTATTTGTAGCTCGAACGAATCCTTTTAGGGGCGGAGCAACCTTTGTCTTGCTAAGGTCTGTGACCAAAAGCGTTAAGCCCTTCAAAGTTGACTCTTCGCAGTTTTGCAACTTTGGTACATAACGAAGCGTTGGTGCTCCTTTCTTGACACTTTGGCTGGTCTTCTCCTTCTCCTTAACAGGGATGTCGTTCTTACTAATTTGGAGGTCACTGCCCTTGGAGTGCTTGTAGCTTAATGAAGAAGCAGTTGGCTCTAATTTTGTCAGTGTAATATTTGCCAAGTAGAATTTGGCATCGGCAAAATGGGATTCAACGTCACTAAATGGTTTGTCATTAGCTACCACCTTTTTTATCACGCCATCTTTGCAGTACTTGAAGCATTGGTGGAGGGTTGATGGGACAACGCCATTCTTGTGCAACCACGGCCGTCCTAACAACATGTTGTAAGAAGTCTTGGCATCAATTATGTGGAGCAATGCGCTTGAAACCATGTCAACGATGAGCAAGTCTAGACGGATCACGCCAATGGCTCTTTGCCCCCTTGATTGAATCCTTGGATCATTAGATGGCTAGTTGCTAGTTCGTCGGTAGTGATGCCAAGATCCTTCATGGTTCGAAGAGGCAAGATGTTGACTACAGATCCTCCGTCTAGAAGTATCCTATTGACCCTCTATTCACACATGTATCCAGTGACAAAAAGTGGACAATTATGTGGAATTGCACCAAGCAACAAATCTTCATCGGACAGTGTAATGGTTCCGATGCAAGCAAGACAGTTGTTGGCACAAGTTGATGAATCAAGCTTGATTGGAGTGTGTTTTAATGCAAGAGGCGATTCAGGTTCCAAATCTTTAGTCTCTTCTGCGCTCACAGTGTTGCAAAAGATCGTAAAAAGACTGGAGTTGCGGATTGATTCTGGAAAGAAGTCCCATAAAGTGAAAGGAGTGCGGGATTTTTGGACAGGCACGTCCTCCGGCAAATTGAAAGTTATCTTCTTCACTTTCCTCTTTCTTTGTTGCCTTCTCGCTTTGATTTTCTTGGGACTTGGATTGAGTTCTTTATCTCTAGGATGCTTTGCACTTGTTGCACTCTTCTTTTTGCGAGTGACCAAAGTCCATCCTTCATCATCATTTTCAATCAACTCTTCCTTGCTGCAGTTGTCGCCCCCATGCTGCTGAGTAGAGTGACATAGAACTACTTCAATTGGATCAAGTGACCCCAATTGAATCTTCACAGTTTGTAGTGTTTCAAGCTGTTGAGTTTCGTCTTGTAGAGTAGCCACAGTTTGATTTGTAGCCACAGTTTCCTCTTCCAAGATGATCTTTCCTTGGCTTTCTAGCTCCACCATTTTTTCCTTCAGAATGAAGCAACGTGAGGTTGGGTGACTAACCGAGCGGTGGAACTTGCAGTAGTTTGGATTGTTTGACTTTGTTAGCTTCCTCGGGTCGCTTCATTTCTGGAAGCTCAATGAGTTTTAGGTCCAACAATTGATCAAACATTTAAGGGACTTCAAAATCGGGAAAGGGATACACCTTTTCTTGCATCTCCTTCAACATAAGCCTCTTCCTCTCCTTCACTTGAGGTGGAGCAAACTTTTCTACTTGTTTTCCCTTGGGTTTAGTAGAAATTTTGAATGGGTCAACATTTGCAACCATGGACTCTTTCTTATCTCCTTTGACTGAAAATTTGCCCCCTTTGGAGACATTTGGCTTGTTCCCTACACTGCGAGAATCTTGCACCTTGCGATACTCTTGCGTAGGTAGACCTCGCCTTCCGTTGGCTGCAATGCTAAGCTCCATGTCATGAGCTCAGGTGGCCAACTCTTTAAAGGTTTTTGGCTGAATTCCTTGCAGAATGTATTGTAGATCCCACTGCAAGCCTTTGATGCACATCTCAATTCCAGAGGATTCAAATAGTCTACCTTTGGAGTTTAGACTCAGGTGCCTCCATCAGTTGATGTAGTCGACAACAGGTTCATCCTTCCATTGGCAAGCGTTGGTAAGTTTGACCATGTTGACGGTACGACGAGTGTTGTAGAATCGATTGAGAAACTCTTGTTCTAGCTGCTCCCAAGTATCAAGCGTGCCAGGCTCGAGGTCGCCATACCAATCGAAGGCATTGCCTTTGAGTGTTCGAACAAAATGCTTAACCAGAAGGTCTCCATCGGTTCCTGTTTGGTTTTTTTACTTCTTTGCAATGGAAAATACTTGGGTGCGAGCGTGCCAGAGAGAGTTTAAATCTCCTCCCTAAGATTAACTTTGGAAAATCAAATCTAATCATACGATTGCGTTTTATTGGTTTAATTACCTCAATTAAGAGGATTTTTCCTTCAAAGTGAAGAAATGCAAACCAATATACTTAGGAAATCAAAGAACAACAAAGAAACAAGATACTTCGATTAATAAATCAAAGGTAAACTTACTTCGAAATTGCCTTCAACTTCAAATACAAGGTATCAAGAACTTCGAACAATTGATTGTTATAAGAACAATCGAAATCTACTTCCTAATCTACATCCTAATCTACTTCGAACTGAGTCGAAATCATCATTCTACTTTGTCAATGAACAAACCAAGCATCATTTGTTGAAGATTTGTCCGGGGTCTTTTCACTCTTCAATATCTTCTATTTATAGGAACTGCTTGTGACTTGAACTTCCCGCTCAAAGAATTTGAACTTGGCTTGCTTCGAACTCCATCTTTGCATTTTGAATTGGCAGTTTCTTCCCTCCACCATGTCTGAATTTGAATTCCTCTAATCTTCCTTTAGAAGTTTTAATTTGAACCTGCACGGTGCTCAAATCACTCAAATGTTTACACGTTAAGGAAATAACTGCCTTGCATGATGTACTCCATGTGTTTTAACTGTCAATTACTTTGTTTCACATGTTTACACGTGGAGCTCATGCATTTAGCAGTTGAAATTATGGCGTCGAAGTCAATTTCCTATATTAGCTTTGACTTGTAACTACCAATAACTGCTTTTCAAATTGAAAACCAATACGACATCGTATTGATCAACCTTTATTCTATTAATCCAGTGTGTCTTCATTGACACATATTCGCCAACGTTTGGCATTCTTGACTACATGTCAATTAATTATTGAATTTGTTAAGTTTATATGTAAACAGTTCCATCATTGTTGCATGTTTCAACAAAATGGGCGATGTGTTGTTTCGGATTGCCTTTACCATCAAATTGCTGAAACTTCGGTGGTTGATAAACAGCGGGCATCTTCATAAGATCAATCCTTCGAGTATGAGGCTTAACATAAGATTTGGAGGATTTTGGTGTCTCCTCATACTTGTCCTTGATAGTGCCTGGAATGAAGTCCTTCAGTTGATCCATTGGAATCATACCACCAGAAGAAAGCGAAAACTCTTTTGGTTCCTCTGGCTTTTCGCTAGAAGAATCAGCTTCTTCCTTGCTTTCTAGCTAGTTCTTGAGAGATTGAATTTCAGAATACTTTTCTTCTACAGACTTTGTTAATCCTTCAACCAATTTGGTCAAGGCAGCATCTTGTTCCTCCAAAGTGGTAGCGCCTGTCGCCATAACATCCATGGTTGAAGGGCTCCCAGGCCTAATTAAAGCATTGAGCCTTGAATGTGGAGTGCCTTGAGTAGAGGTAGAATCAGAACCGCTTGAATAGTCCTCTTCTTGGTGGACTTCTAAAGCAAGTTCTTGTGGCATGGAAGGATGCGACGAAGGCTTCTTGGTATCGCCGTCCTTCTTTGCCTCGAATGTAGGAGCACCATCTTTTCCTTCCAATGTAGGAGGAAGAGTTGACAATGCTTTCGGTAGATTAGCACCAAAAGCTGGATTCAATTTGGGGAGAAGCGAGGCTTGAGCAGATACTTGTGTTGCAGCCTTTGACATACTTCGAGTTGTTGGACCAACGCTATGAGATCCAAAGCTAGTTTTTGCAATGGTTGAGGGTTTGGAGCCTACAACCTTAGGAGTCTTTGAACTATTGCTCTTAGGAGCCATTGAAGAGTGTTTGTTTGATGAAGAGAAGAGATGTGAGGCAGAGATTGTCCCACTAGGCGTGCCAAAATTTGTATCACACAAATTTCGAGTCTGCGAAAAAGATGGAAAAATGCTGACCAAAATCAATTTTATTGATGTATGAAAATTTAGGGTTGCAATCTCTGTAGTAATTTCTGATGAAAGAAATAATCCTCTGATTCTTCTCTTCGAATGTTGAAACGAGGGCTTGAAAGCTTGATCCCGAATCAAACGACGAAGTCTTCTCCGAGATTTGTGGAAAAGATTGATGATGTGGCTTGAATGTTCTTCAGAGCTTTTAGGCTTTGATTTGAAGAACCTCCTTGTTTGATGTAGACTTGAAGAGTTCTGAAGGGCTTTGGATCCTTGAATCTTCAGAGCTCTGCTAGCTGATGGAAGCTTGAATGTGTCTCAAATATGAGAGAGAACACCTTTATTTATAGGGATGGGAGATGGAGAGTTATGACAAGATTGCAATTCTTTCCATATCTTTCTCTCTAATTATTTCCTTATTTGATTTAAAGGAAAATAATTAAAATATAATAAATATCTTTCTTGTATTTATTTTGGGAAAGATAATTATATATAATGAGATACATAATTTATTGGAATAATTAGTCATAAATACACAATATTTTGCCTATTTAAAGGGAAGGACAAAGAACATTTGCAATCAAACATAAAGACAAGGAACATTTGCAATCAAACCTAAAGACACAATATTTTTCCTATTTAAAGGGAAGGACAAGAAATATTTGCAATCAAACATAAAGACAAAGAACATTTGCAATTAGACACAATAAGTGGCCCTATTAATTATGCCATTATAAATTGCAAAATACGATCAAAAGGTTTATCATGTACGTGTACTATACTTTTTGATCAACCGATATACAATTATAAAACTATGATAGTAGTATATAATTACGTAAATGCATATTGTGCATCTGTAACTATTTTAAACGCAAAATATAAAATCTATTGTGCTATCACCATAAAAGTCATAATCGAAAATTGCAGGCGACGTTCTTTTATTCTGTACAATAAATTTTTAACGAAACTTGGAATGACCGGTATTAGCTTTTAAACTAAAATACATTGGATGGACAAACTTACATAGTTGTTAAATTAAAAGCAAAAAAACAAAAACTCTAATTTTTTTTGGTTGCCAGAAGTGGTCGGCCAAGAGGTGGGGTGGTAGTCCGCCGGATGTGGGGTGGTGATTTTTTTGAATTTTATATTCGAAATTAGAATTTTTAAAAATTAGTTAGATCTCACTAATTTTTTTGGTTGGTAGAAGTCGTCAGCCAATCGGCCAAGAGGTGGGGTGGTGGTTGGCCGGAGGTTGGGTGGTGATTTTTCTTAATTTTATGTTCGAAATTAGAGTTTTTAAAAATTAGTGACATCTCACTAATTTTTTTGGTCACCGGAAATGGACGACTAGAGGTGGGGTGGTGGTCAGCCGGATGTGGAGTGGTGATTTTTTTGAATTATATGTTTGAAATTAGAATTTTTTAAAATTAGTGACATCTCACTAATTTTTTTAGATGCCAGAAGTGGTCGGCCAAGAGGTGGGGTGGTGGCCAGCCGGAGGTTGGGTGGTGATTTTTCTGAATTTTATGTTCAAAATTAAATTTTTTAAAAATTAGTGGCATCTACTAATTTTTTTGGTCGCCGGAAGTGGTTGACCATAGGTGGGGTGGTGGTCGGCCGGATGTGGGGTGGTGATTTTTTTGAATTATATGTTCTAAATTAGAATTTTTAAAAATTAGTAACATCTCACTAATTTTTTTGGTCACTGGAAGTGGTCGGCCAAGAGATGGGGTGGTGGTCGGCCAGAGGTTGGGTGGCGATTTTCTAATTTTATGTTCGAAATTAGAATTTTTAAAAATTAGTGACATCTCACTAATTTTTTTGGTCGCCGGAAGTGGTCGGCCGGAGATGGGATGGTGGTCGGCCGGAGATGGGATGGTGGTCGGCCGGAGATTGGGTGATGATTTTTTTAATTTTATGTTCAAAATTAGAACTTTAAAAAATTAGTAACATCTTACTAATTTTTTTTGTCTTTATGTTCGATTGCAAAAGTTCATTGTCCTTCCATTTAAAAATGTCAAATGTTTTTTGTTTTATGTTCGATTTCAAAAGTTCCTTATCCTTCCCTTTAAAAATGTCAAATGTTTTGGATTTTTGGCTTAGTGGCCCTAATTTATTTCACCAAGTGGCATAATTTAATTGGCCAAACTCGATAAATAAATTACTGTGTCATTTTGACATGTGGCGCCATATAATTGGTCATTTCACATATCTCTGACTTTTGACTTGCAAACATGTGGCAACATTTGATTGGCCATTTGTCGTGCTTGGTATTTTGACCTACGGACACTTGACAGCATTTAATTGGCTCGTCCATGAAACTTTGACTTTGACTTGTGACACTTGACAATATTTAATTGGCCAATTTGCGTGTCCTAGCAACACGTGTCAATTTGTGATAGGCTAGAAATTTTACATGTCTACATTCCAAACAGAAAAGTGACCAATAATTTTGGGACGGATAAAGTAAGGGAGAACATTCTTTAAACCGAATGTGTAAATCAAAATTTCCTTCAAATCTATTACATTGTGCCATGTGTCCAAACAGTGGTCCCAAAATGTAGAACATGGACTGGTAGACACATGGCGTAATGCAATCGATTTGGAGGAAACTTTAGTTTACACCGCCGATGTAAAAAATGTTTTCTCATGAAGTGAGGAAGAACATTTTTTACACCGGCCTCCAAATCTATTATATTGTCATGTGTTCAAACAGTACTTGGGTAAACAGGTGTATTTCATCCGTAGCGGATCCTCGCCAATTACCAAATAACATTGGTGGCGGCGAGTTGACCAACCAGTGGGGTTCTTGGTAGTTTTTTTTTTTTGAAAGGAGTTCTCGGTAGTTAAGTCGAACCTACTTTTACGGGAGTACCAGAGGTGTGGGGTCTGTGTGTGGAACCCACCGTGTGGGTATTTTTTTGATAGTATTAAATTCCCACCGGAAAAGGTCAACTACCTACCTGGTTGTTCACCCCCCTCCCCTTCTGTAGCTGTAGACTATTACTCTCTCTCTCTCTCTCTCTCTCTCTCTCTCCACATACAGCACACAGGTATGTTTGTGGAAGTGCAGATTTGGTGTTTGACAAATTAACTGAATCTGCATTGTATTTATGTATTTTGAAGTTAAATTAAATCGACATTACACCTTTCTGATGCATTTCCAGTAGTTTACGGATTCGAATTTTGCTAAAGGATGGGGACGAAGCGTGTTATGGTGCCAGCGAACGAGGTCGACTTGACGGCAGTCAAATACGAGCCTGAATCGATTCAAGGTGTGCTTATTCTCGTTTCAATTAGTTTTCTCCTTCATTATTTGTGGTTTCTGGGTAATGTATTGCTGTTAAACCAACCAATTACTCGAGATATCCGAGTTTTATGCATTTTGCAATGGTTGTTACAAAGAAGCAACAAGCAAGTTTCATGTAAGTTGTTTTTGAGGTGAGGATAATGATCGGATTGGTAATCGGGGCAATTTGAATTGAATTGAATTGTGGTGAATTGCAGCTCCTCATTTGACTGGATTGTCGCTCAAGTTGTTTGTTAAGGTACTTGAAGCCCCATGGATCGGTTCTTTGATCATGTCTTCCTTGAAGAAGAAGAACAATATTGTTGAGGTCTGATCATACAGATACGTGTGTAGAATGAGATTTGCTTAGATGCATGGATTCTTTGTTTTGGTGTCACCAGTTGATGGTAAAAGAAAGATTAGACACTAATTGCTGAAAATGTGGTTAATTGACAGATATTGCAGAATACTGTGATACCAGAAACACCGATGTTTAAGCCTGTGTTTCCTCCTCAAGGTTTGTTCTTGTTATTATTACTTGTTCTTTGTTTTTCTTCTGCCTCCTGGAGTGAAAATCTCATTGATAGTAACTTTTCCCTCGTGCAAAGCCTGGCTATGTCCTCTAGCTCTTGGTGGGGGCCGTGGGGCGGTAGAAGCTATGTCTCTTTGGTCCCTTCTAGGACTTGCCGTAGGTCTGGAGTCCCTATGGTCACGGCAAAGGGAGGCTTCTATGCCTTGTCGCCCCCACTTCCACCCTTTTGGTATAGCCAATCCTAAAACAAATTAAAAAACTATTCTAATACCTAAGAGTAACTAGGGTCGCACATGGTTGGTAGGTGTCGTGCAAATCCAACGACTGAATTGTTACTCATGGTTCCAAGAAATTGAAATCTGTGTTTAGACCAAAAGTCCTACGGATCTAACCAAACAAATTTGCGGGCTTATGGTTCAGTTTACGGTTAACCCACGGTTCCCAACTATCAATATATGTCATAAATACAATAAGATAAGAAGGAAGCAAAATTGGAATTATTATGGTATTTGGCCGACTACCATAGTTGTACACATATGCATCTCTAGTGTTTTTTCTTATAATTAACCCTTTCATATGAAAATTTTGATCTGTTGATGTAAACCATCTAAGTTAAAAACTAACACTAAGAAATCCTATGATATGCTTTGGCATATTAATAAAAGAAAGATACTTATATACCAGTAGGGCTTTAACTAGGGAAGTATCCTATTGTAATCCCCTATTTTAGGCAGTTTATCGAGATCGTATCGGGATCAAATTTTGTAATCTCTTCCTTTTTTAGGCGTAGCTTTTCTCTATTTAAACATGTAATAGTTTTCATTATTTTGTATTCTGGTTATCAGTAATATATCAGTTCTTCTCTCCTTTAGTTTGTCACATGGTATCAGAGCCTAAGTTCTAGGCCTGTCGGAATCCGTTCTCTGGCAAGCAGCCTAATCCTCGCCGCCGTCCGCCGGGCTCTATGAATCTACATAAAAAATCTGCATCTCCCCTCCCCCAAAATTTGTTCGGCATTTGTTCTTCCTATTTGCAGCCGAAATCTGTTCAGCATCGGTTCTTCCATCGAAATCTGTTCGGCTCGGTTCTTCCTCCTATTTGCATCTATTCTGGTCTCTGTTTGCATTCTTACTCTATTTGCATCGGTTTAGCTTTTGGTCTGTGTTTGGCATTTTCCGCATTAATGGACGCACTTGATTGCAGTTGGCTTATCTCCTTGGCAAACTCACGATGGTCTCCGGGCTCACATCATGAGTTTGAGCGGGGGTGTGAAAGTATCCTATTGCAATCCCCTATTTTAGGCACATGATCGTATCGGGATCAAATTTTGTAATTTTTTCCTATTTTAGGCATAGCTTGTCTCTATTTAAACAGGTAATAGTTTCATTATTTTGTATTCCGATTATGAGTAATATACCAGTTCTTCTCCCCTTTAGTTTGTCACATTAACTTCTGCAATACTCATGATTGGTTTCGTGGATGTGGACTCGACAGATGTGAGCAAAGTCACATAACGTTAACACAACTAGTGAATTACCCATGCCTACGGTACTCCGAACAAAAAACCCTCATGCTTGTTTATGGCATTTCTCAGTTAAATCAATCTAGTGAGGACCAACCATAATTGGCTCATTTCGACCCATGCTTTCACCGTTATCTATCTTGGGTGCTCGACACTTGGTTGGTCTTCGGTAAGATTTTCATTATTTTGGATGATCGCTATTACCCTAGTCCCCATTTTTTTGTGAACTACTGTGCCCCGTATGTCTTTGACTCCCCTGCTGTGTGTGTCTTCGTATCTGTGTTACATTGTTTATGACTCAATTAAATGTCATATAATTTACCACCCATCAATATAAAACCAACTGCATACTAACCATCACAAAAAATTGTTTCTACTTAGGACTTAGGAGTATTTCATTATTAAAAAACGTCAACCAATGTGTCAGCAAAGGGGGCCACCCAGTTTCCAATTAACGTTTTTATCGGGTGAAAAGAATTGGTGTGGAAAGAGAAACATTATCAATTTTGTGTACGTAAGAATAAGCCCAACGCAGCTCTGTCACACATGCAAAAATGAAAACTGGACAAAAATAAATGAATGGCCCCAAACTAAAATAAGTATGAGAAAGTGACAACAATCCCAACTAAAAATCAACAGAAGGTTTGAGAAAAAACCTGAAAAATAATATGAAAAGAGAAGTCCCCCAAAAAATATTCTTGAAATTATGACACATCTATTTGCTTAAGAAAATTAAAAGCGAAACAATGGAAAAAAAATACTTTTATACCAGGAATACACCAGTGGTCGTAGCAATAATTCACCAAACTCTAGATGAAAAAATCCAATATTCAAACTCAACAGATGGTGAATGATTCGAAAAGATGTTAACCAGCAAGGCAGCAACCCATTGCAAATCCTTTATGGAAATCAGAATACCGTCTTACAAATTTGACAAACCACAATTGGCTTTAAAAGGACCACACACAGAGGGAAGAACAATCAACAATGGATCTAATACAGTCAAACCTCAAGTGTGGCCCCAGAGCTTAAAAAAATAAAAAAATTAAGGTTACGGATGAGAGAGAGTCCACTTTTTGGTACGGAATAGGAAAATATTTTATTTTTAATCATGAAAGGAATTAAGGAAAGGAGTTTGTCCAAATTTACGAAAGGTAAAGCTCATTGGGGGATGTGTTATGTTAGTAAGAAAACATAATATATATATATATATAGAGTAGTGATCTAGTCCGGGAGTCCCGGATCCGGGACTCCACCTTCCCGATATTTTTTTGACGATCCGAGCCGTCCAATGTGTTCAAAAGGTGTTTTCAAGGGTCCACGCGAGAAATCTTCAAAAAAAAATACCGGGAAGGGCTTGATCCAAGCAGTTTTCGCAAAAACATTATATTTACAGTTTTTGCGAAAAACTACTTGGATCAAGCCCTTCCCGGTATTTTTTTTTGAAGATTTCCCGCGTGGACCTTGGAAAACACCTTTTGAACACATTGGACGACTCGGATTTCTCAAAAACAATTTTTAAAAGCATCAAAACACCGAAAAAGGCTTCAATCCGGGAAATCCGGGATCCTTGACAGGATCACCGGTGTATATATATATATATATACGCGCGCACACAGTGACACACACACACACACATGAATGATTCGGTTCTGTTAATCCGTGGTTCTATAGTAAAAATCAGTGGACCGAACCATATCTCACAGTTCTCATATTTTTTAATCGGTGTCCGGACCTTTAATTCGTGGATCTGGACCAAAACGTACGGTTCGGATAGCGCCATAGCAGTTTTGCAGTTCACTGGATTTTTTGTGCAGCCCGAAGAGAAACCCATGATTGAATCATTTAGGAATGTTAGGGCGAAAATGTATTTTTAGGAAATTTATTTGAGTATAACATTAACTTATATTATGCATTTAGGAATTGAAGATTATCACGGGTTATGGTGAGGGATTAGATTCCTACATAGTTTGGAAATGTGATTGCAGTTAGAAATGGTAATGAGGAATTACTTTTCTATTTCTGTCTGTTCTTATTGCTCCTCAAGATTCCTGCCATCCAAATTGAGCCTATGTGGAAAATTTTAGTGTTTGCTTATGTTGGTTTTAACGAGTAGAGATCCATGTTAAATCACCCGAGTAGAAGAATGTTGGGGCTTAGGTTTTAATGCACTACCATCTGTCCTTTTGTAACCTTTCCAATTCATTTCTCACTTTCCCCTAAATGAATTATCCGGACTCACTGGTGAGCAATTAGATTGAGAAGACAGGCTGCATAGGCAGACGTAATGCAGTCGCATTTGTCTAACCTTTCTAATTTTCTGGATGTATTAGACTATAAGTATATTCTCAATCTCCATGTCAGAGATATGGGAAATTGGAAATCTTCCTTAAAAGATCTTAGTGCTACATTTTTCTTGGCATTTTGGTTTAGGCGAACCATACTTTCTGCTTTTATCCATTTCAGACATTGGCATTAGCTTTGTGCCTTTTTCACGTGAAGAGGCATAAAGGATGGATAATGTAGACAACTTTGACAAATGCATTGTAAAATAGAGAGAGGTCAGATAATAATCAAACCTTGTGGAAAATAAGATGGTGGCCACCATACACGGCATTTACCCTATTTGTTTGAATGTAATTTTAGATCCAGAGCCTTGTGTTATTGATTTGGAAGAAGATGGAAAACCTGAAGATCGAGTTGATATAGCCTTGAAGTGCCTGCCACACTCTGATGCTGCTTCCAGTTGGACTGGACATTCACCTCCATCCTTCCGCTACTGGAGGATACGTGATTATGCATATGCTTATCGGTCTAAGCTGGCAACCCCATCAATGGTATCTTTGTAGTTGTTGACATTTTTACTTTATCACTCCGCAATTATTGTGAAGAGGACCCACTGTCAGCATATAGGTTGCAGAACGCTTCATCTCAGCCATGGAAGAGTTCAGCAGTAAGAAGCCCCCAGCACCACTATTGATTTCATTTAATGCTGAGGAGGTAAGAAAGCAAGCAGCAGCTTCCACACAACGGTTTGAGGAAGGTATCTTTGATTTTAAATGTGAATTCATTATGTAGTAAAAACAAAACCAAACAAAACAAAATTTGTGAAAACGTATTTGTTTTGTTGTTGGTAGCAGTTCCATTACCTGCTAAATGGACATTGTATACAAGATTGGTGTCTTTGTGTACGAGAGTACAAGTTGTGGCTAAATTTTAGCTGTCAATTCCCGTACAAGTTGCTGCAACATTTTAGTTGTCAATTCCCTGATGGTTGTGGGTATTGCAGGAAACCCAGTGTCAATCTTAGACGGAATTTTTGTTGCGATCAAGGATGATATAGACTGCTATCCCCATCCATCAAACGGTAAATTCTTTAAATAAGAAAGGGTAAAATATTTCTGGCTTCCGTTCCGTGTAATTTTCTTAATCAATGAACAAATTTATCTCAATATGATGTGACAAATAGGTGCAACAACGTGGTTTCATGAGGTGCGCCCTGTTAAAAAGGATGCAGTGAGCGTATCAAGGTTGCGTAGCTGTGGCGCGATTTTAGTTGGAAAGGCAAATATGCATGAACTGGGCCTGGGAACAACTGGAAATAATTCAAACTATGGGTAATCAAAGAGATGAGTATAATATCATCGTTCACATGCATGTATGACCAGGTGACCAATGATATAGATGAATCGAGAAACAATGGTACTAGACACATATGTACGAAAGATGGGTTACGTATGAATCAACACATATCATTGGATATTGGTGCATCTGACGTGAAATAGGAGCTTACTAGCTACATTGCCTAGCTGTAATTGCATATCAATTTCAAAGCTCGATTTCTTCTTGTTCGCCATTCTGTTTAATTGTCCATTCCATTTTTTGTATATTGTTCTTTGATTGTATTTAGTGTCTTACCCTATATACCCTTCTATCTCTCCCATTATTGCTTTATCTGATTAATTATTAACAAATTATTTGACCATTTCAATGCCTGAGAGATAATTATGTAGATACCTCTCAACGACTTTTGCTTTATAGAATCTGTGAATTATTTTTTGGAATAGGCTACTTCAGATATGACTTATCTGTATTCTTATAGTTGATTTGCATGTTTATCTGCTGAAAGCCGCTAATCTCTGCTATTTAGCCTTTGGAATTTTCTTGGATATAAAAAAGAGGTCTCTGGAATTCTCTGAGTTATTTGATTGGACCTGACATAACAATGGTGCTTCTACTAGCATAGTACTCTATGTTAGAGTTTGTCCCACATTGGTTAATTACAAACTCCAAAGCTACGTGCAGAGGAGTGTTAAATTTTGTCCCACATTGATTACTTACAACCTCTAAAGCTAGTACATGAGCTTGGGCGGCCTCTCCACTCATTGCCAATTGGTTTTGAGTTGGATGCTTTAACACTCTACTTGGATGAAAATTACCAATACATTGCTTCCAAATGCTATTTGTATTATGATGTATAGATGGCAACCTCGTCAGTATTTTTTAGCAGATGTTTAGACAAAGTGGCATGCTCTTTCTTATCTTCTATCATCTGAATGCTGATTGGGCTCAGGTCCCGCTTCATTTTCCTTTTTCTAGTTCAATGTTCGTACTAATAAGTCAATAATTTTTTTCATTCCTGCTAAGTTCATGCATGAATTTAATGGATCTGGCACTGTGTTTTGTTGACTTAGTTTGGCAGGCATATTTTGTCCATTCACCTTCGAGTACATTTTTTCCATCTCCAGCGCTTATGTTAGAATATTCTTTCCATCTCCTGCACTTTTCCATCATATGAAAATGACTTCTAATCTTTTCGCAATCACAGAACAACACGGAACCCACATTCTCCAGACCGGTATACAGGTGGATCTTCCTCAGGCCCAGCAGCAATTGTAGCTTCTGGACTTTGTTCAGCTGCTCTAGGAACAGACGGTGGAGGTTGAACCTCCTATCATGCCTGCTTCAACTGATTCTCTATTATTTTGAAGTAGCTCTAAATATGCTTTACTAATGCAACAAGACAGGTTCAGTTCGGATTCCTTCTTCCCTTTGTGGTGTGGTAGGCCTGAAAACAACATATGGGCGGACAGACATGAAAGGGTAAGTTTTTGAGTGTTGAAATTGTTTGAACTCAATTCTCATACATGACCATTTTCAGTCTTACTGTGCTGTTCTTTGCATGAGGTAACTCATGTTAAATACTAAGAGCAGCAATAATGCATGGGTTACATCCTTCCCTCTGGCACCCAGTCTTCTATGTTTTGGGGAGCTATATTGATTTCTGTATTTACACACGCCAATGCATACAAATGTATTATTTTTGTTTTGCAATTTTCTTCTCTTTTACTCCTATGTGATGAAGGCATGCATCATATGCTCTTGGAGTGGGTACTTGTCATTACATCTTTAAAGAGAATATCTAAATGCCCCTAAAAAGTCAGTATATCAGGACAGCAGAGGGCTGAAAAACTCGTTTTGCCAGCTCAAATCTTGTTCCTCACACACGATTAATTTTTACAGGTATCTTTTGATGAAGTTTAGTGGAAAGAAAACACCACTATCTGGTTTAGTGCCCATTGAATTTAGATGCCAAATTGAACCCCTCATTGATTGGTGACTGGGCTACCGATATTTTGTCACAATTTATTTTCGCATGAGTTGGTAACCTTTTAAAACATACAACCTCATCATGAATTTTTGGTAAGAAGTTAAATAATCGAAGTCTAATTATCCAAAATATATTAATAAATGACACGAACTCAATGATCACAACGTTAAGAAAGACATAAAAATTTAGGGTTTTCAGTTTCTTTACAGCAGAATTTTTCTGTGTTGAAGATGTTACAACTGCTAGGCTGGTCATGCTCCATTCCCTCTCCTAATCTTTTGATGTATACTCTTTAGGTCGTTATGCGATGCAGGGACCGTGGAAATTATAGGACCAATTGCATCAAACGTGGAGGATGTGATGCTTGTGTAAGTGATTCATGGACCTTTAGCAATATTGGATTGCTTACTACCTCTCATGTAGTAATGTGCTTAATCCATTGGCCGTAGTTGGATAGATTGCATTACGAGTTCATTTCATTTCTTTATAGAAGATAATCAGTTTTTGTCTATCACCATTTAGGTTAGCATGTTTTTTTATCGCAGGGTCCAGTCTTGGCTATTGCATTAGTATCACTCTTCTGCAGAGGCCTTATACATTTGGGAAACCGAATGCCCAATAGGGATCCATTTCTATCAAAGTTATATAAATTCTTATCTCTTTCATGCCTGTTGATTCAAGTGTCAAGTGGTTCCCTACTTGTCTACTGATTAGCAGTACTGTCTCCCACAAGTGGCAGAGGTAAAACTATGTCCCATCCTTAATGCTGGCCTAGAAGATAGACTTGGAGGTCTTTTTCCTGCTCTGGGCAGGCATGCTTAAGATAAGGCACTTTTAAGCAATGCCATAAGTGCATGCTAGCAAATTTCTTTTGGACATGATTCCATAATATAATTATTTTATTTTGTCGGCATCTAATTTTTAGGAGCTGCTTCATGGGGTTGAATCAATCACAGGCTGGTGATTTATTGACTTTTGACACTATTAATGTCAAGATTATATGCTTTTTTTAACATCAAAATTTATTTATCTATTTATTTTTTGATAACCGGATGTCCAGGCTAGCTTGCGGGCACCTCGACTAATTCCGGAGCCCTGGAGCTAACGACCGGGCATAACCCTATTGGCCCCAAGAGTTTGCTAGCAAGGGAAATCGAACCTGAGACCTTAGGTGGGAGCAAACCCCTAAGTCCCAAGGCAAGACCACTTTGCCAACCCCTTGGGGTTAAAATCAAAATTTATTTGCTTAGAGTCTTTCTTTTTCGTTCTTTTGTTCATTGTAAAGTTCAAATATTTTTCAAGACTCTTTTTGCTTGATGTACTCTGAACATCAAAGTGAATAACTATCAGCTAGTAGAACTGTAGAACCTTTAGACACCCTTGATTTGTTCCTTTTCATTCTCAGGTATGCGGCAATTCTGGGCTCCTCTCCTTCTGATAGAATCAGCCTAAAACCGGTAACTCGGCAATAATACTTTTTGGCTGAATGAAAATTTGTTGCTATCCCCTAGTAAGGCCTTAGTTGTCAAGGACAGCAACAATGTAGCTGAACTTGCTTTGGCCTGTAGATGGGTAATGTGAACTTATATTGTCTTCATGACATGTGCTTGTGACCCAACTTTGTGTTATAGATTAGGATTGCCCGAAGCGTAGGGCTAGGTCGCGCGTAGCATAATACCCGGAAGTCCGGGTCAAATCTACAGAGACCGAATGCACCCGGGGTGAGAGTTGACTTGCAAGTGAGATTTCGACTTTAAAGCGGCCAACTTAGTTTGTGATTTGAGGGTGGAATTCTCTTAACTTCGAGAAGACTTGGAAAGATTTAAAACGACTAATTAAACTAAGGCGAAGTCTAAGGGATTATAACAATCATAACTTAGGCTAATCCGTCCTCTCTTGATAACCGGCTCGGGACATCATCAAATGCTCCCGAACGGAAGATTTAGAGACTAAAACCAATTTACTAGAAAAGGTGTTTAACAAAGATTAGGGTTCTTTTATCCATTTGGCATACATTTAAATTGACGTCGCTCTAAGCATCACACGCATCAAGAAGAACGAACCCTTGACTATGTGAGATCAAAGAGATTAACAAACCTAAACTCTGGTACATAAAAATGAACCTAACTCTTTGATAAACAAGAACTGTTTGCTTTTTAACGAGAAGAACGGATTAAACCTAAGTCATGGAGTGTTAATCGCCCCATGACCAAGCCTATTAAACTACTCACACATGGTATTGAAGAACATGACTAGAAATGTAAAGAAAATAAAGAACATGATTCAACGGAAATAAACTAGATTTTATAGAAGATCTAAGTACGAAATACAACTTTAATACGCGAGAAATAAACGGAACATAAAGACTTAATGAGTTCTTGAAGAAAATCAAACCTTAAAGCTATGGAGGAAAATGACTTAAAGTAGAACTAAGGCTAAGGGAAGAAGATGTAATGAAAGAAAGGGAGTTGACTATCTATATAAAGCTACTCTCTCTCTTCAAAATATCCTAAAAACTGGCCATAAGTGGAAACTTTCCATAAAAGGAAAGCCAAAAAGCTACTTTAATTCGTCAGTAAAGAGCCTCTATCGATACCCACAAACTTAGGTATTGATACACTTGATCCAAAATTTCTTCGGAAGCATCGATACCTCCCGACAGGGGGTATCGATATAGGCTGTTCTATTCAGCTGGTGCCTAAAGGTATCGATACCACCTGTTGGGAGGTATCGATACACATGCCTTCTTGGCTCGTTCTTCATCACTTGGTCACCCCTTGGCCTTCCGGCTTGATCTCGTGACCTCTAGGCTTCCTGAGCCCTAGCCAAATCTTCATTTCTTGGTTCTTGAGGCTCGGTGGCGGGGTGCCATGTGGCACTTGGTCCTTGGATTCTTGGGATGCTTCCCAGAGCGCTTCAAATGCGCCTTATTCCCTTGATTGTCCTATAACTAACAAAAACACACCAACGCGCAATATCAAACTATTCAAACGGTTTAAACTCGAATGTTTGTGCAAAATGAGAGAGATAAGCCCGGAAATATACAACGTTTGGGGCTTATCAACATGCTCCATTAGCGATGTTGCAAAATATTTACAAAAAAACATGCATTTAATTCAAAGCACAAATATGCTACATGTACATAAGCTGGGAAATTCAGAGATAAATCTTGCAAGGAAATTCTGAAAGGCGACAATCTGAATTCTCCCGAATTTGAAAAGCAACTAATTCTCTTTATGGATTGTCAGTAGGGAGCGTCTGTTCTTTTTTTATACTGTGTCTCTTTAACCTCCTTCTTCTTGTTTGATATCGTGACACTTTTAACACTTTCTTTGTAGTCCCTCCCATGTTTACCAAATTTATCATCACATGAGAGTTCAAATGTTCTGGGATCGATGCGATTAGGAATCTATACAGAGGTGATAAAGAGTTTCCATTTACTGCAGCTCTCTCAAGTAATCAGTTTTTGGTAATCTTAGATGGATATGGCTTCTGTGGCTTTTCTTTTGCAGTGGTTTAATGATGTATTCTCGACTGATATTTCTGAAACCTGTGGCAAAATTCTTAATCTGCTATTGGAAAAGCATGGATGCGAAGTAAGTCCGTCGCCCTTGTTATGTGCTTTTTTATTCATGCTTCTAATAAATGATATAGATGAATTAACGGCATCAGTATCGGTACTCGGACAACACAAATACTCTCCTTTCAATTTAAATGTTTCTGTGTTTCACTGATTTAGACCACAGAGATTGTAATACCAGAGCTGCCTGAAATGCGCGTGGCTCATATCGTTTCAATTGGTTCTACATCCTTATGCTCGCTGACTCCGTACTGTGAGGATGGGTAAGTACCTTTGCCTTTTCGTAGGTTGCATTATGTGCTTGTAGGATAATCTATCGCACCATCTTTTTTTGCTCCATTCCCAAAGGGGAATAGCCATTTTTCTAGAAGACTCCAGTACTATGCAAAGGCTGTCAACATTTTTTTGGCCAACTTTGTAGTGTTTTTTAACATTATATCGCAATTCGGATTATGTAGCTTGCTCTTCCTTTTTTTGTTTATAGGAAAGACGTGGAACTTACTTATGACACTCGCACTAATCTGGGCCTTTTCCGGTCATTCACAGCTTCAGACTATGTTGCTGCCCAGCGCCTCAGGTAAGAAAATTTATTTCTAATTGCAAATGGGGTGTTACCTAGACGGTGTCAATGATCATGTTGGTAAAGTTGGAATTTTTCTGATGCTTTTCCTTGGTGCAAAGTTTCTGGTCGCTATTCTGTCGCTCAATTCCCATGTCTATGTCGTAGGCGTGGGGAGTCGATTTACATTTTCCAGGCAAGGAAGGTGGAATCTAAAGATTCATCTGAGATGTAGTTTTGGTTTCATCTACTGCATAGTATGATTGCTTGGTCTAACTAAAATATCAAGCGAGGCAATAGTCTTCTATCAGTGTTTTCGGTTGTTTATGTCAATTAGTCATGAGAAATTGTTGTCTAAGCTGTGAATTTTCTCTTTTAATTGTAAAGCCATTTAAAGTTAATGTATTCACGATCAAGACCCACTTTATAAATGTCTATTTTTACAGTGAACTTTTGGCCTCTCAAAGGCATGACGAGCGATTGCCCCTGCACATCCCCCAGTCCAGCCCTGCGTGGTGAAAATAGTTTTCACTATTGTCGCTCTCTAGTTTCACGGACTATGGTCAAATTGATAGATCATTACTCACCAGTATAAGCAAATGTGGTCACATAATTGTTGTTTGTGCAGATAACTGAACTATGAGAAAAGATTGTTTAATACTTTGATTAGTACGGTATGACATTCAAAGTGACAGGATTTGAGCTCCAAAACTCGGTAGATTTACTACATGAGCTCATATCTTGCCATATTGATACCTGGCAGCATAGATCTAACTTTTCGTTCTTGAACGGAGAAATTGGTGAGAAATGAGACGTGGAAGTGTCTTTACTCTTTAAGTACCTGTAGAATTCATGTGCTCTAAGCATTTGTACCATCACCACAATGGAAAATTTTCCTGGTCAGGACACTCTGTAGATTCCACTGCTGATTTGATTTTCAATCCTATGGATATGTTGCCCTGTAGTGTTAGAACCGTACTTGCTGGCATTTAAGCATTACCATCTTGTTTTTGTGTTAAACCATATTGTTTCAAGCTCCGAACATGAAAACTGGAAGTGATTTCTCTTCATCCTGTCTTGTAGTCGATTCATCACAAACCTTTTCTTCTTCTTTCTCACATTATAGGCGGCTTAATTTCATATTCAGCAAGTGGTGGCTAGCTCATGCGGTAGAGCTCTTGGATGCCCCACACTATATCCCGAGATCGAGTCTCATTCCCCCCTCCCCCATGTAATAGATTAGGAATGACGAATGAAAAAAAAAAATTCATATTCAATTCTTTTTGGTTGTTTCACCGGCATATACTCATACTAACATTTTCTGTTAAAAGATGCTTCTGAAAATATGGCATTTTGTATAGAATCTTATTTAATGGTGACATAGCAGATTAATGCAATATGATTTATTTCATAGTCCTGTTTCAGTTTGTTTTCTTCCTTTCCAAATTTTATCACAGACAAAGGATGATGTACCACCACATGGAGATCTTCAAGAAGGTTGATGTCATAGTGACCCCAACAACTGGGTATGAGAGCTCACCTGCTTAATATAGGACACTTGAACCTTTCTTATTCTAGGTTTTGTTTGTTTTCTTCTAGGTTTCTAGCTTTATACAAGTAATCTATTGTTTCTAGGGTATACCATCGTACTTTTTTTTTCTCTTCATTCTCATGTTTGTATAGAGACATTTACGACCAATAAGTTTTTATTTCTTCAGCTAACTTTTTTTCCTTTATGATCATGCCTGAAAATTGTAAAATCAAACTATAAGCGAGATGATTTGTCATGTGTTTTTCCAGCATGACAGCGCCTATAATACCTCGTAGTGCTCTTAAATCTGGGGAGACAAATTTGCAGGTTTCAGGTAAGTCCGTTAATGGTATCATCTTGCAAGTTTGAAAGTCAATATCAGAATTAGAATTGCCTTCTACAATCAGTTTTGATTTAATGTAGCGTGTGATGCAAAAGAGGGTAATTTCTATCCCTCTTGGGACTTCTGCCTCCTTTTTCTCTGTAATCCAGCAAGAGTGTCACCTTGCAATTTTATTTGTAAACAAATGGGAGCTCTCGAGTGTTATATCTGAAATTGGAGAAAAACTTGCATGCCGAACGGGTACCCCACGTGCAGGGGCGGACCTGGGGGGTGCGGAGGGGGTGTTCGGCCCCCACACTCCCCCCAATTTTCGACTTATTTTTAATTTTTTCAGTGTATTTTTAGTACATTTTCAATTTTTCTGTATATTTTCTATGGAGTGCCCCCAAGCTACAATCCTGCGTCCGCCACTGACCACGTGGTACCCGTCGGTGCATCCGAGTCGGCCCAGATTTAAGGGTGACATTTTTGTAAATTTTGGGGGTAAATTTACCCCAGCAAATCTGGGCCGCCCAAAACATGTTTGGACGCCTCGGATGTGGCGGCTGGCGACGGGTACCACGTGGCGGTACCCTATCCGCATGCAAGTTTTTCTCATGAAATGTGATGTAACTTTCCATTGCATTTTCAAGAACAAATCTGATCTGTTGTACTTTTGTGCTATTTATATCTCCAGTTATGATGGGTTTTTAAGTTCACAACTTTTCCTTGGAAAATTTCATACGCTTGCTGTCTCGTTTCAGGTAATCTCATGCGATTTATTATAGCAGCAAATCTTCTTGGACTCCCAGCCATATCTGTCCCTGTAAGTTACATGCATCTTTAGTTTGGTAATGTTACATGGACTCTTTGAAAGGGATGAAGTACCCTTCTTCATTAATGCCCTGGTTTGTTTCTCATTCTTCTATGGCACATTCCAATTTCCAGGTCGGGTATGATAAGCAAGGCCTCCCAATAGGTTTACAAATAATAGGCCGCCCATGGGGTGAGGCTTCAATCTTGCGTTTGGCTGCTGCAATAGAGGTATCTTACCACTATTTACTCACAAAATTCCTCTCTACATATACTAAATGAGAAGCTACACTATGCTATAGGAGAGTTGTACATCTAATCTATAACTAATCCCTGTGTGGACTGCTAACGGAAAAAGCCTTTGGCATTTCCAGGAGCTCTGTGCTGATTCAAAGAAGAAGCCTCTTCAATTTTACGACAGTTTAAAGGGGAACTAACGGACTGGAGTTTATATTCACAGCAATCATGGTTATTTGCTTCAAAAGTGTCCAAGTCCAGATCACACTACTATAGTTGCCTTCATACCGTCTCCCAGTATGGAATTTGGTTGCTGCAGTTTGAAACAGCTGTTCCTTTCTTTTATCACAATACAAGAAATAGCATATTCGGTAAAAGTGCAATTTCTTGTAGTGTCTGCACTTTGTTTTCAGTCTTGACTTTGTCCCCAAAAAATAAGAGAGGAAAAAAGATTAAACATCTTAATTCTTAACAGCTGATGTATTCGATTCTGAATTATCATGTGAACAAGTGTATATGTTGTTATTTGCCAACAAATGAGTCGGAAAATGACGACGCACAAACTATGTTTGACAAACTGTTTTTAGAGAAGTAGATCATCCCATTTTTAGGATACACTTTTAAGTTGTTCGCGTTTAATGTTTAAAAAATGTTCACATAAGAAAATGAGAAATATATGAAAACCATTGGTGTTTATGAACTTTCATTGATAGTGTTCTGAAAAAACATGAAAAACGAGGATAATGAAAATTTCAGAAAACGGAGTGCATAGTAATATCATCATCTCCAGACTTGGGAGGATTGCAATGCTACCGCCTTATGAAAACCAGAAAAGTAATCCGGTAAAATGCCGGTTGAATATCTTAAATCCTGAACTGCATTTAATATTTCCAGTGATAAGAGTATTGCAGGAATATTGTCACAGTCACATTCTGGATATTCAACTCAATGAAGATATTTCCAGTAGTAAGAGTTTTGCAAGAATATTGTCATGTCACATTTGGGACATTGAACTCAATGTAGTTATGTTCACCTCTGAAGCTAATGATTCAGATGGATCCAGAATCAGACACGGGATTCTTCTCATCCGCGACTTCACTAGGGACATCGGGCCCAGGAGGAATCTTTCCGGGATAATTAGTTGTCGAGGGATCCGATCCTGACATGCTGGAAGGAAGGAACGGGAAAATTAAAACAATCAGGACCTTGAACTACCATAACTACCACAACGAATTTCATAAATTACAAGTCAATGAAATTGAACATTTACCTTTTGTCCACGATAATCATAGAGCGAAGCTCACAATTTGCATAACTGCATATAAGTGTAGCATATGTCATTAGCCAAAGCAATTGTGTAAGTTCGCATGTCATTAGAAAGAAAAAGAAAGATAATGCTCGAAGAATTACTATTCATACTTTTTGTCTGTTAGGGTGAACAAAAACTACGAATTAAGAACCCTAAAAGTGATTGCATTATCAAGAACAGAAATGTGAACCATTGTAACCACTAACTACGTAAAGGAGACTATTGACAACATGTGGATGTAGACTGACTGGGATTTCATAATTCTAGTCAATGGCTCGGAGAATATAAAAACTAGGCATGACTGAATTATTGAGTAGATAGGTTGCCTTTAAAAAAAAAGTTTTGTTATGTTTCTCTCCCCGTAATTTGAAGCTGAATATAACTATGTATCAATTTCATGTCTATAAGAATAATAAAAAAACCTTAAATTATTCATCTCAGGGACAAACTTTGAACTAAATAGGTGATTCTTACCATAAACTCATCAATAAAATGTTTTAACCATCCAGATGTAAATTTTTTTGCTCTCCCACAAAGAACACAGTGCAACTACAGAATCATGCCCACAAATAATCATGACCTCAGCTAAAGAATGTAATTTCATAAACCCTTACCGCTTGCAAATTTCTTTTTTAATCAAAGTGTGACAGTCATTGCCAAATGCATTTAGTGTGTGAACCAAGAATCCACTATGTGTGACAATTGCTATCTCCTTTTCTTTCCGTGTCCACAACCTGTATAGAGAGCAGAAGAAATTGTCAAGAACAAGTTTCAAGTTCTTATGGCTTGTAAAAAAGGAACATCAAGTTCTGACAAAAAAGTTGCTGGCAAACCAACCGAAGGGGCTTATCTGCTTTCACAAGTTGGTCACTTTTTGGAAGCAATTGCTTATTGAAAACATAGATGTTCTCATGAAAGATGGGTTGAAAATTTATGTGAAGGAAAGTTCTTGCTTTTTTCTACCCTTTTTTTTTTTTTTTTTACTAGTAAAGAACATATAAGGAAAGAGGCATAAGTCCAGAACTCCCAAGCCATCGGGGCAGGAGAAGATGCTTCACCGACCCCACATCCCACGTAAACATACACACCAACAATTATAGAAAACCCTCCACCTCCTACTCAAATTGTCAGGGTGAGGATCTTCTCTTGAGCAGCACACTATACCGAGAACACCACCTTCGATGGATTATGCTTACTCCAATCGCTTTCCCAGGGAAGCTAGAGATTCACCAACAAATAAACAGAAGAAGATTGCACCTGAAAAAATCAGAAGAGGAAAACCTCCACCACATCTCATCATCCCCAACCCTTGCAAACCATATTATCTATTAATCTCTCTGTGGACACCAACTCCTCCACTTCCCAGTCTAGCACTGCACCCCCAACTGTATGTCCAACAAAAAATGGCAACCACTGCTGTTGAGATAGTGATGAAATGACGCATTACAATTAACAGCAACTAGATAGACTGCCGGGTAAGCCTACCGCAACTTCTCTCCCCCGCAAAACACATGACCCCAGGATTAAACCCACCTCTGGTCTCCCACCACAATAAGCCAGTGATTCCCAAAAACCCCAACCAGAGCGTCGAATACAATAAAAAAATAAATAAAAAAAAAAAAAAAACAAGTCAAGCTAAGTTTACAACCAAGGACAGCAGAAAGGGACATATGTACTTTATGTGGCTATAGAAAACTACTATCATAGCAGATTCTCAGCATCTTTTTCACACATTTAGGCACCTGGATCGCCTATAAAGAGAAACCAAGAGTATGAAATGAACCACTTTCTTCTATCCACATTACGTTTGGTAATTCAACATGGAAACATGATAGGATGGTTGGACGTTCAAGTTTCATGCATGATTTTTTTATTCTCTTGGAGAACCAGTAAGGTGTCTCACTTGAGCACTGTTGAAATGCATACAAGGATCTAGAAAGAAACATAAGTAGAGGGTATTCACCAGTCCAAGAACTTCATTCCCCTAGCAGCAAGTTCTTCTGTTGTCTCTCTAACATTTGCCTTCCACAAGATATCCTCATCACTTTCTATCTAAACAAGAATCAAAAGGTATGATTATCATTATAGGACCTGGCTTGAAAATGTTCGACTGCTAGTAAAAATTACAGAGAGCTGAGTGCTCACCTGTGAAAAATCAATAGCTGGAAAAAGGTACTGATAGTCACTGATGCTTCTCCTCCTATCACAAGGATGGGTACCCTACAACCAAAAGCATGTAAGAAAAGTTTGAAAGGCTTCAGAACATCAATGCATAAACCGGCACCAAGGATTTAATCTTTATCACGAATATCCACAATACATGGAGTAATATTTTCCTGAGTGAAAGATGAACACCAGATATTACACAAGTTCAGTAGGATTTTAAATCACTTATGTTTTAACATTGTACAAAAAGTGAAAATGGATACAACGTACTTTTATCAAAGAAAAACAGGTGATTCTGGCAATCGTCCACTCAACACATAACCACAACTTGCCAACTCACTCAATCTGGCTATCGTATCAACGCCTCACATGTCTCGAACAGAAGACGTAAGCTGAACTTATCTCAAATTAACACCTACTTGGCCAGATTAATCATGCAGTTGCCGATAGGAAAAAAACCACCACCATACAACTGACTATTAAAACCTCACACATAAATCTATCACCTAAAAGAATAATTACCAGCATTGGGTGGCTTGTGCCATGTTTCAGAGTATTAGGTTTTTATTCCAGTGCAGTGTTGGCAAATGTTTGGAAAGCCCATCATGCTCAGTTCTAAACTAAGAAAGGTATATATGGTATATGGTATAAACCCTGCCTTGCAAATGTTTGGGAACCCCATCATGCTCATTGTTATTAACTTTCTAAACTATGAAGGGCGTATATGGTATTATCCCATATATGGTACAATCCCTCCCTTGCAAATGTTTGGAAAACCCATCATGCTCATTAGTTATTAACTTCCTAAACCATGAAACGCGTGTTTGGTATAATCCATCCCTTGCTTAGCTACAGAAACTTTGACTTGCTGCCGTAGAACCTCAAAAGGTTTACTT
The DNA here is from genome assembly GCA_016920895.1 of Vaccinium myrtillus. Classification (NCBI taxonomy): domain Eukaryota; kingdom Viridiplantae; phylum Streptophyta; class Magnoliopsida; order Ericales; family Ericaceae; genus Vaccinium; species Vaccinium myrtillus. The sequence goes on along the minus strand of CM029278.1, from coordinate 16,026,387 downwards.
GCTGGGTTCAACTTTCCCACAGAAACAGAATTATTTAGCCCTCGACAACATGATAGACTTTCTTGGAAAGTGGGGGCCATCTATGAATATTTTTTTTCCTGATGGCAACCATTGCTGCAAGAAAATCAGAGTACATATGGGGCTCAAACGTAGTAGGAAAACAAAAAACAAATATCAAGACCTACAAAATGTTCTCGGCAAAGTTCTACAGCAGTGATAGGTGGGCAATCTAAACTGGAAATTGCAGGACGGTCACTATTTCCTGCATTTGCCACCATTAGTGGTAGTGAATCAATTCTGTCAGTGTAGCCTTCCCCACCAAACACTCCAACTGCTGTTTGCATTGTCCTGTAATGCCATGGTAAGTTATCATAAGTTGATAACATATATACAAAGCGAGTAGCATGACTTATCCGACCAAAAACGAGGGAAACGGAAAAAAGAAGAATAAAACACAAAAGAAGAACACACACAAACTATCCATGGTCAAGAAACATGACAGATGAACCCACAACCCAGTTTTTTTCACTCATCATAGCCGTTCCAAAATTTCCTTTCCGACTTTTCAAAATTTGATCCCATGGTATATTAGGCATAAACTTAGAAGTTGGTTTGGATTCACATTTCATAAATAAAAATTCCTAATTAACCTTAGAAGTTGGCCATATCCACTGTCTCTACAACTGTCAGTAAACTATATCCGATCAAAATCCATTTAAGCGTGCCATGGATAGTGAGAGGCTCACAGTAAAGCGAAGGTTGACTCCGATGAGCCAATGACCCTTTTCCCTCATGAATTACATAATTAAATACCAAGCAAATATTAGATGACATGAATGGCCAAAATGAAGACGTCATTTCAAGAAAAATAGTCATCATTAAACCACATATTACAGGAATGGTTCACAAATTCTCCACATGGTCTATTATAAGCGGGATAGAAATGAAGTCCGGTCGAAATCCCCCATAATGCACTGCATTTAATTCCCCTCTTGCATCACAGCTATAAAAAGTTCTTCAAACAAACCACAATCAGACAGATTAGAAGATAAATGTACCAATTCCAGTGTATAACCAGAATCTAAGAAGTTTGTGCAGAGTTCACCCTTCTCAGCAGTCAGCACAATAATATTGCTACTTAGTTTCTTGCAACCTCAACTGCCATAACCATTTAACAATCAAAGCCAATACAACCTAGCAGGCTGAAGACCTCAACTATTTATTTTAACATAAAAAAGTAAGTTTATAATCAACTTCATTATTGCATTAATCTGATCCAAGAATATTTAAAAATGTCAAAAAACTTTTGAGTGTGAATTCCAATATACATTTGTACTCTCATGCAAGTGAAAAGAGTCACCATCTTCCTAAATCCTAAGTCATCACCTTCAGTGAAGATAACTAAAGTTCAACCAAATAGTAAAGTTTGAGCCCAATCTCGAATACTGGACAGAGTCTACGTAAATTTGAAGAGGGTCATGAATAAGAGACATCCAAAGGCAGCAGTAATGGCACTAAAGACCAGCGTCAATACCTTAATAAAGGAGATGTGATTACTAAATCAATCCTCTCAAAAAGCCCACACGATCGAACATGCTTACGCAAATTGTCAACCTGTTACAGTAGCACAGACTTCTCTTCAGCATTAGGCTCAAATTTTGCCGAGGACAGTACAAGCAAAATGCTCTTACGAATTTCTTTTTTGTCTATTCATCCAAATAAGTCCCCATAACAACATTAAAAACTAGTTGGACCTGACCTGCTGCCAGCCCAGTGGAGTAAGTTCTGCATCAAAATATTCCGGAGACATGTACGCTTTATAGTTCTTTTCTCCCTCTACATTGTGAACTCCTTGTGCATGCCTCACCTGGACATATGGTTTAATAAGATGACAATGGCGGAAAGCAAGAGTAAAACCCAGCAAGGATGGCAGTCTTGAATGCACTTTAAACAAGCATTGAGCTTCTAATCAATGCTGCATAATATACTGAAATGAAGAATGAATTTGACACCTACAAAGTGAACCGTTTTGCAACGGTGCAGCGGATATATACTTGGACCTCCACCACAATTCATGTTTGAATCTGCAACAAACAAACATTAGCTTCCAAAAAAAGGACATAAGCAAGATAGAGTAAGAAAATGTCAAAGGGTCTTCAAATTTTTGTAGGATATCTCGAAGTAATAACTGATTGGCCACTGCTACTAAATCCTCCACATTCCACCGAAAAATCAGCTCAAAAGCAACTTACAAATAAAAAAAACTTTTAACTTCAAAATAAATGTAAGAACATAGAAAATACAAATAATACAATTAGCACTATAAAGCAGCTGCTGAAAACAAGAAAGCAATGCGACGACCATATCCGGTTCTCTTGATGCTTTCCCGAACAATTTGCATGAAACTGCTACACGCGGATAACTATCTTAACATGACTTGACACCCTTGTTTCTAGCTAACCGTGCACAGAAGCATCCACATCATAGAATGGCAACCAAAACGGCTTATGTTGTTGCAAAGAAATCCTGATTAATTAATCAAATAACCTTTAGTCAACAATTATGCTGCCTAATATATCTTAACCGAAAAAGGGAGGGGGCATGATATCAAAGCAAAAGCTCAACAACTTTCATTTGTAGATGTAGGTTACAGGAATTGCCGTACGAATTTCCTGCACATATTTCAACCTGCGGTGACCCGAAATTTTGAGAATTTTATGAGTGGAAAGTTCAAAACCAAGCGCTGTTGACATATTGATTCAGACGAAACAGTTAAATAATCCTAACTTCAAATCTTGCCATAAACACTTGTAAATTCAGAAGAAAACCTAACCAAAGAAAAAGTTCCAAATCAAATCATGCACAATAGCAATTCATAATTTCTTAATTCATTTGAGCTCTCAATAAACCATTATTAAATCTAGCATTATAAAAAAATAGGAGCATTACAAACATTTGATAAACGCGTATTAATCTAAGCTATCCATATATCCATACATACACAAGCGAATTGAACTCGTATACCAAAACAATTCCAATCTAATCCTTGATAAACAAGATAAAGTTTGTTTCCTAGATCAGATTTCTAAAAAATTTGAGTAGTGAGTTTTTAGGGATAGAAACAGTAAACAGTATTTGCGTACCAGAGAGAGAAAATGAGCAACGAAGTGATTGTTGTGGTAGATTAGGAAGGCGAACAGCGGTCGATTTGATCCTGAAGTTGAATAATGGTAACGACAAAGGGAATAAGGCCGTTGTGTGTATATAGAGACAAGAAGTAGAACAACTGGTGGTACCACTAGCAGTGGTGGTGATGGTCATGAATATGATTGAGAGTGATTGGGTTTATATATCGAAGAAGATGCGTGAATCTGCACATATTTTTATGTCTGTGGCGTTTCTACCGGATGTGAGTGGCCTTATGCGATTTTCCCATTAGATGGAGTATATATGGAACTTTAAAAGTTTTTTTTTTTTTTTTTTTTTTTTTTTGCATCCCCAGATTATTCTCATTTTTTCTACTTCGTCCCTTAAAGAAATCATCAATTTAGGCTGAGTTTGCCTAAAATATATTCCATAAAATCAACTACATAATTTTATGGTCCACTGGATGATTTTATGGGTTTGCCATTTATGGAAAATTAAATTTTAGGCTGCTGATAATGCCAAAATCATTATTGTTCTTGCCAAAACCAAAAGTGTTCCTGCCAAAACACTAATTTGTCTTTCTTCTACGATGACTTATATGCCCTCTTCTACTACATCAAACTCTCCATCCTCTTTCCCCAATCTCTTATTGGTTATTTTATCACCACCTCTAATACCTTTCCTCATCATTCCTTTTCCGGCGTCAGTGACAGTGTCTCAGAGACGGCGAAGAGGAAGAGTTCGTTTTTTGAGCGAGAACCCATCTAGCATCTAGCAGCAGTGGGAGGACTCCTTCTGGAGAGAGCGAGGGGGGTTTTTGATGTCGTAAAGGTCATACTTCAAATCGCTTGCTAAAGTTCTTCAACCTCGAGTCAGAATCGTTGGCGTCTGGTAATTCTTAGTCTATTCTTGGTGGATTCTCTTGCTTTGTGATGGATTTCTTTGACCATTTCCTTTGTCCTGGGTTCAATTCCGACCGCTAGAAACCCTAACTTGAGTCTGAGTGGTTCTAAGGCTGTTCTCCATGGGAAACCTACTAAGTCGGGTCTGATTGATTCAGGTTGGAATCTTTTGAGTTGAATTGAATTTCAACGTGAATTGTGTCCTGAGTTTGATTTGTTAACTGTGGATTTGATTTAGGGTTTTGATTTGGTTGAATTGAATTTCAATTGCGGGGTTAGATTTGTAATAACATGAGGGAAGGAAAGGTATTAATGTAGTAAAGGGCATATAAGTCATCGCAGAAGTAAGAAGAATTAGTATTTTGATAGGAACACTTTTAGTTTTGGCATTATCAGCTATGGCAAACCCATAAAATCATCCAGTTGATTTTACGGGATTTTCCATAAAATCTTATGGTAAACCCAGCCATAACAAATTGACTCCAATCGTTAACGGGGCTTCAAAAACTATGTACGCGAACAAATTTATGCGCACAGATCGCTATGTTATCGAGTGACTTTGTAAGAAATCACCTCAATAAAAGTAGAATAACTCTAAGTGCTTGATCTTACATTAGTAATTTTTTATTAAGTGTTTAGAGTTATCAAAAATTGAAAGATTGGATCAAGCACCAAGAGTTATTCAATTGAGCTGGATTTTTGAAAGGCCACTCAAAACCATATTTTATAATTAATGAATTGATTGAAATATTTGTGTGGGACCTCGACTTGAGCCCCACGGAGTGATTTGTGTGCACAGATTTGTGTGTGTAGCAAAGCTATCACTTTTTCCGTCCAAAAAGTGTAAGCCCTATTAAATATTGGACTCAATTACTTGCTATTAGATAGTTGAAGGACTAAATGATAGTTTCAATAGTTTAGAGACGAAGTATAAAAAATGAGAATAGTTTAGGTGATAAAAAAAAGTAAACTCATTGTGTTTTACAGTTTAGGCTCAGTTTGGATAACAACAATCTCGAGGAAGAATAGGAATGTGATGCCTTCTATCCGCGATTCCAACGTTTGGAAGAGATAGGAATGGCAATGTGTTGTCAGGCTTTCCCGATTTCGACGTTTGGCAGTGACAAGAATAGGAATGTGATTCCTGATGACATATTCAACCAGGAATCACATTAACAGTCTGAATGGGAATCTGATCTCTCCCTTACCCTATGGGAATCTCAGATTCGTGGCTAATTCGTTAAGAAAAGGAAATGTTGCCTTTAATAAATTTCTAAAATAATTTTTTGCTATGTAAGATTACTGAATTAATCCAAACACTGATATGCAATTCCTCTAGGTATCAAATTCCCAGGAATTCGATTCCCAGCAATCATATTCTTATTCCTACTCAAGAAAATTCCCAGGAATTTGATTCCCGGTAATCATGTTCCTATTCCTATTCAAGATTTTAGTCATCCAAACACAACCTAAGGTAAATCTTAGCAGGTAGATTAAAATCAAAAGGAAGATAGATTTACTAAAATCGAGATGGTTTTGCTCATTTTTGCAAAATAAATAAATTAATGAATAATAAACAATTTTACGTACCATAAACACTTGTTTTACTTGCCAATTCTTATGCTAACACTTACTACAATATATGACTACCCCTACTACAAAATAAAGCTACTACGTTTTATGACCACTCTCTATAACTGCTTCTCCAAGTAGCAAGTTTTATCATTTTTGTGGAAATTGTTCTTTGGGCCACTTAGCTAAAAATCCAACAAATTTGATATTTTTAAACGCGAAGGACAGGAACTTTTGCAATTGAACATAAAGACAAAAAAAATTTAGTGAACTGTCACTAATTTTGAAAATTTCTAATTTCGAACAGAAAATTTAAGACAATCAACTCCTGCCCTCTGGCCGACCACCACCCTACAGCGACCCCAAAAAAATAGTGACATTTCACTAATTTTTTAAAAGTTATAATTTCATATAGAAAATTCAAAAAAATCAACTTCTGCCTTCTAGCCGACCACCACCCCACCTTCGGCGACCAAAAAAATTAGTGAAATGTCACTAATTTTAAAATTTCTAATTCCGGCCGACCACCACCCCACTTCCAACTCACCACTTTCGACGACCCAAAAAATTAGTGACATTTCACTCATTTTTAAAAGTTCTAATTTGGTATAGAAAATTGGAAAAAACACCACCTAGTCAACTCCTAAAAATAGTTACAACTCACTAAACTTCAAAAAAGCTAAAGAGATCAACGAACAAAGAAAGTTATTTCGAATTTAGTGACAAGTCACTAAACTTCATACTTGGTGAAGACAACAATAATAAATCGTATTAGCGGATGTTTCATAACTAAATTCAAAGATGGAATTTTATACGACACAGTATTGTGAGAAAAAAAGCAATGGACCTGCAATTGCAAAGGAAAAACAACAAAATTAACTGAAATTAACAAAAAGCAATGGTTCTGCGACACCGTCCGTCTGAGCTTCTCACCGGAGGCACTCGAAGAGTCTGCTCCTCCTCGAGTGCCTCGCCACAAGGAAGTTCACCGATTGTACCCTATCATCGCAGTCCCAGCATAGACTCGCCTGATTCGACTCACAGTACATCCTCACCCTCACCGACTTGCACAAATCGCAATCTCTCTCTCTCTCTCTCTCTCTCTCTCTCTCTCTCTCTCTCTCTCTCTCTCTCTCTCTCTCTCTCTCTGCAATTCCAGGAAAGGGAAACGAATGTGGTTGTGTTTTTTCCTTTTACTAAATTAATATTTAAAACAATGTCTTTATGTTTGATTGTAAAAAGTTCATTGTCCTTTCTTTCAAAAAGGCAAAATATATTGTATTTATGACTAATTTTTTCTTGTTCATCTAAGCAGGAATTTCTGTTAACTCTTGGAAATTTATGAACAAAATATGCAAAATATGAGTGAGGCAATCTCAAAGCAAATTAAACATGAGGAAGTATGCACTGTACACTACAACTGACCCGAGCACTCAAGAAGCAACCTGAGCGCTCAAAACATGAACTTGAGTGGGCCTAAACATAACCTGAGTGCTCAAGTCAACTTTGGTGCCCAGAGGTTTTGAACCTCGATTCTTTTTTTGTACAATAAAAGTCGATTGGGCTCTTAACCAGTACGAGGAACTAGTCAGAGCCTAGTGGCTCCCCTCAGGTTGACAAAACAACTAGTAATAAAAGTTTTCTAACTTTTTTTTGGTTGCTTGAAACAATGCTCCTTGATTGATGGTTAGAAAAATGGTTGAAATTGATGCTTTTGATTTGAGAGACTTGAGTTTTCTGAGTTGTTTGAAAGATTTTGAGGTTTTTGAGTGTTTTTTAAGATTTTTGGTGGTTTTATTTGTTAAAACAAGAGGGTTTTCTTGGGTAGAAGGGCTGGAAAATTAGTATGCGTGTGGGAGAGTATGTTGATATGTATGAGGTAGTGTGAGAAAGTGTGTGGTCTGATATAAGGTTGGGGGGGGGTTATATACTGGGCTAAGTGGAGGAATCTCCATCATGAGATTGCTTGGAGAAATGGGAAGAATAAAATGATGAGTTTTGACTGAAAAAAGGGAGGAGTAGCGTCTGGCGTGCATAGAGAGACACCTGACATGGTCAACAATGCCTGAAAGATGCTCTGAAAAAGTTGGGTGCAAGCAGACGACTTGAACGCTCAAGTTTGACCAAAGCTTTGACTTGAGCGCTCAAGAATGGAACTTAAGCGCTCAGCACTCAGGTTTGACTGGTCAACACTCAAGTTTGACTTAAGCGTGCTCAAATTTGACTGCACAACAGACCAAACCTTGCGGGGCTGCCCCGAGTGCTACCGAACTTCGTTTGTGTGGTTTGAAGCATTGGAAAGCAGGTTAAGTCTAATTTCTAACCCAAGTGGTTTGGATCCAAAATAATTTGTACATCAAAATATATGAGCATTTTACCCTCCAATGGTCAAAAAAGAAGTGATTTCAGGTAAAACACTCGCATCTGCCTCATTTTAGAATGGATTGAGACATATTATATACCGATAAAGAGGGTTTTGAATGTACTAGAACATTGTGCAAGCTAGGGTTTGTTTTTGAAAAGGTTTTCATTTGGATTTTTGAACGGGAAAGAGCATCGTTCTAACTTCTAAGGATGTTTTGATTCGTTTCATCATCGGGCAGCCGACTCGCCACTACTTAAGGGCATCTGGAGGGTCCAAATTGGGGTGTCTACAACCGGTATCCATCAATCAGAGTCATTTTCAAGACATTAGATACCGGTATCAATAGCCCTATTCATACCGGTATCCAGAGCCTTTTTTTGCAACTTTTTGTGCGCGTTTTGGACAACTATATAAGGGGACCCTTGGGTCGCTTGTCACTCCAAACACGATTTTTAGCCCAAGAACTCATCTCTCTACCTTGTCTTCAAAACCCAATTAAATCCTTGGGTTTCCACTGATACTTTGCAAAGGTAACATCGGTTTATTCCATCGAAAGAGATACAATTTACAGTGAAAAGTAGAAGGCTTAAATAGAAAAAATTCTACTAAACCCTAATAAACATAAAGAAACCCAAATTAACATAAGGACTAAACTATCCTTAAAAATAATATAAAATAACAAGAAGGCACTAGCCACCATATATATTCACACCTCCCTCAAACTCATAATGCGAGTCCGGAGAGCATCGAGAGTTTGCCAAGGAGAAAACGAAAACGAGTAGTGGTGTGCGTCTTGGTGAAGAAATCGGCCAATTGAAGGGAAGTGGAGACAAATGGGAGAGTGATAGTGCTAGACTACAGATGATGGCGAACGAAGTGACAATCAATTTCGATATGCTTCGTACGCTCATGGAAAATCGAGTTATGGGCAATCTGAATAGCACTTTTATTGTCACAATAAAGAGGCGTAGGAGAAGAGAGAGAGACACCCATATCAGATAGAAGCTGGCAGAGCCAAACCACTGCAAAAATAGCATGAGCCATAGCACGATACTCAGCCTCCACAGTAGAACGAGCAATGACAGATTACTTCTTGCTTTTCTAGGAGATAAGAGAATCACCCTAAAAGACACAATAGTCAGAGATAGACTTGCGATCAGAGAGATCACCTGCCCAATCTGCATCAGCATAAGCCCGAATGGTCAAGTCTGAAGAAGAAGAGAGATGTAAACACTGAAACATGGTGCCACGAACATAACGCAGGATACAAAGTAAGGCAGCCCAATGTGTAGACCGAGGAGCACATACAAACTGACTGATGACATGCACAACATAGGAAATATCTGGCTGAGTAACAGTAAGATAAACTAAACAACCAACAAGTTCATGATACTCGATAGGATCGGCAAGAGGTACCCCATTAGAAGTAGAGAACTTGGCATGTAACTCAATAGGAGTATTAACGACTTTGTCATCAGTGAGTTGAGCATGATGAAGAATATCGGTAGCATCCTTAGTCTGGGTTAATAGATAACCGTCAGGAGAAGATGCAACTTCGATGCCAAGAAAATATTGAAGAGGACCCAAGTTTTTTATTTCGAATTCGTGAAATAAATGTCGTTTGACCTCATCAATAGCAATAGAATCAGAGCCAATGATAATCATGTCATCAACATAGAGCAAAAGAAGAACCAGACCCTGAGAAGCGCGGCGAATAAAAAGAGCAGAGTCATGAGTGCTGGGCTGAAAACCAATCTATAAAACCAAATCATGAAAGTGAGCATACCAAGCATGAGGAGACTGTTTTAGACCATACAAGGCATGGCGGAGACGACAAACAAGACCACGAGCGTGAAAGAATCCTGGAGGAGGACGCATATACACTTTCTCGGAGAAAAGCATTGAGGAACGCATTTTTAACATCCAATTGAAAGATAGGCCACTGATGTACAACTGCAACAGAAATCAACATGGAAATAGATGTCATTTTGGCAACAGGAGCGAAAGTCTCCTCATAATCAATACCATATTCCTGTGAGAACCCCTTGGCGACTAAGCAAGCTTTTTATCGTTCTAAATAACCATCAGAATGAGTCTTAACTTTGAAGACCCATTTGTAACCAATGAGATTCTTACCATTCGGAAGGGGAACCAAATCCCAAGTCTGAGTATTAACAGTGAGCTCATCATTCATCGTAGTTAACCAATTTGGATCATTACAAGCTTCTTTGTAGGACCGAGGTTCAAAATAGGTATGTAGGCGAGTTAAGAAGGAGCAAGAGGAAGAGGAAAAGCTAGTATTAATAAAACCAAGTCTTACCAGTGGGCGACGATCACGAGAAGGATACCGGCGTTCAGGTGGATCAGAGTCTTCCAAAGCAAATGGAGGGCAGGGAGTTGAATGAGCACGACAAACATAGTGTTGGGGAAAAGAAGGAATGAGGTGGGAAGGAGCAGGAGGAATACTGGAAACATCAGACAGTTCTAGAGTACAAACATACTCCTCTACAGGGACTTCCGATGGGAATGGATTAATATGCACAAGATCCTCTTTGGCGATAGGGGCTTGGTGGGTGGAAGAGAGAAGAAGGGCAAATGCTCAAGAAAGGTAACGTGCCGAGACACATACAATTTCTGAGTCACGGGATCATAACAACGATAGCCATTTTTGCTGGATGCCATATCCTAAAAAGACGCATAAGGCACAACGAGCACTCAGCTTAGTCCGGTCCATTTTAAGGAGAAGGACAAAGCAAGTGGAGCCAAATACACGAGGAAGAGAATAGTTGGGAACTTGCCATAGAGTCTTTCATAATAGGGTGGAACCAGACAGAACAGGAGAAGATGTTTGATTAAGAAGATAAGCTACAGTGAGCATAGTTTCTCCCCAAAAAAGGGCAGGCACAAAAGTAGACAGAAGAAGAGACCATGCAGTGTTGAGAATATGACGATGCTTGCGTTCAACACGACCATTCTGAGCTGGAGTGTCAGCACATGAAGATTGGTGAATAGTCTCGTGAGTTGCTAGAAAATTAGTGAATTCACCAAGAGAGTATTCTCCGCCCAAATCAGAGCGAAGAATTTTGATTTCAGTAGAAAACTGAGTTTGAACCATGTAGTGAAAAGCACGATAAGCTTGTAAAAATCAGATTTATGTGTCAACAAATAGACCCATGTGAACCTAGTAGAATCATTAACAAATGAGACATCGTAGCGTGAACCATCTCTGGTTGCAACGGGGAAAGGTCCCCATAAATCTGTATGAACAAGCTCAAACGGAGAAGTGGAAATAAAGGTACTTTTATTAAAAGGTAAAGCAGACATTTTTGCAAATTTACCACTGCATTTCAAAATATCACTGACAGAAGTGTTTCCCAAATAATTAGATTTAACTAAAACATGCAAACGTTCACTAGATAAATGCCCTAATCTAGAATGCCAAAGATAAAAAGGAGAAGACTGCTGATTTAAACCTAGTCCTAATCTGGGTGATCTAAACCCAGTCTTTTATTAAAAGGATGACATGACAGTGGTAGTAGACTCAATAGGAAGATGCAAGTCCTCCAAAACATAGAGATCACCAACTCTACACCCAGTCCTAATCTGCTTCTTTGGCATCTGATCCTGCACAACATAACCAGAAGAGGAAAACAACACATCAAAACCAGAAAATTGACTAATGGAAAGAAGACAAAGGGATAACTGAGGAACATAAAATACATTAGGTATAGAGAGGAAAGAAGATGGGGTTCGAAGAATAGAACCAATTGAAACAACATGCATAGGAGATCGGTTTGCAGTGGAAATACTAATAGGGGAAGTGGGGGAGACACAATGACTTAGTAATGACAAAGCAGGAGTCATATGATGGGAACAACCAGAATCAAAGATCTATGTCGTAGGTAGGATACCTGTGGTAAAGGAGTCAAGCAAACTTGACTGGGTGGTGGTCATAGCAGAAGCATGTGAATAATGTGGTTGGGGTAACTGAAGATGCATGATACTGCTGATATTGCTAATATTGCTGATACTGGTCAAACAATGGAGAAGGAGGGATCCCATCAGAGGTCGAGTAGCTTGCCAAAGGGGTAGCAAAAGCTGCTGGGGGACGAGAAACTTGCTGATACTACGGTGGTGGCCGAGGAGATTGCTGAGACTGTTGTGGTGGCCGGGGGTAAGAGGATGGCTTGGAACGAGAATTCTGTCCCGTCATTTGTAATAGTTTGGGGCAAGAGTTTTTCTAGTGTCCCTTTTGACGACAGAAACTACACTCATCCATAGAAACGCGAGGCTTAGGCCTGCATTTAACCTAAATCAGGTGAGAAGTTGGAGTAGGCAAAAGAGGTGCCAGATATGGAGCAGGCAAAACACCAAATACTGTCTAAGAAGGAGATGTAATAGAGGCCACCTTGAGCCTAGTTTCCTCTGCAATAAGTTCACGAACTGCACCATCAATTGTAGGGCGAGGAGAGCGATGAAGCATAGCCCCACAAAGAGGCTCAAATTGGTCACGAAGAGCCATAAGAAATTGAACAAGGCGGCACCTCTCACGGTATTCTATAAAGAAGTCAAGGGACTGCAATCCATCGGATTCCATTAAAGTCAACTGATCCCAATACTGTGTCATCTCATTGTAAAAATCCTGAATTGATTTACCATGCTGCCTAGCGTCCCGAATAAGACTCTCAAGTTTATACTCCTTTGCAAAGTTGGACTGAAGATACATACTCTGCAAATAATCCCAAACTTCCTTCGTCGTATCATATTTTGAGAAATTCATACCGATGCTTGGTTCAACAGAATTATGAAACCACGTAAGAACCCTTGCATTTTCCAACTCCCATTTTGTAAAGGTAGTGACATACTCCGCATGTGTGGGATCATCTGATTTCACGGGCTTAGGTTTGACAATAGACCCTGTTACATGGCCCCACATGCATTTACCAACAACAAAGTTTTTCATAACTCTAGCCCAATATGAGTAGTTAACACCATTCAATCGTACACTGATAGGATTAAAGGCTTTATCTTCTGACATCATAAAAGAGAGAATGCTATATACCAACAATAGGTCGCAACACACCCACTATTAATTTAGAGGACCAGTAAACGTAAAACGGAGAGCAATAAAGATGCAAAAACCCTTCTAATAGACTGAGAAACTGTCGATCAGATCTAAAAATACCTTGAAAGTGGGTTTGGAGTTCAATCGAAGAGAACCTAGTAAATTCCGAGAGCAATAATGGTCGACGATTGCACTATGGTGGTCGAAAATTGCAGAGAAGGGGTTGCCGGTGGTTTGTGTGACCAGAAGACTGCACTGTGGTGGTTGAAAATTGCAGAGAAGGGGTTGCCGGTGATTTGTGTGACCAGAAGACTTGCGATGTTTGATTTGGAGTGCAAATGAAGAGAACCCAGTGGATTTCGAGATCAATAGGATTCTGAAAAGGGGTTGCCGAAGGTTTATGTGGTTGGAAAAGCTTGCGACGGTGGTCGGAAAACCCAGGAGAAGACTCGTCAAAAAAGGATGAGTATGGTGGTAGGGTTGGGGATCGTTGGTTGTTGTAGGAGACTTCACATGAGAGAAAGAGAAGTTACTGCATATATATATACACACACACACACACACACACACAACTTCCTATCCAAGCCCTTAAAATTCAGACTTCGTCCACACCTCATAAATCCCGATCGAATTTCGACGATCCGAACCGTCCAATGTGTTTCAAAAGGGTCCCCGTGATTGTTTTTATGAAAAATTGCTCGGATCAATCCCTTCCCGGTATTTTTTTTTGCTGATTTCTCACGGGGACCCTTAAAAACACATTTTAAACACATTGGACGGTTCGGATCGTCAAGATTCGATCCTGAAACTGGAGTTTCGGATTTTAAAAGCGTGCGGGATCCTTGATAGGAAGTGGACTGTATGTATATGTATATATATATATATATATATATATATAGAGAGAGAGAGAGAGAGAGAGAGAGAGAGACGATTGCTTTAACACAGAAGGATCTGTGTATAGAGGGGGAGAGACGATTGCTTATTGCTCGTAGGAGGAAGACGATAGCCCAAATGGCTGCTTTGATACCATGATACTTTGCAAAGGTAACATCGGTTTATTCTATCGAAAGAGATACAATTTACAGTGAAAAGTGGAACGCTTAAATAGAAAAAACTCTACTAAACCCTAATAAACATAAAGAAACCCTAATTAACATAAGGACTAAACTACCCTTAAAAATAATATAAAACAACAAGAAGGCACTAGCCGCCATATATATTCACATCCACCACAATCAACCACAAATCTCAAGGATCTACGCACTCCTAAGCTCATTTTCTCTTTGGGTTTGAGTTTTGCTCTCAAAGGGGTAAGAACATTTTAGTTTGGTCATGTTTCCTCTTCAATCACATCTCTCTCTCTCTCTCTCTCTCTCTCTCTCTCTCTCTCTCTCTCTCTGTGTGTGTGATTATGAGTGAAATCTCACTCTTATAACTCATTTTTGACTGCCTTGATCACGTAGTAGAGCTTGGGTGAAGTTCGTTCTTGGCGTTTGGAGCTCAAACTAATTGGGTACTCTAGGGTTTTTCTCAAGACCTATCTTGGTAAGGATTTCTTTCTCACTCGATATGTTTATGTGAAGATTTATGTTAAAGTAAGTCCTAAAATTGTCATGCCTTAATAGGACTGAGCGTGTCTCAACTCGTGAGACCGTACTAGATTACCCAAAGGGTACCGGTACCAGCTGGGCCAAATGTGGTATTGGTTTTCTTAATTAAGTGTTATGTGCGTGTGTGATGTTGGGTCATTGCGTGGTGGTCGTTGCTCACATGAAAATAAGAAGCCTTGGTGTAGATGAAGTTGAATTTAAGAACGTACATGGGGGTACTAGAACTAACTTCAGGTGAGTTGCCATGAAACAGGTTCCACAAGGCCCATAAGACTTGGAAAGGGGCTACGGGACCTAAAAACATCCGAATATTGATCTCTTGAACATTTTGGAACTGAAAACGTGAAATTAGTGGAAATCAAACGTTGTTCATAAGTTAGATACTTTTGGAATACATTGGACACCTACAGAATACATCGTTTACATACAATAGTGTCATGTTTCTAACTTATGATAGTATATCTTATTTTTCCTTTCATTGTTGTTTCCCATATCCTATTGATATCTCATCATATCTCATCTCATATGCATCTAGAAGGTTAGAAGATTTTCCTACTAGGCAAGTGTATGCTCAACCTTTCATTTTCAGGTACAAATCATGGAGCATGACTTGGAGCGCTTGACAACCCTTTTGAAAGTATACATTGAAGATTTATTCATTCATCTTTGTCAAACTCATGTTTTATAGATGAAATGTAACTCTATTCTTTATTTATCTTTTGACTTAGAAGGATGTAACAAGCATAACTATTTTCACTTGGTGTCTCAAGGAACATGGATTATAACTTAACGGGAATATATTTGGAAAACGTTTAATTGAGCTATGTATGGACTCGCATGATCGTTGTGGGAGGAATATGTGAACTTATTATCATTTAGCTCATTCTTTCCTCTTGCTTTTCTTTGCAAAACAAAAGGAAGGAAAGTCAACATTTTCTTATGGATCCTGCTAGGCATACAAATTTTAAATTGTACAGATCAATTCATTTGAGACCATTTTGGGTCCCGCACAGATGATCGGAGCCGTTCATGTTTTTCAAAATAATGTTTAGTGGTACCCCGTAAAAAGTCAGCTCAATCGGATATTGGTAAAAAACTAGATAAATTGATTTGAGCTGATATTTTACGGGGTACCACTAAACATTATTTTGAAAAACATTAACGGCTCCGATCATCTGTGTGAGACTCGAAATAGTCCCAAATTAATTGATTTGTACGATTTATGCACAAAAGCTTCTATACTCATATATTTATCCTTTTCTTATACGACATTCCTAGCATCCTCTAACTTCACTATGGGCACCAATGCCCGGGGTCGGGGTAGGGGTGGGGAGTGGGCGTTGTGGTGACCAATCACCATAGGATGTGTAGTGACTCCAAAACGACGTAGTATTGGCTACTTTTTACTCCTAACAATTTCTCCCACAAAACAATGTCGTTTTGATAATTATATTTATATATATATATATAAAAAAATAGAAAACCCCTCTTTCCCAATTTCGATTTGCTTCTCCCTCCATAGAAAAATGGTCTCCACAGCTGCTGCTCAAGCACCAGGGTCGGCGTCCCCATCCGACGATCCATTGCCGCCAGATTCTCATCCATTGCCGCCGGATTTTCCCCTTTCCACGACTTCATCTCCACCCAAGTCCACAGTTGTTGTCTCTGCATCTGTTGCCGCACCACTGTCGGCGTTTGTCATGCCCTCGATTTTTAACATATTTAAACATACTTTTCTCAAAAAAATAAATCTAATTTCGTTATAAATATCCAACATTAACACACATTGTCCAGTTGAGTACCCACATCCCATCTGAAAACAAGTATCAAGTACATAAAGTTATTACACTGTCCAAAGTCAAAAGTTGATACAAAAGAATAGAACAAACTTTATCTTTCAAAAATGAAGTTCACTTGATAAAATGATAAATCCTTCCAATGCATGCCTTTTAAACCCAATCATGCACTCCAAGCAAGCGACTCGTGCTCCATGTGGTTTTACCTAAAATTGTTAGGGTGAGCTACACTAGCCCAGTAGAGATTTATCTACAAACTCTAAATGAATGCGCATGAAATGAGCATGAGACAGACACGATGATTTGACAAATAAGATGTTTGATGTTGAAAAGTGATGACTCATGAATGATATATGAACCAAATTAAAACTCAAGTATTGATTTATCTACAAACTCTAAATGAATGCGCATGAAATGAGCATGAGACAAACACGATGATTTGACAAATAAGATGTTTGATGTTGAAAAGTGATGACTCATGAATGATATATGAACCAAATTAAAACTCAAGTATTAACATTTATAAAAATCGTCATTTTCATTTAGGTAAACTTCTTTATCTAGTCTAAAGTGTTCACACGTGCTAAGTACCTAGTTCTCCTTTTTCACTTCAACTCCTCTATTAGCTATATATTTATATATCTAGGAGCTTCGGGTCCGGTAAGCCATACCAAGATTTATAAGTCTCAAATACTCTTATCCAGCTGTATTAGTAAGTTTAAACCGTGTTTCACAGGCCATGTTCATCATGCCCAGCTATGCTGGTAATAATAATATATTCTGTGTTTCACAGGCCACATTCACCATGCCTAGCTATGCTGGTAATAATATACCAACGTTATTATAACGTGACTCTTTCTATCTTTAAGCATACCCGTACATCAATCACACACCCACTTATAATATGTAGCGTCTCATCTATCTTTGAACAATCACGCATCCCCTCATTTTCACGAGTCGTTATGTAATCCATCACTTCATTCAAGCAAGAAACCGTATATCAAACATATAGTTAATGATCCACGTTGATATATTTACCCAACAAATGTTTAAAGTCCTCAATGTGAAATATCGTATGTCCCTCAATCGCCCGTTTCTTAATATATTTTCACATTTTGAAGATGTGTCTGTTGCCCATTGCCTCACGTCCTAACGTATCATTTTCCCGGGATAGGTATCATAGTCATCAAGTTAACGAAATAACAAGTTAAGGAAGCAAAGGTTGGGAACAAGCATTTCAAGTCCTTCAAGTTTCTTTCATGAGTTTTAAACCAACATTATCCGTTTGTGCTTTAGGTTAAGTGCGTTAACCATTTCACCACATTAACATGTGATACGTGTATGATGATGAACGTTTTTATCTTTGAAATCTAAGAGGTTACTAACCATACAATGATAGACTAGAAACAAGCATTTCAACAAGTAATGAGGTGTGGAGAATGAATATATCAAGCACACAATCAAACAAATCAACCTAGAATCAAACGAGAGTTTTCTGGAATTCTTTTGAAAAAGGTATGGATACCTCCCAAGGGTGGTAGTGATACCAATGTACCATCAGCGAACAGAAAGAAAGGTATCCATATCTCACCAAATTGGTATGGATACCAATGCACCGTCAGTGAACATAACCAAAAAGTATCCATACCTCACCAACTTGGTATGGATACCAATTGCTACAAAATGAGATTTTTGACAGCTTTTTACAAAATGGAGGAACCCATGCAATTAGAGCACGAAATATATGAACAAAATGCATCAAAACATGGCATAAAGACTTAGAGAAAGTAGAGATCAACCCCTACCTCAGAGATTTAGCTCCAATTAGTGAAGATTAAGATCCAAAAGAAACCCTAGCTCTCATCTTCAAACCCCAACTGATTTTAGCTCCTGTTCAAAATCTAGATCCAAGCTCTAAAGCAAGCAAATGGCGTTCATCAAGTGAGATTTCACTCACCAACAAAAGAGGGAGAGAGAAGGAACCAACCCAAAAAAATGCAAGTTCTTACCTCTAGAATGCCATAATCTAAAATCCAAGAGAGATTTGTGTTTCTCACACGTAGATCTTGAAGATTTGTGATGGATTGAAGTGTAAACCCAAGGATTTGAGGTAGAAATGAAGAGAGAAGGTGGAGGAGAAGAGGAAAGATTGTAGAGAGAGAAATGGGTTTTATGAAATGAAGTGAAAAGCCCAAAATTAGCTTTTATAAAATCTGTCCAAAACCCATTGGTATCGATACCTACCAAACCAAGTATCGATACCAAATGTTCTGGAACACCTGGAGTAAAAGGTATCGATACCTACCAAACTTGGTATCGATACCAAATGGTTCTGGAGTCAGAAGGTAACAGACAGAACTACTCAGACACACAAACAGCACGACGGACAACAACATTTACTTACAACTATAAACATTACATGTAAGTAAGGAAGTACCTGCTGGAGATATGCCTTGAATTCAAGACGGTCGAAGAAAAGTGCAAAATTTGGTGTGAAAACCCGTTTTCTGGACCTATGGTCCGGACCAAGGAAAGTCCCGTCCGGACCAGTTGTATTTGGGACGTTTTTGGACTTTCTGCCTCGGTAGTCCGGACCACCGAAATCCCCGTCCGGACCACCGTTACGCGAATTTGTGCGGCTGCGTGTTTTAAAGAGGTTTTGACCTAATTTTTTGTACTTTCTTATATATAGGAGCCTTGTGGCCTCCTACGGTTTTGGTCTTGAGTTGGGATTTGAGATGTCTAGGGTTTGTGTGTGTCTCTTTCGTGTGTGTGAGACGTTTGATGCTCTGTAGGTCGCGCCTCAGAGATTTGTCCCTAGATATTGTGTGGATGCTTCAAGTGAGAGTTACGGGTATAGCCGGCTCTGTGTATTTCTCTCCATTGTTAGTGAATCCTCTTGCTCTTTCCCCGTGGACGTACCTCTAGAGCTCCGTGCTTGGGGGGAACCACGTAAATCCTTGTCTCTTGTTTTCTTGTTGGTTGTGTTTATATTCTCTGCTTCGGGTTTCGGCACAACAAATTGGTATCAGAGCTCCGGGTTCAAACCGAGGCTTGTGTTTTCCGCTGCGTTTGTGTATTTGGGGTCGTTTTCAATGGCGACTCGCTTTGAAGTTGAGAAGTTTGATGGGCAAAGCGCTTCTTTCAGTTTGTGGCGTATCAAGATGAAGGCTTTGTTGGTGCAACAAGGAACAAGCAAGGCTTTGTTGGGGGTGTCGAAGAAACCTACTGATATGCAGGATAGTGTGTTTCAGGATCTTGATGCAAAGGCACTCAGTTCAATACAATTGTGTCTAGTTGATGATGTGCTTCGCGAGGTTGGGGAGGAAGATTCGGCAGCCGGTATTTGGTTGAAGTTGGAGAGCATCTATATGACGAAGTCGCTAACCAACCGGTTGTACTTGAAGCATCACCTTTATACTTTTCGTATGAAGGAAGGTGCGCCCATAAAAGACCATTTAGATGAGTTGAACCGAATTATTATAGATTTAAAAAATATTGAGGTTGTGATTGATGATGAAGATCAGGTCCTTATTGTGTTATGTTCTTTACCTACATCATATGAACACTTTGTGACTACTATGTTATATGGGAGGGATACGATTTCCATGGAGGACGTAAAGTCTAGTTTGTATTCTAAAGAATTGAGGAAAAAGGTATCCGGTGAGAGTAATGTTCATGATGATCAAGCTTTGGTGGTGCGGGGAAAGACTGGTGGGAGGGATTCGGGCAGTAGAGGGATTTCTAGCTCTAAAACCACATATATGGATGGAATACAATGTTTTTACTGTAAGAAATTCGGGCACATGGTGAAAAATTGTCCGAGGGTGAAGGACAAGTTTGTAGAGAAGGGTGTTGCTGGTTATGTCGAAGATGATCCGGAAGGGTTTGAGGCTGCCATTGCTTTGGCAGTAACCGATGTCGATGTCTGTTGTGAAAACATGTGGATTCTTGACTCTAGATGCTCCTACCACATGTGTCCGCGTAGGGATTGGTTTGATACATATGAGGCGGTTCACGGTGATACAGTTCTTATGGGAAATAACATGCCCTGTAGAATTGTTGGGGTTGGAACAGTCAAGGTCGGGATGTACGATGGGATTGTGAGGACATTGTTTGGTGTTCGGCATGTACCAGATTTGAGGAGGAACCTTGTCTCTTTGGGCGCCCTCGACTCCGTGGGTTGGAAGTACACTGCTGAAGGTGGAGTCTTGAGTGTGTCGTTGGGTGCTCGGGTTTTTGTGAAGGGTCAGAAATTGGGTAACCTCTATGTGCTTGATGGTAGTACGATTGTGGGTGCTCCATCGTTGGGGTCTTTCATCTGTTGAGAGGAATTCAGGTTCAACTATTGGGAGTATGCATGAGGGCATACAAGACTCTGTGGTAGAGTCGGTTAACTCCGGGTGGAGTTTGAGCACATCTTCTTTGGCATCAGTAATGGATGCATGTGGTCGACATTTGGTGGGGGATGGTTGCTCGTTGGCGAATGACTCCGTGAGGGGAGTTGCAGTGTTAAGCTCAAGGTGGAGCTTGTGGAGACACGTGTGGCTGGGTTTACTCAGTAGTGGAAACAAGGTCAAGGAGAGGTGTTTGCACCTTGTTTGTTGGTGCCATTGATGTGAGCCCCGTGTGGGGCTGCCCTGAGAGGGGTGTTGTGGGGAAGAGCGAGTGTTGAGAGGATTGCACTATATTGTTGGCTTGGAAGAGAATTCAAGTCAAGGTGGAGATTGTTGGAGATATGCCTTGAATTCAAGACGATCGAAGAAAAGTGCAAAATTTGGTGTGAAAAACCATTTTCTGGACCTATGGTCCGGACCAAGGAAAGTCTCGTCCGGACCAGTGGATTTTGGGACGTTTTTGGACTTTCTGCCTCGGTAGTCCGAACCGGGAGTCCGGACTACAGTCGGTAGTCCGGACCACCGTTACGCAAATTTGTGCGGCTGCGTGTTTTAAAGAGGTTTTGACCTAATTTTTTGTACTTTCTTATAAATAGGAGCCTTGTGGCCTCCTAGGGTTTTGGTCTTGAGTTGGGATTTGAGATATCTAGGGTTTGTGTGTGTCTCTTTCGTGTGTGTGAAACGTTTGATGCTTTGTAGGTCGCTCCTTAGAGATTTGTCCCTAGATATTGTGTGGATGCTTCAAGTGAGAGTTACGGGTATAGCCGGCTCTGTGTATTTCTCCCCATTGTTAGTGAATCCTCTTGCTCTTTCCCCGTGGACGTACATCTAGAGCTCCGTGCTTGGGGGGGAACCACGTAAATCCTTGTCTCTTGTTTTCTTGTTGGTTGTGTTTATATTCTCTACTTCGGGTTTCGGCACAACAGTACCCCCATTCGAAACAATGGTAGGATCCACAAAGGCTAATTCGAAATAGATAAAAAGTCAACCCTCCTCACCAAGAACAAATTTTAACAAATCCATGAAATCTCAAAATAGCGTCTTTTCAAATATAGTTCCTTAGGTCCTCTCGACTTGCACAAAGCTTCATCTTAATCCCTTAAAAACGTTTTCGCAAAGATCGGTTCAATGCGCCAACCCAATGTAGACACCCCAATTTTGATTATCCGTGAATTCTAAGCAAGAGTCCGGATGTATCCCCAATGATGAAAAATTATTGACGACGTCGTGAATCTTATTTTATTTAGTTAATGCCTTGATGAACTTGGATTTACCCCGATCAAAATCCAAATAAACCTTTGCAAACCCAATAAACATTTCCAAAATCCATATTTCAAGGCCCAACTATCAAGCCCAAGAGAAAGCCCAATTCCTAGCCCATAAAACCCAACAAACAATCCAATAATTTGACCCAGAAAATACCTTGCAGCTGCAACATAAGAGATCCACCGACATTACAGCTACAAAGGTATGGGCCTCCATACCTTGCATAAAGAAAGTCAAACCTTGCAGCCGCAACATTTTTTGTTGCAGCCGCAACATTTTACCTTGCAGCCGCAACATTTTTTGTTGCAGCCGCAAGGTTTGATGCAAGTTTTCCTGACAGATTCTGCACCTTTGGCATGGCTGCCCATGCTCCATTCACTCACCTCCCATCCGATTTCTGGCGGAAAATAACTCTAAGAAGCTTCCTCTAGGCCTATAAAAGGGTGCCTAAGGTCTCTCATTTGACACACAACAAAAATCCTCAAGAAAACCTTGCTAGAAAAACCTTTGTTCTCATTGTTTTTCCCTTGTAAACCACTTTCCCGAACCCAAAATTCCTTTCCGAAAATCAGCCACGAAAATCCCAAAAATATTAGTCCTAAGCCTACTTTCTAAAATTACCCAAAACCTTGCCTTTAATCCAAGTTTTTCGAAGCATTAGTTAAATAAAGTGCTTTTCGCGGCGAATAGAGTTATACTCGCCGAATTCGTGATTTTGAGGGAGCATCCGGACGTTGATCAAAAGAAGTTCAGTCTTCGCCTATTTTATCTTTTTTCGGTAATATTTCTTTCTATAAATCTAGCCTCATGCATCGTTAATTTTATTTATTTATTCCTTGTTCCCTTTCCCGTATTTGTTTAAATCACTTTAAATTCTCTTTTAAAATCCCATAATTATGAGTAGAGACTAATCATTTTGATTAGACGGGATGGGTGCATTTTTCAAATAAAACCTTCTCATCCCGTAACTTAGCTCCCGAACCAAGATCACTCTGGTTATGACGGACCGGTTGTCTCGAATTTTGTACGTTGAATTCGGTTGCTTGGTTAACCTTAAAATCAAGTGGCGACTCTAACGAATGCGATGTTCTAGTACTTTCAAGGTTTCTCGCGGAGGTCACGGGTGCCCACACCCAAACATAAGAAATTTCACACTTTATATCAGAACAGCTCTCCCGGCAGCTAAGTAAGACAGTTGACTTTCCAAATTCTCTCAACATAGTACTTCAAACATGTCATAAATCACGAATTTTTTAAAGAGAGAAAAATATGGGTCTTTACAGCGTTCCCATCTGGCGATCGATTGCTGCCGGATTTTCCCCTCTCCATGACTTCATTTCCACCCAAGTAAGAATGGCTTCTCTCTCTCCTTTTACAAAGAAAATACATGATCTTAGAGCCCTAACATTATTTATACAAAGTTTTTTAACATTGTTACTGTGTAGATGCTTGTTTAATGCACTACACATTATTTAATCTATAAGTTGTGAGTAACCCATTGTTTAATCGATTATAAATAGTTTACTGGCTTTACATCCGCCAATGCATTAAACATTGTGTAGTCTACATGAAAAAGTAAACATTTTAGAATTGGGTAATCAATTATAAATTGTTTAATCGTAATCTTGGATTTTGTATAAAAAGTGGACCAACATTGGAGGCCACAAAATATATATATATATATATATATATATATAGTATGGGGTTGATTTTTTTTTTTTTTTGTGTGTGTAATATGCCAACTCTCTTGGATTGTTCTCATCTTGTTTTAAATCTAGAATTCGGTTTTGTTTATGTGTATATTATGTTAGAATGGATGATAATGGACTTGAAGAGCCTACATGAGAGATTTCTTTGTCCAAAGATTATTCTCTTCGCCTCAAAATGGAGCTTGACTCAGAGGAAGCTGCGTATAATTTTTACAATGAGCACGGAAGGGTTATGGGTTTTAGCATTAGGAAAGGTTATTTCAACAAAAGCGAGAAAGATGTTATTTTACTGAATCAGAAATTTATTTGTAGTAAAGAAGGTGAAAAGGAGAAAGATAAACGGTCCCTAGTGGTAGAACATGCTTGACAAGATACAAGAAACAAGTGCAATGCATTCATGTATATAGCATTTAGTCGAGACAAGTCGAAATGGATTGTTACAAAATTTGAAGAAGAGCATAGTCATCCTTTGCATCTTCCTCAATGTGTTTACAAGATGCGATCTCAAAGATCGATACATGAGGCACGAGCTTATAGTATCGAACTAGTAGTTGATAGTGGTTTGTTAGAATATGGTGAAGCAGGGGCATTGTTAGGATACTTTAAATATAAAAAAAACAGGCTACTGAAAGTCCTTATTTTTACTATCGCACCCAATTAGATGTTGATCAACAGATTACAAATATTTTCTGGGCTGACTATGAAATGGTTACTGATTATGGACTTTTCGAGGATTCTGTATCTTTTGACACAACATTCGGAACAAATAAAGCTAGTCGACCACATGCTCTTTTTTCTGGCTTTAACCATTATAGAACAACAATTTTTTGTGCAACTTTATTGTATGATGAAACAACAGAATCTTTTGAATGGTTGTTTAATACTTTCTTAGATGCAATGGGTGGGAAAATGCCGGTCTCTTTATTCACAGACCGAGATGCCGCAATAGCAAAGGCAATTTCGATTGTCTTACCCGATGTTACTCATGGATTGTGTACTTTTCACCTCATGCAAAATGCTTTGAAGCACTTAGGCCACTTGTGGAAGGGTAAGTCCAAATTTCCCAAGGGGTTCAAACATTGTGTTTATCATTGTATGGATGAAGAGGAGTTATTTAAATGTTTGGATAATTTGATCAAGACATATGACTTGCATGAGAATGCTTGGATGAAGAAAACTTGGGAACTTCGAGAAAAGTGGGCACATACGTACTTGAAATGGTCATTCACTGCAGGAATGCGAAGCACTCAACTTAGCCAGAGCTTGAATAGAAAAGTGAAGAGATTTGTGAAATTTGATCATGACATTGTTCAATTTTTTTCACATTTCGATAGAGTGGTCATCAAGAATCAGGATGAAGAATCAGATTCTATTTATGATTCTAAAGAAAAGTTGCCAAGACAAAAAGTTGAAAAAGTCCCCTATTTTGATTCAAGTTGCAAAGTTGTATACTCCTCCTTTATTTGATTTGTTCCATGATGAGAATGACACCTCACTTGCATGTAAAGTGAAACAACACCAGAGTTAGAAGGAGAATTCGAATGTATGCATATACGCTTGCATAGAAGGAATACTGAGTTCAGTGTATTAGGGAATGTAAAGTACGATGAGTTTGGAAACAATGTTTGTGTGAATGTTCGTTGTGTTTGTCGAAATTTATATGTGGTCATGCACTTAAAGGACTTGATAGAATGGGGGTTATGGAAATTTCTAAAAGTTATATTTTAGGTCGATGGAGATTGGATGCAAAGGATTGTGCATCTAAGGGGAGCAACATTAGCGTGGAGGAGAAGGATCCAAAATTGGTAAAAGTTGCACGTTACAGGAATTTGTGTCCAAAAATGGTAAAATTAAGAGCTCTGCCATGTCAATTGAACGTTGCATATGAATTTGTGGACACCGCGATGGACTATATTTGTGCCAAAGTAGACCAAATGTTCATTGAGGAGGGAGACGCAATTGAAGATGTAGTCAAAGAGGTAGACACTATTGCTTGTAACTTGCTACAAGCGAAAGGTTTGAAAAAAAAAATCCCTTACGCAAAAGTAGAGTTAGGATGAAACCTTGGCATGAGAATAATGGAAAGCGAAGAAGAGTTACGACACAACCTACTCGCCCTAGTCAGGTATTGAAATTAATTAATTGCTTGATTCAAATTCTTATGTTTTTATTGTGTAAAAATATCTTCTTCTTTTTTTTGGTGTGTGGTTAGGATATTCCAACTCCATACATACGGGAAATGTTCAATTGTGGGTCTACTTCTCAATCAACACCTTTGTCATCCGACGTATGTAATGTAGTCGAATTTATAAAACATTTTGTCCATGTATGATATGAATATTCATTATTTACTGGTTATCTTATTTTTACATATTTTTTTCAGGTGACCGAAACCGAGTTCTTGTCAGATGATGCTTTTTTTAATTTATTGACGAATCATCGATATTCGCAACAAAGTTGAGGTAT
This sequence comes from Vaccinium myrtillus, assembly GCA_016920895.1. NCBI lineage: Eukaryota > Viridiplantae > Streptophyta > Magnoliopsida > Ericales > Ericaceae > Vaccinium > Vaccinium myrtillus. The sequence goes on along the minus strand of CM029278.1, from coordinate 16,000,092 downwards.
AATGAGTGGCATCCTAATTTCAGAGGTTTTAATTTGAGAGATTTTTGACAATTATTATGGAATTGTGCAGGATTTGTGGATGATTATGTTTTGCCAATGCTTATGGGATTTGTGAACGATTTAATTTCAGTGGTTTTTGATAGTCCAAATAGAATAGTGAATGTGTTTCTTGAACGGCACCATTGTGGATTTAATTCGTTTAATTTTAGATTTAGGTGTCCCATGAGAATGAGAATGATGGCAGTAATTACAGAATGAATTGCTATGATCTGTTATGCCCAGGTTATGAAACATTGAATTTTTTTATTTTTTTATTTTGATGCCTAAGGAATGAGGCATGGAGAAATATTTTGATGCCCAGGTGATAGCCATTGAGAAAAAAAAAATTCATACCCAGGTATTGAGAAAATCTTTTGGCAGTAGCATAAAATTATTTATGCCCAGGAGATAGTCATTGAGAAAGAAATTTTTTGATGCCCAGGTATCGAGAAATTTTTTGGCAGTAGCATAGAATTTTTTATGCCCAAGTGACAATCTATTGATAGTGTTTGGTTTGCTATCATTTTTTGGAAGATATGTATCGAAACCACGTAGTTTTATTGGCAAATAGGGATGCAGCTCATTAGCAAAACGACGTAGTTTTATGGGAGTTTCATTTAGCAAAACAATGTCGTTTTGTGGAAGAAATTGTTAGAGTGAAAAGCAAGGGTGCACAAGAAAACCTATATAACCGCTAAACCGATCCGATCCGGACCGAACCGCTCTATTTGGTTAGGTTATGCGGTTCATTGGTATGGTTATGGTTCTGAAAAACCCGGTAATTATGGTTCGGTTACTGATTCTCAATTTAGAACCACGGTTAGAACCGGACCAGACCATATAATGTTACTCCCTCCGTCCCTTTTTAAATGTGTTACTTCGTAAATCCAACTTATTAAAGAAACATCATCATTACACCTTTCACATCAACTTTTTCCTCCACTTTACACTTTTCACAGCAATTTTTACCTCTTATTTCCAAAATTATCCTCCACTTTTACCCATTAACTCTTTACCCACTAACTTTTCAAAAGGGCAAAATGATAATTGTACAAATTTTTACCAATTAACTTTTCAAACCACACACTTATTTAGGGACAGCCCAAAATGGAAAGTTAAACACTTAAAAAGGGACGGAGGGAGTAATATATATATAGGTTCCACTTCCTATCCGGACTTTCGGACCTCTGTGATCCGAGCATTTTTTTGACTATCTGAACCGTCCAATGTGTTCAGAAGGTGTTTTCAAGGGTTCACGCAAAAAATCTTCAAAAAAAAATATCGGGAAGGGCTTGATCCAAACAGTTTTTCGCAAAAACTGTAAATCTTAAAAAAAAAATACCTGGAAGGGCTTGATCCAAGCAGTTTTTCGCACTGTACAGTTTTTTTTTTGATGATTTTCCGCGTGGACCCTTGAAAACACTTTTTGAACACATTGGACGGTTTGGATTTCCCAAAAACAATTTTTAACGTGAAAAAATTACATTTTTTCTTATTTACGGGAGGTCCTTACTAGAAAATTTGCCTATATATATATTTATACGTATACATAATTATTTATCTTGATTGGTAAGTTAATTTTTTTTTCCTAGTAAGGTATTCTTCTATGTCTATTTAGAGTAGAAATCTATTTTGTTAGGAATTCTTTAATAAAGTATTCTTTTGGTTTCGAATCTCAAAAAATTCTATAATTATTTTATGAGTTGTTTAGTGCTTAAAATTCTAAATTAGTTTTTGAGTTCATGTGCTGTGAAAAAGTGTTCCAACGCTTATCGAGTAGGACCGGAACCGAACCAAAATCGGTCCGGTCTTGTGATTTGGATCTGGACAGGTTCTAAATGTATATTGGTTAGATTTTGGTTTTTAATTTTCTAGAACCAGTCAGAATGGTCCGGTTACTGGATTTCTAGGAAAACCGGTCCAATCCGGACCGTGTGCACCCCTAGTGAAAAGTAGCCAAAACTACGTCGTTTTGGAGTCACTACACATCCTGTGGTGACCAAGTCACCACAAGCCTCCCTTCCGGGCAGCGACGCTATACAAATAATCCAATCCGTTCTATAATTTAAATAAGTTTGTTTGTAAAAAAAATCACCTCAATTGAATATTTTAAAGTTTTACTAAATCTTTCAATTTTATTTTTCAGAAGCTATGATTCTCAATTCTCAATAAAAAATTGAATCAAGTACTTATAAATATTCCATAAATATTTAATTTAGCTGACTTTTTATGAAATGACTTAAAAAAAATATTTTGAAGGGTAATTAAACGCTCGGATTATTTACGTCGGTGGGAGTGCCCATAGTCGGTCCCCTAACTTCAGGCCGCGGGAGGCAAACCAGAAGTCCCTCCACTTCAACTACTGCAGATCTCACTCTCCCTCGTGACAATGGAAGATTAGCAATGGCTTCCAAATTCACTCCACCCCTCTTCAAATTCCTCATCTTCCCAACATGCATACTCATCTTCCTTTACTCCACCCTCCTCCCTCTCCACTCTCCATCTTCACCCAAAACCCAACTCTCAAAGCACCCAATCCCCTCATCCTGCAATCTCTTCAACGGCCACTGGAAAATGGACCCCAATCGAAAACCCATGTACGATGACACCTGTCCTTTCCATAGAAACGCTTGGAACTGCTTGAGGAACAAGAGAGAGAACATGGGTCGGATCAATTCATGGAAATGGGTCCCTGAAAAGTGCGAATTGCAGCGGATTGATCCGTTAGGGTTTCTGGGTTTGATGAGGAATAAGAGGATTGGGTTTGTTGGGGACTCGCTGAATGAGAATTTCTTGGTGTCTTTTCTTTGTGTGCTTAGGGCTGCTGATTTGGGTGCAAAGAAGTGGAAAAGGAAGGGGGCTTGGAAAGGTTCTTACTTCCCCAGATTCAATGTCACAGTGGCGTACCATCGAGCCGTGTTGCTTGCGAAATACGAGTGAGAAAATTTTGGGATTTATCTTCGAATGTCTTGTCTAATGCATATAGGGTATAGAAATTTACACATGTATTTGGATAAGTGTATTGTAACTTCATCAAGTCTGCTTCGATGAAACTTTGTTTTGACGTTTATTTAATGTGAGCTGGGTTTCATTATATGGGATTGCTATTTCATATCTCATCATTGAATTGGTCTGATGTTGAGGCAAACTTGAGTAACTAGTTCTGAGTTGATGTTCTGGGATATAAGCACTAGTTTATGTACTGACTTTGTGGTAGTGATGGAACTCCTTTTCGTGGAACTCCTTTTCTGGGATATAAGCACTAGTTTATGAATCAGTTTGGATGAAGTCATCATTTGCCTCATTTTCAACCATTGCGTACCCCAGTACCCCTGATTCCCTTGCTCAACATAACAATCTACTAGCAATGTTGTCCAAGACTATGAATACAAGAAACACTAGTCCGACATATGAAGATATTTTTCTATTTAGATGGTTTGGAGCAGACTTGATAATAAGTTGGAGTTCTTCTTTTTACATTTACTCATGCTTTACCTTTTAAATTGATGGTTAATAACCTTGTTTCAACATCTTAATTAGTTGATTTTGTTGCCTAATTTTTTATGTAGCGACCTAACATGCTCATGACTGATCTAACAAGGTGGCAACCAACAAAGTCAGGGGTATCTAATCACAACAGGTTGAAGGGAATATATCGTGTAGATGTTGATATTCCGGCGGATGACTGGGCTGAGATCACCGACTTCTACGATGTCCTCGTTTTTAATACTGGCCATTGGTAATTCCACATTTTCTCTATTTGGTAATTAACTAAAGTAGAACCTTGTGCTTAAGGCTAGATAATTTGAAACCTACCATTAGGTCAGTAATACGTAAGGTCTCATCAAACAGAACGCATATAGTGCTTGGAGGTTGGGGATTAGGGGTTGCCTTCCATTTCATTTGTGAAATTGTTTAGGGGACTGTAATACCCTTGAGAATTAAGTTTTGGAACGTCCGTTCCTAAACGTGTTACACCTTCGTTCCAAAACGGAGAATTAGCAATGTCCAATATTTTTGCCCAGAATCAAATCTAATGGAATAGAACTCAAGAAAGAATTGGTGTTTTGGCAAGAGAAGATGTTGAATAATTTTTCATTAAGCTCTTTGCAAGGTGTTTTTGAAATATAATTTGAGAAGTACTGTTTCATTTTATTGGATGTTTATTGCTTGAAAAGAAATACATTCCCACTTGGTAATTTGTAGAACCCTATCCCTGTTGTACCACTATATTAGTAATGTGGCCTACCCTGTTACTTTCTTGTTCCTGTTCCGATTCCCTTTTTGGTTCCTTGTTCCACTGCGATATGTGTTCCAATTAACAGAGTTTGAAACTCTGGGCTTTTATATTCAGTGAGATGTCTTGCACCTGTATAACAGTTGATAAAAGATGGAAACTGTCCCCTTGATAAGATTCAGGTTAAATGCATTCACAAAAAAAACAGTTAGATCATAGCTTTTCCTGGGTCTCCTTGCCCAGAGTTTCTGACTTATTGTTTATCAGCAACAATTGAAGGATGCAAGAAGAAATCTGGTTAGCTAGTTTATGTGCATATCCTGTACTTAATATCTTACTCATATTTTCTCACTTCAGAGCACTAGCCGGTCAAATAGTCTCCACAATGTGGCGTCTTCCTAAGTTTTATGACATCTGAACCATTTTATAATCTTCGGTAATTTAAGTTCTTACCTTTTTTTTCCCAGGTGGGGTTATGACAAGTTCCCAAAAGAGACACCTCTTGTTTTCTATAAGGCCGGGCGACCCATAGTTCCACCCCTTCAGATGGCAGAGGGACTTAAAGCTGTACTTGAGAATATGGTTCCTTATATACAAAAGGTGTTTCCAAGAGAGACCCTCAAGTTCTGGCGCTTGCAATCCCCAAGACATTTTCATGGGGGGGAGTGGAATCAAAATGGTAGTTGCTTATTCAATGAGCCGCTTGAGGAGCTCCAGGTTTGAACTGATAATTGCTTCTCAGTTACTCTCCGAGTGTCTTTTGTTGAAAGAAATTCAGGTCCTGGTCTTTTTCGAAAGGGATTTTTCCTGAACTTCGTTTTAGGTGAAACTAGCGTTGTACCCGTTCGATGCACGGGACAAAAGAAATTACGTTGGTTTATTTTTTCGGCCCGTGTGTCAAACGAAATTGAAACCTCTCAAAAATTAAGGATAGTTACCCAGTTGTGGGAAGTTAGTTTGCTAGAAATTTGGGGAAAAGAAGAGAAAAAGGGAAGGAGAAGTGCCACATAAGAGGGAGAGAGGCTACTTTTAAGGAGGTTTGAGTATTGGGGGTTTGGAGCCTTTTGGGGGCTCAATACATTGCTATAGTATATGCAATGACTCAGGTGAAGCAGAAAAGTAAATTACTAAATTAGTATTGTTTTGAAATGACACTGAAAGCTTGTTTCGAAAAGACACTGAAAGCCTGTTTCATTGCATCCTCTAAATTGCTGGGATTTACCCGAGCATGAGGTTGAACCAGATATCATTTTCCTTCATACCTTTCCCCAGGATTAGGAAGCTTCTGTTCAGAAGTGTTGTTATTTTCTGATAATTTTACTCTTGACAGCTTGACTTGTGGTTTGATCCGAGCAACGACGGAGTAAACAAAGAAGCAAGACATCTAAATCAGCTAATTATAGAGGTTTTGCAAGGCTCTGATATTCAGTTACTTGATTTTACTCATTTGAGTGAGTTTAGAGCAGATGCCCACCCCGCGATTTGGTTGGGAAAGAAGGATGCAGTGGCAATCTGGGGCCAGGACTGCATGCACTGGTGCCTACCAGGTGTCCCAGACACATGGGTCGATATTCTGTCACAGTTGATCCGTCAAAGTTTGGAGACCGGGCGATGACTTCGGAATGCATATTGGGGATTTTTTGTTTCACAAGTTTGTTCGGGAATTTTCTGTTTAACAGATTCAATTGGGGATTCACTGTTTGCGAATTCGGGCAGATGTGGAGAAAGGAAACTCTTGAGTAGTTTTTGCTATTATACATCTCAGAACAAATTGAGGATTTGGTTGGAGCTTTTACCGTTGACTCGGCAATAGTGAGGATACTCTGAAGATTCGATGTTTTCTCCATGGTTCTATCTCGTGGCAGAATGGAAAGGCGGCTGATACATAAATACAGAAAAGCTATGGAGATGAACTGTGCGATTTTTGGATTTTAGGGAGCGTTTGAGTTTTATCATTACATTACATCCTAGCTACTTACAAATTCCTTTATTCTCTTCTGTTGACGAAGATAATACAATTATTGCCTTACAAGAAGAAATTCTTGTTGGTTTTGCAATTGTAGAGATCCATTGGTTTTTATAGGGTTTGGATACTTAATAGTGCAAAAATACCCTTGAACTGCGTCTTCACAAAATAATTCCTCCTCTTTCTCTCACTCCATGGATCCTCTTAAACCCACCTTTCTTCTCCACTACAAACCCCTCAAAACCCGAGATCACCACCACCAAAACCTAGAATTGGATGTCGCTCTAAATTGACTGGTGCATCTAGTAACTATTTCCTCACTCTATTCTTCGCTCCTTGCCACAATCATGAATTTGACAGTAGACCCGATTGAGCTTCGAAGCCACCAAGTAAAGTCTACAAAGTTTCAAATCACGTAGAATCGCGTTCTCAAAATAGATTTAGGACTTCGCGTTTGTTGATTTGGAAATAGTTTTGCAGATTTATGTTGCAAAGGATCCGAATTTGAGGTTTTACAAATTGGGATATGCCATTTGTGGTTTGGTGATGTAATGCCCTGATTTTCTGGAGCATTACTTATATCATTTATTATAGAAAAAATTAATTACCCAAAATGATTATCTTTGATTGCAGCGGAAATAATAAGTTCAACATTTAAAATTACAAAATTTGGTAACATCATCACAAAATACCTAGTTTAGAAGTTAAAGTTACATTCATCCAAAATAAAGTACAGAATAACATAGCAATTTAAAGGGTTAGATTTAGGTTCCAGTATTCCTCTGGCACCTGATCATCAGCAAGTTCTTCCGTCTGGTAGTAAGGTTCATCTCTTTCACCTACAACGCCTAGCGTGAGATGGCAGCGCCAACAATAGCACCATGAGCGATAAATCACTCAATAGCGAACTCTTACCCATTTGCCCTTGCATTATAATTAGCCATAGTTCATATAATTAAAAGGAAGTACAAAAATAATGGACAAGTAAATTATTTCATTATCTGGCCTTTAACTTACATTTTTCATCTAGATTCTCAACCTTGAGAAACATCCTTCGATGTTAACCACTAAAACTGTGGCTATTCATGATTCACTCCCGCCTTGCTTGCCCTGACCAGTAGCCCAGATGAAACGGCCTAAGTTATTTAGGTAATCGGAATCATGAGCTGCCTCACAAAGACGAATTCTTTAGGGACTGGATGTACCACTGAGCCCACGAGGAACTGACTATAACCTCGGGAGTACAGAGACCTTGAGCGGGAACTATAATAGAAACACCTTTTATCGCCTAAATTCATTAGGAGGAATCACGCAATACCATATCTTAGGGTTTTCAAATCTCAAAACAATCTCTGGCTGACTGTCAATCATCTCATTTCAAATAACCATTTGGCTGACTGCCATCCATCATAATACTTCCGAGAATCTGCAAGATTACCTCTCTAGATCCCATTACAAATCCACTTTGACAACTTCCAACTATCATTAATTTAATAACGTCTAGGTGATATCTCCAAACATAATCCAACCTGGAAACCAACTTCAACATTCCCCTGATAGCCGAATTACAATTAACAGAGCAAAGTGATAACAATAATTTCAATGGTGCAAAACGTTCGCATAAATTACTCAAACCGGTCCATAGGATTTTTTTGGTGTTTCACATGTAATCTTGTAAATCATAAATATTAGGTAAATCAATGACAAAAAGTTTTAAGTGTAATTTAATAAAAACATGAGGACTAAATGTATAATTTATAAAAATATGGGGTCGGTTGATGATTTAATTGAGGTATAGTAGCTGAGTAGTAATTTAGTTAAGTCTAGGGTAATTTAGTAATTTAAGAAGTTATAGGAGTATTTTGGTAATAAGACAAAGTGAAAGGGTAATTTGGTGTAGAAACCCCAATTTTGATTATTCGTGAATTCTAAGTTGGAGTCTGGATGTGTCCCCAATGATGAAAGATGCTAACGGCGCCAAGAAATTCGTTTTATTCCATTCATGCTTTGAAATTTAGATTTTACCATTTTCATAGCCGAATAAACATTCTCACAACTCCATAAACCCCTTAGAACCAACCCAATTTGAAACCCAACTAATTTGAAACCCAACAAATAGGCCCAAGCCAAAGCCCACCCAAGGACCAAAATAAGCCCAAACCAAGCCCAAGCTTAAGCCCATAACAAGATTGTCGGTGGAGGCATAAAAACGATGTCCAACAAGTTTTACTTTCAGAAAAAATGGTGGCCAACATCTTTAGGCCTACAGAAAATGTTGGCCACTAACTTTATAAGTGTTGGCCAACAACATTTGCCCAAATCCACGGACAAAATGTTGCAACTTGGTTATGGGCTTACATACTCAATTACTCACTCCCATCCTATTCTAGTTGGAAAATTAACTCAAGAAGCTTCCATGGTGCCTCTAAATACGACCTTAAGCCTCACATTTCATACACAACAAGCCTACGACAAAAAATCCACCAAGAAATCCTAAGCCAAACTTTGTTTTCCTTCTTATTTTCTCAAACCTCATTCTCAGCCTTGTTTTTACATTATGAAAACCAAAAACCGCTTCCTAAATCAGCCTAGGAAAATCCTAAAAATATCGTCTTTAGTCTATCTTCATTCCATGTTATTGTTTGTTAAGTCCAAGTCCTCGAAGCATTAATCAAAGTAAAGTGTTTTTCGCAGCGAATGGAGTTATATTCACCAAATTCAAGATTTTGAGGGGAACATCCGGACATTGATCCAAGAAGTTCGGTCTTCGCCTATTTTATTGTTTTCGGTAACTATTCTTTCCATTAAACTAGCCTTATGCGTTGTTAATTTTATTTATCTTTCCTTTTTCCCTTTCTCGTAGTTGTCTACCAGCCTTTTGCATATAGGATGTATGGGATTTAAAAGAGTTTTTAAAGTGTTTTAGACAAATACGGGAAAGGGAACAAGGAAAAATAAATAAAATTAACAATGCATGAGGCTAATTTAAAGGAAAGAATAGTTACCAAAAAAATAATAATAATAAGTGAAGACTGAACTTCTTGGATCAACGTCCGAATTCGGCGAGTATAACTCCGTTCGCCGTGAAAAACACTTTACATTTATAAATGCTTCGAGGACTTGGACTTAACAAACAAGGTTTTGGGTAGTATGGAATGAAGATAGACTAAGGCTAATAGGGGATTTTTGTAGGTTGATTTAGGAGGTTTTTGGTTTTCAAAATATAAAAACAAGACTGAGAATGAGGCTTGAGAAAACAAGAAGGAAAACAAAGTTTGGCTTAGGATTTCTTGGTGGATTTTTTGTTGTAAGCTTGTTGTGTATGACACTTTGCACTGCCCATGCTCGCGTCCTCGTTGCCCTTTCTTTCCTTCAGGTGAGTTAGGTCAACGGGACGTGAGCATGGGCTAAATCACATTCCATATATTATGTTCATGGCCTTGCGGGTTGTGCATGGCCTTAAACATCCTTTTGAGCTACACTTACTGCATTATGCATATTTATACCTATCTCGGCGGGTTGTGCTAGGACTTCTTATTATACTACCTAGCGGGATGTGCCAAGGAGTACGCACCCTTTTTCCCTTTTATTTCGTTTTTCCTTTGTCCTTCCTGGGGTATGTCCCTTGTAGGCTGTATATTCGGTTAACCTCTTTTTATTTCAAGTTGAATTACCCAAAAAAAAAAAAAAAAGTGTATGAAATGAGAGGCTTAAGGTCCTACATGGAAGCTTCTTTGGTTAAAAATAGGATGGGGGTGATTAAATTGAGCATGTAAGCCCATAACCAAGTTGCAACATTTTGTTTGCGGATCTAGGAAAAAGTTGTTGGCCAACACTTATAAAGTTAGCGGCCAGCGTTTTCTGTAGGCTTAAAGATGTTGGCCACCATTTTTCTAAAAGTAAAACTTATTGGCCTGCGCTTCTATGCTTCCATTGACAGTCTTGTTGTGGGCTTGGTTTGGGTTTATTTTGGGCCTTGGGTGGGCTTTGGCTTGGGTCTATTTGTTGGGTTTCAAATTGGGTTGGTTCTAAGGGGTTTATTGGGCTATGAGAATGTTTATTGGGCTATGAAAATGGCAAAATCTAGAATTTGAAGCATGAATCGAATAAAGCGAATTTCTTGGTGTCGTTAGCATCTTTCCTCATGGGGACACATCTGGACTCTTACTTAGAATTCACAGATAATCAAAATTGGGGTGTCTGCAGGTTGTAATTATGTCATGGTTGAGGGTAAGTTGGTAAAATGCAATGGTTTATCTAATTCGGTAAATACAAGGTTGGTTACATAATTTTTTACATGTATAGGTGTATTCTATATGTTATAAATCTCTAAGGGGTAAAATAGTAATTTTACTATAACAAAGGGGATAGTAGTAAACTTTTACAATTAGTGTGTGTATGTGTGTGTGTGTACAAATATCTTGATGTATATTTCAAAAGGTTAGAATGTGTGATAACAACATGATGTAAGGTCAAAACCCTAGAAGGTAGCAAGTACAAAGGCTATACTGTAATATCAAGCTACATTAACTCAAAGAAGGGAACCCCTTACTCCATTCCTTCCTCAGGTCAAGAATGGCAGAGTGGAATAGCAACTTAAAGCAGCATTTAAAAATCTGAAGGGAACCCTCTGGCCCAACCGTTCGGACAGGGATCAAAGTCTTCCAAACAGCTCCAGCCAAAAATAGAGCATGGTTGGTTTTTCGTTCGGGATTTGTAAATCCCTCAACATGGGGCATATACTTTGGCCCATAAACTATATTTAATCTACGTTAACACATATTATACTTAGAACCAATGGGCAAGAGGTTTCTACCTTGAAATTGGAAGATTTTCAGAAGAAGCCAGTTTTGAGAAGATGAAATCGATTATGGACTTTGAGAGCTTCTTGGCTTGAATGGAGTGTGGATTGAGGATACGTATGACCCTAATAGATAATGTGTAACCCGGATTTGAAGATTGTGGAGTGTGGTAGCTAAACCCAATTTCTCTCTCACTTTCTCTCCTAATCTTCCATGGTTGAACCTCTCTCTTTTCTCTCTTCCTTGCTATTTTTCTGGAAAGTGGGAAGCTATGTTGGGGTGTCGGGGCGATAGGAGGGAGTTCATGGATGGGATTAGGATGGTTTGGGGTCTGATTTTGAGGAGAAAGGGTGGAGTGAGGAGCGGTGTTGTTTGGTGGTGGTGTGTTAGGGTGGGGAGGAGAGAGAGGAGTGGGAGGTAGGTATATATAGCGTGTGTGTGTGTGTGTGCGCGCGTGTGAGACTAGAATGCATAAACATAAATATGTATGTGAGTATTTAAACGTACCGCAATTCACATATAAGTAGTTCAATAAATATGGTATTTAAGGCCCCGATTGGGGGATTAAAAAACAGATGGTTTGAATGAGGGATTAAACAGAAGGATAACTTTTGACTTGGTTTAGATGACTTAAAAATAAGAGGGAGTGGATGATGGAAAAAGAAGTCAAATGACTGTTTTGCCCTTGTGGTGTACCAAACTTTATTATGCATTAATTTAATTATATAATTACAATACTTAATTTATTTTATTATTTTTGGACAATTTGAAGTTAATTTAATTTATTTTGCCGAAAATATTATTATTTTTAATATATTTTTTAAAAACAACGTTTTCTTTTTTCTTTTTAAACCAAAAGAGAGAGAACTAAAAAATATATGTATATATATATATATACTACAAATCTTCTCTCTCTCGGGCATCAACCCACCCACTGTTTATCAAAAACCACCCATTGTTTATCAAAACCCACTCACTATTTAGAACAAAACCCACCACTGTTTTGATAAAACCCACTCACCGACTCTCTCTCTCTCTCTCTCTCTCTCTCTCTCTCTCTCTCTCTCTCTCTCTCTGCATCAACCCTCTCTCTCTTAAATCTGAAACTAATCTAGCATTAGCACCCCATCGCGTAGAAGAGAAGAGGGGGTGAAAAGAAATGGGGGAGAGAAAATGCCCTTGCCAACAAGGGGATAAGGACTGGGGCCCCTTCTTAAGAGGGGATGAAAAGTTATATGGGTGGGATACCCCCCATCCAAACGAGGCCTAATATGTAGAGAATTTGATAATAAGGGCCCTAAACGTTAGTTTGAAAAGATCTAGGATTTATATTATTATTAGGGTTTATTAGCACAATTATCAGCAATTAATAAATGAAATAGTCCAAATTCTTATATATAAATTTCAGATTATCACATGTGGAGATCTATGAAACCTGTAAATTGAAGGTTTAGAGTGAGATATAGGGCTCGTTTGATAGTCAAATTATTTTTAGGAGGGATTGTATAAAGTGGGATTTAGGATGGAGATAGATGAGACAAGTGGGGTCCACGGAATAATAGATGTAATTACATGAATACTGGGATTAGTTGTTTGTGAGTGCAATTTTGTTCACCCTCACTAAATGAAGGAAAACGTTATCCTCACTCTAATTGGTGGAAAATGCGTGGGGTTCATGGAATCAATACACTTTTTGGTAATAATGAGATTAGTTTGTATTAGACCCCACGCCTTTTCCACCAATCAGAATGGGGTAAAACTTTATCCTCACTTTGATTGGTGGAAAAGATGTGGGGTCCATAGAATCAATACTTTTTTTTTGGTAATAATGATATTACTTTGTAGTGGACTCCACGCTTTTCTACCAATCAAAATGAGGGTAACGTTCACCCTCATTTAGTGGGATCCGAGGATCCCGTAGTGTGCCTTCGCGCTACGGGGTTGTAGGGCGGCCAAAACTACGTCGTTTTGGGTGTGCAAAGGTTTAAAATCACAACATTTTCTTTCTTTTGGGATTATGTCAAGTTTAAAATTAATATTTATATTTTTTTGAGGGCCTTCTATAAATCTAGAAAATTGTTTGTGACTTCAAATTTTTACAGGACAACATTAGCTAATAAAATTCACCTATTTTGTAGAAATACTAGTTTTTACAAAGTGTCTTTAGAAACAGACATTCACTAGTACTATTGTACGCATGTTTTTTTTAGAAGCCCCCTAAAAATAACACGTGGCATAATTTAGAATTTCTAAACACAATTGGCAATTTACGCATCTTTACTCTTATTCTTATACATTGTAACCCCTTCTCATCTCGAACGGGCATTAGTTTAACAAAACCGAAGGAATTCCAAAAATTAAGAAGTTCAAAAATGTGTTTAATTGCAGACTTTTTGTTTTGACAACTAGATTTTACGGGGAAAGACTTCTACTTCTAAAATAAAAAAACAAACCAACCCCAATCTAAAATAAGTGACTTTTATGTTCACGTATAGGAGTAATCAAAAATCAAATTTGATTTTGAAGAAATATACACCCACTAAAAAATCTCACATCTTGGAATTCAACAAATAAAACTAGGTTAAAATGACATAGTTTTGAGGGATTAAGTAGTGGTATTCTCTTTGCACACCCAAAACGACGTAGTTTTGGCCGCCTTACAATCCCGTAGTGCGGAGGCGCACTACGGGATCCCCGGATCCCATTTAGTGAGGGTACTCGTTGTAGTGGATTTGGTTAGAGTGAGATAAAGATGGGATAAGGATGATGTCGATTATTTTTCACTGTTGGATGTGGAGGGAATCTAATCCAAATGGACAGGACAAGGTAATACCACATGGATCCTCATGTTCCCCTAATCCCATCCCCCCTCCGGGTCTGGGCAATCAAACATGCCCATAAAGTTTTCCATTGACCTATTCTGATCACAAAAACAACAAACCGACTTGAAATGTTTAGCGTGATTGTTAGATCAACGGACTGGAAGACTTTATGAAGAAGCTTTCAGTGGTGCGAGATCTCCCGAAGGTTTGATGGCGTTAGCCAATATTCGGGACGGAAAGGGGCGACTTTCGACGCCGGTGTTGATAACGTCGGCAGGGCTTTTGTCTCACATGAATTGGTTGTCTTGCATATGCATAATTAAGGGTTTTCAGTCATTTCACCCATTCCGTTAACAGAGTTTAGGGGTTATGCGATTTTCCATGGTTTAGGAGGAGTCATTTCTATACCCATTCCCAGGGTAATCAAGTAAATTCCAGTCACATAAGGCTCTGCTTGTGCTATTCAGTATCATCCAGAGGAATATCCTGGACTCTTTTACCATACCAATCTTTTCACAAACTACTATGCCTCTTTCAGGTTTTGACACTCATACTTAAACACATCACAGAGTCACAGAAGTAATACTGCTGAAGTTCGTAGGTTCCCAGTTTTGTTAAAGTCAGAAAGTGTGCCAAAAAAAAGTCAGAAGACAAAGAGGCTAAGAACTATGAGCCAGTTTAATTGGTTGGAATGGACATTCGATTGATTCCAAACGTGGGCGACTGAATTCCTTGTTAGTAATCGACATTTAATCAACGGGTATCTGTAATCTTAACGTGGGGAGATTAATAAGTATTTATTAACGTGGAGCTCGAAATATAATCGAGATAAAGATGGGAGTGCAATTATAATTCTTTAGTGGTGTGAATTATAATTTGTGAAATAAGAATAGAATCCAGGTGGGATTAAGTTTTCTTATTTACACAAGGAGCCCAGATTTATTTCTCCTCAGGTCCCTGCTCTAGCCCTATAAATATATCGTTATGTTCTCTAGGTCAAAAAAGACAGTCATTCAGAAAATTGTAATAGAGGCTGGATGAGAGAGAACAAAGAGATCATGTAGAAGTCCACACTTGGCTACATGATCGAGATATAAGGGAATATGGCAGAAGATCATGAGGTACTGTCGAGCAAAGCTTGTTGCATACAGTAATTAGATCTGTCAAGTTCTAAAATAAACAAGTCAACCAGCGTTCGTGTCTACGGATGAAAGGTAAACCCTAATTCCGCCTTGTAGGGTTTGTGTTTATTTTTATTGTTTAATCTGTACGCATAATTACTGGGTTCTGGGATTCGTTTCCCAACAGTGGTATCAGAGCAGGCTGTAATCATGCGTATGGATTAAACAAGCCATGTTGTCCGTAGAACATAGATATAGAACTGTGCTAACCGTTGTTTTGCAGAGTTCTAGTTTGTTCTAACGTCTGTTTTGCAGAATCGATTATCCCACTATTATGGTCACGCATGTTTTTGATTGTGTGATTGGATCCCACGCTTTGTAATTGTTTTATGCGTGGTTACTATTACTGTTTTTTTATTACAAATTTAGTTTTGTAATCTGTAATAGTAGTATGTGGGAGGTATTAGTTTTTGATGTAATCTTTGTTTCTTCAGTTGTATCGTTTTAGATATATAGATCTGTTGTAAGATTACAGATTCTGTAATGGGGCATACGTTGCGAAGAAAACAATCTTTTTTGACAAGAAGATAAGTTTTGTCAAGAAAAAAGAATGTTTGGCTCGCAGCAGAATTTTTTCAGATTTTTAGGGTCAGATTGCAAGGCTGTTTTGACCCAGTAAACGTCGGAATTGGAAATTTTGTTCTTCATAGAAGTTGCAGATAATTGAATTTCGAATCCAACCCAATTGGAATCAGTTCAATCGGAGTTCGGATGAGGGAGAAAAGTCCAAAATACTGAAGGCTGTGCAGTTTACTCGGGGAAAATTTCAGATCCGATTTTTCTTGCCCAAGTATGGTTGGATTTTGGTTTCCTTGATTGATTCAAAGTATCTAAGTCTTCAACATATGTATTGCTCAAGGATATATGAAGAAAACAATCTTTTTTGACAAGAAGATAAGTTTTGTCAAGAAAAAAGAATGTTTGGCTCGCAGCAGAATTTTTCCAGATTTTTAGGGTCAGATTGCAAGGCTGTTTTAACCCAGTAAACATCGAAATTGGAAATTCTGTTCTTCACAGAAGTTGTAGATAATTGAATTTCGAATCCAACCCAATTGGAATCAGTCCAATCGAAGTTCGGATGAGGGAGAAAAGTCCAAAATACTGAAGGTTGTGCAGTTTACTCGGGAAAAAATTTCAAATCCGATCTTTCTTGCCAAATATGGTTGGATTTTGGTTTCTTTGATTGATTCAAAGTATCTAAGTCTTCAACATATGTATTGCTCAAAGATTTCAAGTTTGGAAAGGATTCCTGACTGCTTAAGGATTTCAAGACTAGAAGGATTCATTATTGTTCAAGGATTGCATCTTTGACCATAATAGTTGGGATACATATTATTTATGTTTCCTTTTTATGAATATTTGTATATTCATCTTGTTTGCATGTGTGATAGTTTACCATATTTGGACAACATGGTAATATTTGGCTTTTGACCTAGATCACGGTTTTTGCAAACATGTTAATTTTGATAACCCTCACAAATTTTTTAAATTACTAAGTGGGAGAGGGAGTTTATTTTGTATAAATCCCATGGTCTCCATTACTAGTATGTAGATGATATAATTAAGTTTTGTGTGTTGGTTTTAGTACCTTCCTCCCCATCGGACGAAATTAATTATGGCATCATCAGTACTTACTTCCTTGGAGGATAACTCCAAGATAATTGTTATATGGATTGCTCCTCCATCTGGGGTAGTTCATTACGGAACAATGGATTTTGAGGTTAGGTAATGGTATACACTTAGCTATAAATAACAAGTATCCTCTCCATCTGAGTCACTGCTTTTATTTATAGGACCGAAGCAAATTAGCTATTTAATTTTATTGGGCATGGTTTAGTGCCTTGATAGTAAAATTAAAAGGTTGTTGTGGACGGTCCACCGGATTTCGGAAATTGATTTTGAAAATAGAGTCGCCACCCGGGTTTTTAGAAAATGGTTTAGGACCCGAGAAACCGTTTTGAAAATGATTTAGAAAATTGATTTAGAAACAAATTGAAAACCAGAGATTCGTTTTGGGTTCGGGAGCCAGGTTACGAACGGGGAAGGGTTTTAATGCACCCCGTTCGCCCGATTAAAAAAAATCGGTCTTTACTAAACATTTGTGGGATTTTTAGAAAATATTTTATTGCCGAATTTTTAACAAATAATCATTTTAGTAAGCAGACGATAATAATGAAAAATAAGCTATTTTAACATATAAAGAAAATCCGGATTTTAAACTGTTTGTGCAGGGGATTGTTCAAGATTTTGATTTTCACATAAAAAGTGTGCCGTGCGGCAGAATGGATGTACCGCGCGGCCCTGTTTATCAACCCAACGGTCAAATTTTCAAAGGAGCACCGTACGGCACTCCAGGTGTACCGTGCGGTACAGAGGGAGTACCGTGCGGCACTGTTGGCTACACAAACAGTTCAAACTTTGATTTTCGACAATAATGAAATGCAGATGCATACAAGTCATGATGTATGATTAAAAACGAACTACTTGGAATAAGAAGATAGTATGCTTGAATAAAGGATGTCCCTCCTCATTGAATCGCTCCGTACGAGGCGATATTTTCACCGTACGACGCGACCGGGAGGTTTGAAATCAAACTGATTTTAATGTGTCACGGGCATACCAAGCATGGAAGTGATATTGGAGATCACTCCATACTTGGTACCCCTCCCCTCAGGGTACCAAACTCGAGAGATTTGGCGGAACGGGTTTATACCTTGATTTTGAAACTCTCGGATTGAGCTTCTTTCTGGACCTTCTGAATATGGTTTGAGCTTCCTTTGGACTTCAACTTCACAGTGGAGTAATGACGAGGAGGATTGAAGGCTTTGATTTGGGCAGTCTAGAAATGGCTACTTCACGGTTTTGAAACCGAAAAACAGGGGTTAAGTTTTTTTTTTTGAATGAGGTTTACTTTGGAGAGGATTTGGTTGAGCTCCTGGATAATAGAGGTTGTGATGAGGATGATTGACAATGGGGGTGATGTTCAGGAATGAAATTTCATGGTTTCTTTTTACCCAAAATTTTTCGATCATCTCTTTGTTGGAATCGATCGGTATTTATAACCGAGGGGGGGGTCTTGGCCACCAAGTTTACTTGGTCTTTACACATGGTGATGATAGCCTTCTCTGATTGCACGAAATCATGATGAGCTGAAGAAACGAGATCGTCAACATTTGAGCTGCTGGGAACTCTGCAAAAGCTGTGTGACAAGTGACAGTGCCGTACGGCACAAAAACTGTGCCGTGCGGCACACTTATTGTGTCGTGCGGCACACCTGGCCGCCAAATTTCAAAAATTTGCTTGGGCACTGCCGTGCGTGAGAGATGAGTACCGTACGGTACTGTTGACTTGAGTTGACTTTGAGATTTTCAATCCGAGGGTTCTTCCGGGTATTTCCTTCCATCATTGGGGATTTAAATGTACGAGAGATTCATTTTGGGGTGTCTACAGTTGCCCCTCTTTGACGAGACTTGCAACCACTGCGAGACGGAAGTTGCGTCAAAGATAGTAGACACCTCTCGACGTTGATGTCTTTGATCGGATTGCTACTCCATTTTTCAACGAGGGAAAAACGAATGATGTGCTGTGAGATAGAAACCATTTGGTGTTTGAGAAAACCTTTGTTAACGCCGTTTGAGGACTTACGAAACCTTTGGATGCCTGAGAAAACCTTTGTCAATGCCGGAGGGGACTTACGAAACCATTGGTGTTGAGATAATTGTCGTTAATGCCGGGGAGGACTTACGAAACCTTTGGATGTCTGATAAAACTTTTGTCAATGCCGGAGGACTTATAGAACCATTTGTGCTTGAGAAAATTGTTGTTAATGCCGTTGAGGACTTACGAAACCATTGATCTTTGAGATAATTGTCGTTAATGCCGGGAGGACTTACGAAACCTTTGGATGTGCTTGAGAAAATTTTGTCAATGCCGTTGAGGACTTACGAAACCATTTGGTGTTGAGAAAATTGTTGTTATAATTGTTGAGGACTTATAGAAACCGGAGAAAATTGTTGTTAATGCCTTTGGGACTTACGAAAAATGCTTTGAGATAATCGTCGTTAATGCCGTTGAGGACTTACGAAACCATTTTGTGCTTGAGAAAATTGTTGTTAATGCCGTTGAGGACTTACGAAACCGGTTTGTGCTTGAGAATTTTGTTGTTAATGCCGTGGAGGACTTACGAAACCAGTTTGATTGAGAAAATTGTTGTTAATGCCGTTGAGGACTTATAGAACCGTTTTGATGATGCTTGAGAAAATTGTTGTCCATGCCGTTTGAGGACTTACGAAACCATTAATGCCGTCGAGGACTTACGAAACCATTTTGATTCTGAGAGAGCCGTTGTCCATGCCGTTTGAGGACTTATAGAACCGTTGGTGCTGAGATAACCGTTGAGGGAGGTCTTGTGTAAGATTTGAAAATTTGATTCCAGTGTCAAAGTTGCATCTCTGTACCGTGTGATTTGTGGCAAAGTCTGCCGGGGGATGTACCGTGCGGTACTCAATGTGTGCCGTGCGGCAGAGTGGATGTGCCGTACGGCACAAACGGTTTTTTTTCATAACTGTCCGAAATCTTTGGTTTTCTCCCACTTCAAACACATTCAAACCTCTTGGTCAGTTATTCCTGAGAGAGAAAGAGTTCGAAGGACACCATTTCTCCCATTCTTCTTCTTCTCTTCTATTTTCCCTAAATTTCTTTCAACATTCCGGCTCATCAATACCCAAACCGAGTCCTTCCTCCAAGATATCTTCGCCATGGCTGATTCCAGTGAGGAACCAAGCGGTTCCACCATGTCCGCCGCCGATACATCGTCGTCGGCGTCCGATAGGGTAAGCACGTCGTCTGGTGAGACTTGGAGCGACTCTTCCGTGAGTATTCCGGCCGAAATGGGTCCGATTGTTACGGATCCGGTTCGTGACGTACCGATAGGGGCCGAAACCGGGTCATCCATGTCAGAAATAGCGTCGGCGGGACCGGGTGAGGCTCGTACGGGTGAGGCCTTGACTTCGGTGGAGATAAGGGAGACCACGGGTGTCAGTAGTGCCGCGGTGGTGGGCGATGGTGATACAGGTGAAGACTTGGGCACCGCACGGCACACTGGGAGTGCCGTGCCTGATATCGAGAGTGCCGTGGCTATGGTCCTGAGTACCGTGCTGCCCTTTGAAAGTGTCGTGGCTATGGATGAGAGTGTTGCGAGAGGTGATAACACTGTTGGGGATGATCAGAGTGCTATACAGCATATTGAGAGTACCGTGCGTGATACTGAGAGTGCTGGGGCTAGCCACGGAGGTCCGGAGGCTATGGAGATTGATCCTACAGGTATGGGTGCTTCACCTTCTGATATTGCGATGAGCCTTAGTGGGATTGACGTTGTTGTAGAGAGAGCACGTGCTCAGGAGAGCGGGTCTCAGACTGGGGGCATTCCGAGTGACCTTTTGGAGGCTACACTTGTTACTGAGGTTCCTGTAGGTGGTGAGGATGCGGCGACTGTTGTGCCGGTGACTCGGGGAGGTACTAGCGATAGAGATGTCTTGGTGGAGGATGTTACCCGAGAGAGTAGTACTGACAGCGAGGAGACGCCTTTGGTGAGACGGATTGCTCCTGGTCCGGCCATCGCCATTGGTACTGCTAGAGTGCCGGAGGAGAGTGCTGAGAGAGAGACAGAGGTTTCAGAGCCTCCGTTGTTTACACCTGCTGTTGGTTCTTCCCGTGGGTCTGGTCTGACTTTGGCAGACACTTTGGAGGGGGCGAGAGATGAGGACATAGCAGCGACTTTGCAGGAGTTCCCTCGGTTTGAGAATGTCTTGGTTCAGGCAGGGATGGCATCCATTGTCAGGGATGTTGAGCAGGAGGAGAGGGAGAGAGAGGTTGAGATGGCCACTGAGGAGGCGCGTGTGTCTATAGTTCGGGAGGTCGAGCTGGCGTTGGACCACAGGGTTCCTTTTACGCCTGCCACTTACGTGCCACGGGTGCACTTCTTCGTTCCCCAGGGATGTGACACATATACTCCTTTGCTGCCCGTGTACTTGGATACGAGCGTGATTCGCGACCGTTCGACCCATATTGCTTACAAAAATCCCTTGGTATGTACTTTGTTTATTCTTTTGCTTGTATCTGTTTGCTGTATATTTCTGTCGCCAATACTGATTGTGTCGTGCCTTTGTTAACAGACTCAGAGATCCATGGGCGGTTATGGAGGTTCAGCGAGTTCTTTGGCACATTACCGTGCGTTGCCATCGAGCGTGAGGGCTTTGGTTGATGCCTCGGGGTTTACTATCTTTATACGGCTTCTGACAGTGACCAGAATAGATCGCAGGCTGATACGAGCCCTGGTGGAGAGGTGGTGGGACACCACCAACACTTTTCACTTCAGATTCGGGGAGATGACTATCACTCCTCTTGACTTTGCTGCGATTACTGGTCTGAGAGTTGGAGGTGAGCCGATTCCGTTTGACTCCGAGTTGTACTTGGACACCGCTGCTTTAGAGCACTACCTGGGGAGGAGGCCTGGAGGTATTGAGCCGGGGGGGTGAGGTATCTTTGTCTTTGGTGGATTTACGGGACCACGAGCCGGGGTCGAGGAAGAGACCGGAGCGGAGATGGCGAGGGCTTACTTGTTATACCTCTTCGGTGCCTCCTGTTTCCGAATAGGCGGGCGTGGTGCACTTGGGTTGGTTGCCGGCTTTGGAGAGCTTGGAGACTGCTGGGAGGTTCGACTGGGGTGGTGCTGGCTTGTGCACCGTGTACTGTTTCTTGGGCTGTGTTTGCCGTGGAGTGGGCACGAGCCTTGGTGGCTACTGGAGAGTACTTGAGGTAAACTTGCTAGCATTTCTTCTTTTGTGTCGAATCATGATCATGCTTTTAGCCATTTTTCTTGACTTGATTGCTTTCGAACATGCGGTGTGGGCTTATGAGGTGCTTGGGAGTATTTGCCCCGGCCAATTCGCATAGCAATGAGGATGTGCTCCCACGTGCCGAGAAGTGGGGATTGGAGTTCACAGGAGCTGGTGATCACAAGGGAGATTTGAGGAGCTTCAGACTTTTTCTGGATTCTACCACGGGAGATAGAGTAAGCCTTTCTGTGGTTTATTTTTCATGTCCTTTCGCCTTTCCATTTTCCGAGAACTGACAAACCTTTTCCTTGCAGGTGAGGTGGAATGTCTGGCATAGGTCACGCAGGGATTACTTGGTTAGGAGCAGGGAGTGGACACGGAGCCGAGTGTTGCTGGAGTGTCCATATGGCTGGCGATGGTACTTGGGTGACAGAGTTTCCCGTCAGTCCCTCGGGATTGACCACTTTAGAGTGCCTTCGCCCCTGCCTCCACTTGTTCAGAGGACTGAGGAGTATACTCGAGCTGAGATAGAGAGATATACAGTGCCGACAGAGGTGATCTTCAGTCCTTCGATAAACTACGAGGGCTACTTGAGTACTCACTTGGCATATGACTTGGACATGGAGAACCGTTTGAGAGCTGGTCCTGCTTTACCTGAGTTGAGGAGAGAGATCGAGGTAGTGACTGCTGATGGAGCGCTCGGAGTGGTGACGGTGCCTCTCATTACTCCCACAGTTACCTTCGCCACGACAGAGGTGACTTTTGATTGTTGTACTTGCTTTGACTGTCTTCTTGTATTAATATCCTTATGCATCACTGACGTGTCTTTTGTATTTCAGATTCCTGCTGAATGGGCGACGGCGTCGTACCAGCTGGTGCAAGACTTGCAGGCCATGGTCCGTCAGTTTGTGATGGGTATGGTTCCAAGGTGCGCCGCGCGAGCCGAGCCAGGAGTTGTACTTGGTCGTGGACGGAGAGCCACTAGAGAGAGGATACCAGTTCGAGGTTCCAGAGAGGCTGGCAGAGGCACAGGACGAGGTGCTGGTGAGACTAGCAGAGGTAGAGAGACCAGCCGTGGTATTCGCAGGAGGAGAGAGAGTACCAGTAGTGAGAGAGGAGCTAGCCGAGGGGCCACCCCTAGTGCTGGAGCTGCTGAGGTATACATTAGACTTGCTTTTCCTTTCTGTTGATCATGCATGCTTCCCATTGTACTTGACAGACTTTGTTGCTTGTGCAGGGAGCGTCAGGTTCCCGGAGTGCTAGGCGTTCTACGCCTCGAGCTACTTCAGCGACTCCACCTTCAGGCCGAGTCCTTCGTTCTGCTGAGAGACAGAGAGAGAGTGCACCGCAGAGGGAGGAGTCTGCGGAGAGCAGTAGTACTGAGGGTGATCCTGCCGTGCCGAAGCGTCCTCGTACCTGAGACATTCGTTAGTAGTAGTATTTTATTAGCTGGGGCCTGCGTGCCTCGTTTTGATTTGGGCGCCTGTTTAGCCTTCTGTATAGATGGCCTGCGAGCCGTAGGAGTTGACTTAGCATTGGGCCTGTTTTCCCCTGGATATGTTTATGCTCATGATGTGGATATTTTGATCTTTGGTTTTATAAAAACTCGCATTTAGTTACGCTTTTTATTCACATAGGCAACGAATTTGAAAAATCAAATTTCGCACGCGAGTACTTAGTTAAAATAACTGAATTGAGACTAATAAACTCGTATATGGAGAACTTTAACCTGTATCCATGGTTGTGACTCATAGGACTCAATGAAACAAATGGAATTAACTTTTGAATTCACGAGTGTAATGCCTAGACCAATGATAATAGAATGGTGATGGTTGCGTGCGTATGTCGGCATTGCCGTTTGACAAACGTATATGAACGATTTGTGTACATGACAGGACGCACATGAGTTGATTAAAACTCGAGAGATAGCAATATCATGAAGAATAGCTTGCCGGTGTTTCCATTCTTGATGTACAAGTCTTTCGAGACATTTGATCATTGAACTTTGGACGAGGTTACCCAATAATCCTTCCACTAAGTCATATGTGCGTGTCACGGCTTGTATACACAGACTATGTGCCAACGAGAAGCATGGAATGAGCCCCGATGCCCAAAATCAAGTTTCGCCGAATCGGCCAATCGTGCCGTGCGGCACGCATCGAATCGTGTCGTGCAGCACTCTTTTTGTGCCGTGCGGCACTGGCCTGACAGTGCCAAAATCCTGCAACCTGTGCCTGCTTTCTGGTCTTTCTTTTTGGCTTTTCATTGCCCCAATGCACGTCCTAGGGTCTTGAAGGGCCATTGTGAGGCATCTTTTGAGAAACTTTGTAAGTTTAGCATGATCCTTTGCGGTTTTCGAGTTGGCACGACTTTCGAGACGGCCGTTCTTTGGAACTTCAAACTTCGTATTGTTCTTCATGCATGGTAGCTATAAAATCCATTTATTCCATCTTCATTTGCATCCCAAAATCTACAAACTTCTCCTTCGTTCGCCCCCTCATAATGGCGGCGAGTTTCTCAGCTTTAATGCGCCCTTGGCTCGATGATCTCGATGGTTTGGATTGGCTCCACTTTCGGGGTCACAGGCTGACTTCCCTTCGTTATGTTCGAGACGTGTCCATACGTCCTGAGTTGTTGCGAGCCGCGACGCAATTCTGGGATCCTGAGGTGCATGTTTTTCGCTTTGGTCTTCACGAGTTATGCCCCACTGTGGAAGAATTCTACGCATACCTTGGAGGTTTTGACTTGATGGAGCCTATCATTCCTCTTCAAGGAGTTGGTTTTGCCCCAGTGCTATCTTCCAAGCTTGAGATAAGTAATAGCGCTGCCAAGTCCATGGTTCGCGGCGGTCTTCTGAACATTCCACGCCTTATCGAAGGATTCCGCTCCCACGACTTTGCTCTATGCTTATGTTTGCTGGCTGCATTCTTGTTTGTGCAATCTGGCGGTCAGGCAAGCTCTTCCTTGGTTGGTGTGGCCATGCAAATTGAGGAGCGCAAAGACGTGGCTCCCATGGTTTTGGCTGAAACTTTGATGGGTATAGATGGGGTTCATGCCGGTCGAACCGACGTCTTCGAGGGTAGTCCTTTACTCCTACAGGTAGGCTTCTCACTCAGCTCTCCTTTTTCTGGTTTTTCACTCGTTCTCGTTTTACCTCGACTCTCAGTTTGAAGTTTTCTAAGGTTTCTTACTTGTTTTCTCTCTTTCACACAGTTGTGGTTATGTGACAAGGCTAATCTGCTGGAGCCTGTGCCAAGAAATCGGGTTCATGAAACACAAGGGTTTGTTATGAGGGACTTCAGGGAAGTTTTTGATGATGAGGGAGGTTGGGCTCAGGTCCTCTCTCGACTCACAGAGGAGGTGATTTGTTGGCAGTTGACTTGGCTTGATCTTCCTGACATGGCTATTAGCAACATGGGGCGTCAGCGAATGGTTTTGGCAGGTCTAACCCGATGGACTTTCTATATTCCGACCCGTATCCTTCGTCAACTCGGTGCTCGTCAAGTGCTGCCGTCTGTAGATCCCGAGGACTTTGTCATACCAAATTTCAATGCTGCTACATTCAGAGCTTATCAGAATAATTGGAGAGAGCGTGTGATCATTCCAAGAGATCCTTATCCCAGTGTCCTCCTTCCGGCACGCTACAAGAGATGGTTGACAAGAGATATTGAAGCAAGAGCAAGTGGAAACTAAGACAGACTTTAGACTCGATCTTACTATGCTTGAAATAAGTTGTGTAACCGACGTTGTTGTTGTTTGTTTTTGTTTGAAAGTTTTATGCTCAGCCATGTAATCGAAAAGGCTTGTTCGAATAAAACTTGAGTTTTGAGAATTTTCCGTTCTTGATTCTTACTGGTTCTGTCTGCGAAATCCGAAATGTGCACAATGACTTGGAATCAACTCAAAAGATTGTGACCGAACCTCAGGATGAGGCTGCCTACGTATCCCTTAAAAGGAATCAGGTCAAAACGTAGTTCAGGACTACAAATGTTTGGCTAGGGTTCACTCGGGTATTTACACTCTCCTTTTGTGCTCTGAATTTTGCCTAGTACCGCCCTTTCGGGTTTTCGGTCTAGCGAGCTTTGATTTGTTTAGCCTTATCTTTTGCCTAAGCTGCCCTTTCGGGTTTTCAGCCTAGCAGGCTTTGCTCTAATTTTTGCCTGGAACTGCCCGCCCTTGCGGTTTTCAGTCCAGCGAGCTTCTCTCAGGGGTAATATCTCTTGAGTTGATCCAAGTTGACCAGAGTAGAGAATTCGTTGCCGTCAAGATCGATGAGTTGCGCAGCACCTCCGGATAAGATCTTCTTGATAATGTAAGGCCCGGCCCATTTCGGTCGAAACTTCCCACGTGGGTCAAAGACTGGAGCTCGAATCTCTTTTAAAACCATGTCGCCTTCCTGTAGATCCCTGGATTTCACTTTCTTGTTAAAAGCACGGGCTATTCGGCGTTGATATCCCTGAACATGATATAAGGCCTTGAGCCGCCTTTCATCGAACAGCATGAGCTCTTCAAACCTCGCGTTTTGCCATTCTGCTTCATCAATTCCTGATTCTGCCATGACCCTCAAAGACGGGACTTCGAGTTCGATTGGTAGAACTGCTTCCATGCCATATACCAAAGAATAGGGCGTTGCCCCCGTCGGAGTTCGGATAGACGTCCGGTACCCCCATAATGCTAAAGGTAGCTGTTCGTGCCAGTTTCGTGCAGACTCGATGGTTCTCTCTAGTATAGTCTTGATGGTTTTGTTGGCTGCTTCCACAGCTCCATTGGTTTGCGGCCGATAGACAGTAGATTTGTGAACTTGGATTCCGAATTCTTCAAGAGTTTCTGCTGCTCTTCCTTTGAAGTGAACCCCGTTATCTGATACGAAAGCCTGAGGGACCCCATATCTGTAGATAATGTTCTGTTTGATGAAGTGAGCAACCTGGACTGCCGTGAGGGTTGTGTATGAAGCAGCTTCGACCCACTTGGTGAAATAGTCGATTGCGACTAAAATGAACTTGTTTCCGTTTGATGCTGCTGGCGTGATTCTGCCGATAACGTCTATGCCCCAGACGGAAAAGGGCCAAGGTGAAGTCATGGAATGCAATTCTGATGGTGCGACATGCATGAGATTGGCGTGAATCTGACATTTGTGACATCGCCTCACGTACTTGACGCATTCAGTTTCCATGGTTGACCAATAATAACCCTGCCTCAGGATTTTCTTGGCGAGCATCATGCCATTCATGTGAGGGCCACAAACCCCTTCATGTATTTCTTCCATGATCCGAATGGCTTCTTCTCCGTGTACACACAGCTTGTGCATTCCACAATGAGATCTCCGATATAGTTTACCTCCGCAAATGATGTACTGAGATGCCAATCTCCGAAGAGCAATCCGGTCTTTTTTATCGATCTCCGTTGGATATTCTCCCTTCTCGATGAAGTTCCAAATGTCGTGATACCAAGGTAAGCCGTCGTCTGGCTCGTCGATGGCCATGACGTACTCATAGACAGGTTTGTCTCGTTGCTCGATCATAATCGGCCTGAGTTTGACTCCGTTTGGTATTTCAACCATGGAGGCCAACGTTGCGAGGGCATCAGCAAACCGATTCTTCAATCTTGGCACATGTGTGAAAGTGACCATCTGAAATCGTGGAATCAGATCATCCAAGTCTTGATGATAGGGCTTCAACTTGTCTTCTCTGACCTTCCAGTCGCCGTTCGCTTGTGATACTACTAAGTTCGAGTCTCCGATCACTTCTAATCTTTTGACTCCAATTTCCAAGGCGGCTTCCATTCCTACGATGCAGGCTTCGTATTCTGATTGGTTATTGGTGACTTCGAAGTTTAACTTGAACGCAAGAGGAATGTGTGATCCTTCTGGGGAAATTAACAGCACCCCGATTCCAAATCCTTTCTGATTGGCTGCCCCGTCGAAGTACAGTATCCAGACATCATTGGTGGTGGTCATCACGTTTTCATCTGGGAATTCAAACTCCACATCTTCTGGTCCCTCCACAGGGTGGTTGGCAAGGAATTCGGCGACAGCTCTTCCCTTTACTGATTTCCTGGTAACATACTTGATGTCGAATTCTGCTAGCAAAAGCAACCATCGTGCTAACTTACCTGTAAGCGCAGGCTTCTCAAACAGGTATTTGAGAGGGTCCATTCGAGAAATCAACGTTACAGAATAGGCTAACATATAGTGTCTTAGCTTTTTGGAAGCCCAGACCAAAGCCCAACAAGTCTTTTCCAAAGAGGTGTATCGTTCTTCGCATCCGACCATCTTCTTGCTTATGTAGTATACGGCTTTCTCAGATCCGCCCTCTCCTTCTTGCGCTAACATGCATCCCATTGCTGATGAAGTGACTGACAGATACAGAATTAGGGGCCGTCCTGGTATAGGAGGCATTAGTACTGGCGGGTTCTGCAAATATCTCTTGATTGTTTCGAAGGCCTTCTGACACCTGTCCCCCCATTTAAACGGCACGTCCTTCTTGAGAAGATGAAACATCGGCTCGCAAGTTGAGGTTAACTTGGCGATGAATCTGCTGATGAATTGAATCTTGCCGAGGAAACTTCGCACCTCTTTTTCTGTTCGTGGTGGCTCCATTTCAAGAATGGCTTTGATTTTGGATGGATCCACTTCAATTCCTCTGGTTGTGATCATGAAACCCAACATTTTTCCGGCCGTTACCCCGAATGTGCATTTTTCGGGATTGAGACGCAACCTATACTTGCGAATCCTTTCAAAGAACTTTCTGAGAGCGTGCAGGTGCCCTTCCCTTTCTTTGGATTTGACGATCATGTCATCCACGTATACTTCGACCTCTTTGTGGATCATATCGTGTAATAAAGTTGTGGCAGCCCTCTGGTATGTAGACCCGGCATTCTTTAACCCAAATGGCATAACCCTGTAACAGTAGGTCCCCCATTCTGTGGTGAAAGTGGTCTTCTCTCGGTCTTCGGGAGCCATGAGAATCTGGTTGTAGCCTGAAAAGCCATCCATGAAAGAAAGTAATGCATGCCCCGCAGTGTTGTCTACAAGTACATCTATATGTGGCAGCGGGAAGTCATCCTTAGGGCTGGCTTTGTTCAGATCCCTGAAATCCACACAGACTCTGATTTTTCCGTTTTTCTTGGGGACAGGCACGATGTTGGCGACCCACTGAGGGTATTCCGTTACCATTAAGAATCCTGCATCGATCTGTTTCTGGATTTCCTTCTTGATTTCCAGCACCCAGTCGGGCCTCATCTTTCTCAGCTTCTGTTTGACAGGTTTCGCATCCGGATAAAGCGGGATTCGATGTTCCACTATTTCTGGATCAATACCGGGCATGTCCGCGTGGGACCATGCAAAGACGTCTTGAAATTCCTTGAGAAGATCCGAGTGAGCTTTGAATTCTTTCGGGGATAACTCAGAACCAATTTGAACCATTCGCGGATTACTCTCATCTCTCAGATTTATCGAAATTACCTTTTCTGTTATAGGCTGAGCATGCCTTTCATTTTCTCGTTCGATTAGGGATCGGAGTTCTTTTGGAATTTCTTCCTCAAACTCGATCTCGTCATCGCCCGGGTTAACACAATTTATTTCAGACACAGCAAGATAAGCAAAGTCGATTTCATTCATTGCAAAAGAGGTGGCCCCAGGGGCGTGATACATGAGAGTGGACTCAAACTCAAAAGAGAAATGATGACGTGGAGGACCAATAGACACATGCATTGACTGAGAAATGGACTCAAACTCAGTGCCAAACTTAGACTCAGTGCTAGACTCTGATTTAGACTCAAATTCAGTGCCAGTGTAAATAATTTTTGGCAGAAAAGTGCAGTTTTTATAAATTCCATTGGCATCCACTATGAGCGAGGTAACATCTCCAAGGGCTTCTTGGCTTAGCATCATCAGTTCCATGTCTCCAAGAGGCTCCAAATCAAAAATCTTTGCAGCAGGCCCGTCCTCGACCATACCTAATAGACTTTCATCCCCAAACAACGATATCAGGTTTCCTGAGTCAAAAACTTCAATCCAGTCAGACTTGCATTGCTTGACCAGTTCTTCTAGCTTCGCTGACTCATCATCACTGTCCCATGTGTTATTGGCGAAGATCTCGAATCCTGGCGGCTTGATCTTTTTCTCCATGTCCCAAAACGGTTCTGGCTCTCCTTGGTAGATAGCCTCTTTTCCTTTGACAAAGCGGATGGGACCTTTCTTTGGCTGAGCACGGGCTCGAGCTTTCCATCCACTTCCATTCTCATTTTCATGGGGTAGATACCCAAGGCCGAAGCGGTGGTTGTTCATAGGGAAATTGGGGAATTCGGCCATTCCTTGATTGTTGCGGCCCAATCCCAATCCTGGCATGTAAGCCATCTTCCTCATCATTTCAACAACGGTCGAGCTGACCGAGAAATCTTCATCCATTTTGATAGTGAGAACTGCTCCGGCGGTGTCGAAAGAGAATCCTCCAAGAGTGACATCCTCTTCTCCATGTGTGATCTCGAGTATGGGAGCATTATCAGAGATATGAGGATGAATCTCAGACTCTCCGTAAATGGTTAGGGTTCCTGTGGCTAGACCCAGCTGAACTTTCTGATGCAAAGAGGATGGTACCGCCATGATGTCCGGGTGGTGAAGCCATGGTCTACCCAACAACAAGTTGAAAGATGAAGGAATGTCGAGTACGTGAAACTCAACTTTAGACTTGAAATCCTCGACTGATATTTCTAGTTGAACAATTCCGACTACATCCCTGCGTGTATTATCGTAAGCACGCACTCCAAGATTCGACGGTTGGAAATCCTTAGCTGTGAACCCCAAACAGTAGGCTGTGCGCAGTGGGCAAACATTCAAGGCAGATCCATTGTCTAGGAGAACAACGGGAACCCATTTCCCCATACATTTCATGGTGATGTGTAATGGTTTGTTGTGACCGGCTCCTTCTGGTGGCAAATCTTTCTCAGTAAATGTTACAACATGTTTTGCTCGATTTGGTGCAAGCAAAGCTACCAATGCTTCAGGGGGAGTGTCAGGTGGGACCTCCATGTTAGACAGAGTCTTGATTAGCTTCTGACGATGCTCCCTGGATGAGGAAAGCAATCCCCAGATGGATACTAATGCTGGAGTTCTTTCAAGTTGTTTCTGGATGGGATCTTCCACTGGCACAGGATTCCGCCGTGGCGGCTGAGTGGCAGCTTCTGGTATTCTAGTGACAACTTCTGGAGTTGAATCGTCCCGGACGGGATCGTCCCAAGCAAATGCCCCGGTTTGAGCATGGTTAGAGGTGTTGTCTCCTTGCAAATTGGCGGGTTGATAAATCCGTCCGCTTCTTGTTACTCGGTTGACTGACGGCGGCTTTTCATCCCAAAAATCTGACAGTTCATTAACCTTTCGTTTTCCAGCCTTGATAGATTCCAACTTCTGCTCGGTGTCAACGTACTCGGACCAGAAACCGGCAAGGCTATCCTCGGCCTTTTGTTTCTCAATTTTGATATTCTCCATCTTCCTTCCCAAATTTTCTACTGCTCGATTGCGCCAAAACGAATCGTCCAACACAGCCTTGTTGACGGTCCATACTTCATTGTTGTCGAATCGGATATCGACTACATTTTCTTCATCCCAAAGTGAGTCTCCGGAATCTGCAATTAGAGCCGAAACATCCGGCTGCGGAGGAAATGGCACAGATGGCCGAGGCAGAGATTCCCCGATAATGTAAGCTTGAGGAAACCAGTCGTGGTCGCCAAAAATAGTTTCTATGGCAGAGTGTTCTTCAACTCCAAGAAGAGGAGGTGGCAACGGATTATCCGAAAGATGGCCGCTAGGGACCCAATGGTAAACTTCGCCGAGCGTCCGATTCCATATGTCTCCGGATTCTTGAAACAATGCCGGGAGCGAAACTGCGTCAAGAGGATCGGCACAAATTGCCTCCCATCTTTCTCGCCAATCTTCCTGTTCGTTCGGTTCGACATATTCAAGAGTATGAACCATTCCTGCAATGCACACGACTTTGTCAATCCGACAGATACCGGAGTTTGTTGGTATAGAAACAACTGGCTTGGCATGAGAATCCGAGATAATGAACTGGCTTGGGTCCCACTCTTGACGTAGTTCTTCCCAATCTTGATCATTCATGACCCATTCCTCATTTTCTACAATGTCTGCCCATCTGGATTTCTGTGCTGATTTGATACTCTTGAGGGAGCAAATTTCAAGATCCTCTGGCACCGGAACAATTGGCTTAGGTTCGGCGGTTGGTATGATGTATAGGCTAGGGTTGAATTTAGCGGAGCTTGGGTTATTTGAAGTGGAGCTGAGGGAAATTTGGCCAATTTGAACGTTGGGCTTGTGTTCTGGCATGGGATTCGAGACAGTGTTTGGCTTTTTGAGGGGGAGTGGAAGTGTCCCTTCTTCAATGAGGTCTTGGACTTTGTGCTTGAGACGGATACAGTTGTTGGTATGATGACCGGGCATTTGGTGGTAAGAACAAAAGGCGTTTGGGTTATGGCTTGGAGGAAGTACCTTGGGTGGCTCACGGGGTTCAAGTGGCTTGATGGCATCCTTTTCGAGGAGCTTTTGGTAGACTGTGGTTAAGGGAAAAGGAAATTGGTAGAAATTTCTTGCTTGTCGGGCTGGCTGGGTTGCTATCTGGTTAATAGGCTCGGCTTTGGCTGGCTTGGAGTTTGAGGAGCTGGCCTGGGCATGGTTGTACCGGTTGGTTCCAAACAGGGTATTGTTGTTGCCAGAGTAAACTCGTTTGGGCTTGACAGATTCTTCCTTTTCAAATATACCGGTTCTGAGTGCATCTTCAACTGCAAGGCCGGCCTCGTAAAAACTTCGGAAGTCGGCGGTGGTTTGAAAAACTACCAGGTGTTTTGCAAAATCTGGTGCCAAATTCTTTGTGATGATTCTCATTTGTTCCTTCTCTGAGGGTCGATCTACCATCTGAGATGCTTTCCCTCTCCATCTTCTGATAAAGTCGGCGAAGGACTCATTTGCTCCCATCTTGGTTGCGTCCAGCTCTCGAATAGTCATCTCGAGCTGAATATTGTAATTGTACTGAGTCATAAAGGCTGCCCCAATATCTTCCCAGCTTCCTTTCTTTGAAATGTCAAGATTCAAGAAACCAACGTAGTGCCGGTCCTGACAGAGTCTGTTGAAACATCTGACCCATGGCATTCTTCTCAATGTTATACATGGACAATGTGCCCACATATGTCTGTAGATGGGCCTTAGGATCCCCACTTCCGTCAAACTTCTCCCATGCTATCGGTTTGAATCCTTCAGGGAGTTTGGCGCCGGGAAATAGACACAGCTTGTCCATATCAACTCCTGTGGTGGCTATCTTTTCTTGTTTTTGGACCGATTCCTCGAGTTTGGCGACTTTCGCCATCATTGCTTCCAAGTTCGGATTCTCTGGTGGATTCGGTGGTGGCTGCCCCTCTGGACCCCCTGGTGGCTTGTTCTGAAAGGTCAGTCCTTGTATTAGGAGCAGTAGTTCGGCCATTTGACTGTCACTGTGTTCCCGCTGTTCCTTTAAGGCTAGCTTGAGGGCCTCAATCTCACTTTTGTCTGACATGTCTGCCGAATTTGACTGTATCGCTTTTGACTCAGTTCGAACTAATCGTTGTTTGGGAGTTCTGGTCCAACTAGGTACGGTGTTCTTCTCGCTCTTACCAATGATTGAAACTGATAGCGGAAATAAAATGAATTTAGTGAATGGTGTGAAAAGGAATGCTATGTGCAAGAAGGATTTATATACAGATGAAAGAATGATGCATGATATGCAATGCAATATGTACCGAAACCACAGTTTCGGAAAGGATTGCCCCCAATTTTCAGTGCTCTGTCGAATATATTTGATTTTCTGAAAGGTTCTTGCAAAACAAAGGCCGAACCCTTAGGGGTTGCCTACGTATCCCCATTTCGGAGAATCAGGCCGTGGCGTAGTTCGGGACTACAACCGGCTTTTTCCCTCGAGAAATTCAACATGGTTGAAGTACAAACTGACTCAATAATTAAAAATACAAACTGACTTGATGTTGACTCGATAAAGCAAAGTACAGACTCGATAAAGCAAAGTACAGACTCGATAAAGCTCAAACTGTCTTGAGCTACAAAAGGGTAGACTTGACAGTCTCAAAAAGGGCCCTGTAGGCTAGATCTGCTGACAACTAGCTTGCTGTTGATTTCTGATCTGACTTAATTGCTGGATTTGGTGGAGCATTCTTGATTCGGCTTCTGCTGTTTTGGCGGATTTTCCAAAGCATACTTCTTCTTAAGCTGACTGGGAGACAGACCATCATTCAGAAGGATACAATCTTCAATACAAGCCTCACAATCGCACTCATCCCAGTATTTATGTCCTGTCACCGGGTCTTGGAAGTAGTAGACAGGTGTGCCGTCTGGCTGGAAGTATTTGACTGGCGGCATGACGTTTACTTCTTCATCATCACTTTCTTGCTCTACCTTGACAGTGATCCTGTCGGGAATGTTTTTGGCTTCATTTTTCTCAGGAAGGTGGAATTCCCAACCCTGATCGTTTTTGGAGTCGTCCCATTGGAGGGTCAAGCCTGGTTGATCGGATGTGGCCAGCTGGCGAAGCAATTCTTCAAGCTTATCCCCGTTTGGGGCCTTGTTTCCCATCTCTTCACTTTCAACTTCTTCAAGTATCCATACCGGTGCGCCATGATGGATGGCAAAGGTGGACTTGAGCTTCTTGCTTCCGGATTGGTTATTCATCTTCGGTTACCGACTCTGGTAAAAGAAAAACAACATTCTAATTACCGGGAGGGAAAGAGCCAATCGAAGTACTTTTTATTTGAAAAGAATTTGTTTATTCGACAAAGCATTTGATTATTGGGATAATCCTCTTTATCACTGTGGATGGAACGTGTAATCCTAGGGGTAAAAACTATCATGTATGTGCATGCAGACAGGCAATCAACAAATAGCAAGCAATTAAACAGTTAACAGGATATATCACATAATCCTACCCTGTGGGTTCCTGTCTTAGGTTGGAAGGTTCTAGGCTAGCCATATGCAAAGGCTGGTTTTGGTTTAGGGGGTTCCCCAGACTAGAGCCAATATTTGCCTCCCAGTGCCAAGTGTACTGCATGGCAAAGGTCGAGCGGCAGGCTGACTCATCACGGTCCAAGGTTGCTGAGCATCCGGGGATGTCCTAACACCAGTGAACTGGGTAGGGTAACCAAGACGCAGCAGCGGGGTTTATCCAACATCGATGCAAGTGATGCAAAAGTTCAGCAATAAAATTGTTTTCAAAGAAATCCCACAAATGTTTTTCAAGTTTGGCTCTCTTTTTAAATTAATCAAAATTTTGAAATTTTACTCAAGTGAACAACCTGAGAAAGCCCCAGTCCAGACTGATCGGGCTTTCACCCTGACATCGATCCTTTCTAGCACGGCGTGAAGCGCGTACTTGGTGTCAAGCTTTCTAAGGGTCATTTCACAAGTGTAAAACGTCAAAAGTAAAGATTAATTTAAAAATAAAGATTGTCCCCAGCAGAGTCGCCATTTTGTGGACGGTCCACCGGATTTCGGAAATTGATTTTGAAAATAGAGTCGCCACCCGGGTTTTTAGAAAATGGTTTAGGACCCGAGAAACCGTTTTGAAAATGATTTAGAAAATTGATTTAGAAACAAATTGAAAACCAGAGATTCGTTTTGGGTTCGGGAGCCAGGTTACGAACGGGGAAGGGTTTTAATGCACCCCGTTCGCCCGATTAAAAAAAATCGGTCTTTACTAAACATTTGTGGGATTTTTAGAAAATATTTTATTGCCGAATTTTTAACAAATAATCATTTTAGTAAGCAGACGATAATAATGAAAAATAAGCTATTTTAACATATAAAGAAAATCCGGATTTTAAACTGTTTGTGCAGGGGATTGTTCAAGATTTTGATTTTCACATAAAAAGTGTGCCGTGCGGCAGAATGGATGTACCGCGCGGCCCTGTTTATCAACCCAACGGTCAAATTTTCAAAGGAGCACCGTACGGCACTCCAGGTGTACCGTGCGGTACAGAGGGAGTACCGTGCGGCACTGTTGGCTACACAAACAGTTCAAACTTTGATTTTCGACAATAATGAAATGCAGATGCATACAAGTCATGATGTATGATTAAAAACGAACTACTTGGAATAAGAAGATAGTATGCTTGAATAAAGGATGTCCCTCCTCATTGAATCGCTCCGTACGAGGCGATATTTTCACCGTACGACGCGACCGGGAGGTTTGAAATCAAACTGATTTTAATGTGTCACGGGCATACCAAGCATGGAAGTGATATTGGAGATCACTCCATACTTGGTACCCCTCCCCTCAGGGTACCAAACTCGAGAGATTTGGCGGAACGGGTTTATACCTTGATTTTGAAACTCTCGGATTGAGCTTCTCTCTGGACCTTCTGAATATGGTTTGAGCTTCCTTTGGACTTCAACTTCACAGTGGAGTAATGACGAGGAGGATTGAAGGCTTTGATTTGGGCAGTCTAGAAATGGCTACTTCACGGTTTTGAAACCGAAAAACAGGGGTTAAGTTTTTTTTTGAATGAGGTTTACTTTGGAGAGGATTTGGTTGAGCTCCTGGATAATAGAGGTTGTGATGAGGATGATTGACAATGGGGGTGATGTTCAGGAATGAAATTTCATGGTTTCTTTTTACCCAAAATTTTTCGATCATCTCTTTGTTGGAATCGATCGGTATTTATAACCGAGGGGGGGGT
This sequence comes from Vaccinium myrtillus, assembly GCA_016920895.1. NCBI lineage: Eukaryota > Viridiplantae > Streptophyta > Magnoliopsida > Ericales > Ericaceae > Vaccinium > Vaccinium myrtillus. The sequence continues at coordinate 15,963,485 of CM029278.1, read as the reverse complement.
CTTGGCCACCAAGTTTACTTGGTCTTTACACATGGTGATGATAGCCTTCTCTGATTGCACGAAATCATGATGAGCTGAAGAAACGAGATCGTCAACATTTGAGCTGCTGGGAACTCTGCAAAAGCTGTGTGACAAGTGACAGTGCCGTACGGCACAAAAACTGTGCCGCGTCGGCACACTTATTGTGTCGTGCGGCACACCCGCCGCCAAATTTCAAAAATTTGCTTGGCACCGCCGTGCGTGAGAGATGAGTACCGTACGGTCATGTTGACTTGAGTTGACTTTGATTTCCTTCCATCATTGGGGATTTAAAGGTACTTTCATTTTGGGGTGTCTACTTTGTGCAATCTACCGAATGATGAAGAGTTCTTCCGGCATATTTCCTTCCATAGGGTTGCTAATGTTTTTCTTTTAATAGAATGGTTGAGGGAACCAATTTAATAGAAATACAAAAAGTTTTGCCCTTCATAATTGTTATGTGATTCTCAGATTCAAAAAATGATCTCTTTCAATCCACTTGATGACATTGTTAAACAAATTCACCGGGTCTTAATTATATTGACTTCCATTTGTGGGTGGGGACCAAATTTGTGTTCTCTCGAGGTGTGCTCTATCAAACCCACTGAAATTGCAACAGAACCTGAAATCCGGTATATAAGGATTGGGTTACAACTGACGAGATGGCGCGGTGTTACATTTTAGCTTCTATGTCGAATGTATTGCAACATCAGCATCAGTTTTTTAGAAACTGCCTATGACATGATGCATAACCTAAAATAAAGGTTTGGGGTGCGGCTAGGCAAGTTGCAATGTGGGATTTGGGGAATTAACCATTGGTGAAGGAACCCTACTAAGGGGATTATGTTCTGAAGATATTAGGTCTTCTGAATGAACTAGAAATCCCAGGCGCTAAAATAAATGGGGAAACCCAGGTTGATATTGTGCTCCAATTGCTTACCAAGTTTTTTCAGCAATTCCGCCTGAATTACAATATGAACAAAATGCTTTATTATTTGACGAAACTGCTGAAAGAGAGTTAAATAAGCCAAGGGTCTTTTGGTTAATAAATAGACAACTGTGAGTGTAGTTGAAGAGGTTTCTACTTCTTAGCCGAAGGCAACAAGAAGTAGGAAAAGGTTCAACAACAAGCCACGGTTCCTCAGACAATTTATGAGTTTAGAGGTAGAGTGGAAAAGCCTAACGGCAAGTGTTTTCACTATAAGCAGAAAGGACACTAGAAGAAGGTTATCCGAATTATCTCAATAAATTGAATAATCAAGGAAATTTTTTTTTTTTCACTAGTAGTTGAATCATGTTTAGCGGTGTTATCTACCAGTACCTGGTGTGTAGATACGAGTGCCACTAATCATGTTTGCAATTTATTGCAAAGGTTCCAGGAAACCTGGAGACTTAGTGATGAAGAGATTTATCTACATATGGGAAGTGCTACAAAAGTAGCAGCAGTTGCAGTAGGCGTTTAATTTCGAGAGATTGTCTTTATGATCATTGAATTAGGAGAAACTTAGTTTCGGTTTCTAATTTGGTTGAAAATGGATATTTGGTTTATTTTTAATAACTCTGTGGTTATTAAGTTAAATAAACATTTTATCTGCTTTGGTTCATTAGATGACAATCTCTACGTAATTAATCATATCGTTCCTACGATGCAACTACATGAATTGAATAACACTAATAGATTGCCATATAAGAGAAAGGAGCCTTATAAGTTGAACCAAACGTATCTTTGGCACTTACGCCTAGGTCATATTAATCTAAATAGAATTTCTAGACTGGTTAGAAATGGATCTTTGGGTTCATTAGAAGTGGAGGCACTTCTGGTCTGTGAATTCTGTCTGGAAGGTAAAATGACCAAGATGCCCTTTTCCAGGAAAAGGGAGAGCCAATGAAGCGTTGTAAATGGTTCACTTTGATCTGTGTGTACCTATGAACATCCGGGATAGAGGTGGTTTTAAGTATTTCAATATTTTTATTGATGATTACTCAAGACATGGTTACATTTATTTGATACACCGTAAGTCCGAATGCTTTGAGAAAGTCAAGGAGCATAGACCGGAAACGGGAAACCGTCTGGATAAATGTATCAAGACACTGCGATCCCATTGTGGTGGCGAATACCTCTTGGAGGAATTTAGGAACTAGTGGCAGCAGAAGGGATTACATCCCAGTTGTCTGCGCTAGGTATGCCACAACATAATGGTGTAGCAGAAAGAAGGAAAGGTCTCTTATGAATATGGTGAGATCAGTGATGAGTTATTCAAATTTACTAATTCGTTTTGGGGACATGCACTAGAAACAATAGCGTACATTCTTAACTTGGTACCATTTAAGCTAGTACCAACTGCTTAAGCTAGTATCAACTGCACCCAAAGAACTATGGACTGGGAGGAAAACTAGTCTATGGCATGTTCAGAATTGGGGTAGTCCAGCACATGTGCTAACAGGGAAAGCAGATAAATTGGAATCAAGGACAAATGTTTGTTTGTTTTGGTGGGATACCCTAGAGGAACGAGAGTTGCTCTATTTTATAGTCCTAAGGATCATAAGGTCATTGTTAGCACCAATGCTTGATACTTAGAGGAAGGCTACGTCATAGATCACAAGCCCAGTAGTAAGATTGTTCTAGAAGAATTGAGAGAAAATAGACCGGCACAGACTTCTTCAATACCTATAGTACAAGAGGTTACATCACATGAAATTGTTGTTAACACACCAGTACCTTGTCGTAGTGGGAGGGTTATTGTTTTACCCAATTGGTATACGTTGTTGGGAGAGTCTTATGATATGATCCCTGAAGAACAACATGCCAAACCCTGAAACTACAAAGAGGCACTACAAGATAAAGATGCAGAACTTTGGCAAAAGATCAAGAGCACATGTTGTGCAGTCTTAAGAAGTCTATTTGTGGACTTAAGCAGGCATCTAGGTCTTGGAACATCTGTTTTGATCAAGTAATCAAATATTTTGGTTTTGATCAATGTCTGGATAAGTCGTGTGTGTACAAGAAGCGCAATGGAAATGTGGTGGTGTTTGTATTGCTATATGTGGATGATATCTTGTTCATCGGAAACGATGTCGGAGTGTTATCTTTGGTAGAGTTGTGGTTATCCAGCCAGTTCGATATGAAGGATTTAGGAGTAGCCGGTCACATCCTTGGGATTAAATTTTTGCGAGATCAAGCAAAGGATGTTGGGCTTCTCAAGCTTCCTATATCGATGCGATCCTTGCCCATTTTAGCATGCAGGATTCCAAGAAAGGATTGCTTCCTTTCAGACACGGAGTCAATCTATCCAAGGATCAATGTCTTAAGACATCTGAGGAGATGGAGATAATGAAGGGAGTTCCTAATGCTTTAGCAATAGGAAGCCTCATGTATGCTATGCTGTGAACTAGACTTGATATTTGCTTTGCTGTCGGCATGGTTAGCAGATTTCAGTCTAACCCTGGACAAGAAGATTGGACTGATATAAAATGTATACTCAAGTATCTGAAAAGAACTAAGGATTATACGTTGGTGTACCAGTCAAACAGTCTAGTGCCTTGTGGGTACGCAGATTAAAACTTTATGTTTTATACGAGTTCCATATAGTCAACATCGAGATATGTGTTTTCCCTAGGAGGTAGAGCCATGAGTTGGTGGAGTATCTAGTGATCGTGTATTGTAGATTCCACCATGGAGGCCGAGTATGTGGCGCTTAAAATAGCCAAGAAGCCGTTTGGCTCAAGAACTTCTTGATGGATCCGTATGGTACTTTCGATCTGATCAAGCAATTTCAATCTATTATGACAATAGTAGTGCGATTGCTAACTCGAAGGAGCCAAAGATTCATAAGAAGGGAAAACACATCGAGTGTAAGTATCACCTGATTCGAGCGATCGTATAGAAAGGTGATGTAGCTGTGACCAAGATTGCATCGGCAAACAACCTAGCAGATCCTTTTACGAATGGCTTACAAGCTAAGATTTTGATAGTCACATAAAGGGAATGGAAGTGAGATGCGTGGCAGCATGGTTTTGAGTCTAAGTGGGAGATTGTTAGAAACTTATACTAAAAGTCATGCTTTTATGTAATGGATTAATATTTAATTAGTTAATTATTAATCAGTTTTATCCCTTTTTTATGAGAATCTATTATGGGCAATGTTTGCATGATATAATTGTATGTTGTGCATGTGTCTTTTATTCTACATAGTAGATGATCCAGTGTGTAGAGTACGGCTTACACACAGAAGATTGGATCATCGGTTCTTGTGGAATATAAGTTTTAGTTCACAATCTTAGATGGAATTTGACACACCATCAGTAGGATTGTAGTACAATGTTTTAGTAGGTTTGTCTTGACTACAGGGAACGGTTCTAGTTCCGACTCATTGTGCTAGTACATTTTGTGTGTATTGAACATGACCGCTTTAAGGTAATTGTCTTAGTACTGACATTTTGAGACAATTAGAACCTTATAGTTATTAAGAATACTTATGCTCTTAATCCGGATATAATTAATACATATATACATTTAATGTTGTTGACTTTGATTCATTATAAAGTGAGATCTTTTTTACGGTCAATAGTCTTGGTGAGTTGGGTCACAACATTATATGCATGAAATATATGGATATTAATTATTGATAGAATCCACGTCTCGTTAGAGATTGATGATACCCCCTTGAGTAAACTTATAAGTTTCGGTTACGTCAAACCCCGCAGTGGATATTTGTCCGACATATCGAATAAGTTAAGTGGTTAGTCTCAAGGTGTTTTATAAGATGTTGATTAGTGGGAGATTGTTAGTAATCGACATTTAATCAACGGGTATCTGTAATCTTAACGTGGGGAGATTAATAAGTATTTATTAACGTGGAGCTCGAAATATAATCGAGATAAAGATGGGAGTGCAATTATAATTCTTTAGTGGTGTGAATTATAATTTGTGAAATAAGAATAGAATCCAGGTGGGATTAAGTTTTCTTATTTACACAAGGAGCCCAGATTTATTTCTCCTCAGGTCCCTGCTCTAGCCCTATAAATATATCGTTATGTTCTCTAGGTCAAAAAAGACAGTCATTCAGAAAATTGTAATAGAGGCTGGATGAGAGAGAACAAAGAGATCATGTAGAAGTCCACACTTGGCTACATGATCGAGATATAAGGGAATATGGCAGAAGATCATGAGGTACTGTCGAGCAAAGCTTGTTGCATACAGTAATTAGATCTGTCAAGTTCTAAAATAAACAAGTCAACCAGCGTTCGTGTCTACGGATGAAAGGTAAACCTTAATTCCGCCTTGTAGGGTTTGTGTTTATTTTTATTGTTTAATCTGTACGCATAATTACTGGGTTCTGGGATTCGTTTCCCAACATTCCTGACATTTGCATGCGATAAGTAGTCGAGGGACTACACTACTTGACTAACCAACCCCATAAACATGCCAGTGAAGGGCGGGGCTGGAACAAGGAAGGCCAGCCCCAAATACTAGTTTCTTCGAAGGGAAGGGCTCGTTTAAGAACAGATCGACCTCCGGAGGCAAATTCCAGAGAATGGCACGACCCAAAAATATGGTTATTAACAAATCTCGTCGTTGTTAGTCTGATGAGATTACAGTGTGACGGAAAACAAGAGGGTTCCCTAACAAATCTCGTCGTCGTTAGTCCGACGAGATTACAGTGTGACAGAAAACAAGAGGGCTGTAATTGGGTCTAGACAGTATTGACAATAAATTACAGGGAATCGTTCAACAGGATAGGAAAGGAAAGTCGGAGCTAAATTCCAAATAAGGTTGGACATATTACTTAACCTCTCACTTTAGTCCGACACAACTATACATCGATAAAATATTTATCTAACTTTTCAATTGAAGTCCCTCTTGGCAAAAAAAAAAACCTATCAATTACTATGTTCCAAGTGTAATGAATATAGCAAAGCCATCTTAAATCCGAGATGGGGCGGTTGCTCTCTCTCAGGAGTCTGAAGACCTCAACCATAGGTGTGGCTATACCTCCTAACCTCACTCCATACAAGAAATAACCAAATTCTTAAATCAAGATAGATAGTTTCTCACAACACTGCAGCTTTATACATGGTTCTCAAGAAACAACTCTGCTCCTTTATTCTATTCAATATTACCTGAACATGAATTCAGATAGGATTTCTCTGTACAGAATCCACATAACCAGTACCCCAGATATTCAGTCAGAGAGAGATAGAGAGAGAGCAGCGCATCAGAAATAAAGCTGCTTGCACTGTGCAACCGAAGCCTCATGGGGACAATATGGACACTTAAACGTCCGCGTGCTGCTTTTGGAAAGTTTCATAATAGACTGCTTGCACAAAACATGCCCACAGGGTAATTGCATAGGTGGATTCTCTTCACTCCCTTGTTCCCTGCTAACCGGACACACAAATATTGAATGGAACTGAAACTCCTTACCCAAATCCACAGGAACCGGCAGTTGTTTCATTGCCTGCCACTCCTGCTTCTTAACAGCCATCACATTTGCCAGCTTTATTAAAGTTGGCAATCCTTCCACTCCAGCAGCTACTGCAACACTCAATGGGCTCTCATAGGACTGCCCCAAGAAACTGCAGAACTGCCGAGTCAACTCTTCTGCCAACTTCTCCCAATGGTTTTCAGAGAATAACTCGGAATAAGGGCATTTGTCGAGCTTTCCTACCCACAAAAGGCAACCCATGAGCTTCTGGATTTCATCCATGTGAAGGGGCGCAAAAGGCGAAAGGTGGGTCTTGGCATAATTCAGCGCATCCCCTTGGGTCCCACTCTGCAAAATCTCCACAAATTGTAGCCTATGAAGTTTCAGTTCTAGATTTGAACCGACATGATTGAGGCTTTCACGGTTGTTGGAGGCCCAGTAGAGAGCAGGCTTAAGGTCTCTAGCCCTCATAGCTTCTAGTATTCGATGCAACTCTCGAAATCGTAATTTGATGGAAACAACCTCTGGTTCTCCAGCCTCATTTATTAAGCAGTCTGCCACATCAAACAAACCCACACGGTAAAAATGGCTTACAATTATATGGTTCAGTATGTGCGGGTCGTAGTCGACATTTCTGTATGCTTTGGAAATGTCGGGGTTGAAATATTTCTCTATGGTTTTCTGGTATTTGCTTAGGTTTGTGTTTAGCTCCTTCTGGGATCCCTCCAGCTGGTTGTTCGGGCTAATCGCGTTCAACTTTGTTTTAAGTTCTATGAGGATGGATTTGTGATCAGCTGGAGAGGTGGGGCCTTGAATGGACTGGATATTTGCCAGCGCCTGTTCAATTACCTGGCCAACTTGGTCTATTACTTCCAGGGATTTAGAAGTAGACAACTTCTGCTTCTTAGCGACGCGATCAAATGCATCTCTGATAGTATTCAGCTCCATTTACTGTTCAATTAACAATATCCTGCAAGAGAAATGGCATGCAAAAGTTACCATTAGCTGAAGGAAAGCAAGGGAAAGCTAGGGATTAGTATCTTCCGATCAAAGACTATGTTCAAGTAGGCCAAATTTTTCAATCCACTTTTCACTTCTCCACTCTCACTTGGCAAATATGAATTCAACAGAAAGATGAAAAACTGTAGAAAAAGTGAAAAGTGAGCTAGGAAAAGAACACTATCATAGTATCATGGAATCCATTTCATTAGTGTAAGAGAGCTAGGAGATGCGTAATGTCATAAAATAAAGAAAAAAGTAACCACTAAACTGTTTCTGCTGAAGTACAATCAAAATTAAATCTATAAAAGCACTTAATTCTAATTTCTCAAAACATATGCATATCAGACAAAATTTTCTCCACTCTCGCACCTGTACTCGCTATCAAAAAACCGACTAGTTTAGCACTCCCTTATTCTTGTAAGATTCTCTTGATGGCACCAAAGTAGGCTATAAGTTCAAACGTAGGTGACGTGAGCTGGCTTTAAGCTAACTAAGGATTGTGATGAACATATGTACCATTAATCAGATCAGAGGTTCTCAGAGCTCACAGGAATTGGACAAGAAGTCTTTTCATCAATTGCTTCTTGTGATAGAAGTCTTTACTGGCAGTAGAGGCACAACACCAACTATCACTATCCAAGTCTATTTTAATTCGTACACTGAACGTATATGCATCGAACACTTAATCTAGTACATGGTCATCATTTTAGTTGTTTATGCTGATCATATCAATTGAATATTAAAAACAACCCATTCTAGGTCATATCAACTGCATTCTAGCATTCTAGGTCTTTTCCTATTGGAATTGAATATAAATCCATGCTAGTTTTCAACTGTGCAATTACTCAAAAAAGAAAAACAACCCATGAACTGCAACTGAGTCATTTAAAACCAGAAGAAAAAATTATCAGCCTCCTAGCGCAATTGTGACTTAGGGGCTGCCATACTGTTTTACCTCGCCTAAGCAGATACCTTCAATCAACGACGAAATTTTTTTAGATTGTTATCAACATTGTGTCAATGCCTCAATGGTGAATCCAGGTATTGATTTTTTGCATTTAATCTCGAAAATTTATTCAGTGTAAAGAGTGTAAAGTGTAACATAAGCAAGGAATACACGTTCTATCTAACAACTTTCAAGTCTTATCCTCAATGTAAATAAGCATATAATCACTGCCTGTCTTGGAACCTTGAAAAATGTTCAGATAAGACTGCTGGAACCTTTACGGTGACAAATAAGTATATATTTGACACCATTCATCATAACAAACATAGTCTATCCAAGGGCAAGCATTATTCCTTCATGACCCCAAATAACCAGAAAGAGGCAGCAACACATCTTCAATAAATTGTATAATCCTTTTTTCTGTCTTTGTCGGCATACTAGACATACTAGCAGAGAACTTCCCCAGCCCATTCAAAAAAATTCAGTACCAACCAAATAGAATTTTATACCCAATTCACCTAATGTAAGCTCTGATTCTACAGCATTATTTTGATAGCTAAAACAAAGTAGATATAATACTCTACTACAGCATTCTGAACAAGAACCCATACACTCTTCAGCATGTCTATATCAAAACACAGTACTTTAGTCACTTGGAAGTGGGAGCGAAATGAAGCAATAGTGAAGTCATGGCATTATGATAAGTCGCAAAACAAACATCCGATCAAGCAATTCAATGAACAAAAGACTAATTGAATTATGGGAAAGGGATTGAGATATATGGTACAAGGAACAAAGTAATCAAAATGGTGATCCTTCTATAACATGAACAGAAGTCCCTATAAATAACTACTAATTTTGCAGAAGTAAGTTACGTTGATTCGGACCTGGGTATCAGTCACATGTTTGTATCTAACCATCAGACCCCTCTAATCCTTATACCAACGACACTGCAGCATATCAAATATATTCTATTATTGTCTGAGGTCAATTGTGTTTCCAAGGTACCATACATCATTCCATCAATAATATGAGAGTTTTTTTTCTTATGTCTACATTAAACGTGGATGCCAAATATAGTTCTGCATTAAACTTGAATACCAAATGTCTTTTTCTCGTATAGTGTCCAGTTAAAACTATCGGACACATGAGGTGGTGGAACCAGGATTTTCTAATAGGGGGTGCTTGAATTTTAAATGTCCCAAGCATTGGGAAAAGAAATTAAAATGCAAGACTCAAAATTCAAAGGAACGATATGAATAATTTGCTCCAAACATTGCAAAAGTATATCTAAGACACACAACAAAGTAAAAAAAATCTAATATACAACCCAAACACCTATGAAAACAAAAATGAATGTTCCTTCAAGTCACAAAAGTCATCTATGGCTGAGTTTGAGTTCTCATCCTCATTTTCAAATAATTCCTAAACTAACCTCCAATTTAGCACGCCACATTTATTACCTTACCCACCAATTCCCGAATACGCCATATATATATATTAATCAACATTAACAACAATCTGACAAACATGATAAATTCGAGATCCGGACATGATAAATTTGCAAAAACATCAATGACAATGTTGACCAACATGATAAATTTCTTATATATGAACACCCCAACAAACATGGTAAATTTGTTACCTATGAACATTTTGACAAACATGATAAATTTTAAAACCTCAAGTATCCCGAACATGATAAATAGGTTACAAAAAAGTAGGCTAAAAATAGGTTACAAACATGATAATCTACCTTGAATTATCGTGAAATATTTCAACGCAAAATCAACTACCATGTATTATCATGAAAAATTACTGCAACTTTACCATGAACACTGAGGCTCAACAATCACAGCCATCTCAATTCAAATTTTGATTTCTTACATGTAGGAATGGTAAATCTAGAATCGTAAATTCCCAATTCGAAGGAGTGGCAAAGGTAGATTGGATGACATGAAAACCCATATCAAATGTGAAAATCTAATTAAAAAGAAAAACTAAATGGTGAATCTCGATCTGATTTCTACTTAGGCTAATAGAGCAAATGATAACTAATCCAGAAAACAATAACATGACTTTCCTCTTGTGGTTACTCTATGCTGCCTCTCTCTCATCTCGATATCGGTAGTCATGATTGGAGCTTCTCGCCTATGTACAATCGTCCCGTTGCCCACAACGTAGCTGTCAACTTGAAGCACAGATCCAGGGGTGGGTCGGCGGAAGCCATGGCTACCGGTTTGAAACACAGATCCGGTGTGTGTGGTTTGTACGTGCATGTGTGTGTGGTAGTGATGTATATTATATAATGCAGCTGTTTATACATTAAGATACATATATTCATGTAGGGGCCGGTTCCGGGGACACAAATTTTAACACAGTATTTGACACTCTATCTCAACCATTGAAATCAATGGCTGAGATTAAAACTTACTAAATTGTACTCCCCCCTCTCTTTCTCACATTTTCTCTGTCTACCCTCACATGCTCTCCCTTCCACACCGACACACCCCATGTATTCCCTCCCACTCCTACAACTCCCCTACCCAACGAATGCCTCCGGCGGTCTATCTCCCCACTAGTATAATCTCTCTCTCTGCGCCTTGCCATGTAAATTGGAGACAACGTCATTCCGTGATCCCCAACCGCATTCGATTTCTCGTATTTTGAACCCCCTGTACATGCAGAAGACTCTGTTTCTAGTCTCTGTTCTCAAACCACAAAAAACCCTCTCTGTTATTCTATATAATTCAAATAAATAAAAAAACACTTTATCGATGAATTCTGAAATTAAACACTTCCTCCATCTGAACCCATCATTCAAGTGATCAACTTTTGTCATGAACGCAAATCTCAGTTCCCCTTGCCTTTTTTGGTTCTTTTTGGGTTTTCAACAGCCTGAACCCACAAATAAAAGGACAGAAAAAAACAAAATCATTTCGGTTCTACAATAATCTCACTCATAAATTCTTGTCCACAAACTGAGATTCCGCAGACTAGAGAACCCGTTAACCAGATCTTCTTATGACCCCCTTAATGGGCTTTAATTTGTTACTCTTGAACACTTTATCCTTCATGTTTCACCCACAATTAGCTTGGAAACTAGCTAGCAACGCGTAAATTTTGTTTAGAGTAAATCATGAATTCAGAAATTAAACAGGGCAGGGAGCCAAAGGCCGATTTGGCATCGGCGAAGAGGTACTTGACCTGGGCGGGGTCGGAGGTGTCGCAGCAAGCAGAGGAGGATATGTGGCGGTGGTCTTCATTTGGGAGGTGGCGGCGGCGGCTTCAGAGGAGTAGGAGGAGAAGTTGACGACGATTCGGGCGCCGAGGGCAGGAGAGGGCATTGGAAGTCGCCGGTGACAATGGCGTCGCGGTAGTGGAGTGGGAGGAGATGGGGTTGCGTTGTCTGTGGGTGAGGAGAGACAGACAGAGAAAACGTGAGAGGGGTAGAGAGATGTGGAGTGTTATCAAGTTTTAATCTCAGCCATTGGTTTCAATGGTTGAGATGGGTTGTCAAATATTGTGTTAAAACTTTTATCCCCGGAACCGGCCCCATTTAATTTATGTATACACGTATGTATAAATATAAGGGAGAGAGAGTAGTTAATTAATGAGGGTATAATGGGGTTTCTATGCATTTTCAGGACTAGAACATAGCCCATGATGGTGTCATGGTGTCATGGATTAGAACATAACTAGAGGCTAGATTTAGGATGGCTATTTAATTTTCTCTTTAAAATAGAATAGAAAGTCCAACTCGTTGGTTAAATACCCAAAATTAAAGCCCAATATAATAAGTGCACCTCCATATTAGAAATTTAAATTGAGTTTAGGCCTTGTATGGGGGGTGCCACCATAACCAAAACTGGTTATATTAGTATGAGCTAAACTATACATATTGTCCAACAAGAGCACTTTACACAAGCATTTTTAGTCTTTTGAGATAATTGCATTTCCAATTGACAGATTGTAAGCTGCTAGGGATCTGCCACACCAGTAATTGAAAGAAGTCGGCCTAAATGCATAGTTGGTATCAGTAATTATAGCTTAAGTAGTAAGTTACATTTGGAATATCGGAAGGGGATTCAATCTGACTGATACCCAATAATTAGTCAATTAAAGAAATGGTGCAACCTAAAATTTCTTCAGTGGAATCTGAATACTGTAAACTATCAAATACAATTTCCTACATCATTTCAAGGAAAAACTGCGAACATCAGGCGGTGCAGGAGGCACCACATCTATAAATTGCCAACTCCACCACAGAAAAGCAACAAAAAAAAACTGATGAAGACGAGGACAACTTCAAACTTGGAACCACCGAAAAACTTTACGTTAAATTCTTCTAGTTATTGAATTACCTATACACATGAGGAAATTTTCTGCTTGTAACTTCTCAAGGTGAGAACAGTATGGGCACCTAAGTTCCAATAAACAGAAGGTCTAAGGAAATAAAATTACCTTTCTTCACCGTGCAGGCAGTTCGCTGTTCCCAGCAGCCAACAAACATATCATCGGTCAAAAATGTAAAAAAAAAACCGCTAAACAACAACCAAGTGAATTTATGCTCAAACTAACTTCATACAATTATCCACATAGAATTCTAAATGACACGGACATAGGTTCCCACATAAGACAATCAATGCTTGGGTAATGGGGTGAGAGTGTCCAACAAGCGACACCCATACCTAATTTAGACATTTGGATCCTCTAACTCCAAATTTAGGATATACCACGAAAGTGAAGCTAGTATTATAGCTAGAAAAGATACACCGACAACATTTTGAACAGATGAAAGATTTTGCTGTGTTTGGTTGAGAATTTTGAAAAGAATATTTTGAGAAATATTTTTGAGATAGTGTTTGGATGAGTTTTTAGAAAAAGTAATAATTAGAGAGAGGTGTAATAATTGGAGAGAGATAGAGAGAGAAATAATAATAATGATTGGAGAGAGAGGTATGAGTAGAGAGAGAAATGTGATTAATGATTAGAGAGATGTGAGATGTGGAAAGAATCTTTTTGGAATTTTTTTGGAAATGTGAAGTGAACAAAGTGACTGTTATTTTCTTTAGTCCCATCTAATTTTGAGTACATTATACAAAGTTCAACATACAATTAAGAAAACCAATGTCTTCAAATGCAATTCTAGGGCTCACCTCCAGGCAAGGCACAACGAAAACATCCCTGGGCATTGATTTTTGGGCAGAGAATCACGAAGATTTTTGCTCATCCGCCGAATGCATCAAAAGACTTTAGGGCTTTTAAAAGTTGGATCCATAATGCGCTATGTTGTATCTTCAATTAATTTTATGCTTTATAAATAAATAAATAAAAGCTCCAAAGGCTAATGCCTTGATGCTTTTCGCCTCATGAGAGATCAACAACCTCGCCTCACGCTTTTGCCTCTGAAAACTAAAACTGCACAACATAGTACCGCATGAACAAGTATTCACGAGGCATCCCACACCTGGTACCCATACCTAACTTTTTGACACCTGCTCTAATATCCTACATTCAAGCTTACGAACGTGTGACACTTCACCCGATACTTACACTTTTGTACCCGAGCCCACCTAACGGTGATAAAAGAGCCATATACCTCTAGACTACCTATATGAATATGAATCTCAACTCATTAGGTCAGTCAAATTCAATAAGAATCTAAAAGCTATTGCCATAGCAAAACAAGGTCACAAACAAGTCGTATTGCTAGAAAATTGCAGGAAATAAAAACAAAAAAAAATCTATTAGAGGCATTGAATTGCACAGTTTTCGTCCTCGAAACTTTACAAGAACTAGAAGTCTCTACCAACGAATTAAGGTTTTATTTGCATTTCCCAGCAGCCAAACAGAATAATAACAAAGAGCATAAGTTCCGGAAGATTATAGAACTTGTTATTCTCAATTACAGGGAAGAATACATAGGCTCCAGAATGAATCCACGGTTTTTGATCAAAGTCTCCAAAATCTTTAAATAAAAAAACTGAATTAGACGATTACGACAAGAAAAAAGATTCGAACGGCAGATGGGAAACGAAGTAGAGAAAGAATAAAGAAAAATTCACAAAGAAACAAGAAGCAGAACAGTACCTTCTTAAACTGATCGAAATTCTGGTATGAGATCAAAATCCGCAATCTTAGAGAGAAGGGGAGCTGAGAAGCAGAGCGAGCAATTAGAGAGAGAGAGAGAGAGAGATGATAGATCCCCTTGGCAGGAGGAGATTCTTTGATAAATATATCGAATTAGTAAAGTGGCCCTCAAACTATCTTTTAATTTCAGTTCATGCAGCATGGTGCAATATACTTGGCGAAGCAACCCAGGGGAGTAGATGGCGGGAAAAAGCTTCGGAGCGCCGATCGCCGTTTGGTTGCAATAGCCTTTTTGTTTTTCTCATGTGTGTTTAAATTCCTATTGTTTATGGTAATTGATTTTCACGCCCCTAAAATTGTATATACACCCCTTTTTTTTGTTTTTTAGTGAAAATTTAAAAGACAAAAAAAGGGGTGTGGATGACAATTTGGAGGTGTAAAAATCACTCCCCTTGCTTATGTGCTTTGTATTTCTTTCTCTTCCGTTACCCATAGGTAAGGCCAAAGTCAAGAAGACCCATTTGCTAGAACTCATAGATTAGTTTTAGATTATAAGAGCATCAATATCTCACTCATCAAATCCCTTAAAAGCTAAATTTGTTGAGTGAAATGCAGCAAAATCCTCCAAAATCAGACTTAACAAATCTTTTGCAAATTTGTTAAACTTGTAGCTTTGCTACAGTAACGCCTCAACTTTGTTAACTTACTACTCCCTCCGTCCCATTTTAAATGCTCTCTACGTATATCCGTGCCATTTTCAAACGTCTATATCTTTTTATTGGTAAGGTTTTCAAAGTTTTTAAAAAAATTGTCTAATAGAACTAATTGAGATCTATCAAATAAGATCCATATTGCATATAAAATACATTATAGAATGAAAACAATAAGAGTTTTAAAAAAACACGCAAATCCGTAGGGAGCATTTAAATTGGGACGGAGGGAGTATTCACTAACCTTTCTAGTAAAATTTGGATAGAGAATCTGATTTTGAGAATTTTGGATAAGTAACTTGCTAAATTTGTAAATGGTGTTTTTGAAGTTAAATTTGGTGAAAATTTTGGTGCTCCTGATAAGGATACCCTAAGTAGCTGTTTAGTTTAGTAGCTTAAAAAATTAACATAAATTGTAGAACTGTTTGTTATAGATTTTGTTAGCTTTAAAAAAATTTAACGTGTTTGCTTGAATAAGCTATCAAACTTTATGAACGAAATATCTTTATTAATCTTAAAACCAGAGTCAAAATAACTTAAATTACTTTAGGATTCTTTTTTTTTTTTTTTTTTTGGTACACTGGATTCACTTTAGGATTCATTAGTCCATTCACGTTTTGACAACTTAAAAATAAGCACCAAAAAAATAGAGTTGTTTCCGGGTCAAATAATTTAGAGAAGCCAAGTAAGTAATTATTCATAATCGTTAAAAAAACACTTTGCATTAGCTTTTTAGAAGTAAAATAAGTTAGATAGTGGTAGCAAATAAGATAAAAATAAGTTAGATTATTTTCTTATTGCTTATTTTTAGTACACAGAACTCGAGATTCGTCAATCGGCCGGCAGTCACGTTGTGAGGCTGTTGTCTTGAGCATCACGATTGGTTAAAAAGACAAAAAAAATTGCATCAAACGTCCACCAAATGTATCTCAATGAGGAAGATTGACTCTTTAAACAGGTTAGTGAAGTTGTTGTTTAGCTATTGGGAGGTTTAAAACAGGTTAGTGAAGTGCTTGTTTAGCTATTGTGAGGTTTTGAACAATATAACTTGTCAGGCGACTCGAGGGCAAAACTGAAAAGAAGAAAACAGAGAGAGAAAAGGGAAGAACATAGTATTGTATCAAGTAAACTGGGTTAAGTACGAGTCAAATCGTACAGCACTGGCATCAATAATCAGCAACAAAATGCTTGGAGCACAAACCAAGCGCACCTAAAAAAAATCTTTAACCTTCTTTCTACAATGCTAAACTCATCTCTCTCTCTCGTGGTTCTACAACGCCGGGTACCTTAGTATACTTCCTATACAATATTAATGCTTAATAGCCCCGAATCACAATTACGGGGACCCCAAAAAGAAAAAACAATTTCAGGTGAATGAAGAGGGCAAAACGGTGACAAACTCATCTAAATATGGGTTAATAGAGTAACCAAAGCGCAAACAAAACTATTATCAAGGACCTTGCCTTTGTTTCTGTTCCATTTTGGCTTGAATCTTCTGTTTCAACTCAGACATATCCGTGTCAAGCCCAAAAATTCTATTAAGAGCGTGCATATTCTCAAGTATCTCATTCAGAGACCGGTTGTCACTTCCGTCACATCTCAAGTGCTGCATTGGACCATGAAGAAGCTTATTCACAATACTCACACTAAGATCATAAATAGCACTCTTTTTCTCCTTAGTGATGTCATTGCCCATCTTGGACAAACACTTGTCCACCTCAGAAGCCCTAATTCTTTCCGCATATGCCCTAAGCTTCTTGATTGTTGGAACAGTCTCGAGAGAATCCTTCCAAGCTTCAAATTGTCTCACTTCCACCTTGATAATTCCCTGAGCTTCCATTGATTTTCTTAATCGATCCTCCTTGTTAGCTTCCACAACTTCCTTGAGATCATCCACATTGAAAACACAAGCAGTTTCAAGAGCTGAAACGCATGATTCTACATTTCTAGGGACGGATATATCAACGAATAATCTTTTCCCTCTGATTTGATCGTTCACAGGTGGGAATGTCTGAACTTGTTCTTTCAAGAACAATGGTGTTTCTGAAGCGGTGCTGGTGAAAACAACATCAGCTTCAGCAGCACAAGCAAACATTTCTGAAAGCGGTTTATATATAATTTGAACATCCTTAATATTCTGACAAATGGCAGCAACCTTGTCCTCTGTTCTGTTGACAACCACCATTTCTGTGCACCCTTTGGCGACCAAGTGTTTAATCACAAGTTTACCCATTTTGCCAGCTCCAACGACCAACACCCTAACATCTGCATAAGATGATTCTGGAAGCTTCATCAGGGCAAGATCTACGGCAGCTGAACTAACTGAAACTGAACCTGTGGATATATTAGTTACAGTTCTAACTCTCTTGCCAACGGTGATTGCATGCTTGAATAACCCACTAATTCTCCTACCAAAGCCTGGGACTCCCTGTCCGGATTTTACAACTTGTTTTACTTGAGCGAGGATTTGACCTTCTCCAAGAACAACAGAATCAAGTCCAGCAGATACTTCAAACAGGTGGTGTGTTGCATCTTCGTTATACAAAAGAAACCGGTGCTGACAAAGCTCTGAAACAGGAACCCCACTTACCTGCCAATAAAAAAAATTATTGTCACTCTCATATTTTCACTTGATGCATGCAAATGAGTTTGCATACAATTCTTTTAACAGCGTCCTTTACGTGGCACAAAGGTAAGTTATTGACTGAATCATGGATACCTAGTTTAGCTCTAATTATGAATAATGGGGATGCACAGTTTACACCTAGTCCATCACTTCTGGTGTTGATATGCTCAACACTAACCTCCCTCCGCATGAACGGTCTTCCACTCATTTTGGGCGAAGAGAAGTACAAAACACCACACAGGATATTGCGCCAAGGTTTTGATTGCAAACCATGGTAGGTCCACATAAAGAACAACTAAAATCAAAAGAGATCCAACACCCCACATTAGATTTATAAGAAATCCCTTCATTTATTGTTTTGGGCCACTATTTACTTTTGCTTCTTTTCACTCGTTCTTTTTGGAAGCGGTGAGTACCTTTGACATCCAATCAGTTACTTCTTTAACCCCGCGATGCTGAGACAGAGCCACAACATATATCTCCATTCTGTTACAAGTACTAAGAACAGCAGCTTCATCTATATGGTTCAGAGCACAAAGCTCGCTGATTGCTTGGGGCCATTGTGCTTCAGGAATGGAAAGTTTTTCACGAACTTCAACTGGTGCTGTGTGAACATTGAGTCCTATGACCACAATACTGCTCCTATCCTTTGTATATCCTGCAAACAAATCAAAGCATAAATAATCGAACAATCAGCTCCCGGAATGATTTCCACTTGGATTTTCTCAGGTGTGAGTGATCCAAAAACTGAAAAGGAAAATCCAACAGAAGGGCAACTTTCTGTTCAGCTCCTTTGAGCGCGAATATTTTTGAAGAAACAAGGATACATATAATGTAACCATAGGAGAAGAAATATGCAATTTTTAAAGCCTACCTTACGCTAAAGTAAAAGAGAATCCCTTCTACCTTTCCTTCCGGGTTTTTTCCTCTTAATTGTTCTTGTTATTTTT
The DNA here is from genome assembly GCA_016920895.1 of Vaccinium myrtillus. NCBI lineage: Eukaryota > Viridiplantae > Streptophyta > Magnoliopsida > Ericales > Ericaceae > Vaccinium > Vaccinium myrtillus. Next base: position 15,944,715 of record CM029278.1, on the reverse strand, counting down.
CTTCAGTCGGTGTTGGTGTTAGTGGTTCTGTTAATTAAGCACTAACCACAGGTAACACAAGTACTTCAGAGATGTGCAAATCCTACGATACTTCAGAGATGTGCAAGTACTTTCATTTATTTTTTGTGTTGTCAAATTTCGGTAAGGACCAAGACTTCTGCGTTGGGCTGTTTCATCAAACTGAAGATTCTAGGTAAACTGCACATTAAAACTTGAACTGCAGCATTGTTTGTTTCTTCATTCTTTTCGTATAACTCAGGGTGTCCCGTGTCACCATCCACTAGCTGGCGCGTTAAATGTCAGAACAAAGACTCATATGGGCCGACCCACAAGAATTGATAGCAGAACACATATTTCATATGATTAAGTTGTAGTAAAAGCTGTACTCTCTACTGTAAAAGTTGAAAATTAGCAGATTAATTTAAGTCTAAATCTGACGAAAATCAACAAAAACCCAGCTTCTCTAGAATTAGAATTTATATTCTATTTAAGCTTCTAGCAATCCGTAAATTCTCCCAGTGAGAACTTTTAACAAACACTCGCAACAATTTTTAAAAAATAAAATCTCAAAATCTAATTAATAGTAAACATCCGCTCAGCACAGAGGTGCAATGTAGAAAAGGAAAAAATTTAGAAACCCTAAACAGAAATAAATCAGAACAAAATTCAAATTGTAGAAAGGAAATTAGAAATATATATATGACTCACTGTCGGCGGCGGATGTCTTGAGCATCTCGAGAGCTGCAAATTTCATCGCCTTAGAATCCACCTCATCTCCACGAACCAAAGCTTTGGAAGCAAAACCATCGCATCTTCTGGGGATAAACGCGAATCCTGTGTCAGACGCCATCGTGTTGATCTTCCTTGGGTTGTGGAAGACTCGAACGGATGAAGAAGGCAAATAGACTCGAATGGATTCCATCTTTGTCGGAAAAGTGGTCGCGAAGCCACTAGGAACCGCCATTCGAGACGAGAATGGGCAGCAGGGAGCGAGCTTCGAAACCCTTGAATGGGTGGTTGTTTTCGGAGCAGGTGGAAGAGGAGGGTTTGAGGAAACCCGTTGGGGAGAGAGAGGGGGGTTGTTTGGGGGAATTTTTCAAAACTTCAAAGTCGGGGGTTTGGTGGAGTTGTTGGGGGCATTTGGTGCGAAAGATTTGACCGACGAGGAAAATAGGAGGATTTGGTCGGCGATCGGGATTTTGTTTTGGAAGAGAGGACGGTGTCCACGCTCCGATCCTCTCAGTCCCCACACGCCTCCGCTGACTTTTTGTACGTTTAGAAATGGCAGAAATCTGAAAATAGAATTCCTTTCACATAGAAGAATTTTTTAGTGCGGACGGACACCCGGTTCCTTTGAAAAAAGATATATATTCGGATCACATTCAAAAGGGGATATGTATAGTTTATTTAGAAAAAAACTACCACAAAAAAGGAGGGGGGCAAATTTATAGTTTCTTTCAAAAAAAATTTTAAAAAGAAAAAAAAAAGGGATATGGTTTTCACTTTCAAAAATTTTATGGTAAAAAATTAGGAGGGCAAATAGAAGGTTTTCAATGCATGGGGTAAATAGCAAATAAAAAGAAAATTAGGAGGACAAAAATTAGAAGGGCATAAATAAGATAAAAAGAAAAAGTGACAACAGAGGCGTATAGAGGACTCCTCGGGAGTCAGTAAGATATACTAATATCTACTAATATAGGTACTATGATGAAGAATGAGAATGACAAAGACAAAGTGAGGTTTCGCAAACAAAATTCCGGGTCTCAAAATAGAAAAGTCAAGCAATGAAAAGATGCAATGGAAAAATCACTAGTGGGTTCAATATCTAACCTATTTAATGCAAGGAAACAAAAATCTCTTCTTTCGAGTCAACTTCAAGAAGCAAGTAATGAAGAAATTGGGGAGGATGGTGGGAATGATAATCTTAGAGATGAAGGTGTTAATGAAGAAGAAGCTAGTGGTGCAAATATGAGGGATGTTTATGAGGAACATATGAGTGAAGATGTTGATGTAGCTAATGAAGTATCTCAAGAGGGGCATAATGAAGGCCCTATTCCTATGCTTGACCTTGAGAAAGATGTCGATATGAACTATGATCCGGGATTGTGGGGAAGTATTAGTGACCGTAAGAGGTTAATGTTAGTTAAACGAGGTCCTATTAAGATCGTAAGGGAAAATCATGCATTTCCAAAAGAAAGTACTCGTGAGAGACACTTTTCTTGTAATCTTTATATTTGTGATCTTCCAAATGGTGACAAACAAGAAAGGAAGTGGCTTTTGTATTCAAATGAGTTGAATAAGGTCTTTTGCTTTTGTTGCAAGTTATTCAAGCAAAAAACAATGACAAACTAGTTTGGCCGGGGAGGGAACTAGTGATTGGCATAATCTTCCTACAAAGCTTAGAGATCACGAAAGGAATGTGGAACACATCGCCAATGTTGTGAGATGGGTGGACTTGCAAAAGGGACTTCAACATAAGCAACAATTGACAAAAAAAAATTGGAAGATCAAATCGGCAAGGAGAGAATTCGTTGGAAGATGATATTAATTCGAATAATTGTGATGGTTTAATTGAAGATTTTGTTTAAAAAAATGCAAGAAGAAGTTGTTTTCTTTGAATCGGATCGTGCTAATCATAAAACACTATTACCGAAGTTGCATTTTGATTTTTCAATTTTATTGTAATTCAAGCTAAAAGCATAATGTAACCTTGTTTTTGTTCTTGTTTTGTTGTTGATTATGTCTTTTAATTTTTTATAACTTAATACTAAGTGGGCAACCAAGCTAAGGTCGGGCTTGGGCAACTCAAATGTCGAGGCCGACACTGGTTCCAAATTTATTAGATGTCCCTGAAGGGACCACCTTTCGTAAGGTTGAAACCATAAAGCTATTCGTACAATAGTGGGTACCGATTTTCGTGCAGAAGGGTGGTGTTGAGCCCACTCCGGGTCATACCCAGATTATAGTTTCCTTTGAAAAAAAAATTACGAATTCAAAAAGAAAAAAAAAAATGGATATGTATAGTTTTCACCCACTTTCAAAAATTTTATGGTACTTAGAAAATTAGGAGGGCAAATAGAAGGTTTTCAATGCATGGGGTAAATAGCAAATAAAAAGAAAATTAGGAGGACAAAAATTAGAAGGGCATAAATAAGATAAAAAGAAAAAGTGACAACAGAGGCGTATAGAGGACTCCTCGGGAGTCAGTAAGATATACTAATATCTACTAATATAGGTACTATGATGAAGAATGAGAATGACAAAGACAAAGTGAGGTTTCGCAAACAAAATTCCGGGTCTCAAAATAGAAAAGTCAAGCAATGAAAAGATGCAATGGAAAAATCACTAGTGGGTTCAATATCTAACCTATTTAATGCAAGGAAACAAAAATCTCTTCTTTCGAGTCAACTTCAAGAAGCAAGTAATGAAGAAATTGGGGAGGATGGTGGGAATGATAATCTTAGAGATGAAGGTGTTAATGAAAAAGAAGCTAGTGGTGCAAATATGAGGCTGAGTCAATTTATTGAATAATTTATTAGAATAATTTTTTGAGTAATCCTGCTAAAAATCAGCTCAATTGTATATATCAAAGTGGCTGAGTCAATTTCTAATGGGAAAATTGCCGGACAGTTGTCGCAGTGACAAACAATTGCCATTTGCCAATACATGGCACAGTTTTTCAAAATTACCACACTAATGAAAAGGAAAATAATAAGTGCATATACATTGAATATAACCATGAACATACAATTCTACCCCAATATTGTAGAAAGTTATCGTTTTCACCCCCTTCTTCCCTCTCTGCACGTATGACAACTGCTACGTTACATCTAGCTTCGCAATTTTCTTCGGATTAGAAAATAAAACTACTAAAAAAGATATTTAATTCGATATAGAAAATTTTGAAAAATTGAATACAAAAGTATTTTACATTATTGAGGCAATATTATTACATTGCCCTTCACCAAATCAGTTATGAGTTGGCTTTGCAATTTTATTCAGATAAAAAAAAAGTAATTTTGCGCATAATTTTTAATTTTTTTACCAAATTAAACTACTAATAGAGATCTTTAATTCGATACGGGAGAATTTTTAAAAAAAATTGTACGTATGTATTTTACATTACTTGGACAATATTACTAGATTGCCCTTCACCAAATCAGTTACGAGTTGGCTTTGCAATTTTCTTTGGATAAAAAAAAAAGGTACCTCCGCGCATATATTTTTTGCACCAAATTAAACTCTTAAGAAAGATCTTTAATTCGATGCGGGAAAAATTTGGGCTTGCCGATGTGTGGTCAAAATCAACTTTTTTGTTTAGAGATTCTTATAATTGCAAATGAAGTAACATTGCACCTTGTATGAAACACCATTGCATTATGAAAAAAAATCCATTGCATAGGCCAATTAGAGTTGCCATTGTGTGGTCAAAATTAAAATTTTTGAAAGGAGATTCTCAGCATTGCACCCTGAATCCAACTAAATTGCATATCCTATGTAATACCGTTACACTCTGAAATAAAACCATTGCGCTCATGTTAGGTCCAACTGGGGTTGCTTGTGTGTGGTCAAAATCAAACTTTTTGAAAGGAGATTCTCGACATTGTAGCCCGATTAATTAAATTACACCATGCATGTAAAACCGTTGCACTATGAAATAAAAGCATTGCACTCATTTTAGTCCAAGTGGTGTTGCTAGTTTGGTCAAAATAAAAAAATTTCAAAGAAGATTCTCATCAATGCACCCTAAATCCAATTAGATTGCACCTCCTATGTAATACTGTTGCACTCTAAAATAAAGTCATTGCACTCATGTTAGTCCAACTAGGGTTGCCAGTGTATGGTCAAAATCAAACTTTTCAACGAAGATTCTCATCATTGCACCCTGAATATAATTAGATTGCACCTCCTATGAATTACTATTGCACTCTGAAATAAAAGCATTGCACGTATGTTAGTACAATTGGGTTTGGCAGTGTGGTCGAAATCAAACTTTTTAAATGGAGATTCTCAGCATTGCACTCTTTATGAAAAATTAGAAACTAGGTGAGAAATCTAAGAATGCAAGAATGGAGATTCTCAGCATTCTCAGCATTGCATTTTTTAAATCCAAGAATAAACATGGCGCGTCAGATCTTAGGTGAAAAATTAGAAACTTCGTGAGAAAATCAAAATAAAATAAAACACCTCAAACAATCCCACAATCGGAACAAAAAACAAACAAATTTCCCGAACCTAGTGACAAAAACTGGTACTAGTGCATAAATCAAATCCCTAAAACTGCTCAAAATTGGTTGAGACGGAATTGACGGCGGCGATGGGTTCGTCTTTATTCTTCGTCGGTCGAGGCATGATCGTCCAGTTTGTGCTAAAAGAGAGGCGATCGAGGGGTGGGAGAGTGTAATTGATCGAGGTCTGTGGGAGAGACATTGATGGGGGCCTACTGGAGGTGAATGTTGGGGTTAAAGTAAGACTGATCAAGTCCATGGATATGGAAATGCAGAGGCTTTCGGAAGGAACACCCTAGCTGTGGGAAGAAGACGAAGCAGAGAATAAAGTCTATGGAAAAGATCAAAGCAAGGACACGCTGAAAAAATTAGGGGTGTGCAAGAAAACCGAAAAAACCGTGAAATCGGACCGACCAGACCAAACCGGTGTATTTGGATTGGTTCTATGGTTTAATGGATCGGTTCTGGTTCTAAAAAAATGAGAACCGGATATTTTGGTTCGGTCCCCGGTCTCATATTAGGAACCGTGGTTTGAACCGAACCGGTCCGTTATATAACATAATATAATATACACTCCTATATACCTACACATGCTTGATAATTTTGTTAGTTTTAAGTTTTAATGTTGCATCTGCCATCTATATCAATAATGATATTTTAATAGTTATTTTAGTTATTGATGGACTTCTTAATCTATTTGTGGGTTGGTATAATGGTTTAGTAGTTTTATGAAGGAGTTGCAACAATTTTGAGGACAATTTTTTTTTGGCAATTTTTGAATGTTAACATGGTTTAGAACCGGAAACCGAACCAAACCGGACCGGTCTAATGGTTTGGTGTGGTTTGGTTCTATATGTTTATTGGTTTGGTTATGGTTTTCAATTCTTTGGAACCGTTAGATATGGTTCGGTTCCCGGATTTCTACAAAACCGGTCCAAACCGGACCATGTACACCCCTAGAAAAAATGGGTCATTTGTAAAGTATTTTAAAGCCTAGGGTATTTTTGTCCAGTTACATTTGCCATACCATGACTCTGTAAATATTATTCCTCTTCCCGTTGAGTAATGTTTTCCAAAAACCATGCCATGTATGCACAATTTTTAGCCCCTTTCTCCACTGTTTAGCAATTTCCCCATTTCTAATTTTTCATTCAAAATATAGAAATTAGATCAGCCACTTAGACATATTCACTTGAGCTGATTTTTTTTAGCAAAGTCACTCCGAAGCTTATTTTCTTTTAAAATTAATGACCGGTTTAGATCATTAATGTGGGATCCAAAAATGAACCCCACACTCCATCGGCATATTATCTAATATCTATACAACATTGGTCGGTACCCCTAGCATTATCGCATTTAGAACAGCCGAAAAACGCAAACATTTGCCCTAGTAATACTCCTTGATGGAAAATAATTCATTTCATGTTTAGAATGGAAAAATTTTAAAAAAAAAACATGAGAATATTTTCCCAAATAGTCCTCGAGAATAAAGAATTCCCATCACATCTATTCTAATATATAAAGGGGTGGCACCGGTTTTTTGTCCCCATTTTTTAAGCCCTGTCACAATTGTGATTCCGTTATTGCCTTTCAACTTCTACTTCTTAATCTTGGTAAGAAAGCAACTGTCCTGGGTTAAAATGTGAAATCTCTTCCCCTATAACTGAAACACACCCACTTTCTCCTCTATTTTTCAGTTTTACGTGAACGACACTGCATAAACATCCACAATCTTCTTCCTGCGATTCCAAAAATCTCTACTTTTGTTTGGGAATTAATGGCAAAAACATGAGGTGCGGGGATTTGCATCAGAAAAAAAAATCACTTATAGTTTGCTCAACTTGCGGAGCTGCATCTTAGATTTCAATTTGTTTTGTTTCTTTGTCAAAACCAGAAGATTTAATACGAGCCAGAAGCTATTTTTAGGTCACAACACACCGTTCATTATATTGCCACAAAGGGCGTAATAAATGGGTTTTTGAAGCCGTAATATACTATCAATTATATGGCCACATGGGGAGTAATGAACGAGCATCTTGTGGATCATAAAAGCAAATGTGGACACCCCTCCACGGAGAATCCGATTCGGAGTCACCATCTGAGTTTTAGCGGATTGTCCCCGAGGAACCGAACTAGAATGACTCATGCCTCATTTTTGGATAAGGTTTTAAATACCAGTCCATCATCACCATAATATCTTAGGTTCGAGAGTTTGGTTACGAGATGGGAAGGATTTTATAGAACCCCCTCGCTCGACCCGAGAGTCAATCTCTACTAAGTGTTTGTGGGATTTAGAAAATGTTTACTATTAAACTTTTTTCAAGTAAAAAGGGATATGGGGGATGGGAAGCAGTCATACAATGATAAAATAACAAATAGACTATAGCGGATACTTGTGCTTTGTGTATTATAAGGATGATGATATGCAAACAGAGACTAATAAGAGGACATAACAGTAATAAAAAAAAATTAGCATTAATAAGAAAGCAATAAAATGGGATAATCCGTTTTATAATAAAAACCAGCTTGATCATCTGTTCATCTGTTCAGGGTTTGAGCGCTCGAATGGCAGCTTTGAGCACCCAAACCGAGCCGAACCTAATAGGTTCAGATCAGTTCGTTAAGGTATGAGTCAGGCTCGAGTTTGGCTCGTGAAAAAATTTCAAACCTCGGACACGGCTCAGTAGGGCTCGTTAAACTCAAACGAGCTGAATTTAGGCTCGAATTAAGGCTCGAATCCAGCTCAGTAAGTCTTGTTGGCAATTTAGAACATAAACTGAGAGGGGAAAGAGATATGCTTCAAAAACAATGTTACATGTAGATCTACCACAATAATCAAGACATCAAACAAAAATAAACAAATCTACCACAATAATCAAGAATTCAAAAAAAAAAACATGAGGAAAAAAAAAACATTGAGAACTAAATAGAGTACTCTAGTTAGCGATAAAACCAATCTATTCGTAGTAGAGTACTCTAGTTAGGGATAAAAGAATAACAAATTACATAGGAGTTTCTCAACTATAAAATATTTACATGTAGACCTCTAAAGTATTATTAATTACATTTTGACCCCAGGTACATTTTGACCCCAGGTTCACGAGCCTAACCAAGCCGAATCCAATTAGATTCAGGTTCGGCTCATTTATGGAACGAGCCTAATATTGAGGTTCAAGTTCAATTTGTTTAGTAGACGAATCGAACTCAAACGAGCTCTTACCGAACTGAGCCTCGAATAGTTCGCGAACGACCCAGTTCATTTACAGCCCTAATAACAAGCATGGCCAAAACTCTTCTTTTCTTCCAAAGTTTGGATTTTATTGTTTGTTTGAAGAGAAAATGAGAACTTGTACATTGATTTGGGCTTGCTAATGTGCTAAAGAGAGAGGAGCCAAGTTGATTGATGTACATAAACAACATAGAGAACTGTCTAAAATGCTTTGAACCCATGACCAGTAGACAGAATGTATGAAAATCAGTGGCATGGCAGAAGATGGTTTGAGCGCTCGAAGCTATGGTTTGGGCGCTCAAACCAACTTCCGAGTTTGTGATCTTTTAAGCTTATGTTACCTTCATTGCAAGCCCAAACCAAAAGGAAAGAACCACATCTTCTCTGTCTAGCAAAAAAATATGAGTTTTGTTGCCTTTTTAAGAAGAAAATGAGTATTTGGACCTTGTTTTGATCTTGCTTGAGAAATGAACAAGGGATAATCAAACTGATAAAGGTCAATAACCAGAATACATAAAAATCAGAAGCATACCAAATAACAGTTTGAGCAGTCAAAGCATATGGTTTGAGCGCTCAAACGATTCCTTAGTTTATGAGTTCTCGTGATCAATTAGTCTTTATTGATCCTTTTTCAGGTTATTAAACTTCCAATCTTTGAAAAACAGGATCAAAACCCCTTTTTACCTTCCCAGAAATAGATTTCATCAATTATTTGAAGACTAAATCATCACTTGAATAACTTTTTGGATTCATTTAGAGAAGGATTAGAGGAAAACCAAACTGTTATATGGGTATGTCTACCCCAAAAGGCTACCCAAGAAGATTAAGATCATGAGAAGTGTATAAAACTGCAGAACTTTGAGGTGGACCAGAGGACAGTTTAAGCGCTCAAAGCCTATGGGTTGAGCGCTCCAACCATTCTGTTTCTTGATTTCTAATCCTTTGTAAGACCAAGTACAACAGGTATAAAGAACCTGTATGGGCTTACTGGCTTCTCTCAGAGGACCAAACTACATGTGTTTGACAACATTTCTACCTTTTTAGCTTTGATCAAGGCTTGAACTCAAGGTTTTAGTTGATTGAGGGGTTGTAGCTTGATTTGTGGCATGTGGTTAAGGTGTTTAGAATGTATGGATGAGTGTGTGTTTTAGACTGGAGAAGTGAGTATTATGGTGATAACAAGATTTTTGAGCTTAAAAGAGTGATTTTGGCTTAAGAAAACAAGGTTTTTCAATGGAGATGGATGATTAAATGGATGTCACTGAATTATGAAGGCTGAGAGTGGGTTTTGATTGAGTGTGAGAGATGGTGTGGGTCTCAGTAACCCGGAAATAAGTGATGAGGGGTCCCTTTTATAGAGGTAAATGGGAAGGAGAGATTAGGTTTTTTGATTTTGAATTAGCTTAAAGGGTAATATGGGTCAAGTAGAGGTTAGGAGATGTGTGGGAGAAGATATTCTGCGGTTAGGGACGCACTAACGAGAAGAGAATCCCATCATTACCAGCTAGAAGATGCTCTGCAAAAAACTATGCTCGCGCAGGTGCTTTAAGCACTCAAAAGGTCCCTTTGAGAACTCAAACAGTCCCTTTGAGCACTTAAAAAGAATCCAAGGGGTTTTGGTGCTTTGGGTGGTTTAAGGTGGTTTTGGTAAGTCCAAGGTTCGTTCCAAGCTTTAAGGTGTGTTGACTTCTTCCGGTTTGACCCATAAAAGATTGTTCACTATATGGCCACATGGGGAGTAATGAACAAATATTTTATGACCCAAACCAATGACAATGAGCGATTTATCATCGCTTTTCAAAAAAGGATTGGCCTTTCCATTTTGTTTCTGCTAGCTTTCTTTTTGCCTTTGTATTCACCATAGAAGAATATCGGAGTCTGATTTTCGGTTTCTCTCATGGCCTTTGAAATGAGAAATTCAGGTGATCTAGTGGCAGCATTTTGGTTTGAAATTTGAGTTGTAATCGCTGGAATTCAGAGACTTATGAAAACCTTGGTTTGAGAAATAGAAGGGAGGAAAGAGAGATAAAAGAGAATATACCTAAAAAGGTCTCTCATTCTCGCTGCTGGTACTCTTATTCAGACAAATAGACCTAAAATTTTGAATAAGGATTCTTTTGTTGCTAATTCTTTGTTATGTGTTGATTTGGAACCGGCTTGATGGATTTTGATTGCAAGCTGTTTTATGCGAGGATAATTTATTTGGGCCCACAACTTTAAAGTGTTTAAAAGTGGGAAATGGGTCGGGTTAGATTTTATGGGAAATGCTCGACTCATATTTGGCACTTTACAAATGATGGGAGTTTGACGATTAAATCAGCCTGCCATTTAACTAAGGTATCCTTGTTGCCTCTTCAATCCCGCAAACATGGTGAAACAAGCACATGTACAAATACCAGCCTTTTCTAGGAATCCTTATGGAGTCTTTCAATCCCAAACAAAATTAAAGCTTTTATATGGCGTTCCTCTCACAAAGCAATTGTGGCATTGTCTAACCTGAACCAAAAACATATTGATGTGCCCCCTATTGCCCGAGGTGTCGAAAGGCGCCACAATCGGTGGAACATATGATTTTTCGGTGTAAGAAGTCTAAAGAAGTTTGGGGAAAATCCCCTTTTGCATCCATAATTTCTAGGATCTACAATTCTATCTCATTTATGGATTGGTGGAAGACCATTACACAGACCCTTAACAAACGTGCTGATGGGCATAAGTTGGAAGCTTTTTTGGCCTCGTTATGCTGGTACATTTGGAAGGCTAGGAACAACGCTCATTTTGATTCTCAGGAGCAATTGTGTACTATGATTTTGGAGAAGGTGTAGACACCCCGATTTTGACCCGGGATACTTGCCAAGCACTCCCGATGATGAGAAAACCACCCGTGAATACCTTAGGGTTGAGAGAAAGGCTTGAACTTGTCCCTAACCACCCCAAACCATTCCTGAATAACCTTAAACCAACCCAAATGACCAAAATACCCTTCAAAATGCCAAAATAAACCAGAACCAACCATTGTGCTCAAAGGGATTTGAGCCCTCAAACCCCTTGTTTGAGCGCTCAAACTCTGTCCAGTCTGTCGGTGGCAGAACATCTAATGATGAGATTCCAACTAAATGGTAGCCACCCAGCCGTTTTTCTGCTGCTCGAATGAGTGCAATAGACCCCGGGTGAGCCTATATTACTCCATTAGACCCCCCCACTTCAAATTAACCCACTTCCCCCCCCCCCTACCCTCCCCCATTTCACTCTATAAAAGACACCCTTCTACACCATTTAGAGAGGTTGGACACACTCACATATTCTGAGCTATCACTCTCTCTCTAAAAAAAACAACATTTCCAGCAACCATCAACCCATCACTTGAAGCTTAATCCCCTTTCATCCATCAAACCCACTTTTGATCATCCAAACCTCTCACTAGAATACACCATCACTTACTCAAAATCAGCTCAGGCAAATACAACACCCATCATAATCTGTCCAAAACAATCCACATTACACTTCTAAACACAGCCACGATCTCATCATCTATCAAAACCCCAAGTTCAAGCCTCAACCAAAATAAAAAAGGTAGAAATCCATGTGAAAGCTACGGGTTGGTGCTCCTAAGAGAGACCAGTGGGTTCATGGAGGTCCTCTATACCTCCAATGGACTCACGAGGTCTTAAATATACAAGAAAATAGTTTTTGAAAATCCCAGCTTCAAACAGATTGAGCGCTCAATGCTAGAGCTATGAGCGCTCAAACTGTTCGAGCACCCTTCATTTTCTTGTGGTTTCTGATCATGTCTTACTTTGATAATGTCATCATTATGGCTATTTGTTGGTTCAAAGACTCTCAAGTCAGTTTATGTTGCCTTTGATCATTGATCAATGAACCCAAAAGCCATAAAAGTGATGTTTTAGTGCCATCAATCTTGGATGATCCATTTTATGAAACAAACAGTGTATTTTGCTCCTTTTTACCATGATCAAAAGGTTTCAAGTTCACAAGAACATTAAAGAATGATCAGAAATCACAGAAACTCACACCTTCTGAATGGGGGTTGAGCGCTCAAGGCTATCACCATGAGCGCTCAAGCCTTGCTCAGTTTTGGGGTTTTTGAATCTTGTTTGCCTCTAGTTCTGTGTTCTATTTTCAGTTTATGGGGTATGTGTGTGTTGATATTTGGCTAAGCCAACCTAATATCGGTGTGTGTGTGTGTTGATGTTTGGCTAAGCCAACCTAATATCGGAGTGTGTGTGTGTGTGTGTGTGTTGATGTTTGGCTAGGCCAACCTGATCTCTTCTCTCTTTCACTCTAATCATGTTTATGTATGGTCAAATGTTTATTCTCCACTCATATGGACACCTCAAGTTTATTTTATTCGTTTGGATGAAATTTCAATACATTATGCATCATCATATATCATGTTGAACTAGTTTATGGTCCAGATGAGGGTAGCATGCTGCAGAAACACTCAAATCCAGGAGATGGCTTGAGCGCTCAATGCATTCCTTTGAGCGCTCAAACCGTCTTCTGGTTCAATCAAATCATTCTCTTATTTTAGCTTGTTTTTGGCATTTTGAGTGTTCTGCAAAGCTTCAAAACATTGAGTCTTCATTCCTTCTATACTGTTTGCTCCATTTTGGTCCATGGATTAGTTTTAAACCCACGATCATATGATTATGTCATTTTTTTCAGTGATTTAAATGTTGTTTCTAAACAAACAATGAAGATCAAGTCTTGTTTTCATCAAACCAAAATCATCAAAAGTATCATAAGCATGTGTGGGTGAGAGGGGATTGAGCGCTCAGGCTCACACCTTGAGCGCTCAAGCTCATGTCGATGGATCAGATTGGTTTAGTCTGTTTTGCGTACCGTTCACGTCATTTCCAGTTTTTCAGTCCCAATTCAATATCTACTATTGTCATTCTTCTGCTGCTTAGTGTCATTTGTAGTTCATGTTTATTCATCGTCATCATCACTCATGTAGGTCATAGCGCACAAGCATACACAGTAATTCGTTGTCGTGTTTATCATCGTTATGTGGCTCCCACCCCCCATTCCCCGTACTTGTTCAAAGTGGAATTATAAACATTTTCCGTAATCCCATAAAAGTCAAGTAGAGACCGGTCTTCGAACCGGGCGAGGGGGGTGCCGTAAAACCCTTCCCCTCTCGTAATTGAGCTCCCGAACCTAAGATAGCATGGTGATGACGGGCTAGTAATCCTTATCAATTGAATGAGGCACGAGTCAATCGAGTTCGGTTCCCCGGGGACAATCCGCTAAAACCCGGGTGGCGACTCCGAATCGATCGAGATCCTTCCGGAGGGGGCGTCCACAGAAGGCTAGTGCTATTTGTGCTGAAGTTGAAGCCATGGGTGCTCCCAATGGGCCCTTGCCCCTTTCCTCCTCAGTGGTTACCTCTTTTTTACATATAAAATTAACACATCCAGTGTAATGACATGTATAAAAAAAATTACTTTTTAGAGAAGTTTCGATTTGGTCGAAAAAAAATTCCGATAATTATTCCTTAGATTTTTCTAATCACAATGGTATAATCGGAAGTTATTTTTTAGTAAAGCAAAGTCATCTTTCACCCATTTTCTTCGGAGAAAAATGTGTTATTTTTTGGTTTTGTACTAAAAGTGGGGGGATGAGATTTTGATGTGATTAGAATTTTAAAATTCTGGAAATGCCATTGTTTTCAAATGGGGGGTACTTCCATATTTTCATAAATAAATTAAAGTAAAGAAAAGTCTTTACTTAAGTTTGGTTTCTGAAAATAAGTGTTGTGTTGAAACATGATTTGCTGGCACAGTGTGTAAAGACCCGAAAATTTTGCTAAGTGTTGGTTCGAGATTAGTGAGGTGGGGCCACAATTTATATACACAAGTGACATTTGGGTGTGAGGTGTAATTAGGGGGTTATAATAGGTAGTGTGTGGGGGAAGTTTGCAAAAAATCAAAATATCTCACTCTCCCTCTCTCCTCTACCGACCGGCCTCCTCTCTCTCCTCCCTCTCCACCATTTTTACTCCCTCCAAGCTCAAATTACTCCCTCCTCACTCAACCACTTCAAGAACCAAGGCCATTTTCGCATTCTACGTACTCTACGGAGCTTGGGTTGCCGTGTATTCACACCGAGAGCTCCAATTTCGGGATTTGGAGTTTTCTCCACCTAGGGCTTCATTTTCCCACCATTTTCAAGCAAAACCTTGAGGTAGGGGAACAATGTCTACTCTCTCTAGTTGTATACTTGTGATTTATTGCATATATCTTGTTATAGCCTTCAATTCCATTGAAAATCATGTTTTCCCCAAATTGTGTGGGTTTCCCAACTTAGATTCTTTGATCTATGAAATTACTTGTTGATTGATGAAATTGGGAGTGAAATTGATCTTCCTCCATGTTTAATTGTTGTCTAGCATCTCTATTTTGTGTCTAGACTATCTCATTTGTGATTGGGTTGAAATTCCACACCTTAGAGGTGAAAAACTGCACAGTTACTGTTCATAAGCTGCTGCCCCTACAATTTCCAGCAGTTTTTCCTGTCCTTGGGGTGGTTTTCGGTCACCCTTTGATGCCCGTTTGGTCCCCGATTGCTCAATCCTTCATATAATCAACTTTTGTCATCATTTTCGCCCGTGTTTTGACTCGAGGACTATGGTTTGATAAACAAATATGTCATCTTACGTCACATGAAAATTTGATGGTTTTTAGAAAGCGTGTGTTGGTGTGTGCGTGACCCTTTTTATCGAAAGATGTGAAATAATGAAACGAACTTGGGAAAATTTGGACTTGTTATTGGAATTGAATGGCATGTTTGGGAAATGAGATATTTCAAACCAATGTCATCACTTGGTGAAATTTTTTATAAAGGCACGCGGAGCCTACGAAATCTGGCAGGGGCACGCGGGGCCCACAGAACCCAGCAGAGGCATGCGGAACCCACAAAATCCGGCAGAGGCATGCGGAGCCTATGGAATCCGGCAAAGGGATTAAATCCCTAGTACTAATGAAATGATGATTTTCTTCAATAAAAGAAAAGGGAAATGAGATTTTCGAACTATCCTTTGTGTTTTGTCGAAACTCGATATGGAAACTTGATTTTATACTTGTGTGATGAACTTGGGTGGTTAGGTGAAATAAAATGGATACTTGGGTTATGTTTGGGTACTTAGAAAAGACTTTGAACATATGGGTTGTTGGTGGGTACTTGGAAATCATTTGGGTACTTCGTTACATTCAAAATCCTTTCTCTATAATTTGGTTACTTGGACTCACACATGAACATCCATTGGACATATCTTGCCTCCGTGTGCATGCATCATACTCATACACCTAGCGTTAGTAGAATAGTTCACCTACGAGCACGTGTGCTCACCCTAACATTTTTCAGGTACTCAACTATGATCATGCATGGTTTGGAGTGCATGACTTGGATTGATGAGCATACATGACTTAGAATTATTTTATTCATCTACTATGCACTTTCTTTTGGAAAGATGATAATGTAACTCTAATCTTTTCACTATCTTTTTGACATTGAACTTGTAATAATTTAGAGGATATGACTTTGATTTCACCTTTGGGGCAATGGTGCCCAAGCATTATTTTTTTGATTTCACCTTTGGGGCAAGGGTGCCCAAGCATTATTTTTTTTGACTTCACCTTTGGGGCAAGGGTGCCTGAACATTTGATAGCCAATGGGCTAATGATGTACTTTATTTTATGGAAATCTTATCATTTGACTTATTTATTGGTGAAATTCCTTTATCTATGTTTTCTAAAAAAAAAATGAGGGCGTGACATCCAGTAATTAATTGACACGTAATTAAGAATGCCAAACGTTGGCGGCCCGACGTTAATGAAAAGCACTGGATTGATAGTTTATAAAATGATCAATACGACGTCGTGTTAAGTTCCAGTTTGAAGGCAGTTATTGGCAATTATAAGCCAAAGAATAAATAAAGAAATTGGTTTTGAAGCCATACTTTTAACTGCTAAAAGGCATGAGTTACACGTGTAAGCGTATAAAATAAGACAATTGACAGTTGAAACACGTAGAGCAAGTCATGCAGGGCAGTTACTCTTTAGAACTAATCATATGATTTGAACAAATACCCGTGCAGGTTCAAATTTAAAATTTCCGAAGGAAGATCAAAGTAATTCAAGTTCAGATGCTTTTGGAGGGAAGTTCGAAGTCAAGAAATTAAGCGAGAAGTTCAAACTGCAAGCAAGGTCTATAAATAGAAGAAGTTGAAGAGTGAAAGACTCCCCGGACAAATCTTCAACAAACAGCAAAAATTATGCTTGGTTTGTTCTTTGGCAGTTAGAATTGTAGTTTTAGGAATTCGACTCAATTTGAAGTAGATTAGGAAGTAGTTTCAGGAAGTAGATGTTAGTAGTTCTTGTAACAATCAAGTGTTCGAAATTCCTGTTATCTTTCTATTTGAAATTGAAGATGATTTCGAAATAAGCTTACCTTTGATTTGTTAATCAAAGTATATTATTTTTTTATTGTTCTTTGATTTCCTAAGTGAATTGGTTTATATTTCTCCACTTTGAAAAAAATCCTCTTAATTAAAGTAATTGAACCATTCAAACACAATCGTCTGATTAAATTTGATTTTTCAAAGTTAATCTGAAAGAGAAGACTTAAAAACTTTCTCTGGCACGCTCACACAAAAGTATTTTCTGTTGTTAAGGAAGAAAAAAAAAACCCGACTGTTCGGGGAGTAGTTACTGCGCTAGTTGTACTCTCCTCTTCCACCTTAAAAAAAGAAAAAATCTCTAGCACATCGTGGGCTAAGATGAACCGCGACCTCATAAGAGCATCTCCAATCTTGAATTGGTCTTCTCCCCAATTAAACAACTCGAATGGGCTCTCAAATTCTCAAAATCTCACCATTTTCTTATTCCAAATCCCTAGTTTCCAACCCCACCTCCCTTTCCCGAATCCTATTAAAGCCAGCACCCAGTAGGACCCACAATAACCAATTCAGAACTTCATCGGCAAAACCCAGAATCAGCCCCACAGTTTCTGCGTCTGGATTTGGCACGGTGTTCCATCAGAACAAGAGAAGCTTCAGGGGAAGTGTAATAATAGCCATGGCTGCACCTGGGTCTGTTCAGAAATCGGAAGAAGAGTGGAGGGCTGTTCTGTCGCCTGAGCAGTTTCGGATTCTGAGACAGAAAGGGACTGAGTATGATTACTTACTGAATTTATGTGGATTCATTTATGTCTTGTTCGATTTGAACGCAGTCTTCTGTATGATGTTTTTTCTGCTAGGCGGAAGTTCTGTCGTAGGTAGTAAGGATTGAACCAGTGAAATCCGTACAATTATGTGGTGCCTATCATGGGATACCAATACCGCTCTAAGTTCGATTTGTAGGTATATAACCAATGATAGAATTTTTAGGGAGTATAAAACTTACGGGCTCTGTGGGTCCGCACCAGTGAACGGTGAGATTGCTCCCTATAATAGTGGAGGTGCTCGTTAGCTAGCCGACACCCTTTGTAACCAACAAAATGAAATGATGGAATTCAATGTAGTTGTGAGAGAAAATGCATTTCTATGGATACGATCGGAAGAAAGATCTCAAATTTAGAATTTTAAATTGTCAAAAGCTAACTATTAGAACTCCTAGTTTATAGACTAAAAGATTCAACTGAACACATGGACAAAACCAACAGTAACACACCAATGGAACACAAACTTTTTCTTATTAGTTTAAGATAGATGTATGGGAATTAGGGCTGTCCAGCGGATCATCCGATCCGCCAATCCGACCAATCCGAACCGATCCGAACCATCCGTTGATCCATCCGTGAATGTTCGGTTCGGTTCCGGATCGAGAATTTCTAATCTGGCGGTTCCGGATCGGATCGGATCGGATCCGCTCGATCCGCTCAATCCGCTCAATAATCCTTCTTTAATCTATCAAATTCTCCCGATCCGGCCCAATCCGATCCGATCCGTAACCGATCCGTGAATGTTCGGTTCGGTTCCGGATCTTAAAAATAATAATCCGCTCTGAGCGGATCGGATCGGATCCGTATCCGATCCGTCCGGATCCGATCCGTGGACACCCCTAATGGGAATACTAGGGGTGACAGAATTAAAAAGGAAAACAGAAGGGCAGGGCAGCGGTAATTGAAGAGATATTGTGAGCAGCAGAGACGTTAAGGTGGTTGACCACATAATAACAAGGAGACGATGAGGTAGAAGCGTAAAGAAGAATAGTGCAAGAATGAGAATGCTATGGAGTGAATTTCCGTTGCACCAAAAAAAGAGAATGCTATGGAGAAGAAAAGAGGACAAAAAGACCTAATTGACAGACGTGGTAAAAGAGTTTTGACACTATTAGTGGCCGGTTTTGTTTGGAACATTTTGAAAGTCAGGGAAGAGGAGAGTAGTTAAGAAGGAAGTGTGAGGAAAATCTGAAGAAAATTTTACTGTGCTCTATAATTTACTGTATTTTGTAAATTTCTCCTCTCTTTCTTCTCAAACCACCCATGGGAAGAAACTTTTTTTAAATTTTCCCTCCTCTTCCCCTCCTTTCCTGAAGTTCAAATTAAACCCTCAATTTAAAACATAACAGATGGCCGTCAATATAATCAATAGAGGAGAATGGTGAAAAAAATCTATCTTCAGTTGATTTGGAGTTTGGGACACAGGAACTCTTGGTTTGGTTTTGGTATGTTTGTAAGAATGAAACAGTAAAACGATGAGTTCTTAAAATAGTACATGGAGGGAATAGTTCTGGGTTCTTCGAGATAGTTGGCCTTATCCCGTGTTTAATGGTCAATCCACGTTGGGTTTGGGTTTTATGTATTTCACAGATCTTTAAGCACAAAGGAAAACAGCTAGGCTCATCACGAAGCATTTTTTTTCATGCCATAAGCAAGAATTAAGCCTCAAAGAAACCTTTAGATATTGTCGTTCTGGGCAGATTGGGATCTTGTTGTTCCAGCCATGCCATTGTTTTGAATCTTTTGATATTGATGGATCTTCGACATTTACCATGCCTTACCAAATCCTTGTTTATCCCTTATGCACATGAAATGTGAGATGTTGTCGATTGATATAGGATTTTTTGCATGTTTATCGGTAATTTCTGCAAATAGTTGAGGAGCATAGATCTGATAAACATAGCTGGTTTTACTGCTTTGCTGTATCAGACATGTTACTTTAGTATTTTTTTATACTGCCTATTGCTCATGGAGCTGGAAAGAGAGAGTTAGGACGTTATTAGACAGGAATAAGAAGTCAGAGACCAACAAAACAGAATGAAGAATTTAGGTTGTTTCGATAATAATAGATGGCAATAATACAGATACGTGGACTGGGGTGTGGGAGGAATTGATTTGGTGGTTAGAAATTTTTAGTTTGCCAACAATGTGCACTTTGAAACAATAATTGCAACTGAGCTTTACATGTGTCATATCGAGGATAGTTTTGGTACCTGCATTTTACATACATGTTACACTCTTTTATTTTTGTATTATTTCTTTTTTCGTATATCTGTTTGTATCAACTATTTGGAGCATTTGGCAATTTATTGGCTGAAAATTAAGTCTTAAAACTAGGGGTGAATATTTTCCAGAGGTAAGTAGCCAACTGAAGCTTGTTATGTAAACAAATCTTTGATGTATAGTTCTCTTAAAGTTTGTGTGATTGCAAATGATTCTAGGACAAAGTAATGAATAACAAGAATCTTATGAAGGTTGGGGTTGAGTTGGCTGGTGTTAGATTCACTTTGAATTAAATCTCTGAAGTAAATCGAGGTGTGGCAAGCCCATGATATCTCGATAATTTCGAAAGAGCTCAATTGTTTTTTCACCACATAGATGTGTAATCTTTACCTAATCAAATTCTATAAAGGTATCCAGGCACTGGGGAATACGACAAGTTCAATGACGAGGGAATTTATACCTGCGCTGGATGTGGAACTCCTCTCTACAAGTCCACAACTAAATTCAATTCCGGTTGTGGCTGGCCAGCTTTCTTTGATGGTCTTCCTGGAGCCATAAATCGCCATGTGAGCTCATGTTTCTTCTTAAATCACAATTTCTCATCTCTATTGATACTGTTCTTACAACAAATGGCATTGTCTTGTTTCCTCAGCCGGACCCAGATGGTAGGAGGATTGAAATTACATGCGCAGCTTGCGGTGGGCATCTTGGCCATGTTTTTAAAGGCGAAGGATTTCGTACACCAACGGATGAACGTCATTGCGTAAATAGTGTTTCGCTCAAGTTCACACCTGCAGATTCTTCGAGTTGAAGGCTTGTAATTGGGTGTCTTGTTCCAGATTAATGTCGGTCTCAAACTTTGTTTTTGTGTTGCTTTACTGCAATAAAACGTACTGCTAATGGCTCCATGGGTAGTGTTCAGTCTCTTCACTCTGCTCTGAATTACACAATACAATTTCTGTGGATTTGTGTTTGTATTTGCTTTATTTTCCCTAGAAGTCAATGATTTAAGGCCCCTTTTGTAATAAAATTAACTCTCCTGTATTAATGTTTTTTAATGTTAATTAAATTCATGTCAAATTTATATGAATTATTTAATTAATTAGTCTTTTTCTGAGAAGAATTAAAAAAGTAAAGAACTATGACAAAATACATTTTGTAAAGTTGAAAACTATTCATAAAAAGTTTTGAGCCCTTTTTATTTTGCAATATGTTATTTCCGATTCATAGTTTTGTACTTTTTTCTTTCATTTCGAATGGGTTCTCAAAAATTATTTAATTTGAATTAAACAGATTCTTGACGATTCATAGTTTTGTACTTTTTTTCTTTCATTTCGAATGGGTTCTCAAAAAGTAATTAATTTGAATTAAACAGATTCTTGACTATAAGTAATTTATGATTGTCCCTTTCTCTTTTATCTAAGGAAAAATTATTAATAAAATTTTAAAGAATATTTTTCAAATGTTAAAGTTTTGCAAGAGCAAATAATTGTGTTTTCTTCTTAAGAATAGTTATCCCAAATTGGAATTGTTTTTGGATGGACCGAATATTTATTACTGCAATAAGAAAACGAAAAAAAAAAGTACAGAGAAAAAAAAAAATGCTCCTACAATTATTCATTCACATTGTAATACCATAAAATCAAGGGTGACATGGTAAAAAAATCAATAAAATAATCCATTTTGATCATTTATCTCCTAAATACTACTTTGTTACAAAATGCATTCTATACATATATCTCTCAAACACTCCTATCAAAATTAAAATACATTTTGACCATAATTTAAAAGCTAAAAAGTTGAAAATAAAAATAAAAGAGGGTCTTGTGGGCACACAATAAAAAAAGAACACGTACTCAAGTGCACCTTTTACATTTTTTTAAATACATTTACAATTACTTTTATACGCTTTGAACACATTTTTCCAGCTTTCCAATAAAAAAAAGGGTATTTCCAATTCATAGTTTTGTACTTCTTTCTTTCATTCCGAATAGATTCTCAAAAAGTAATTAATTTGAGTTAAACATACTCTTGACTCTACGCAATTTAAGATTGGACCACTTAGCCAAAAATCCAAAACATTTGACATTTTTAAAGGGAAGGACAAGAAACTTTTGAAATCGAACATAAAAACAAAAAACTTTTGTCATTTTTAAAAAGAAGGACAAAGAACTTTTGCAATTGAACGTAAAAACAAAAAAAAAATTAGTGAAGTGTCACTAATTTTTAAAAATTCAAATTTAAAACATAAAATTCAAAAAAAATCATAACCCCACATCCGGCCGACCACCACCCCACCTCTGACCGAGAACTTCTGGCGACCAAAAAAATTAGGGAATAATTAGTCATAAATGCACAATATTTTTGCCTATTTGAAAGGAAGAACAAGGAACTTTTGCAATAAAACATAAAGACATTGTTTGTAATTATGATTTAATAAAAGGATAAAATACATCTACTTTCCCTTTATTTTGGTCACAAATACCCTCACTCCCTAAAAGTGACTCTCTCTCTCTCTCTCTCTCTCAATAAAACTCATGAGCATTGTCCCCAGAGAGAGAGAGAGAGAACATAACCAAACCCCTCCATCAGCCCATGCATTGACATAATTTTCGCTTAAAATTTTGTTGCCAAATAGCTGATTCTCCGCCTCCAATCCACCGAAAATATGTGTTTACCCCTTTGATTGGTTTTTCTATCTGCATATATGCTTATATTTGTGGGGACTAGAAAGACAAAACCAGAGAGCTCTGGCATTCAACACAAATTCGTCTCTATTCCATTCTTGCACACGATTGTTCTCATACTAGATGGTTGGTGCCGGGTTTCAGACCTCGAGCCGATTGGTGGTGACATTTTACTAATTTTTTGAGTCGTCAGAAAGTGGGGTGGTGGTCAACAAAGGTACGAGTTTTTTTTTTTTTTTTTTTTTAACTTTTAAAAATTAGTGACATTTCACTAATTTTTTCTTCACGGGATTGGTCACCGGAAGTGGTTTTTTTTTTTTTTATGAATTTTTAACTTTAAAAATTAGTGACATTTCACTAATTTTTTCGGTCGGCAGAAGTGGTCGGCGGAGGTGGGTGGTGGTTGGTGGAGGTAGGAGTTGTGTTGGGTTTTTTTTTTTGGACTTTTCAACTTTTAAAAAGTAGTGACATTTCACTAATTTTTTGGGTCACCAGAAGTCGGGTGGTGGTCGGCAAAGGTAGGAGTTTTCTTTTTTTTTTTTAATTTTCAACTTCTAAAAATTAGTGAAATTTCACTAATTTTTTTGGGTTGGGCGGAGGTGGGGTGGTGGTTGGCTAGAGGTGGGGTGATGATTTTTTTGAATTTTATGTTCGAAATTAGAATTTTTAAAAATTAGTGACATTTCACTAATGTTTTTGGTCGCTGGAAGTGGTCAGACAGAGGCGGGGTGGTAGTTGGCCGGAGGTGGGGTGGTGATTTTTTTGAATTTTATGTTCGAAATTAGAATTTTTAAAAATTAGTCACATTTCACTAATTTTTTTGGTCTCCGGAAGTAGTCGGGTAGAGGTGGGGTGGTGGTTGGCAGGAGGTGGGGTGGTGATTTTTTTGAATTTTATGTCGAAATTAGAATTTTAAAAAATTAGTAACATTTCACTAATTTTTTTGGTAGCCAAAAGTGGCCGGGCTGAGGTGGGGTGGTGATTTTTTTTAATTTTATGTTCTAAAATAAAATTTTAAAAAATTGGTGATATTTCACTAATTTTTTGGCCCCCAGACGTGGTCGGGGCAGAGGTGGGGTGGTGGTTGGCCGGAGGTGGGATGCTGATTTTTTTGAATTTTTATGTCGAAATTAGAATTTTAAAAAATTTGTAACATTTTACTAATTTTTTTGGTCGCTGAAAGTGGTCGGGTTGAGGTGGAATGTTGGTTGGCCGGAGGTGGGGGTATTTTTTTTATTTTATGTTCAAAATTACGTATAATTTTTAAAAATTAGTGACATTTCACTAAAAAAAATTGTCGCCGGAAGTGGTCGGCGAGAGATGGGGCGGGGGTCGGCTGGAGGTGGGGTGGCGATTTTTTTGAATTTTATATACGAAATTAAAACTTTTAAAAATTAGTGACATTTTACTTTTTTTTTTGTCTTTATCTTCGATTGCAAAAGTTCGTTGTCCTTTTTTTTTTAAAATGTCAAATGTTTTTTGTTTTTATATTCGATTGCAAAAGTTTTTTGTCCTTCTCTTTAAAAATGTCAAATGTTTTGGATTTTTGAGACTAATTGGCCCAAAAATTAGTGAAGTGTCACTAATTTTTAAAAATTCAAATTTCGAATGTGAAATTCAAAAAAATCACCACCCCACCTCTGGGCTCACCACCACCCCCACTTCTGGCCGAGCACTTCCGGCTACCCAAAAAATTTGTGAAGTGTCGCTAATTTTTTAAAAATCCAAATTTCGAACATAAAATTCAAAAAAATCAATTTCTGCTAACCACTATCCCACCTCTCGCCGGCCACTTCCGGCGGCCCAAAAAATTAGTGAGATTTCACTAATTTTTAAAAGTTCTAATTTCGTACATAAATACAAAAAAAATCAACTCCTAGGTCTACCAATCACTACGCCACCCCCGGCCGACCACTTCTGGCGGCCCAAAAAATTAGTGAGATTTCACTAATTTTTAAAAGTTCTAATTTCGTATAGAAAATTCAAAAAATCAACTTCTACCTCCGACCACTACCCACCTCCGGCCAACCACTTCCGGCGACCATAAAAATTAGTGAGATTTCACTAATTTTTAAAAGTTCTAATTTCGTACAGAAAATTCAAAAAAAATCAACTCCTACCTCGTGCCAACCACTACCCCACCTCCGGCCAACCACTTCCGGCGGCCCAAAAAAATAGTGAGATTTCACTAATTTTTAAAAGTTCTAATCTCGTACAGAAAATTCAAAAAAAATCAACTCCTACCTCGTGCCAACCACTACCCCACCTCCGGCCAACCACTTCCGGCGGCCCAAAAAATTAGTGAGATTTCACTAATTTTTGAAAGTTCTAATTTCGTACAGAAAATTCAAAAAATCAATTCCTACCTCTAGCCGACCACCACCCCACCTTCACCACTTCCGGCGACCCAAAAAATTAGTGACATTTCACTAATTTTTAAAAGTTCTAATTTCCTATAAAAAAATTAAAAAAATCAACTCCTACCTCTAGCCAACCACCACCCACCTCCAACAACCATAAAAATTAGTGACATTTCGCTAATTTTTAAAAGTTCTAATTTCATATAGAATATTGAAAAAAAATCAAAAATCAACTTTTACCCCCGACGACAAAAAAAAAAGAAGTTAAATGTTACTAATTTTTAAAAGTTCTAATTTTGTACGTATAATTAAAAAAAACACTTTATTTTAAAGTTACCATCCCACCTCTGGCCGACTACTTGACGACCAAAAAATAAGTGACATGTCACTAATTTTTAAAAGTTCTAATTTTGTAAAAAAATTCCAAAAATACACAACTCCTGAAAACTAGTGAAGTATTACTAATTTTTTTAAAAGCATTTTGTGCCCAAATCTAGTGAATGTTCACTAGGTTTTTAAAAATAGTGTCGCTTCTAAAACCTAGGGAATGCTCATGAGACCATATTTAGTGAAGTATCACTAGTTTTCAGCTTCCAAATCCAATGGAAGTTCACTAGTTTTTAATACCTTTTGAATGAGGTTATATCTACTGAAATGTCACTAAGTTATATATACTCAGTATAAGAAAAGGTTTTCCCTGACTTTGGATCAAACTTCACCATTCCTATAGCAAGCAAAAACAACCCCCACTGTGCCAAATGTTCTAAAAATGACTATATCCCATTGATTCACGGAAGTACAAAAAGTAGAAGGAGAACACTTGAAACAATTCTTGACCAGGGATAAAAACATAATTCTAAAACTAGCACAAAATCCTCTCAAATATATCCCACTGAATTTGACTTCGTTTTTGTCTACCAGAAGATATCAAGTTAATGTGTAATATGCCTATGCAATGGTTGTCCAATCAATACAAGCATATATGTATACACACCCCTTTCCTTTCTCTCTTTAAACACTTATGGAAGCTCAATGGGGCATTTTATCAAATAGGTAACATGCAACAATCCAACATAGATCTTCCTATCAAGCATTATACTTTTAAGATCTAATTTACTTAACCTCCTCGTAATAGTAATCTTAATTAACAAAAAAATAATCAATTAACAACGCAAAACTCGCCGAGCAAGCCGAGCGCTACGATGAGATGGTATAATTCATGGAGAAAGTCTCCGCTGCCGCATCCGACTCCAAGGAACTCAGCGTGGAGGAGGGCGCAACCTCCTCTCTGTTGGTATTGAACTGGTGCGTATGGAAGTGGTGGTGGTTATGGAGGCTGCGGTGGCGAGTATGGAGAGAGTTTTCACAGTCTTGTCGTTTGATGGCGGCGGCGGTGGTAGAACTGAGAGAGGCGGAGGGGGTTACGCTGAAGGTGGTTATGATGGAGGTGGGCGGCCACTGGAGGTGGTGGTGGAGGGTATGCAAGTGGTGATGGTGGTTATGGAGGTAAATTGGAGGAGAAATCGCATGAAAAAAAGGGAATCAACCAAAGCGGGGATGAATTGCCTTCCCATATCAAATGTTTTGGGCGTATGTCTTTCTCACAAATGTAAAAGTTCCGTGTCCTATTGTCAAGAAGGAAAAAAATACTGTAGTTTGGACTTGGGGTTGCTGCTGTGCAAACCCCTGCACAGTAGCGTGCTGTGCACCTCATGGCGCGGTCGTGCCGAAATTTTTCCGATGATCGGAGACGTTCACCGCGTAGATCTCGTCGAGTACTACAAGTTTTCAAAAAATCAACTCGACCTGATATCGTTAAGTGTCTCATCGGAACACAAATGAACACAAACACTGGAACAAAACCGCTGAACCTATGTTTTTTCAAGTTATTTGTGTTCCGATGAGGCACTTAACCATATCCGATCGAGTTGATTTTTGGTACATTTGTAGTACTCAACGAGCTCTACGCGATGAACGTCTCCGATCATCGAAAAAATTTCAGCGCGGCTGTGCCATGGGATGCACAGCACGCTGCTGTGCAGGTGCATGGGTGTGCACAGCAGCAACCCCAAGTCCCTGTAGTTTTGCCTAATTTTCCCTTTTTGGCTTTGTCTTTTATCTAAAGTAATATTATTACAATTTTAAAGAATATAATTTCAAATATTAAAGCTTTGCAAGAGCCAATAGTTGTGTTTTCTTCTGAAGAATTGTTATCTCAAATTGGAATTGTTTTTGGATGCATAGAGTATTTATTATTGCAATAAGAAAACGAAATAGAAAAGTAAAGAGAGAAAAAAAATGCTCCAACAACCATTCATTGTATTACAATATCATAAAATCAAGGGTTACATAGTAAAAAATTAATAGAATAATCCATTGTGATCACTTATCTCATATAAATAATATTGTGTCACAAAATTCATTCTATCGAAATCAAAATACTTGACCAGAATTTTAAAAGCCACAAAATTGAAAAATGAAAATAAAAAACGGTCTTGTAGGCATACAATAAGCCCACGCACAAAAAAAAAAATCGTAGTACATTTTCTACACTTTTTAATACTCCTATATTTACTCCTACTTTTGTACATTCTCCACAAATTTTCGATTTTCCAATAAAAAAAGAGCCTCCGAACACCCAAAGACTATTTTTAGGAAGCAAGTGGTGATGGTGGTTATGGACGTAAATTGGAGGAGAAATCGCATGAAAAAAAGGGAATCAGCCAAAGCAAGGATGAATTGCCTTCCCATATCAAATGTTTTGGGCGTATGTCTTTCTCACAAATGTAAAAGTTCCGTCTCCTGTAGTTTTGCCTAATTTTTCCTTTTTGGCTTTGTCTTTTATCTAAAGTAATATTATTACAATTTTAAAGAATATAATTTCAAATGTTAAAGCTTTGCAAGAGCCAATAGTTTTGTTTTCTTCTTAAGAATAGTTATCCCAAATTGGAATTGTTTTTGGATGGACAGAGTATTTATTATTGCAATAAGAAAACGAAATAGAAAAGTAAAGAGAGAAAAAAAAAATGCTCCAACAACCATTCATTGTATTACAATATCATAAAATCAAGGGTTACATGGTAAAAAATTAATAGAATAATCCATTTTGATCACTTATCTCATATAAATAACATTGTGTCACAAAATTCATTCTATCGAAATCAAAATACGATCTGACCAGAATTTTAAAAGCCAAAAAGTTGAAAATAAAAATAAAAAAGGTCTTGTAGGCACACAATAAACACAAAAAAAAAATCGTAATACATCTTTTACACTTTTTAATATATTTACACATACTTTTGTACATTCTCCACAAATTTTCGATTTCCCAATGAAAAAAGAGCCTCCGAACACCCAAAGTTTTTAGGAAGCAAACGAAACATGGCTTGGAAGAAAGGACATCTCTGGATCCAAGCTACCAGTCAAATAAAATACTCCGTATGCTACACTGTATTTAACATAGTGTCTATTTGACTTTGATGGCAATAGAAGAACATCCAAACCCTAATCAGGTTCATCCTTCGGAGGAAATTGACATGGCGATATTTTCCAATGCATTATCATCTCCACAGCCTTCATGGTTCACACCTAAAAGGTACGTCAATTACTCTTTGATTTGGGTATCTCCAAGAACTAGTTTGATTTACGTTGACCAAGAAATTTTAACCAGAAGGTAACTTCAACAAACGCAGAGTAAGAGCCTTGAATTGTGGAGATAAAATTTCAATTAGGGTTATGAAATCCCCCTTCGCTAATACGTGGAAGCGATTGTCCGATTTTTGGAGGTCTTTAGTTGGGTTTGGCTGAATGTATGGACCTCGGTTGTGTATTGTGAATGGGTTACGTGAATAATGATAAAATCAGTATAATTTCGGAATCCCTGTTAATGGGTTTGAACAGAATCTGGGCTCTAATCAGGCTTTAGTGTTCTTCCATTGCTTAACACTACTGGAAGTTCATAATGCTAGGAGGAGTTTAGTGGTGGATTCAATCGGCCTGCCAATATGATTGTCCTGCTCTGCACTTCCTCCTTTTCCCTTGTCTGTCAATGATGGGTGCTATTGGAGTTGGAGCCGAGTGTTATGCTTGCGATCACCGTTTGAGTCAGTGTGCTTTTGATGTGCTGGAGAGTGGAAAGTGTTTTTTGTAGTTGTATCAAGGGCATGCTGCTATCTGTTTATAGTTGGTTTCCTCTTGGCCAGTTCTTTTTCTAGTCCAAGCGGGTGCCAGTGTTATTTGTTTTGGTTCCTATGTTTTTTATGGTTTGGTTTCATTTTAAGTAGACTTAGTTTCATAGAATTTCTCTCGGAGAGATGTGTACCCTTTTGGGTTGTGTTGTTCCTGGTACGTGTTTTGAGCTTCGTCATAGTATTTTTTTTTTAATTTTAATTTTGCACTATAAGAATGCACTCTCCTGAAAATTCTAGAGCTTAACCATAATTCTTCAATGAACATTAACTTATTATGAATGAATTTGATTAGTGATGTGAATTTTTGTAGATACACTTAGCGAGTGTAGAGTCTACAGAGTGGATAGCTATATTGATGCGACAGATGTTTTTGCATATTTACTTTTTGGTCGTTTACATATCTGATAAGTTTCTAATAAAAAAAAAATGTGTGCAGATTGCCAACAAGTTAATTAGATTTTGTGAATATCGTCTTTGCAGGTTACTTGGGATCTTCTGTGTTATTAACCTGTTAAATTATGTTGATCGAGGAGCAATAGCAAGTAATGGTGTAAATGGGAGTCTTGGAACTTGCACACAAAGCGGTACATGCACATCTGGTACCGGAATTCAGTAAGTCTTATTGGAAGTGTTTTGTGTGTGTTTGTACTATTTGTTTCATCTTGAACACTATTCTTGCTTCCATGCCATTTAATATAGTTTGTTTTGCCAATATTACTGCCTCTGCAAGTTATGTTACTTGCTGATGATTCCATTATATCCGGGGTAAAGGAGAAATCTATGGGTGCACATGGTGTGTAGCGTAGCAATGTTGCATATTTTCTTTTGGTGTAGGTACACATAGGTTTGTACCGTAGAAAAATGAAGTTATGCATAGTTATGGTTAGTTACTAACTTTATGGTTCATGTGTTATGCATTCTTTATGGTTTGATTTGTTACGACTTTTTATGGTGTTTGTTATGCATTGTTCTGATCAATTACAAATAGATTCATATGTACCAAAATGTTATGAATTATTTTGGCAAGTTATGAATTTTGGTTAGGTTACACAAATATTGGTCAAAGTTGGACCATAGACTTCTCTTGGCATAAAACATCACATGGAGACCGAACACAAACTTTTTGGCAACAAAGTATTATACACTCATCATATCTTGTAGATGCCTCTCTAAGACAGAACTGACATTGTTCAAGTTTCCCTAACTTGGATAATCAGGGATATACTCAAAGCTCTGCAAAAGGAGTAGTTGTTTATAAGAGAGTTACTGTCCAATATTAAACCTTCTCGTTATTTGTTGGAGCATATTTTTGAAGCTTATTTGGTGGCTGTACTGGAGATTTAGATTAATTTTCGTCAGACCTGCTCTAAGATTCGTATTTCTTAGTAAAGACCGGTGTTGTGGTGTGAACATACGTTTGAATCTTTTTCTGGTGAAGTTCATTTGTGATCTATTCCTTCCTAATTTTTTCAAATTCACATACATGGGCCATAGCTTGTCATACATCTGTCCTTGGTGATTTTAAACTTTTAATTATTTGCCAAATCTCTCGATTAGTTATTTCTTGAGGTACGTCCTTTGTGGTCATTTTACTGTTGTATTATCCAACCAAATCATCTTTCAATTTCCTTAGTACTTTTTCCCTGTTTTACTTTTTGACGCAATTTCAGTATCCTGTCATATATAGGGGGGATTTTAACTTGAACAATTTTGAAGATGGCGTTCTATCTTCTGCTTTCATGGTCGGGCTTCTTGTGGCATCTCCGATATTCGCATCCTTAGCGAAGAGGTAAGGAAGTCATTCTTGTGCATTGGTTGCACTTGGCACGACTTCATGGGCCATGATGTTTTGAAGTATGAGGGTTCTTTTCTTGCTCTCAAGTTTCAATCTTTTAAAACATTAGAAGTTAGTAAATTGCTGTGGAGTGTAAGGATTGACAAGACTCATGTCAGTGGAGTGAGTAAACAATACGAATTTTGACATGGATGTAACCAAGATGTGATCAAAGTACCAACAGTTTGAATGACAGAGCAAGAAGAAAAGAGAGGATGAAATTCTTTTAAAGTTTCACTATTCATGGATTTTGATCTCATGTTTGGGATTTGTCGATAATATTATAGATCTTAGTGATTTTGTATTTGTAAATGTGGGTCCGTCTTGGCTAAAGTGATAATTATCAGTATTGAATGACCAGTTTTGGTATCCATTTATGGATGTCTGGGATGTTTCACATAATATGCACAGATTGGTTTTCCTCAGGTTCCAAGCCCACAACCTCAAGATTAGTAGACCTAGTTCAACCACTGAGCCAATGGCAGTCTTCACATAAATTGGGGCAGCCACTATCTCAGTGTATATCTGTTTCTGATGTTATTATTGCATTGCAAATTTGCAATACTAGATGTTGACATTTGGTTTCAACTTGTTAATGGCATCACATTAACACTCTCCCGCTGAACTATGGACAATTTTAACCAACAATGCTCCTTGAAAATTTCTTACGCATGAACAAGGATTTTGACTTTTGAGTTTGTATGGAGTCTTGAAACAAGTGTCTAATACACTGATTGTGTTTTTTCTGACCAGCTTCCTGTTGGGATTTCTTTGTGTTGTGTTTGATGAATCTGAGTGGAGCTTAGTTTCTTGTTTTCTTGATGTTACTGAAACTTAAATTCTGGAAAATACTCAAGCTTAGGCTTCCAGCATTATGGATTGGCTTGCTAGAACTCAGCATTGAATGTCTGCCTTTTATTTTATTTATTTATTTATCTAGCCTTGGTAGCTTGTAGGATTCAGATGCTGATTCTTTTCTGACTAAGTACTTCCTTCTTTTCTTTGTGTTGGAATTTTCCAGTGTTAATCCATTCAGGCTTATTGGAGTTGGGTTGTCTGTTTGGACTTTTGCTACAGCTGGTTGTGGTTTGTCATTTGATTTCTGGTCCATCACTATCTGCCGCATGTAGGTGTACTATTTTAGATGATCTTCAAACATTGTTTTGTAACCTTGGAATTTGTTGGCTTGCTTCCTTTCGGATGATGCCTTCTGATTTCCGTTTGTGTTATTTGTAGGCTAGTTGGTGTTGGTGAAGCTTCTTTTATTAGTCTTGCAGCTCCATTCATCGATGATAATGCTCCAGTGGCTCAGGTTCTTTTGCTTCCTAGTTTTTACGGTGCATCATATTTGTTCCCTCAATGATCTAGGCTAGTTGGTCAAACATGTTTTAAGATACCAGAATGTCCTGTAATCTTGCATAGGGCATTTCTATACTACTTTGAGGAACAGGATGCTAATACACATCCTCAAATCATTGGATCACGATGTATGTTTTCTGTTTGTATGATGGTTTACATTTCAATATATCGTGATCTTGTGATCTTACGCTGTACTATTCCAATTTGACCATATCGACCTTATAAATTACATTGTAATGGTGATGCAAATGTTTGTATTCGGCATTTGAGGTCAAATCTGCCCACAAGCAAGCAGTGTAGATCTTCCCATTTAGTTGATAAGCAAATCTTCCCGGCTTGTCTATCATCTCTATCTCAGAGCTCTCAAGTATTCACGGTGACTAACCAGAGGAACTAGGGCAATGGAAACAATGAAGATTGAAGATAAGTGGGGTGATTGGAAAACTAATTCTTCCTTTCATAACATGAATTTTTGGTGTTAATTGAGGAGGAGATCCATTTCAACACAATGGGAAAACATGGAAGCAAGATGACATGTAATTATGTCGAAGAAACTATTTGTCATGAAAATCTTAGGGACTGACTATTGCTTGGTTTGAAGTCTTAAGACGATTAGGATTTAGAGCTTCTAATTATGTAGAAGAGCTTATAATAGGGGCAAGACTGATGGGTGCTTTGAAAAGTATCCCAGAACACTACCATGGTCTATTTTGTTGTTTGTATCCATGAGGTTTGGGGAACAAAAGGGGAAGGGCTTCTGCTTGAGGAATGGGGTTTGAGTGGCAATTCATATGTATAGCAAAAAGAGGGGCAATACATATACGTCTGCACTTCAATGTCTAGAAGTTCAATCCATCAGTGAGGAGAAGTAGATGACATTTACTGCCATTCACTCCTAGTAGCCTTTGGCGATTTACCTTAGTGTTTGAATGCATCACACAATCTCAAAGAAGAATATTTTATGGGAAAAATCAATTGGAAGTTTCACATGGCTATTTGCAGACCAATAAGCGACAAAGTAAATGGTCATGGATCTCCACTTAGGAAACTGAGACTTTGGCATCAAAAGCTTATTTAAAGTCAGGGGAAACCACATTTGAAGACCCAATTACCGTACTTACTGTGCCCTGAGGCATATGAAATCCAACCTTTCACTGCTACCATATGCATTGAGATTGAATTCGTGATAATGTTTGGCGTTTTGTTTGATGTTGACCCTTTTAGTAGCTGCGTTATGTCGATTGATGCCTATCTGTCGATTTTACCTTCTTATAGTTTTCTGACTTAATTATGCCCTTGTATCAGAAAACGGCATGGCTTGCAATATTTTACATGTGTATACCAGCTGGAGTTGCGCTTGGCTATGTATATGGTGGATTGGTCAGTACATTTACTAGTCTGCCACGTTAAATTAACATGGTTTTGTTGGAGGTTTTTTGGTCTAAACAGATCATTTTATATACGGACGCAGGATAATCTTGTGAATTGTTTGTGTGACTGCTACTTGTTTGTTTCTGTCACTTGCTTGGAATGATATTTCTCAATCTGCTTTATATTTTGTATAGGTTGGGGGTTACACCAATTGGCGTTTTGCATTCTTTGGGGAGGCCATCTTGATGTTTCCATTTGCTGTTCTAGGTTTTGTTATGAAACCTTTGCAGTTGAAAGGTGCGTTCCGTTTATTTTTCTTGTGTTGATGCAATATTTTTAGCAATTCCTAGCTATTCTCAACAATTTGTATACAGGTTTTTCTCCTATTGAATCTCGGAAAGCATCGACAGCTGTCTCAGAAGTTAAAGGTGCTGCTTATTATGTTCACTTTGAACGACATCCTTTCGTTATGATTTGGATGTTTCTGTCTTTGCAGTTGAGCACGTACCTATGACAAATGTGAATAGGCCAGTATTAAATCTGAATCCATTGTATAGTCTAATTCCTTGTCTTTAGTCTTCAACATTTTCCCTCATTCATGTGATATGTGATCTTTAATTGAGAGTTGTTAGCGATATTGTGGGACGGTAGCTTTCATGACTACATTTAGGTTTCTTTCCCCATAGTTGTTTGATTTATTTTTTTCCTGTGTCAAACAGGTGATTCAAATGTTAAAGGTCGCATGCTATCCACAAAGGAAGATTTCATAGATCGAAGCTCAAAAGGACCTTCCAGGTGAGGGCTTTCATCCTGGAGCATGACCAATTTTTAGATTGCATGATGGGGCGAAAATTAATGACGCCTTTCAAGCAAATATCATTTTTTGTGCTTAAAGCCAATGTCCTTTAAGATGCAGAATTTCACAGTTTGGTAATTGCAACTGTGCAAGATTAGTATAGACATGTATTAATGACTAAATTTGCAAGATTAGTATAGACATGCATTAATGACTAAATTTTTGAATCTTAATCTGTTATTGCAGGTCAAAGTTTGGATTCATTAATCTGGACCAGTTATCAAGATTTTTGAAAGATATTAAAGTTCTTTTGTATGAAAAGGTTTATGTTGTCAATGTTCTAGGTATATTGTTCACCACATTTTACCTGGAAGTTTCATTCTAGTTTATCTAGAAAGCTTATGACAGATGAGCTCTTGTTTTGCTGTCTACGAACCATAGACTCGATGGCAGGTGTAAACATAGTAATAGTTATTGTAGAGTCCACCCACAATAAATTAGCATATGGAACTGAAGCAAAAATGTTGCTATGTTGTGTTCTCTATACTAATTCTTCTATGCTAAATGGCTGCTTGCAGGTTACATAGCATACAACTTTGTCATAGGTGCATATTCATATTGGGG
This sequence comes from Vaccinium myrtillus, assembly GCA_016920895.1. Lineage (NCBI taxonomy): Eukaryota > Viridiplantae > Streptophyta > Magnoliopsida > Ericales > Ericaceae > Vaccinium > Vaccinium myrtillus. The sequence continues at coordinate 15,909,574 of CM029278.1, read as the reverse complement.
ACCAAAAGCTGGTTATAACATATATCACATGGTAATCTTGAAGAATGTGTGATATGACGAGAATATGTTTGTAATATATATAGTGACTCGTCATCTTTGTGTATTGCTTGATAAATTTGCATAAAGGTACTTACTTCATTCTTGGACCTTTTTATAGACTGATGCTGACTTGATTTTTGGAGGAATTACAATTGTCTGTGGAATATTGGGAACGCTTACAGGAGGTTATGTTTTGGATAAAATGACTGCCACAATTCCCAATGCTTTTAAGGTAAATAATCTGAATTACGTGTTTTAGGTTTCCTTTCTCAATGTTTTTGTGGTTTATTAAAGTCTTGATTTAACCTTTTTCACAGCTGTTATTCCTGATTGGTTTTTATCTTTACAAATGTAATTACTTTTCAACTGTTTCTTAGTCTTTTTATATTCTTTTGATATACTGAACCTTTGTACTCCATGTTTTGAGTCTTCTTAAAATGCTCATCGTTGTTCTCACACTTCTAATTGTATAGATGTATAATAGAGGACAAATGAAGCCCCATAGTGATATTTTAATTGGCCAATTAGTTCTTGAACAGATTGAGGACCATATGTTGGGTTGTTGGGATCAGTGGATCACTAAGATATCTTTATCTGAACAGAAAATAGCTTGATTGTCAACCATGAATTCTTTTGTCTACTTGGGTAAATATATACATTTTCTGGCTTTTATTAGTTGGTAGTGTGCATTTGAATGACAACCTCAATATTCGAGTTCAGTGCTTGTCAAACTATTGCTGTACAATCCTGTGGTATGATCGTGTCATTTTCGGATCAAAATATGTTGATAAAATCTTGGAGTAAACAACTACCCCGTAGAACAGTGGGTAAGACCAAGTCTCGTTCTGCATGACTAGGCTACGTTAATTCAATCAATTAGTAAGTTAATTTGAGAAAAAGATTTTTTTTTTTGTGAAAGCTATAACGAAATTAAACATAATAATTTAAGTACTGAAAATCGAGGGAAAAAAGTCTAGGGTTTCGATTCTTTTGAATCCACCATCACAGCACAAGAAGTTATGTATAAACCAAATTTACTATAATTATTGCTAAAGCTCGCGATCCCTATCAATAATCGCCAAGAGAATATTTCACGGTTTTTCAATTGGCAAAGACTATCGCATAGCACGAAGCCACGAACCATCTTACTAGTACGACCCGTCTCAATGGCACGGATCGTCTAATGGCACAGCCTGTCTTAGGGGCATAACCTATCTCAATCATTCAAGTCGCAGACTATGAAAACCATTGCATGAGCGTATTTAATATTGCTTATAAAATTACGAAGATAGATAGGAAAATTCAGACCAATTCATTTAATGAAAGAATCCTTATCATGAAATCAAGACTTGAATAAAAAACTAGAGTTTAATAGAATGTTACTCGAATGGTAGCTCCATCTACACCCTAGAGATCGGTTCATCCCCTCATCATGGGATGAGCCTTTGAATAACAATCTCTCTCTCATGCAAAGTTGTAGCTTTGAATAACATATATATGACTCTGCTTGTGGGCCCGTTTGACCTAGTAAATGTCAGAATTGGAGAATTCTTATCTCATGCAAAGTTGTAGCTGTTTAAACCAGCTTTCCAACCAAATTTGAACACCTCAATCGGATAACCTAATTCGGGATGGAATCAAGCTCTTGATTTTTCCTTCCAATTGGATTGGTCTTGATTTACTTGCATGATTCCAAGTATCCAAGACTTCTAAACCTCACAAGTGTGTAGTTCTTTCTTTATTTCTCATTTGGGCTTTTCAAATTGTACCCCGGTCTGTCCTTGTTTCCTTAAATCTCCAAAAAGCTCAATTTCTGTAAACGGCTCAGTGACCTATGATCACAAATTAGGCCAAAGTAAGTCAAGTAACATGTGTTAACAACATAACCAATAGAAATTAAGGGGCCTTCATGTGTACAATTCGGCACATATCAAAGAGTTAATATGGTTCATTGGTAACAGGGAAGACTGCTTGCACTTGGCTCTATTCATCACAGTTGGACTTTTCAACTGAACATTACTGCTCTTAAATTCTTTGAATTCTATTGAGATGACCAAGATGCCATTGACCGGGCTCTAGTTTGCGGTCATTATCATTTTTCTATGGGATTCAAATAAAAGAGAGGATGGCAATCCTTTTCTCTCTGAGGCTGCTAACAGTTGGTGTATTTGTCCCGTGCATCAATCGGCAACTAGAAGAAGAAGGGTTTCAACATTAACCCAGCCTGCTGCAGTTGTTATTTGCTGCCTCCTGTTATGTTGATTTTCTTTCATTTCATGAGGACTAGGATATCTGTGTTTGTATCATTGAAGTACTTCTGCACTCTTGCAGCTCCTCTCCGCAGCAACATTGTTGGGGGCTGTGTTTTGCTTTGCTGCCTTCTGTTTTAAAAGCCTATACGCTTTCCTCGCTTTTTTCGCGATTGGTGAACTCCTCATATTTGCCACTCAGGTAATTTTCCTATTAAAGAAGAGATGACATTAGCTCTATCCATTTGAATTTATGATCATGTATGGTTTTTAATAGTATGTAGGATCTTATTTATGGTGCCAAGCCATGCTACATTTTGTTGAACAATGAGTGAAATGTTTGATTTTCTTTTTCTCAATTGTTCCCGTGACTCAATGACGATAGATTCAGATATGCGTATTTGTTGGTTGACTTGGTTCTAGAAGAACAATGTTTCTTGTTCAGCCACTACTTCAGCATAACGTAACATACATTGGTAATCCCAGTTATTGACAACCCCGAACTACAAGTGCTGTAGAATAAAAAAGCCTTGCTAGTGTTGCCACCTTTTTTGAAACATGTAGAAAACTATTCCCTCCATCCCACTTTAAATGCTCCCTACGTGAGACCGAAACAAAGTTCTTACAAAATTAATTTTTAAATTCTATTTTGCACAGTTCAAAAGATCTCGGCCAGTACTTTTTGAGTGTCGTATAAAAGCCTGAAGAAATAGTTTCAGAAGCACTTTTTTTTTAAAAGTCAAAATGGCACAACTTTTTGTAGGGAGCGTTTAAAATGGGACTGCGGGAGTAACTTCATTAACTCACTTCAAGTAGCTTACTGGCCAATGAAGAGTCTACCACAGTGGTTCAAATGCTTAAGCCCATGATACTAAATACTAGTCCACTTGGTTCTTTACACATTTGACTATCTTCTCTTTCTCAATCAACGTGGGATTGACTCCAAGTAAAGGCCGGTCCCTGGCTTTAAATCCAGTTTCAGGGTTAATGGTACAAGGTGGGAAGGGGTTTGGTGCCCATCTTGCCAATTCGATAGATGGTATCTACTCATAGTTTGAGGTCTAGTTTAAATTATTTATGCAAGTAATGTTCAAAAGCAAAACATATAGCCTAAAGTATTAATGCAAAATTGCAAATAAAGAAATTTATTAGCAAACGAGATGGAAATTGTTTGGTCGTGAGACTAGATGGGTATATTAGGTTGACCAAATCCACTTCTTATGTGAAAGAGGTTGATTCTTATCACACATGCGCGCGCGCGCACACACAAACACACGCGCGCACAAAAAAATCTTCCTTGTCCAAAATTGGTGGGGTTCAACTGAAAGTTTGGAAGATTTGGCGTGCGAAGGGTGCCTAGATAAAAAATGCATTGAGCTGATGAAGAAAGCAATGGAGCTGTCAACGGTAACTAAGTATGGCGTGCCTGAGTTACTTTTGTGGTTTCGGTTTTCGCTAGGATAGGAAACCAAGAATTACTTTTCTCTTCCTGTATGTTCTCAACCTTGCAATCAAAGAAGCCGATGATCATATACTCGTCCCCCAATGGCATTCCTATAAACCTGTGATTATATACTCATTGTCCAATCCTTTCATAGTCTGGATTTCTGCTCAATCCATAGAAGGGAATGGTGGAATTTGAGAAACGTCCTAGAAAATTGTTCCAAGCACTTTGGGTACTGTGATTCCTATTTATCAGATACCATCTCTATGAAAGTTGAAGTTAGGTAAGCATAGCCTATGTGCAACATGTGGTGTTGATTTCGTTTATCATATTTGACTGTTTATTCCCACTGCAGTTACAACTTACAAGTGGTGTGCCTATTTTTATGAGCTGCATTAACTTCATGTTTTTTTTCATTGACCAACTGTTTCTGCTGTGCTAAGTTTTAGCAAGATAATAAACATCTATGCAAGGCAGGAATTATGGATACTCGATTGGTTTTAAAATTGTGTGTGAATTGTTGCAGGGTCCTGTCAATTATATATGTCTCCACTGTGTTAAACCAAGTATGAGACCGATTTCTATGGCTATGTCTACTGTCTCAATTCACATCTTTGGTGATGTGCCTTCCTCTCCGCTTGTTGGGGTTCTCGAGGTTTGTATTCGCAGATTCCATCTTGCAAACAGATATAATTATGTTCTTGGTTACTTCATATTTATTACTATGATGTTATATAATTATTTACTTGGATACTTCATAGTTGTTTCTAAGCTGTGTTTGGAAGTTCGAAATAATTGTGAAAATGATTATTGAAAACGCAGAATGCAGTCTTAAGAGGAAAAAAAAAAGCATTTAACCCCGTTTACTTATTGGAAAATATGAAGTGAGATAACAATCTCCCTTCATTTTGGAATGGAAACTGCAAAGTCTTGACCTGCCCAAACTACTTACAACTCTATTGATGATGAGTACGACTTAAAAAGTTAATAACATGGGTGCAAAACTGGAGAAACACTTATGCAATGGTGGTTCTTTGTGACTCATGTTGATGAATGTTAGTATTGCTTTCTCCTCTTTCATTCCCGTATCTGTTGATGAGTTGATGGCCTAATTTGGATGATTCGCCAGGATTACGTTAACAACTGGAGGGAGACTGCTCTGGTTCTGACATCTGTGTTGTTTCTGGCAGCTGGCATATGGGTTATCGGTAATATTTTTGTCACTTCTATACACGAGTTTCACCAACATAGAAATTTCATCAAAGAGGAAAAAAATTAAACGCTTTCATAATAATTACCAGAAAATTGGAATGAAGTCTTCATGAGCTTACAAAGTGAGAGGATTCGTTTTTTTCTTGTTCATTAAAATATTTTTCCTTTTGAATATCATAGAATAATTTATTAGTCTTTTTCCTTTTGAACATCAAAGAAGAATTTATTAATCTTTCCAATAGGAAGTTACAAAGATTAAAAGGATCTAGAGAAAACGTTGTTTGTTAAAATACGCCTGATGATGAATCTTTAGCTGCACCTAATATCCCAAAAGAGCTACTCGTAATTCTTTAGACATCTCTGTATCAAACTTGCTGTACTTATTCATCTTTGTATACTTTGGCAGGGATCTTTCTTCCCAGTGTCGACAGATTTAATGAAGATAGTGAGCCTCCACACACAAACACGGAATCACACACGACGCCCACGACGCCGTTGCTTGAAGAGAAGATTGCAGAAAAAACAGAATCTTCAGGTGAACCATGAACCCTTTTTTGCCAGAATACAAAGTTTCAGTTCTGGCTATGGGCCAGACACGTATTTCATGTAAATGTTCACTTGATGCTTTTCTCATTTGTATATATCAATGTATCGTTCGTGATTGTTATAAGTGTTTATTTTACCATGTTTCAAAACCTATTGCGAGGTTTTGAAATTGATCCTCAACTTTTGCAACAAATTGTAAAGAAAGCCATATACGGATTTGAGCTTATGTATTTAAGTATTTATCCTTCCAGAATCTGTAAAGCATTGCCAACTGTCAAACGCACCCTAAGGCCTAAACATTCTGATGTATATGGTTATTACTTATGTAGTTGGTCAGAGCACTGAGAGGAATTATAGGTTCAGGATTCATGTTGGCTTGGTGAGTGGTAAATCCAGAGTCCGAACATATTTTTTGGTGTCTTGGCAATGGTTATTACTTATCCGAAGATTATTGGTTCCGCTCAACGAGAGGAATAGAATAAAAAAAATATGATCAAAACTCAAATTTTTTTTGATAAAGCAAAAAAATCTTGCTTTTTAACTCATTTTTGTCTTTATCAAAATGTTTTTTAAGTTTGGATAATAATTTTTTATTTTTTGATTCCTCTTATCAAGAAAAATCAATAATCCACAAAATTTTGACGCCAAACTAACAAATGCAGAAAAAGTTTGAATAAAGGCAAAAAAGAAAAAGAAAAGCCAAGTGACTTAATTAGCCAAAGCAACCTAAGAATTGAGAAGTTCTTGGTAATGTAATTTTTTTATTGTATCAATTGGTGTTTTGGAGAAGAAAGGCTTTTCTTTGGGATCTTGTGGTTGGGGTATCAAATTAATAAATATGGAAGAGATATGAACAGAAATTTGAGTTGTGTATACTGAAATTCTCAAAAGGGCATTTCAGGAAAGCTAAATAACAGTGGAGAAGTTAGATTGGTAGAGAAGAAGGGCAATTGAGCCAATTTGGAATTTCGTCTAATAAATGCCCGTGGCAGGAACAAATTGTTCGGTGGCATTCGAACCATGTCACAAAAAGATCGCACGGGTGTGTGTATTTTGGTAGTAAAATTTGTACTAGTTTTTATTTGTCGAAAACGAAAAAACACGACTTTGTTTAATTTCTCTAAAAATGAAAACCGTAAAAGTGTTTGTAAACATTCTATTGTAAACACCGGTGAAAAGAACAAAATGGCAAGTGAAATTTGATTATGTATGGCAAACGGTCATAGGAAATAACATTTTTTTTTTAAAAAAATTGTTCATAAAACATACACAGAATTTTTTTAACAAAATGTTTCCAAATAATCAGTTGTAAAAACTCAAGTCTTTTTTTTTTTTTTTTGTAGCCCATATACTATTGTTAATTTTCTGTCAAAATTTTGAATTATTAATATTGGGGTGCAGACAACCTTCAGCAGTACCGGGGGTATCGCCCCCATCGAAAATGATATTTGAGGGACCTCAGTGTGTAATTTCGGCCATATGACCGACCTAATTATTTCGCTGTTAGTGTGTAATTAGGGTTATCAGTTTTCAGAGAAAAACATAGAGAGGCGAGAGAAAACGCTGATCTTAGAGAGATTGCGAGAAGACTTGTACTCTTGATTTCGATTTCATAGTGGACTGGTGTGGCTCCCGTGGTTTTTCCACGCGTTGAGGTTTTCCACGTATATCTGTCTTGTTTCTTTTCCGTTTTTCCATTACGCATGATTATTTGATTTTCTGTTCTGTGATTCATTGTTTCCAAGATCCGTAGGGGTGTTGTGGGGTTGCGAAAATTCCTAACAATTAATTCATCTTAACTAGGAGTAATTGGTAAAGTAAGAAATTTTGACGGGAAAAGGTTGTTTTTTTTACATTGATAGGTTGGTTGGTCAAAACGGTGACTTCTACTGACATTCATGTCTCGAACAAAAAGGAATTCGGTAAAGGCATAAGATGAGTATTTTTGTATACATCTTGGTATTTATTAATGAAGAATGAATTTCTACACCGAAAAAGATAAGGGAACCGACCGTGGTGCACCGACCACGTACCGACGGCGTCGCCGACACCGTTGTGGGTCCCAACCGGTCGATTCGAGCCGTTCATCCTTCTCAAAATCAAATTCCGAGTGGGCCATCGGGGGAATCGAGGCAATCGGACGGCTGTATGAGCTCGATCTAAAATCTAGAATCACCCCATTTCATTCAAAATTTTGGATCGACCGGTTGAGACCCATAACGGCGTCGGCGACGCCATCGGTACGTGGTCGGTGCACCACGGTCTGTGCACGTAGCAACGTTCTTTCTACACAGGCTAAAGAAGTGGTAAACAAAGTTGGGGCCAAAGATGCATCAAAAGGGCTTGTCACAAACCTGCTACAATATGCATCATTGACTCCAGAAACAGCGATCATCCTCGCAAATAGACTCTACTTCTTCATAGGAATTTGGGTTCATGAATATTGATTTGATGCGAATCTCACTGAAACAAGAACTTTCTATCTACTCAATGGAGACACCATCTCAATCCCATTCATGACTAGTCGTAGGAGATATCACTACAAATCGTTTAATGATGTCGAAGTTCTCAAAATACCACACCAAAGTGCAAAACTCGATAGGAAGTTTTCCACTCGTGAAAAAGTTGGGTTATGAAATCTTCTTGAAGAGCTCTGTTCTGATTCTGAATTTTTGAAGCAAGATTACTTCGAATTGAGAGAAGTGAGGCTCAACGAAGTTTGGATCCCAAAGTTTGAATTCTTATTTGAATTTAGTGTTTCTAAGACCATGAAGGAAATGGGAATGCCTTTTCCTTTCATTGAAAATCCAGATGACCAAAATTCCTAAGGGGATCCCATTCCTTGTTACAACAATGATTCAGAAAGTTATGGTTAAGGTAGATGAGAAAGGCACAGAGGCTGCAACCGTTACTTATGTCACCATGTTTGAACGACGTAGAAGGTACCAGCTCCCAAAATCGAGTTTCGTAGCTGATTATCTTTTTATGTTCATGATCAAGGAAGAGATATATAGGGTTGGTTTTTTTCATGGGAGCAGTGCTAAATCCAAGCCTTTGACCAATACCCTATGAATGATGATTTTATGAGTCTCCGTAAAATCAATAATATCCTAGATGAGCATCAATTATTTGCTATTAAATTTTGTGGTAAAATTATTAATCTTGTCATCAATGTTATTAGTCTCATATTCCCTTCGTCCCTTTTTTAGTGTCAAATATTTTCATATGGGATGTCCTTTAATAAATGTGTGTTTTGAAAAGTTAATGGGTAAAAGTTTGTACAATTATCATTTTGCCTTTTTAAAATAGCTAGGGCTGCTTCAGATGTATCACTAAATCGAACAAATCCAAAACTTTGATTTGTAATTTTACTCAATTTGTTGGGAACGAATACTTCTTTGATCTTACCATACTTTGAGAAAAGGTTGTAAATCCAGATCTTACGTATTCGAACTGGAAGATTATCTACGAATACTGTTGAACTCCTCTCCGAACCGAAGACACTTCTCTCTCTCTCTCCTCTTATCTACAAATTCTCTCTCTCTCTCTCTTCTCCACTGCTTCTCGTTTTACCCGTTACCGTGCTTCTTCCGGCTAGTTTTCTGTTGAGTTTACCGGTTTTGGCCTAACGACAAAGTTGTTGTTACAGTGGTGGTGGTGTTTCAGCGTGGTCTCCCGCCGTATTCGCTGTTGGGCGTTCACGATTTTCACTTAACGGCAATGGTGAGTTTCTGCAGCAGTTCGGGTTTAGGATTTTCTTGGGATGAGCTCAACTTGATGGGCTTGGTTTTTTCTATGTGTTGTTATTGTTGTATCTTGCTTTGTTGGCCTTTGGGTGTATACTTCATTGTTTTATCTGGGCTCTTTAGATTCACAGGTGTTTTGGACTTTGTCTTCGGGTGTGTTTTTCAACTTTTGGTTGGAACTCCTTTCGCCTTTAATAAAATACGGAGTATTTTTATTGCCAATAAAAAAACAAAAACAAAAACGTACAAACGAAACATAAAAGTTACCATCTTCAATTATTGATCGTGTGTGCTAACAAAGCTATATGTCTACCAACCAATGATATCAATCACAATCATGCACCTAATCCACAATTATTATAAATTGTGAACTTTTAAAAATAAAACTAAGGGTCATGGATATTACAATTTGATCGACTAGAATTTTTGTAAAGACACTCGAAAAATTATTTTAAAATTAATGAACAATTTGAAATTAATGATTGACCAATACGGAATTGGTCAATACAAAAAAACAAACAAAAACAAGCATGTAAAACTCGTGCCACTTTTCAAATTTTACTACAAACCAAAAAAGTTATTTGGGCACGTTGCAGATTCCAAATCCATAGTATGCCATATCATTTGACATGATCATTCCCACGCTCTCCTTGTTTTGTCCCAAAAGTTAATGCAGATTTCTGAAATTTAGATTTACATGCCTGCCTTGCTACAAATCCTCAAATTATCACCCCCTGCCCTTCAACTTTTGTGTTTGTTCATAAAGTTGAATGCGATAAGGCCCTATATATAACCATCCCAGTTGTCGTCATATACTCGGATTTGTCCTCCTCGAATCGGGCCCCTCCATTCTCCTCCGACTAAATAGTACTATAACTTATCACGTACTTATTTGAATAATGATTTGAGGCGCCTTTTTTTATTTTTATTTTTGTATGTCGATGTGTGAATTATTGATTCAAATCAGTCAAATCAAAATCTTGTTCATTTGATTGGTTACTCCATAATTCCTTTTGCACCGACCACATACCGAATTTTAAATGAAATTGGGTGATTTTGAATCGAGCTCATACAGCCGTCCGATTGCCTCGATTCCCGCATAGACCCACTCAGCATTCGATTTTGAGAAGGATAAACGACTCGATCGATCGGTTGAGACCCACTCAGACGTCGGTACGTGGTCGGTGCACCACAGTTGGTGCAGGTAGAAGGGTTCTTGGTTACTAGTGATCGGCCAGTACAATTTTCTGCATGAGTAACTTGACATTGACGCTTACAAAATGAACGACTTAAATCGTTAGATATGCCATATATAGTAATATGTTTCAATTTGCATCACATGAGAACATAATTCGAAAAATAGTCACATGAAATGATCTTTGATTCATTTTTATTGTATACCGAAAAATAAAAAATAAGAGAATGCAAGAAGGCATCCATTCGCGGAACACGGCATCTCAATTCTTTTTAATGCAGGATAATGACATTCATTAAAACATGGAGTAGAAGCTAATCATTTTTGTTGAATTTCTGCACCAGCTATCTTGAGTAGCTGTTCTTAACAGCCAGATAGTACAAGATTTATGTGGTCCCTTGTAAAATCCAATCACATCCAAGATGATGCCGCCATACCTATTGTCCTATAGCAAGTAATTATGAACTTCATCCGTCCCATTTTAAATGTCATTTACGTAAAATCGTGTTATTTTGACTTTAAAAGAAAACGTATTTCTAAATTATTATTTTTTCAAAATTTTTGCATCATTCAAAAGTAATTGTTGAGATCTTTTGAACGGTGCAAAAAAAAAAAAAAAAATTTCGAAAGTATTTTATTTTTTTAAATCAAAGTAGCCCGGTCTCCCGTATGGGACATTTAAATTGAGACGGAGGGAGTACTACTTTTCTAGGAACTAGTTAAATGGTTTTTTGAAAAATACTTTATGAAATTTCAAATTGTGCTGAAATCATCCATTCATGCTGTGTGTGTAGACAATAAAAACAAAACTCACTAAATTGGGAAGCAAGTTTTTGATCAAGCAAAAACATTTTATTTACCCTCTCTCTTATTGGTTGAGGTAGTGTGGATTTCACAGAAATTGATGTCATCTTTATCAAATAAACCTGTATTGTAGGGGTGAAACCTACAGTCCTACACTATTTCAACCAATAAAAAAGAAGACATGTTGACCATTTTTTTTTAAAAAGAAAGTGAACAAAATCGGAGATTTGGGATTGCTTTTGTGCATGAGGCAACAACCCGTGTCCCAAAAATCGGGATTTGGGAGCAGCCCCCGCACAGCAGTTGCTGTGCACCATCCATGCCGTTCGTTGCTCGGATGGACGACCCAGATTTCATCTTGCACGCACGCAACGAACGGTTCAGATGCAAATGTGCTGAGGTGAAATCTGGATCGTTCATCCGAATACCGGACGACTCGGATGGTGCACAACAGTTGCTGTGCGGAGCTGCACATCGGCAACCCCGTGTCCCAAAAATCGGACTCCAAAAGTTGATCACCCCTTCGAGCAGCACAATGCTTTTTTGACTTGTCACCATCAATGGTTGGATTTAAATCTCACGAATACTCTCAACAGTTGTCCAACTCTGCTCTGATTGTATGCATACAGAAAGGAAAACCATGTAGACGTGGGGCATGGGGCAGTTGGAGTGAGCACCCTAAATTTACCACTTTGCCCAATTGAATTATTTATAAAATTGTGAACAACCTCTTTTGGACGGCAAAAGTGAAAATCACTTTTGTGACACAATTCACATGAGCTTTACCCTTTGTGAGCCGACCCGGCTTGAACCGGATTTAGTCGGGGTGCAGTGGGCTTCCGCATACCGGTGGTAGGTATTCTTTTTCTAATACTAGATTAAAATAGATTATTGTGGTGAAACCCTCCAGTAAAAATAGTTTTGGGTTATGAAAATTCTAAGCGAACCGACCATATACTGATGAGGTACAGATGGCTTGTGAGATTCTTAATAGATGGCTTTTGATACTCTTTACAAATGATTCGAACCGTTCAAAATTTTAAAATATTTTTTACACTCTATACTCACCCTTAACTCCGTAATATTGATGCATTTTACACTTACACTTTTATTTTTGCCATATGATATACATTAGCAGAGTTAGTGAAAAAGTAATTTAAACAACCAAAGAGAATTCGAGCTCTCTCCACAGATTCGAACCCCAAATCTCTTCTTAAAAGCGAAGGGGTACAACCAGATTGGGTAATGGCCACATCTCTATACGTACCTAATATAACACAGAAGCCATTCCGTATGAATCACACATGAAAGATAATTTTTTATTTTTATTTTTTTCATTTATTCCAATTTTCAGTCCTTGCAATCTTCATCACAAACCTTCGAGCTATGGACACTGAAATTTACAAAATTACAACTGTACAACAGTACAAAGTCTGCAAGAACAGAAAATTGAAACGTGGGGAGATGACCAACCTCACTCCACCGTACACATAGCAAATTCCATAACAGTAACCTTTTGCTTTCTTATTTTATTACTGACCCGACCCGGCCCATTTACGAACCACACGTGCGGTCTCCGGTCAAAACCTCCATCTCAACCCGCCCGCCTTTGACTTGTCCGATGGCTGAAGTGAATCCAACACGTGGCAAGCGCACATTAGCGTTGGTTCAAATTATCCCACAGAGATGCGCACTTCCTCCTCGCAAACCCTACCCTACGCCCCTCCAAATCATAAACCACCTCAAATCCCTGCTGCTGGTAGTTCCCCAGTGTCCCCACTGGCCCACCTCCCCCAAAATCATCATAATCTCCACCGTTGATCACCATCACGCATCCCACCTTCCTCCTCTTCCCGCCATCCCCACCGTCCAAAAACTCGTAAAAGTAGTTCCTCCTGGGCAACACCACACTGGAATTCCCCAGAAAATGAAACACCATTGCAGGCACTTTATTAGCAGCCGAGTCATCATCCAAGTAGTAACACGGACTGAGTCCGGTCTTCTCCTCGATTCGACTCGCACGCCTATGAACATTACCAACTCCGCGAGTGAACTCGGAAACAACCGAGTCGTACAGTTCTGAAGGCAGAATTGTAAAAGTGGTCCCAGAATCCACGACCATTCCCCCGTCCCCTCCTCTGTCAACCCTTTTCAAGCTCTCCGGCGCAGTAATCCTCCGCTTTCCGACCGACACGGCTTCGAGTCCTACGCTGTAGAAATACGGATGTTTCGGGTTATCCAGCATTGGAGTATACACGAACTCTGCTTCAGGAGGATTACTTTCCCCCAATTGTTTCTGGTGGCGACCCAGAATGAGCGGACTCGGGCGACGAACTCGGTTGGGTTCGAATTCGTGAGAAACCAAACAATAAGAGAATTGGTTGCCCAATTGGGGAGAAAAACTGGCGAGTTGAGCCGGCAGCGAAAGAACTCCACGTCCGAATCCGGCCACGCCGATAGGCTCGGCGAGAGCGCTATGCGCACACCCAAATGTGAAGTTTTGAAGAACAAGTAGCGACGGCGACGACGTGGGTATTGATAAACTGTCGGTATATAACTTAGCGATTAAGCTACCATCAGCGTAAGCGTAGTAGAAGGGTGGGCAAGAGAAGCCGGCGCAGTCGGAGATCTCGATTTGTTCGAGAGGGCAGCGTGCGGCGGCGCAGAGGTCGGAGGAGGAGAGGGAGGAGTGGGCGGTGGAGCAAGCAGGTGACTTGCACGAGGTGGGTTTTGCAGAGGAGGAGAGGTTGAGAGGAGAGGGGTTTAGGATTGTTTTGGGGTTGTATTTGTTTTCACAGAGGATGCATTCAAAGGGGTTGCAGGGTAACCAGACGAGGTCGCTGCCGGTGTCCATGTAGAGAGAGATGGTTTGGGTGTTGGAGCCGCCGCCGATGGAGAAGGAGAGGGTGTAGTCAGTTCCAGGGGAGAGAGGGAGAGAGATTTGACGGTGGTGGTTGTTGTTGTTAGGGGGTGGTTTGCGGTGACGAAGAAAACGGGCAGCGGAGGAGGTGGAGGTGGATTTGAGTAAGTGGTGGGTGGAGTTGAATTGGGCTGTGGAAAGGGAGTGGGTTAAAGGCAGAATAAGGAATTTTGAGTGGGATTGAGAAATGGATGATAGGAAGATTGAAAGGAAGATGATGAAAACAGAGGAAGCCATTAATGTATACAAAAGGGCTCAAAACAGAGTAGCGAGGGATAATGCTGCGAGAGAGAGAGAGAGAGAGAGAGAGAACGAAAGGACAAAGCTTGTGGTTGGCTGGGTTTTACTCTTTTTCTTTCCCTTGGCTGAACTCACTGGCTGATCAAAAAAAAAGAAAAAAGAACTCACTGGGTTTTATAGTAGTACAGTACTACTTTGGAGTACGGTCATCAATGATTGGATCCGATGGCAAGATCCAAATTCGAACTACTCACACCTCGTGCTTAGCACGAAATTAATGCCCGTTAGTAACTAATGGTTTATAACGTCAATATGTGATGAAATTGAAGCAACTGATATTGTTGTGGGTGTGTGTATAACCTGTATGTACAATCAATTGTATCCATCACATATTATTTGTATTGTATTCACTATTATAGGATTTGTTAAGACCTGAAAATAACTTTGAATTTAACCTAAATTTGAGAGAGGTTAGTTTAAGCCTACGTTGTTAAGTTTGCATAAAATTTGTATCTATAGAGATCTATAGATACATGATAATAAATTCTTTTTGGCATATTTTTTTTACTTAGTTCAATGGGTTTAGAAAGATATATTGTTTTGTTTGTTTTAGGTTTTTTTTTTCCTCCAACTCAGATTATTTTGTTCATTTATTGGTTTAATATAGTATGATCCAAAATGTTAAAATTATTTGTAAATGATTAAAAGAATTTGGTTTTTCGGCAAAACATTTTATAAAGGATGCAAAACAAATGCTAAATTGATGGAATAACAAATAGTCATAGTTATCCTCATTTTTTTGGTAGTCCAAAAGTCAAGATATTTTCTTATAGCATGCCTAGATAGAGAGTACAGTTTCTTTTCAAAGCATTGGGTTATGGGTAGTTTGACAAGAAGTATCTGATATTCCTATCTCTTTCTCTTTATAATAATAATAATAATAATAAAATAAGACAATAAATGGAAGTATCTATCGAGTCCGGCTACGTGTACGCACAAATGTGTAAAAAAATATACTTACAAATTCTAAGCCACCATGTTTATTTTAACAAAAGAAAATTGGTTTGGTCTTTAAAAAAAAAAAATTCTAAATTTAAAAAAATTTTATTATTTTAACTCATATTGTAAAAAATTTAAATTCCATTGGATATCGGAAAGTATGTTTTCTAGATTCACGACGAATCAGCTGTTTCGTCCCTGTGAATCTAGAAAACATACTTACCGATATCCAATTGAGCTGATTTTTTACGGGGCCCCCTAAAATAATATTTTAAAATTTATGGTATTTTTTTAGAATTTTTTTGGAGCCCGCAGTGGGGCCCCCGCGTGGTGTACGTACGTTTTTTGTACACATTTGTGCGTACACGTAGATTTTTTGGTATCTATCAAAGATAGATATTCTAGGATTGTTCTAGGATTATGTTTTGTTTGTACAAAAGGGAAGATAGATGTAATTGAATCTTGATATAATATAATCATTAACGTTAATGATAATAAGTTCATAATTAGTAGGCGTGTAGATCTCCAAGATATACTTACTTTGCAATGCTTATTTCCGTTACCATTGGAATGGTCTAATCGTCTAAATTCAATTAGATATACTGGAAAATTAGAATCTTTAATAAACTGTGTCATATGCAAGGGTGGCTGAAATTAAGCCAAGGAACACGAGTATTGTTTAAAACTGTAAAGGGAACGAGTCTAATTCTAAGCATGCATGTTTAGTTTAACAAAAAGAAAATTGGTTTTAAGGTCACAATTTATTTGAAATGTGTTGAAAAGACGGGTTTGATTTTAATTGAAACAAGGTCATGCTCATTTTTTTCGCATCCGAATTTTTCGTAATGTGTCTTATATGGGCAGATTTTTTAACTCATATTGTTCATTTTAGCTTAAATTTAAATCTCATCATTATAAGAGAGGTGAAATTTCAGATTAGAAGTAGGAATCTTTGTTTCTCTGAAGTTGAATTTTTCTATGCGTTAAAAAGTAATCATAAAAGATTAGAGCTATCAATAAACCTTCGGGGTGTTTGGCCATTGGTGCCGTTGGGTTTTCTACTTTTCCCATTCTTTTTTCCTATTTCAGAGAGTTTAGGAGATAAGACCCAAAATTCATTCTCTTAAAAAATAATTTTCAAATTTGTTGAAAGAAGAAGAGAAGTTAAAAATCAGTTAGTTGGAGTTTTTTGACCTCTTATTTTTCATTTATCCCATTTTGATTAAGGGAAAAACAAAAACTAAAAAATGCAAAGCTAAAAGCTGGGCTCCCAAACACTCCCTTTTCTAGAACTTTTTATGTACCAAGGAATTCTCGAGAAAGTAAAAGACACAAGCGAAACAATCCTCCTACACAATGACAAAACACAAATACAATTGGGGACTAAAGAGCAAAAAAATAAAGCATATATGGGAGGAATTCTAGTATATTTGTAACGACCCAGATTTTCGTAAATAAAAATTTCGTTTAATAAATTATTTATTAATTTTAATTTTCGGTTTATCGGATTATTTTTCTATTAAAATATTATTTTATTCTTCTAAATCGATTAAAGGAAATTCTAGCCATGTCTACGCAAGTACGAGACCGAGTAACACATCTGTTACACTACCGTAGCACCCGGGGGCCGAGCTTAATACCCGAAACCCACCCAGCTAACACCATTACTTCACTCCATCTACCAAAGTGCGTCATTGTCTAGTCTTTCTTCCACACATTGGAACTTGGTATATTGACCAAGTTAGAGAGAGAGAGAGAGAGAGAGAGAGAGAGAGAGAGAGAGCCTCGGAGAGAGAGAGAGAGAGAGAGAGAGAGCCTCGGAGAGAGAGAGAGAGAGAGAGAGAGAGAGAGAGAGAGAGAGAGAGAGAGAGAGAGAGAGAGAGAGAGAGCTCGGTAGAGAGAGAGAGAGAGTGGGGTGTGTGCATGAATTAGTACACTTGCACATGCATGATTTTAATGCAAGTTCACTTGCACAAGTAATGGGCAATTGAGGGAAGTTTCCTAAGCCTAGGTTTTGTACCCAAAACTAGTTAGAAAAAGCCTTGCTATTTTTGGAGCAACCTACTCATACCCACACAATACATGCATTTGAGCACAAACTACACAACCTAGCCTACCCTAGCTAGGCCTTGGCTCCCAAGTATCTAGGGGACAAACTTCCTTAAATTAAGGAGGGAATATTCCCACCTAGTAGTAGCTATTTAGGGCTACCCTTAGCCTATTAATGCATTCACATGCATATTGGGTGATTTTGGTTCCTAAAAACACCCCGTAACAAAGGTGACCACGCGAAAACCTACACAATGAACGCGCGTTATTTTTCCCACCGTGGCTACATTGTATTTACCCTATTTTGGTTCATCCTAGCAAGAATCTAGCCTAAAGTACCTAGATTCCTACCTAGATACCTATCTACACCTAGACTAGCCACCTTTGTACCTCCCATGTGCAAGTTTAATGCCCATTCACCTCCCCCACACCTTAAATTTTCGGTAGAGAGAGGGAGGGCACCACCGAAATTTCCAAGAGGGAGAGAGAGGTCACTCTTGCCTATAAATAGCCCATACTTGGTTCATTTGGCCCACCTTTGTCTTTCCTTATTAGTTTGTCTCCTAGATTCCCTACAAACTAATTATTCTACCACCTTTCTAGCCACCCTAAATTAGTTCTAATTAGCCACTTACTTGGCTAATTAGTGTGTAATCTAGTTGGTTTAAGAGTTTTCTTCACCAAGGATAAGCTTTTCGGCTTCCGGTTTACACCCGGGAAACTAAGGTAGTTTACTAAACTACTCATCTAATTAGTAAATTCTAGCTATAATAAGTTGTTCTTACTACTTTTCTAAGCATGATTTTAGAGTTGATTAAGTTAATTTATGCATGTGTTTATTACTAAGCATGTTTTCTTAGTAATTTGGAAAGTGGTTTTTCTTGTGCAAAGATGAACAAGAATGTTTATGAGGTTCTAATTAATTTAGTTCTTCATGAAATTAGAAGTGGATTAGTGAAATTAAAGGTGATTAGAAGTTAATTAGAAGATGTATTTTCTTAGACAAGTTCTTGTATGATTATTTCTTGGGAAAATTAGTTAATCTTGGTTGATTAGCTCACTAATTGATTGTTTAAAGTATTGTTCTTAAATAAGTGGAGTATCTTATTTATGAAATTGTTTTAGTTTGAAAGAGTTGTTATTAATTATTTTTGATAAGAAAGTATGGAGTTGTATTTAGAAAATATGAAGAGAGGTTTTCCTTGGTTGATATCTAGAAAGATTTTACCAAAATAATTGTGAGTTTACATGGTTGGTTTTTCTAGAAAGAAAATTATGATTTTCCTAGATAGAGGAAAATATGTTTTATTTGGAGTTTATTAAAAGAGAGAGTTTTTTCTAGAAATATAAAGAGTATATTTTTAGAAAGATTAAATGTTTTTAGAGAGTTCATAAATTAGTAGAGTTAATTTATGACAAGGGATTTTCTAGAAAAAGAGTTGTGTTTGATTTTTTTTTTTTTTTTTTTAGAAAGAGCAAGTTGTTTGTTTTATTTCTTTGAGAGAAATAAAATGGTTTTGAAAGAGGACAAGAAAGAAGTGGGATTTTTGGATGAGAAATATAATTTTATTTGGGTGATTTGGAAAATAGTATTTTGGGAAAGTTGGTATATTGAGGTGTATGATTTTATGTGGGAAAAGTTTCTAGAGGAAACAATTTATTTTAGAGAGATGAAATATTTCATTGCATGATTTTATGTGAGAAATGTATGTTTGGAAGAATATGATTTTTGGAGAAAATCATGGATTATTGCATGAGCATTATTTTGAGCATGTGACACCGAGCACGTACGCGATACGTTTTGTCACCAGACGCGAAATTGAATATCGGTTAATGAGAAAATAGAGATGAGAATGAAATGAGTTTTGAATTGAGAAATGAAATTTTTGTGAAATGAAATGAGATTTTCGGGAAATGAAATGAAATGAGATGTGATTTGTTGTTTGGTTGCCACCTCAAATTCGCGGAGAGAATTTGGAGGAATGGTATTGATTGCGGTAGTGCAGCGAAAGCGCCACCTCCAGTTCGCGGAGAGAACTAGGACGTTGGGCTAAGCTTGTACAACACACGATGAACGGACTTGCAAACAGGCAGTTAAGTTCGGTGATGCAAGGCGGCGGCCGGATGTCGTGTGAGTCGCGGGGTGGTCGGACCGTGCAAACAGTCAGTTAAGTTCGGTGATGCACGATAACCGAAACCTCGAGCGGAAAGATTGGTAACCGTCAGCTGAAAGGAGGCGTAAACGGACCAATAACTTTCGGAGTGATGGGAGCTTTGGCAGATATTGAAATTTGATTAAATTGCCGCGAGAGGCACCGATTTGAGATTTATGATTGATTATGAGAAAATGGTTGATTTTTGAGAAAACGGATTTATAATGAGTTAAGTTTGAGAAACCGAACGAGAAATTGTTTTGATTTAATTGACACGTGACACCGTTCGAGACACATCTTTATACGATGATGTTATCTCTGCGCATGTTTACTCTGATCCGCATTGACACGCATGATTTATTGCATGATTTACTGTTCATAAGTTGTTTATGCTGTTTATGAGCTTATTGTTCTAGAATTGCTACTTAGACGTGTAGCGTAGTGAACTACTGGGCTTTGCTCACGGTGTTGCATTTCGTGTAACCCTGGCATAATACCATGATGTTGCTTGTGCGACTCGGACGTATTATGTCAGACTATCTAAATGGACAGGAACAGTACTGTGGAGCCCAGTCCTATGGAACAGGAGGTGCTGCCGGAGTGGGGAATGACCCGGCGCAGGGATAGACGAAGACCTAGAACCACCCCGGTTATTATCTATATAGTGTTTGAGGATGTTATTATTTGTTTTGAAGTTTAAGGATTTAAACTTTATTTTGGTCTGTAATTTTATTTAACGTGCCCAAATTTTGGGGGCGTTACAATATTCACTTGTCATGACCAGGAAACCAACAAATGACCAGAACACCCAATGCCCAAACCATTAATTACCAAGCTACCTGAAGGGAAGCCAGCTATTGGAGGGTTAAAATTAGAAAAATCAGCCCAAATGTGGTAAGCCATTGAATTGGCTATTGTCTATATAATGGCCTTTGGTATAGGATATAGGATAAGTAACTCAATTCTCCTTTTCATTTCATTGGAACACATATAAATAGGCATTAAGATGACTCTGGATCCCCAAGAGGCTTAAAAACCAACTTTGCTTTTTTTTTTTGTCTTTATTCTAATTTTTCTTGCATTTGTTATTTCGTGTCCAACTTTTGTGAATTATTAGTTCTTCTCGACGAGAGGAATAAAAAAAGTAAAAAATTATGATCCAAACTTGTATTTTTTTAATAAAGATAAACATAAGCCAAAAGGCCAGATTTTTTAAAACTTATTTTCAGTGTTGTTTAAAAACTTGAGAATTCTAGTCATAATTTTTTACTTTTCCAATTCATCTCGTCAAAACAAACTATTAATACACAAATACTTGACACAAAACTAGCTAACGCGAAAAAAATCAAATAAAGACGAAAAAAATTAGTAAAGTGACTTTTTAAGCCAAAATAGGCCTTAATCATGAAGATTAGAAAAATTCCAACAATGGCCAAAATTGACTCAAAATATTTTGATTGGATTAAGGACACGTGAAGACCCAAGGTTTTGATGCAGCAAATTTGATGCAGGCTGAGACCATAATGATGTCATCGTTAATCGAAATTATGAATTGTGTTGTGTTGTGTTGAGCGAGGAGCCTTGAAAATGTGAATTTGATGCTTAAAAAAAAAAGTTTGAGCAAGACTTCCAATTTGAGCATAATGGCGTCGATCAAACCACGGATGTCACTTATGATTTTGATGCAAGCAGACACATGCGAGGATAGTTGAAACCAAGTGGTCCCAATTGAGAAACAAGGGATAGCCCCTGGATGCCACTCACTGGGGGCAACAAATGTCACTCAACGTTGCTAATCGTGGAGTCATGCGACCAAGCTACACACTTGATTTTAGGACTCTCTCACTTACAAGTAAAAAGAGAACTTGTAGAAAATTTCTAGATTCCTCTAAAATTACTCCAAATTTCATTCATATGAATATATAAAGAGATTACATTAGATGACTCTTAGTCTACTCTTTGACACTTGTTACTTTAAGACTTTCCAAAACTAAGCCACACTTCCAAAGATTTCAAAGCAAGCCACAGTTTAAGACTTTCCAAATCAAGCCACACTTCCAAAGATTTCAAAGTAAGCCACAGTTTAAGACTTTCCAAAGCCACAGTTTAAAGATTAAAGCCACACTTCCAAAGATTTCAAAGTAAGCCACAGTTTAAGACTTTCCATATCAAGCCACACTTCCAAAGATTATATGAATGTCAAGGGATTTCAAATGTTTGCAAAGATTTGTAGAAGACGGGAAAAGAGGGCAAGGGGAGGAAACGAGATACTCCATTAATCTAGGGGCATTTGTGTCCCATCATAAAGAACTTTAACGTCCTGTTTGGCAGCATCATATAGGAGTGGGATATAGAATTTGCCCGGATATAGAAATCCAGGTGTTCGAAATCCAACGTTTGTTTGGTATTTTGGTCCCGGATATTATTTTCCCAGGATATTCATATCCCTTTGCAAGATGACTATTTTTAGGTACCCCCCATGGTGTCTATATTATATCCACCTTCCAGAGTACCAAACTACCCCCATTGGACCCAAGTGGGCAGTTGTGGGTTTGACGTTATCATCGTCGACCTCAGGTTACCGTTGTCAACTTCTTGATTCCGTCGTCAGCCGCAGAGAGAATTTTCGGTGAAACCAAATTTCCGTCGATTCGATCTTAACGCAGTGGGTTCACTCCAATAAAATGGACTTTGAAATCAAATGGGCGCAGTGGGTTTTAGTCCAATAAAATAGGTTATGTACGCATGTTGTGGGTTTCACACAATAAAATAGACTTCGAAATCAAATGTTTAATGGGATAGCTGCAAAGTTGTGTAAATGGATGGTGGATTTCAGTCCAATAAATGGCGGTGGATTGCTTATCAATGGGAATAGCAGATTTGGGATAATTTTCCAAATGAGTTTGGCTTTAAACGACGAAGGACAACATAGGAATTTCACATAATTGTACATTATCTACCCCTTCATATCCCCCTCTATAAAAACTAAACAAACCAAGTAATTTCTTATGTCCCCTTCTAAAATAATACCCCCTTTAACTATATCCACTTCTATATCCCCCTCTTTTCATATCCTTCTTCCTCCCTCATATACATATCCCGCTAACAAACAGGGCGTAATGTTTTTGAGAAAAGAATTGATTACTCTACTTTCATCCTCACGGTTCCCATAAAATAGAGTAAAGAAAAAAGAGTTAATGCACTCTAAAACATGTGCCTTAAGGGTACATTGTAACAAAACCCTTTTTAAAAGATTAGGTTGAACAAAACATATTATCGTACAAACAATGAACTGTGAGGCTCCACGTTCATTTTTCTAAAACCAAATTCGACCAAATTTCTAGTACTCCCTAGTCCATCCGTCCCAATTTAAATGTCCTCTACGAGAAATTGAGCTTTTTAAAAAGTTAAAATTTGTATTCTAAATTTCCAAAATTAACCCTAAAAATTTATAGAAAATTGATACTTATTTTCTTTTATATAAATTATGTAAATCTGAAGGTTCAGTGAAAAGGTTTTGAGTGTAGATTTTTAATATGAATTATGTAAATCTAAAGGTCCAACGAATAAGGACAAACGAATAATCCGTAGAAGCCAAAGGAGGCGCATATTCACGTCACTTCCTTGGTTCTGGGCCAACCCGTAGAAGCCAAAGTTCGAATAGTCAAATGAACCATGGCGGGGTAAGTATGAGGAACGCGAACAGCAACCCACCTACTGAAACGGTGGGTAATCAATCCCCCACGAAGTTTTTCTACGTACTTTACAGCTTTCCCGCTCACGCTTACATTGTTTACATTTCCCAAACGAGGAGTAAGCCGACGGTATCAAAATCCACTAAACAAGTCCCATCTGAACCTCATTTAACCACAGCAACTAACCAACCAGCGCCCACAGTTTTGTTACTCTCTCTCTCTCTCTCTCTCTCTATACCTACTATATGTATATATATTAAAAGCCTGATTTCCGTTCCATGTCCATATTCATCACATTTGAAGCATTGAAAGCAATGGCACCAACAGCAGCAATGCTCATGTTAGGATATAACAGCAATCCTTCATCAACTTCTCAGGCTCCATCACCAAATTCATCAGTGTTTCAGGTTAAGGCAACAGCGGTGAAATGGGTTTCAGATTGCAATCCCGTCTCAGAAGGAAAACCTGAAGCAAGAGGAAGATCCATGGCTGATGAAGGAACTTCTTTTCCATCTTCTGATTCTGCACTGGAGAGGAAGTTTCAACAGGACCTACAATTCAGCTGCTGGTGACGCAAGGAAATTACACAAGACCTATTATGTACAAATGTTTTTTTTTTTATAACCAAATGTTCGGGTCAGCTTGCACGCACCTCAGCTAATTCCGGGACTCTGAAGGTAACGACCTGGGATAATCCTTGGCGGTCCCAAGAATTTGCTGACAAGGACTATTATGTACAAATGTTGTGCAATGTTTATTTTCTAACTATGAACAAATCAAATCAAATCAAATCAAATCAAACCAAACTTAGCTTTGTTTTCCATTCAAAAACTAGAGTAGGATACATGTACCATTTTCCAACTTTTTTTTGTGGTCAAGGGTTACATGTTCATCCAAATTCAACAACTTCATTATCATTGCCCATGAATAGCACATTATCACATAAATGGGCTACTTGGATGAGTGGGTGTTTTAACTACACTAGTGTAAAGCTACGTGCTTCGCATGCAACTCCGTGCTCATTAGTTATTTTGTCACAAGGTTGATGGTAAAAACTGGTGAAAGCATGGTTGAAATTTTGCAAGAGTATGATGGAAGAAGTTAAATAAGTCTGTTTGGTAATTGAGGTTTGGTAAAAGAAATAGAAATAAGAAACTGCAAAACTCATCACCAAAGACAAAAACCCGACGTATCAGCAATCCTTTACCCCATTTAGGAATCATTGGTACTGTCAATTGGCGCAAAAGATTTGCAGTGAATTCGAAGAAATCTTTCGCAATGAATCCGAAGAAATGCATCATCAATGGCTGAGATTACGATCGATAAAGAAAAATGCAAAGGCAAAGTGCAAGTGTTCGATTCCGAGCAATATCTTGCGGTGTCTCTGGCGGAACACATTGCCGATTCATCAAATAACTTTCCAACGAGAGGTGCTTTCACCATTTGCCTTTTCCGGTGGTTCTTTGTTCAAGTTTCTTACGTGAGATAGTTATTGTTTTCATTTTGAATATGAGCATATTATTTCTACGTTTTCTGTTTGGTTGCTGTGGAAAATGTTGGAAAAGGGCAGATTTTAACAATTTCATATGTAATACGGCCCTGAAAATAAGTTGGCTCTATCAGCACAGGTATGCATTTTGCATTTGGCAGTTATGATCTTGAAGCACCGTCAAGCATTTGTCATGTCAAAATCACTTATGCAGAGTGTTTAATATGCAACACCCCTCAGAATTTGAAGTGCTAATATGATAATGTTCAAGAAGATCTTGCTGTGTTATAGCATTGTTGTTTTGTCCAAGACAATGAAGGAAACTAACTTTGTACCTTGTACGTTGGATACATGATTATCCCCATTCTCCCACAAATGGATTTCCCTTGCACTGATAGCAGCAGGCGACTATGCTCGACAGGGAATCAAAATGACATTTTTCAGCAGCCCTTCCAAAGCATGGGGGTCTGGAAATCGAAAGGAAAATATTTACACATAATTTATAGCCACAGTTTGCAAACCATAAACAGCTACAAGTATGCACAAGGAAAACCAAAAAGAAGATAAATATAAGTCCAAATCAGCAAAAAATGAGTCTAATGCGTTTTGTCCCAACAGGATTGACAGACTCAAATTGCATGTGAAAAGGTCATTAAAATCCTTATTTCAGAGAAGCAACGAAACATAGGGCTTTTAAAGAAGAACTAGGTGGTATACTCCGTGCTACGCACGTATGCGTCAACCCATTAATTTTAATCGATATGTCAATTTTATTTGGAATGGATTATCGTCAACTCCATTGTAATGTATGTAGATTTTTGTAATTATTGAGCGATTGTCGACTAAATTTTAATCGCTTCTCAGAAAGAGTGCAAACGAATTCTCATGGTTGATTTCTTTGTGAATAACCATAGCCCGGATTCCAAGTACAAACGAAACAAAACGAAACTGCAACCATCGTGTGTCCATAGATTTTCATTCAAAGGAATGTTAGGGTTGAAAAATTGCTTAATCCTCGGAAGCCTTGGTGTGGTGCGATTCTCCGAAGGTGTTGGATCTTGCCGTATTAAACACAATTTCATCGTAATTTACAATAAATGGAAACTTGGACTGAACTGCCCATCTTTCTCCTATTCTTCTTCTTCTTATTCCTACACCTGCGACTCCCATTGCAAGATTCTTGTTAGCTACGAAACTGATTGAAGTTCAGGAGGTATTTCACAATCTAAAAAAGGAAAAAATACAACAAGAAGAACTGGAAATTAATTTTAAAAAAAACACCCTAATAAGTAATCTAATCACAGTAACTAACACATCTATAAATCACCCCAAATGATTGATCCATACATCTAGCTCTCTTCCAATGATCCTCTACTGCATCATTCACTCCTATCTATGCGTGATTCACAAGATCCTCGACTGCATCATCCACAAGAGCCTCGATTGCATTAACAGAATTAACACATAAAATTAGAAAGATTTATGCTTCTGAACTACCTAAACACATTTGAATATATAGCTGTGTAAGCTTATGAATAAATAAGAGGTTTCAATTGCATCAACCTCTGAACCATATAAACCCAATCTCACTACCTTATTACAAATGCAAATAAGTCTTACCAAAAATAAACTTTCAATAACTTGATAGTACACTTATAGCACAACAAAAGCTGTATACTCTTATAAACCATATTATCTTTGGAAGAAGACTAAGATGTAAAAGAACTGTCATAATTTTGTACCAGGGGAAAAAAAGTTAAGCCGTTGAAAAACTTCCTTACCGGGAAAAGAACACAGCTATTGCATGTAAGAGGCGATCACATTTGTTTGAAGACGAACTTCGATCGGGTTTGTTTCCCCTGCAATACCTGCCAAGAAGAAAAAATGGCATTCTTAGTTTATTTATTAATGGGACGATTCATAGAATCGAGCAAAGAATGACATTAGTTTGAAGGGAGTGGACAAAGAGAGCCCAAAGATTTGCTAGTGCAGTTAGCTAGCTACAGGTCATGTGTTTGTGATAATATCATGCATTTCCAACTTGATTCCAGGAGTCCAATTCAATGATTACTTGATGACATATAATCCTAATGCCAACTCAACTGAAGCAAAACACAAGCTGAAGTTCTATGAAACATGATTAGCTAAAGAGAGTTTGAAAACATTCTTCTAATAGCTTTTGCAATTGCAAGCACACTATCAGCTTTGCTCTCTTTTTTTGCCAGATGGGATACATAGCCTGATTACTTGATCTACTGCTAAAAATATTAAACCGCTAGCGCAGGGTAGTCAGGACATATTCTCAAATAGAGCAGATAAAAGAACAATACCACACATACGACATTATACCTCTGGTCAAGTTTAATTATTAGTTGTACCCGTGTACAAGACCTGCAATAAGGTGGAACTCACAAAAAGCAAATTCTATGAGTAACATCAGATACCTCAACTCTAGAGGCTCATCAACGAAAAATAAAGCATAGGTAGTCCTTGCAAGGCAGAGGAGATTCTAAGGGACACTACAACCGACAACGAAACACTTCACTGCTTAACTACCACGTATTGGTTGACGGCCCTTTTAATAGACATGGACCCAAACATGGAAGCAAAGATGTATATGTGACTGTATAATTGGAAGCTATAAACCTAAAAATGCTTCACAGAATCACTTTTTGCAATGTGAACGTATTAGAAAAGAATGAAGGAATTCCTCTTTATTACTTTATAAACAGGTACAGATTGCTTCTTGAATCAATGAGAGGATCGCATACTTTTCGGGGGTTAGGTTATCTGTATGGGCTTTGAATGAATCTGGGCTTTGTGGTGGCCACATACGGGGTTTCCTCTCCGAACCACGATTCCTTGGTTGAGTGTAATCAAGGCAATGAGGCGCACTGGAAAAGCTGAATGAGGAATGGGGAAAGAATTACTGAGCTATTTTTAATCTCTTTTGTAAATAAATAACAGGCGTGCTTAAAAGGAATGATTATAATCTCAGTTTTTTGCTAACCGTGATTAAGATCACTCCAAACGACCCGTCTCAAAATCCAAGTGCAATGAACTTAGTCGCAAAATGATGATAACGACAAATATGCAAATAGAAGCATTAAAATATGCTCATCAATGATCTAACCAAACTCCAATCTTGAAATTGTATTTCAAATCACCCTGAACTAACCAATTTGAAATCGATTACAAACATCACACTTAATTTAGTGCATCTCCAAATCGGGGCTGCAGGAGTGGAGATGGTTCATATGATTCTTTGAAATAACTCACAATGTAAAAATCAATGACTTCATTTAAAAGCACCCTGATGCCCTGACATCTACCAGGACTGTGAGTAACCGATGAGAAGCGAAAGGAAAAATAGCCCTAGAGTGGAGGAAATTAGGCCTTTTATCAATTATCGAAGGAAACTGGACAAATACAGATAGAATTGCTATTGGAATCTATAATCAAACAAATAATTTTTTTGTTGTTGCGGGGCCCATAACAATCACGAGTCCATGGCATGTAACAGAAATAAGAATGTACCTTCTAAGGTCGAGGGCCTCTGATAATTAATTTGCTATTTCATTCAAGAAGTCAGATAGCCTGAGAATTAAAAAACATAAATGCAACCTTAATAGAACTATTATTCTACTAACCAAAAACACAATTGCAACTACAGTAGAAGGAATATTCTAATTACCAATACTAACCAGAAAGGACAAACTTTAACCCAAACCTTAGCCCTAAACATGAACCTAGCCCTTAACCCAAACCCTAGCCCTGATAGAAAGAGTTAAATATAGGAAGAAAAGAGTACGAATACAGAAATGTAACCTTATAAGAATGCTTATCCCGAACAAAAATGAAACATATCAATTTTTACAGTGAACCAAAATGCAAATCGAGCAATGGCCGTCGTCCTTCGAATGAAAATCGCCTCAGCACATGGTTGAGATTGATGACGACTGTATCTTACATTCTAACTGGAGCCAAAGGGTGGTAGTCAGAGATGATTTTGGCGGTTAGAGACTGAGAGTTTAATAGTAAGATAGCTGTATGTTAAAGAGGAGACTCCCATTTTCTAATTCACAGGTCATGTAATTTGAGTTTCATAGTACGATAGCTGTATGTTATTATAAATGGACGTTAGGGTATCGGATTAGATTGAGCATATTGATAGCAAATTTCAGAACTAAAAAATACAAAATACTACGCAGAGAGACGACTTCATTAAAATTACCCTAGGATGCTTTTATAGGCTTCAAACCCCCACATGCACTCTGAAGTACTACCGCATCATTTAGCTGAAATAAAGTGTTTTGATAAGAATAACAAAGTGAAATTGAGACATAAGTTACTTGTAGACAAATCACAATGTCAAACCCTGAAGAAGGTAAAAAGACGAAGCCAAAAAATAGTAGCCTTGTTCAGCAAATTTTAAAATATCATCGAAAGGGAAACTTTTTTTCTGGTTTTCTTTAAAAAGTTCCCAGGGTAATGGCGATTGATAAAGATGACCAAAGCAATAAGCAATTACTATTTAAGTGTGATCTCTGAAAATGAACGCACCGATGTACAAGCAATACTTTATGTGGCTGAAAAGAGACACTATATGGTAAGGTTTTAAGTTGTGAGCTTACGCCCAAAAGAAATTGTTTTAACAGGGAACGAAAGACAATTTTCCAGCTAACCAAGCAACAAACGTATTGCTTCCAAATGATTTGCATGTTCTCCAGCTGATTCTTAGAGCAACTACGTGCATAACCAGCAAACATACCATAATCAATTTCTGGGTTTAGCCAAAAGTACTAAACAAAGAAAATAAAGACTCCATGACCCACTTCAAGCTCTTAAACAAACATCAAGTATGTCTATGGAAAAGAAGTACTCTCATCTTTGAACAGGAAAAATCTTTCTATCTAAATAGATTGCAAACTAATCAATTGTAATTATTTGAAATTGCCTACTATATGTTCCCGTAGAAAACCACATTTGGTCAAACTTGACACAACATAGAAGCGAATTGTAAGGAATCTACAGATTATGTCAGCAAACAACCTAAAATCCAACACAAGCAAACCAATATGCCAAGATGCACTAAAAAAATATAAAGAGCAAATGAGGGGTTAAAAGTCCATAGACCTCTTTTCTTTTCCCATTATCTATTTTGTTCTCCTTGCAATGCAGAGATTTAGCTTCGCATGCAAATCTTAAAGGCTATGGCCAAGAATCAATGAGTTACCCCTACAAACAAACAAAAAATATAGATTAGAAAAGAATTATTGACATTAACATCTCTCTCTCTCTCATCCATTCGTCGTCTTAGGAACTTGATCGATTTATTATCATGTGGTTTGAAAAGTACTATAAGATATATACAACACATAAAAATTTTGATTGCAGTAGAAGTAGATGGACTCATGGACTCCGTAATTTAGGATCAGCATAAAAAATTACAGCTTCAATGCGAAATTGGCAATATCTTCAAATTCATCAAAAGGTAATCGTTAGTAAATGAACATTGAACTCTTCATATGACAGAAAATAAACAAAATTAAAATGAAGTAGATAACATATTAAAAAACCTTCAGTCCATTATACGACAAATTGATGCCATATATTCAATGCCAGGCTGGAGGGGCCTTTAGTTTATAGGAAAGAAGGCTACTTATGCAATGAGCCAGGATCTTAGAGCTATAGGCTGATTTATAACCTGCATTGTAGAGCAGTTAAAGGAGTGTAGGATTACTGTACGTGCTGGGTCCACTTCCATTCATGTTGGTTTAGTCCACTTTGATCTAGTGTTTCTTCCATTACCCAGAATTTGAAACAACACAAATACCAACAGATAAATAAATAACACTACAAAACATGAGTATCGAATTGCACAGAGAAGAATCGATATACAAATACCAGTCTCCAAATTAATGTTTTACCATTCTAGACAATCTATGAAATAAAAAATACAAACGAATAGACATGAAAAAAAAAAAATCAGTGTGTCATAGTTTAGGGACTCACCTGCTTCGATTGCAGTCTAGCGAACTGGGTTTCGTCGGAATACCCTGTATCAAAAGCTTTGTTGGAGATAGGGTTCGGTTCAAAAAAGAAACTGTACTTTGAGATTTGAAAAACAAAAACCTAGAAATCGAGACTGGAGGAAAGAACGATGAACTCACCTGTTCGATCTCCGGCGAAATCGGTCTTCAATAGTTCATGGAGAGAGAAGGAGCAGGAGATCGCTGGAATGGAGGCTTAAACTCCTTAACCTTCATGTCTCGAGATCGTGTCTTGGTAGAGAGGGAGATGAGAGAGAGAAGCGTAGTAGAGAGTGGGAAGAGAGAGAGAGAAGGCGAAACCCTCCTTCTCTCATACGACGTGGCCAAGGAAGCACCCCAGACGAGGAAAGAAGGGAGATCTTGCACAGCTGGATGCCTTTAAGGCTTTAACAGCAGCGTATCACCCAGCCCACGCATACCAAAGTGCGTGCAACAAAGACCCCAAACGAAAAGTCAAGTCTACCCCATGGCTTTGAACGCAAAGCCCATCAATAGAGGGACTTAATTGGAAAAATTGGAGCAAAATTGGGGAACGCCAAAATTCAACTTAAGCTTCTTAGGGACTTTAGCTGGCTGGATAAAACATACTGTATTGGCTTGCCTCCCTGAATGCTTAGTCATTCTTGTACTTTGCTAATCATTATCCGAACCGAGTGCAAATATTTCATTTTTCCTTTTAAGAAGTATTTGGATCAAGGTTTGTGGAAGGATTTATTGATGGGAAGCGAAAAGTAAAAGAAAATAATAAGGTAACAATTAAAAAGATGTGAAGATGCTAAATAAAAATTTGTTCATTCCTAGTTTTTCCTTGTCCTTCCATGAGAAATCTTTGATACAACAAACACTACATTGGAGAGGAACTCGAGCATATAACAAATAGTGAAATTTACACAATAATCTCATAATGGATCCCCTCAAATAAGGAGATGGCTTTTCCTTCAATTCATATTGCTTGATATAACCAATTCATGAATTAACCGTTGTCTCCTAGCTTTTGACATCAAACCATGTTTCACAACATGGGGACTTCCAGAGGCAGCATACTATGCATGATACTAATCCATTTAGTGGAATAGAAAAATCCAACATTCCCATTTGGGGTATGTTAATGACAAGGGCAGCATTGAATTTTGTTTGGAGTAAAATACAATTAACACTTCCGTGTCTTAACTTAACCATATTAAGTCATATTCACGTAGGCAGCCATGCTAGATTACGTTATCTTGAATTAACTGTTCTAGCTCTATAATAGTGGATATTACTCAGACTGGCAGACAGAAATCGTAGAGCACATAATTGCTACATCTATATAGTGAAATTGGACAGAAAACTCAATTACCTGGCCAATTTTGAAATATGATACAGGTCCAAAGTGGCATCCCAATGATCCCATGATACTTCTGTCTAGTGAATAACTGCAGGTACTCCTTCCACCTACATTGGGCATTTAGGTTAATCATTGATGAACAACAATCTTCTTATGGAGAGACAATATCATGGGCTGGCCCCCTTAACAGTGAGTTGTAGAAAGAAAGACATAACAGAAGGAGCTCAAAATCGAATACACCGGATACTAATCCAAAACATTTCACTTTCAAACTATTTAAGACATCTCATTACCATGTAGCTGGAACAGGAGGATATCAGAAGCATTCATAAACACTTTGAAATTAAGAAACCAACCAGTGCTTACACTCAATCTTATATCAAAAAGTGTAGAAACAATTCTCAAACACAATTGTTTTTAGACTCGTCCGATGTATGTGGACCCAAGTGCATCAAACAACTCTAGACAGAATTGTTCCTGGAGACGTGTTTTAAAATTGTATTTCCAGTATTGCTCAATTAATGAAGTTAGATTCGAATACAGTACATAGAAGTTAGATTCGAATACAGTACATAAAAAAACACACACAGGATAAAACCCTCATATCTGCAATCCCTAAAAACACAACATGCAATGATGCAAATCGAAAACCCTCGAATCTGCGACGATCCAAGAGACCCACGACAGTTAAAATTGTATTTCCACATTGCTCAATTGAAGTTAAATTCGAATACAAACTCACCAAGAAAGGAAAAAAGAGAGAATACTGAATCTGGAGAAGAAACCCAAACATAGAGAGGAATTCCAGTATTTGAGAACCCTTTCTCCATTGTGAAAGCCTCTGCAAATCTCTCCACCCAAATACAACACCACCAAACCGAGGAAACACTCTTAATCCTTCAAAGCATGTGGCACAAACACACCAGAGAAGGAAAAACCATAGAACACCGAATCTGGAGAAGAAACCCAAAAACAAAGAGGAAATCCAGTATGTCAGAACAAACTCAATCCTTTCAAGTTCGAAAAAGCCAAAGGTTACTCACCGGAGAGAAGTGACAATGGAAGCGGCAGATAAAAAAGAAGAAGATCTCGAGCCTGTTCATCGACAGCACCGGACAACAAGCCTTACAAGCCTTTTATACATCGCCGTAGCAACAGGACGATTCAGCCACAAGAATGGTGCGATACTGAGGGAGCTAGTGAAAGGCTAAAATTTACGGGCGGAGAAACCGGGAATTTGTCGACTCCGTACGTCACGCAGTTGGGGTCTCCCTTTCCCTTTAATTTACTTGCAAACCAGAGATATCCACCAAAATATGAAATTGCAAAACTACCCTAATTTGAATAAGTGTTCACCGGTGAAACACATGGTACATAATCTCACCAGTTTAATACTCCTACCTGTGATCAAATTATTAAGAACACACTTTCCATGGCATTGTATAACCCACACTACTTGAGATAATATGTTCGAGGCATGCTTAATCCAGGCCACCAATATTTTAACCAAGCACCAAATTATTGATCACCTTGAATACATAGTCCAAACCGATGCTCATACTCTGGTTAAACAAATGGGCGGTATATGTAGACAGTTAATACATACAGAAAATATGAAGGCAGTGTATAGAAAATTAGGACGAGGCAAAAGACAATCGTATTGGTGAATAAGATTCTAGTACTTCTTACAATAATAGGAGAGGTTAGTTTCTATCTAACTAAAATGTGCTTCTCACCCACCAGTATCGATAGCAGTCCAGAGAAAGACATGTATTAGCAAAACACTCATTGAATATTGAGCACTAATCAATCTTTCAATGTTTCCAAGTTTCAAGGTAAACAATGAACGGGCATTTTTTTTCTTCACAGCAATACTGAACCGACAATAACGAAGAAACAAAACAAAAATTGTGCTCAGTAACTGAAAATTCAACTGATCTAGACCTCAAACGAAAATGTCCAATAGTTGCAAAGAGAAGAATATCATCTCTCAATAAATACAGGTACAAGCAATTCACATTTACACGAGCGACAGCTCTCCAGCCGGAATAGATCTCTTCACAAGTCTAGCCCAAGATTCGTTAGTCTCAGTGATGACCTTGAGAGCATAATCCTGGTTATTAAAAAATCCTTAAACAGTAAGTGATCAAAAGAACATCCCACAGAATATACCAGGACACAAGTGGAAAGAGAAAATAGCATGAACAAGTATAATGAGTTTCTGGCATCTGTGGTGATAATTCTGTCGTTAAGAACGCAAATACAACTTCTTTTCCCAGTGTTGGCCCTTTGAGGTGACATTTACTTTGGTGTACGTAATATCCAAGAGTAAGTGCAATCAGCATACAAAATTTTTTCACCAAAAGAGATTATGCTGCACAACATGCAATTTACCAAGGTAGGAGAATTCTAGAGACCTCATAAATAGTGCCCTAAGTTATAGTAGACAATTTATTCCTCTACCTCTGAGAAGTGAACCTATCAAAATCTAGGCAAAACATCATGATTGGCTTATCTTGTTCACAAGCATGCATTTTTGCTATTGAAGATGATGATGTCATGAAAAAAGAACCGGACCTAAAGCATCTAATGACGGAACTACATCATTTGTGTCTCCTCTCCGGCAAGTCTTTGGGAAAACCATCATTACTTTGTGGTGAATACTGGATCCCACATAACTTGGAGAGGATATAACATTACATTTACAAATGGATAATTCACTAGCATTTTTCAGCAATAAATGAGATGGGGGAAGTACACAAACTAAATACCTTGTTCGCTGCCTTGTTACCAAGACCAAACTTATTAGCAGGTTTCCCATCAGGGATCTTGTAGTCTCTAAACCAATCCCTGATTGCAGTGAGAGTACCCTGTGGACAGTTATCCAATTAGGCTCATGAGTAAAACAAACATTGACTAAAGTACACAGGAAAAAATTATTTTCTGAGCAGCTTATGGTACTTTATCTAGCTGAGAAAATCGAGATAAAGTACCATAAGCTGCTCAGAAAACTAAGACACCTTATCTCCCACTAAGACACTGATAACTAGTCAAATTTACTGCAAGGTACTTTACATGAAGCACTGATAACTAAGAGCAATGAAAACGAATTCCAATCAATAGTGATTGTAATCCAAAGCTTTAAGGTAAATAACCCCTGTTATTATTCCTAAGTCCAACAGAAACATACCAACAAATTGTTTCTTTGTGACCTAACAAGTTCAAAAGAAACATACCTGGAAATGCTTCTCAACATCATCAATGTCATTAACAAGCGAAGCTTTCGGATCATCCAAGGAAATAGCGACAATTTTCCAGTCAAGTTCCCCTTCGTCAATCATTGCCAAAGCAGCTAAGGGTTTGACCCTCATAATCTGGCCAACTTTTCCCCGACTTCCGCCAATCTCAACAACATCAACTACAAATTGTAGGTATTGTCAAATGACTCAAACTCAACTAGCATTCAATCTTGTAATATTTTGGGGTGACAAAAAAGTGAGTATAACCTGGATCATTATCGCCAAGGGCTCCATCAACTTCAGCGTTTGCAAATGATGGATCTTCCCATGTTTGTGGAAGCAATCCATAATTCCAATTAATATTGTATCTGAGAAAGATAAGATCATCGAATTAAATAATAGAAAAATAATTCAATTCCATGTGTAAATGACATGAGGTCAAAATAGCCAGTTCATTCTTCAGTATTGAGTATAGATCCAAGGCTCTCAAGGAAATAGCAGGAATCTTTTAGGAACAACCTACGCAGCCTATATATCGAAACAGTAAACCCTTCTCCGGAACTCAAGTCAATTGAGAGGATTTTCACCATGGATCTAACTTCCGCAAACAGTGCCCAAAAAAGAAAAACTTAGTTGAGCTTGTGACCTCTGCGGAAAAGATCTAACCAAGTAATAACTGAAATCCAAAAATGTGATTTTAGTTCAAGAACCATATTTGGAGTCTTGTACAACATGAAGAAACACAAGCAGCCTGCAGCATGATACTCTCCATTTGATGGAAATGCCTCGAACTGCCTTAGAAAAGCTAACTTCACTAGGGAAATCTTGCCAGGCAATAGCATACAGGTGAAAGGATATCAATTTATCATCATGGTTGTATGCTGGTCTGTCGAAACTCCTAAATGAGACCTCAGACCAACAGTAACCAAAACTCTACACATTTCACTTCTTTACGCATTGGCAATGTTTAAATTACAAAGTCATCAGATAACATTGTTAGATGCTTAATATGAAAAATCTGCTACCATTTAAAAAATGGTAAATTGAGGAAAAAGAAAAGAGGAAAGCAGAAGGTATAACAAAGCATTACGGATAGTATCGAAGCTTTCCTTTCTTTGTATCTTGCTTTATTGGAGTGAATGGCTCATCAGTAGCAACCTCCATCTTTGCACTTGATTCTTTGGGTATTTCAACAATGAAATTGAAAACGCCATCACCCAATTGCAATGGTATATCATGCCAGGGAGAAATCTGCATGTTACGCAATCAATCAATACTCTTTACAAATGTGTTTGTGCCTCCCAAGCCTCCAAATCTGCATTCCTAATTTTCTGAGTTTTTCATTATTAATCCACAAAATAATGAGGTGGCACATAATTAGTGGTTCTCTCTTGCAAAAGAAAAAACTGAAAACTTTTGACCAAAAGTTGAAATTTCGAACAAAATTCCTAATGTGCTAACCACAACCCAATATCTGAGAGTGCCCCACATCCTCTTCTTCAAGCATCTTCTGTCCACTCACACTGTGACACTCTCCTCCTCACATCATTAACTTCAAACAAAAAGTGAACAAAAACAAAAGACCATTTACTTGCCAAAAGGAAATTCGTTCCACCAAAATCTATTTGATAACAAAACACAAAGAAATGGAGCAGTTTCACCAAATGCTGACAACCACCATGGTGAGTCAACTTTTGAAATTTTTTCTTTCCACAAACTTGGTGCAACCAATGTTTGAATGAATTTGAAATCGCACATATGCAACATTCATTTAGTTCCAACTTCATACAGATTACCTAGGCAGAGATATTATGGTATGAGTTCTAACAATAATTGATTAATTTCACTTTTCTGTTTTCCATTGGGTACTTTTTTTGGTCTCAGGTTTCAATTTGACAATTAAATAGGTTAAGTGTTGTACCCGTTTGATGCATGGGACAAAAAAACGAAAAATTTACATTGATATATTTTTCCCACTCCCCGTGCATCGAACGGCCACAACGCTAGTACAAGTTGATTAAAAAGTGAGTCTGTAGCAAAGTAGAGCAAATTGCTTGACTATCCCCTTGTTGTGCATGACTTGTTTAAAAAGTAACACCGAAAAATGTTCCAACACTTTAGACCTCCAGGAAAAATATAAACCTGCAAATAATGGCATAATTGTGCAAAACTTCCTTCCACAAGACATGTGTTTTGCTTCCTTAGCCAACTATTACATATAAAATACAAGAAAGAAGCCAAGAGGCATCTGGCTCAACCCTCAACGGCATTAGAAGTGCACTTTAGGTCCCATAGAGGTCTTGAGTTCAACTCCTCTTCCAAGGTGCTAATCTAATTATTCTAAATTTCTAACAATACCAACTTTCTCCGACCTAAAATACAAGAAAGAAGCTCATGCAGAAGACACCAAGTATTCAGCCAGCAGGTATTCAGTAGGCAGTCTTGCCCCATAATTTCTGAAGATAATAATACTTGCAACTTGAACCCACACAAAAAATGCTCCACTTCAACAGTTCCCATTAACCTATTATTATTATTATTGTAATTTTCGATTATCGTCTCAATTTGCATTATCTCCATTTCTAATCCCTTGATATATGGGCATACAATAAGTATGGTTCCTTTCAATTGGCTAAACACGTCCTCTGGGAATTCCTAATGTACACCTCCTCAAAACAGGCCATTCAATATGGCCAATAGTAAGTACACCATCATGGTTCGTACATACACTTTTGCCCACAACAAAGCCTCGTAACTAAAAAAACACAATCTTTGTAACCGCAAACCCTCACAAGTAAGACTTTTCACATGGTGCACCCCTCTATCACTAGACCACAATGGTTTGTACACTATGGCACAAGACGGTGTACCCTAATTCTTCTTGTGTTCATTTATCTTCTACCTTAGAATACCATTCTTCTTCTGTCGCTATCAAACGCAATAAAAACTTGAAACAAGAAGCATAACCGAAGGGCCAGAAATACAGAGTAAGCCACTCACTTGAAAAGTTCAATAGCACCAAGATTACATTAGGCTTGGTTGTTTGCCGAGAAACAACGGGAAACAAGAGAGGTGCAAACAAAAAAAGAAGGCATCTTTGTAACACAATATCTCATCTTCCAATTCTTTATTCCTTTTCTGTTCAGGTGGATTCAACTAAACACCCATAAAACTCAAGAGAACCCCGACTATCGCGTGGAGAGGTAAAAAACGAGCTTCTTTCATCGGGATAATAATTAAGCAAGACACACTTCTTGGCAAAAACAAGGGGAAATATTCACTTCAGACAGAGAATCAGGCCAGCTCGGACACTGTGTTAAAGTATCCCATTCAAAATCCATTAGCAGTGAGTGGAGAGACTCCTCATCGTTATGTACTAGTTTTGGAGGCGACACTAATCTACTTTAAGTTCAAAACATGCTCTAACATTGTTCAGCCGAGAAAACTTCACAAGCATGTCCAGAACTCCAGTTTTTTTCTCTTACTGGCAAATTTAAATGCAAATTAAACTTCTAAGAATCAAAAAAATCAAACCATACTTGTAAACTGACATCAATTTCCACCTTTGATTTCGTTCAATAAAGAATTTTGTGACTCTATCTAATAATCAAACACAAAATAACCCAAACCACGCCCCTCTGTAATTATCACATGACAATCAGAGGGATCAAAAATTGGAGATTGGCTTAGGGGTAAATATACATGTCTGTGGGCATAATTATTGAGAGAGAGAGAGAGAGAGAGAGAGAGAGAGACCTTTTTGCCGGAGTTGTCGACGAAGAAAACTCGATGATCAAGGGTTTCGGGTAGGCCCTCTTCCTTGATCTGAACATCAGGCTTGTAAAGAGCAGTGCAAGTGAAAAGCCTCTTCTTGGGCACCAATCTGCTGCTGTTGAAGCAAAGACTAAGAACCTGAGACCTTCGCAATGATCCTCTGAAGAGTAAGGATGTGGTAGCGGTGGTTGATGCTACAGTGGCTATCACTCTACCGGCCGCCGCCATTCTTCTGATATCTTTTTTGGAACTCTCTTCGATTCAGAGAGACTGGTAGAGAGCGAGAGAGAGAGAGAGAGAGTGGAGAAGCAGCAAGTGTAACAGCAGCCACAGAGAAAATTTCACTCTACACCCGTGGATCACGTTGGGGTCATGGGCCCATCCGAACTTACTTCAAGTTTTTTAGGATAAGCACAGGCCGGTCCAGTTTTTTTGGCCCAGTCCACGCCCAACTCTATCTCCACCCCCATTAGAGCATCTCCATCAGTTCCTGGCCATCTTGGCTAGGAAATATGCCATACAATAATATAGCTAGTCATTTTGTGCTTGAACAACCCAACAGTCTAGGCATATTTAAATCAATCTTCTGTTCAAATCAAGTCTTCCTTTCAAACCAACAAATCGAGAATTATCCAAACCCAATCTGATTGAAACCCAAAATACGAACGGCAGAGGGGAGATAGAGGGGGGAAGAGAGGAGAGAGAATCATAATCCGGCGAACCCAGAATCGAGCAGTTCCGTCGCCGACAATTCCGGACCACCGCCGCCTTCCACCGTCCACGGCTTCTTCCACTGCCAGACACCCACCTCTGCCTCCTCCTCACTGATGATTCAATGAACAATTTCAACGACTTTGTTGTCGTCGAGATCAGATGGCGTAGCGAGGCTCCGTACCTCGCTTGAGCTGGCGAGGTACTGTAGCACTTGCCCCAATGGCTAGCCGGAAGGCGAGACTGCTGGCTATGGTTTTTACGGTTTCTCTCGCCAGGAATGGCGAAACGGAAGAGATGGAGAGTCCGTGGAGGTGGTCTTACCCATCGGGCTCCCACCCCATAATTTCCAGCTCTCTCTCTTTCTCTCCACCTCACATGGCCAAAATCTCTCTCTTCAGCTCCCAAACCATACGAAAGTGTCTAAACTTTAGGGTACCTTATGAAAATGCATAAACCTAAACTCTAGGGTACCCTATGAAAGTGCCTAAAACTCTAGGGTATCCTGTGAAAGTGCATAAACCACTAAAATCCTATAATAGAAAAGTGCACCTAAACCTAAACCCTAGGGTACCCTATGAAAGTGCCTAAACCTAAACCTAAACCTAAACGCTAGGGTATCCTACGAAAATACCTAAAATCCTAGGGTATTCTATGAACCACTAAAACCCTATAATAAGAAAGTGTACCTAAAATCTAAACCCCAAAAAAGAGTGATTGACCTTAATGGTAGTTAAAAAAGAGTAATTGACCTTAATGGTAATAAATATTTGTTTCTGACCTTAATGGTAATTGTTTCAGGTTTTTTTACAGGCGTGTATTTTGTCCATTTATCAAAATCTACGCTCTGTTTGATACCTAGGAAAAAGAAAGGAAAAGAAAATAAAAGAGAGGAAAAAAGAATTTTGATACCTAGGAAAAAGAAAGGAAAATAAAATAAAAGAGAGAAAAAAAGAAGGAAAGATTGAGGAAAGTTAAGAGGAAATTTTTTAGTTAAAATAATTTAGTTTAGTTCTTTTTTCTCTCCTTTTCCTCTCAATCCAAACAAAAGAAGAGGATTTTTTTTTATTTTTTATTTTCCTTTCTTTTCCTAGGTATCAAATAGAGCCCTAGTTTATATATCTGCTTTTAGTATAACGTAGTATCTTTATTAGATTCTACTCAACAAAATATATGTAAACGGTTTTGTTATTGTAAACTCACTGGGTGGACTTACAATAAATACAGAAAAAGATAGAAAAATAAAAATTAAAAACATGCACTTTAGTGCACAATTTACACTTTTCAATACATTTAAGATTGTTCCAAATCTTGACTTAAGTCAAAAGTCAACTTAATTAGTTTTTAATTCAACGTTGACCGGTAAAGAGCACAAAAGTCAGTTTTGAGTTTAACCCGGGAATTGGAACTAGACACCTACTTTTATTCACTTTTTAACATACTTTTTAAGCTTTAGCATAAGTGAGATTGGACTGTTTTTTAGCAATTTTCAAACGAAAAAACTGTGTGTACGCAATAACACGTACAAATCATGTACGTACACCACGCGGGGGGCCCCCTGTGGGCCCCAAAAAAATTTCAAAAAAATACCATAAATTTTAAAATATTATTTTAGGGGGCCACGTAAAAAATCAGCTCAATTGGATATCGGCAAGTATGTTTTCTAGATTCACAGGGACGAAACATGAAATTTTTTTGGGGCCCACAGTGGGG
This sequence comes from Vaccinium myrtillus, assembly GCA_016920895.1. NCBI lineage: Eukaryota > Viridiplantae > Streptophyta > Magnoliopsida > Ericales > Ericaceae > Vaccinium > Vaccinium myrtillus. The sequence continues at coordinate 15,867,977 of CM029278.1, read as the reverse complement.
CCCCTGCGTGGTGTACGTACATGATTTGTACGATTTTGTGCGTACACATAGTCGGGTTCGATCTTTAATTTGGTACGAAGAAACTCGAAAAATTATGTGCGAAAATACTTTAAATTTTTATCTGAAAATTTGCACGTTCTTTCATATGGAACTATCAAAATGGAACGAAGGGAGTAAATACTGTAGATTCTCGACTCCCTTGATGATAAATCCTGTGTAAGCCCCTGACTGTGTTGATCAAATTACAAAACTAACCACACAAGTTTGTGGGGGTATTTGGGAGTTTCATTTTCACATTTTTTGCTTTTTGACTTTTTGGATTACGGTTAGAATGTATTTTGAATCTCGTAGGAGAGTTTGAGAGAAATGTGCAGAATGCATTTTACAATTGGAGTAGTGTTTGAGAGATATGTGCAGAATACATTTTATTAGTATATTTTTTTGTTCATCAAAATGGAAAAAGTGAGAAATGAGAAGACAAAAAGTTTCTCTCAGCCTACTTTTGGCTTCTCCTCTCTAATATCAAATTTTAAGAATGAGTTTTGGCTTAATGTGTTTTGGATTTAGGCAACCAAATACCAAAAACTCGAAAATAAGGATCTAAAAATTCGAAAATGAGTCAGGGGACGGAGAATTTTTTCTTAAATTATCAAGGCCTTATTCCACATTGCTTTTCATATTAATTTTTGGATTTTTTGGGCTTTTTCAGTTTTGCCTTTATTCAATTTAAAATTTTGTGGATTATTGATTCGTCTAGTCGAGAGAAATAAAAAAAGTAAAAAATTGAGATCGAAACTGCATGGACCGTGTATTTTAGTGTGTGGTGGGGATATGTGAAATGTGTGGTTGGGCTATGTGATCTGATAATGTGAATTTCATAGCCCTATATGAACTCTGTACGATAAGGCTATATGAACTATGTATTTTAGTGTGTGGTGGGGCTATGTGAGATGTATGTGGTGAGGAACTACATAACCCTATGCAACTTCTGTATGATAAGGCTACGTGAAATGTGTATTTTTAGTGTGTAGTGGAGTTACGTGAACTATGTGGTTGTGCTATGTGAAGTGTATGTGGTGAGGCTATGTGAACTACATAACCCTATGTGAATCGATTCGTGCATGCAAAATTATTTAAGCCGATTCCATAAATTTTCCATGATTTGGTTAGGGTTTCGGATGGGTTGGGTTTTTTCTACTGGGTTGGGGTATCTCATTTATATTTCTCTACAGATTATTGATGAGGTATGAGAAGGATGGTGTTTGAGTTAATTTTGGTCTCGAATTATTAAATTTATTTTGACGAATTTTTAGAAATTTACTATAGTTATTTACAAAATCTACCATGAACACTATAATGCAAATTTCCGTAAGATAGATTTTGATGGATTTTCAAAAATTTACTATAGTTGTTTATGAAACTACCATGAACACTATAATGCAAATTTCCGTAAGATAGATTTTGATGGATTTTCAAAAATTTACTATAGTTGTTTATGAAACTACCATGAACACTATAATGCAAATTTCCGTGGGAATGGATTTCGTAATTTACCATGAATTTGATAAATTGGTCATAGATCCCCTAATTATCGATATTTATTTATCAATTTTAAAGTATATCTCATTTGTAGGTATGAATTTCATAATTTAGCATGACGAATATGATTAATTGATCATAGGTCCAATAATTAGCCAATATGGGCCATGAACTTCTTTGCGATGTCTTTACTTGGGTACCTAGATATTGGTTCTCTACCGTGGTGGAGGTTATGTTTTCATCCCGTCCACTTTTGGGGGTTATGTTTCCATCCTAAAATTTAAATAATCCCCAAATTACCCTTTTTTCCTTTATTCCCATGACAAATCTAATCCATGTATAGGCAATGAATTTTGGAATGATATCTTAAAGTTGGAGGTCTTAAGCTTTATTAATGGGATATATTGTACTAGCCAAATCACGTAATTTACTATAGTTGTTTACGAAATCTACCATGAACAGTACTGGAATACTAATTTTCGTAGGAATGGATTTCGTAATTTACCCTAACTAATATGATAAATTGGTTGTAGGTCCCTTGATTATTCATATTTCTATATCGATTTTGTAGTACGTAGGTATGGATTTCGTAATTTACCATGACTAATACTATGATAGATTGGTCGCCGGTCCCATAATTAGCTGACATTGTCCGTGAACTTCTTTGCCATGAACAAAATTCATGGAGCATGGAGAAGAATTTTCAAGAGGAAGAGTATAAGGTGGCGCAAGAGAAGGAACCATAAAATTAGGGATGAAATCGGTCTGAACTGAACTGGTCGGTTTGTGAATATGGAGAACCGACACCTACTGGCAAATGGGAAAAACCGTTCAATACGGTTAAGCTCAAAGGTTCTGTTCAGTCGGTTTCGTTGATTTTCCGACTTAAACTTCAACAAGAAGGAGATCCAACCAAGAACATGACTGACAGAGGAATTAGAGGTGAGATGTGGTCCCTGAACCAACCCGTTTTGATATTCTTGGTGGAAAACTCTATCGGGATCAATGAATCGATTATCCCTTTGGCAGAAAAAAATTCCCCTCCACATTTCAAAATTTCCATAATTATTGTAATTATAGGAAACAAAACAAAGGGGTGGTTCCGGGAACACAACATTTGACCCAACAAATGTAAATCACCCATTTTTATGTTCCACGCAAAAGATCGGAGCTATTAAATTTGTTTAAAACATGTTTTAAGGTTACCCATTAAAAATCAACTCATACGGATATTGGTAAGGGCTTGATTGACTTGATCAATTCATTCAGTTTTTTCCTGTCAAATGCACGGACAAATACTGATCAATACCTTACTAATATTCAAATAAGTTGATTTCTTACGAATACTCTTGACAATATGTTTTAAAAAAATTGAACGGCTTCGATTATTAGCGTGAGGCTCCAATTATTGTTGTGTCAAATGTTATGTCCCCGAAACCGCCCCCAAAAATAAATTTTTAAATTTATATCTATATACATCATAATGAAAGGAAAAAAGATAAGTTACTTATAAAGAGGATATAAACATAACCATGAAAAGTGGGCAGGATGAAATTTACATGGTATGCCTAATTAGGATAACTATTTAATTAATCCTTTTTTTATGCACAGTTATTAGAGCTATTATATATTATATATTATATATATATAGTTGGTGTGTATATATATATATATATATATATATATATATATATATATATATTTATTTATTTTATTTTGTTGCACATACATAATAGAACAATATTATTTTGTCGGACACACTTTTCACATTACCCACCGGAGAGACCCACACCACATGTGAGAGGGGTGTTCATTGCGCTTTCAAAAATAGGGTAGTTAGTATTATTTTGTCGTTTTCATTACCCACGCACGTTTCATTGCGCTTTCAAAAACACTTGAGAAAAAATCAAGGAGCAAGATAAAACTATTTTAATTGAAGACCAAACTTGATTAAATTATCAGCTTGAAATATCGATTTCTAATTTTATCATGACTTTTAGAATATGCCTGTAACGCCCCCAAGATTTAGGCACGTTAAATATTATTACAGACCATAATAAAGTTTAATCCTTAAACTTCAATACAAATAACAAGGTCTTCAAACACTATATAAATAATAACCGGGGTGGTTCTAGGTCTTCGTCTATCCCTGCGCCGGGTCATTCCCCACTCCGGCAGCACCTCCAGTTCCATAGGACTGGTCTCCACAGTACTGTTCCTGTCCATTTAGATAATCTGACATAATACGTCCGAGTCGCACAGGCAACATCATGGTATTATGCCAGGGTCACACGAATGCAACACCGTGAGCAAAGCCCAGTAGTTCACTACGCTAAACGTCTAAGTAGCAATTCTAGAACAATAAGCTCATAAACAGAATATACAACTTGTGAATAGTAAACCATGCAAATAATCATGCGTGTCAATACGGATCAGAGTAAACATGCGCAGATAACAATATCTCGAAACAGTGTCTCGAACTGTGTCACGTGTCATTTTCTCAAACCAATATCTCGTTTTCTCGAACTTAACTCGTTTATCAACAGTTTTCTCAAAAATCAATCATTATTCTCATAAATCAATCATAAATCTCAAATCGGTGCCTCTCGCAGCATTCTTATTCAAATTTCATTATCTCCCAACGCTCCCATCACTCCGAAAGTTATTGGTCTGTTTACTCCTCCTTTCAGCTGACGGATACCAACCTTTCCGCTCGAGGTTCCGGTTATCGTGCATCACCGAACTTAACAGCCTGTTTGCACGGTCCGACCACCCCGTGACTCACACGACACAGTCCCGGCCGTCTTGCATCACCGAACTTAACAGCCTGTTTGCAAGTCCGTTCACCGTGTGTTGTGCACGCTTAGCCCAAACATCCTAGTTCTCTCCGCGAACTGGAGGTGGCGCTTTCGCTGCACTACCGCAATCAATACCATTCCTCCAAATTCTCTCCGCGAATTTGAGGTGGTGTGGACGGCCCACCGGAATTCCATGCGGTTCGAGTTTCAAAAAGATTGTGATTGTTAGAGTCGCCACCCGGATTTTTGGTCCGAACCCGAGAAACTGATAAAAACATGACTCGTTGCCCATTGAAAAAGATTTTACTAGCCATTGCGAAACCAAAGATTTCTCGGATTCGGGGGTTTGTTTACGAGAGGGGAAGGGTTTTACGGCACCCCTCTCGCCCGGTCCATGAACCGGTCTCTACTCGATATCTTGTGGGATTTTATAAATATTTGAAGTTCAATTTATTCACGAAATAGGGGACCGGGAATGGGAATCACATAAACAATAAGAAACAAAATATAAAATGTGAATCTAAAGTGGATGCTTGTGCTTGATGATTTACATGAATGATGATGATGATACCAAGTGGAATTATTACAAATATTTGTAAGAAATGGGAAATTACAGAAACTATACAACAATCCCAGAAAGTACAAACATGAGGCCTAAACAAACTGTTTTACAAACTGGATTCCAGAATAGGGATTGAGCGCTCAAAGACAAAGGCTTGAGCGCTCAACCTCTCTAAACCAGTTTGAGCGCTCAATGCTCATGGATTGAGCGCTCAAACCAGTTCCTGGCTTCTGTGATTTTACTCTCTTTTTACAGCTTCTCTTCTCATTCTTTACAAGATCAAACATTGGTCAAACATTTTCAAAGGAAATCAAATGAAATCAGGTAGATTGATCCCTATAAGAATGAGAAGAGAGTTGAATCACCGCAAATTAATAAAGAAATGTTTGAAAATGAAGGAGTGAGAGAGGGATTCAGATTTCAGCACAGAAATAACAACTCACACACACCAGAAATATAGTAAATCAAGATCCATCATCGAAACAAAAAAATAATCAGAAATTGCTCAAGAACAGCTTGAGCGCTCAAGTGAATGACCTTGAGCGCTTAAACCATAATCTGGCTTCCTGATTTTTTACTTGAAAGTGGGTTTTAACGATTCTCAGGACCTTGAGCATAAAATAAAGGTTTAAGAGGTTGGACAGCCCCTGTTCAGCACTTAAATACAAGATTTTCAAAGGTTTTGATGCTTGATCGTCATAAAAATGGCCAATTTGCACTCATGCATGTGTTTTTTGAAGCAGAAATAAGCTGTTTTGTGGATTAAACGAACATGATTAACCATTAAATAACAATCAGCACCAAAAGAAAGCACAAAAGTCAGCAAAACAGAAACTGTCCAAAACTGGGCTTGAGCGCTCAAGGCCTGGGGCTTGAGCGCTCAACCCCCGTTACAACTGCAAGTTTTGAAACTGTTTTATCTGATTATTTGAGACTCTGTAAGCCCAATGCAAGTACAGAAAACTTGCTTAGACCTACTGGTCTTCCTCAGAAGGATCAAAACAGTGAAATGTTCACATGTTTAACTACCTTTTGGCTTTGTTGAAGGCTTGAACTCGATTGGAGGTTTGGGGTTGGACGATTATGGGTGTTTTGACTAGTCTTCTGGATAGGTGGTGTAGTATGTGAGGTTAATTGATGATCAAAGATCGAATTTTGTATTTGTCAGATGGTTTTTTGCAAGTGGTTTTGATTGTGGATGAGTGGTATTGTAGAGAGAGAGAGAGAGAGATGAACGATCGACTGAAGATTTTTGGGCTGGAGTATGATAGTGGTTAACCCCAAAACCAGGGATAGTGAATGGGTTTTATAGAGTGAGTGGGAGGGAAGAGAGGAGAGAGAGGAAATGGGTTTGTATTTTGAAAGTGGGTAGGGGTAGTTTTAGGAGTAGATTTGGAGTTAGTGGGGTGTATTATACACATGAAGATCGTATAAGATCATCCCAGACGCTCCCCATGCAGAAAATCTCATGATGAGATACTCTGCAAGTTGCTGACTGGATCAGAGTTGAGCGCTCAAAGCCGTGGGCTTGAGCGCTCAAGGTACTTTCCCAGGATTGAGCGCTCAAGGCCATGGGCTTGAGCGCTCAAGGTGCTTGATGGCAATTTGCTGGCTTGGCTTGGTTCAACAGTGCTTGGGTTGGTTTGGAATATTTTGATTGTTTGGGGTGGTGCTTGGTTGATTTTGATCAAGTTCAAGTCATTCTTACAAGTTCCAGGTAATCATGATTGGTCCGTTTCATCATCGGGAATGCTCGAGTGCATCTCGGGTTCAAAATTGGGGTGTCTACAGGTGGCAACAAATCATCTCATCTCATTTCATTTCATTTCATTTCCCGAAAATCTCATTTCATTTCACAAAAATTTCATTTCTCATTTCAAAACTCATTTCATTCTCATCTCTATTTTCTCATTAACAGATATTCACATTCGCGTCCGGTGACGTATCGCGTACGTGCTCAGTGCTACATGCACAAAATCATGCTCATGCAATAATCCATAATTTTCTCTAAATTCATATCTCATCAAATACACATTTCTCTCATAAAAATCATGCAATTAAAATAATTCCATCTCCCTAAAAACATATTATTTCCTCTAGAAACTTTTCCCACATAAAATCATACTAACTTTCCCAAAAACAATATTTTCCAAATCTCTCAAATAAAATATATTTCTCAACCAAAAATCCCATTTCTTTCTTGTCCTCTTTCAAAACTATTTTATTTCTCTCAAAGAAATAAAACTAAACAACTTGCTCTTTCTAAAATAATCAAACACAAACTCTTTTTCTAGAAAATCCCTTGTCATAAATTAACTCCACTAATTTATGAACTCTCCAAAAACATTTAATCTCTCTAAAAATATACTCTTTATATTTTTAGAAAACTCACCTTTTTAAATAACTCCAATAAAACATATTTTCCTCTATCTAGAAAAATCATAATTTTCTTTCTAGAAAATTCAATCAAATCACTCACAAATATTTTGGTAAAAATCTCTCTAGAAATCATTTATGAAAAATCCTCTTTTCAATACAACTCCATACTTTCTTACCAAAAATAAACAATAGCACCTCTTTCTAACAAAAACAATTTCATAAAATAAGTTACTCCACTTATTTAAGAACAATACTTCAACAATTAACTAATGAGTTAATCAACCAAGATGAACTAATTCTTCCAAGAAATAATCATACTAGAACTTGTCTAACAAAACACATCTTCTAATTAACTTCTAATCACTTCTAATCTCACTAATCCACTTCTAATTTCATGAAGAACTATACTAATTAGAACTTAATAAACAATCTTGTTAATCTTCTAACAAGAAAATCCACTTTCTAAACTACTAAGAAACATGCTTGGTAATTAACACATGCATAAATTAACTTAACCAAACTCTAAAATCATGTTTAGAAAATCAATAAGAACAACTTACTAGAACTAAAATTAACTAATTAGATGAGTAGTTTAGTAAACTACCTTGTTTTCCCGGGTGTTAACCGGAAGCCGATTAGCAATCCTTTGGAGAAGAAAACCCTTAAACTACCTAGCTAACTCACTAATTAGCTTAGTAAGTAGCTAAATTAGGACCCTAAATATGGTGGCTAAAAGGTGGTAGAAGTAGTGGTTTGTGGGGAATATAGGAGACAAACAAATATGGAAAGGTAAAAGGTGGCCAAATGAACACAAAAGGTGGCTATTTATAGGCAAAGTGACCTCTCTCTTCCTCTTGGAAATTTTCGGTAGTCCCTCCCCTCTCTTGGCCGAAAGTTTTAAGTGTGGGGGAGTAAATGGTGCATTAATCTTGCACATGGCAAGTACCAAGGTGGCAAGTCTAGGCCTAGGTAGGAATCTAGGCTAGGAATCTAGGTCCTATGGGTCTAGATGCTTGCTAGGTGTACCAAATGGGGTAAATACAATGTAGGAGCAATGGTGGGGGAAATAATGCCTCTCGCTGTGTAGGTTTTTGCATGGTCACCTTTGATACGGGGTGTTTTTAGGAGCCAAATTCACCCAATGTGCATGTGAATGCAATAAATGGCTAGGGATAGCCCTAAATAGCTATGGCTAGGGGGGATATTCCTTCCTTAATTTAGGGAAGCTTGTCCCTAGATACTTGGGAGCCAAGGCCTAGTTTGGTTAGGCTAGGTTGTGTAGTTTGTGCACAAATGCATGTATTGTGTGGGTATGTGTAGGTTACTCCAAAAATAGCAAGGCTTATTCTAACTAGTGTTGTGTACAAAGCCTTAGGCTTAGTTGGCAACCTTAACCTTCCATTGCTTGCACAATTGTACAAGACAATAACTCATGCATGTGCATGTGTACCAACATGCATGCACACTTACACACACACCTCACTCTCACTCTCTCTCTCTATCTCCTCTCCCTCTCTCTCTCTCTCTCTCTCCCCGTGGTTCTCTCTCTCTCTCTCTCTAACTTTAATTCTAACTTGGTCAAAATATCAAGTCCCAAGGTGAGGGAACTAAACAATGACGTACTATGGTAGGTTGAGTGAAGTAATGGTGATAGCTGGGTAGGTTTCGGGTATTAAGTTTGGTCCCCGGGTGCTACGGTAGTGTAACGGATGTGTTACTCGGTCTCGTACGCGCATAAACATGGCTAGAATTTCCTTTATTCGATTTAAAAGAATAAAATAATATTTTAATAGAAAAATATTCCGATAATCCGAAAATTAAAAATAAATAATTAAATTATTAAGCGAAATTTTTATTTACGAAAATCCGGGTCGTTACAACCTATCCCCCTTAACAAATTTCGTCCTCGAAATTCGATCACACTATAGATGAAAACAAATGCGGATAATTGATCTTCATAGCCTCTTCCCTTTCCCACGTAGTTTCTTCCATTCCTCGGTGCTTCCATAAAACTCGAACCAAACGAATCGTTTTATTACGGATACGCTTCTCCATTACATCTTGTATTTCACTGGTTCTTCCTCAAAAGTCGCATCCTCATTAATGCTGAGATCTTCCCAATTGAGCACGTGCGTAGGCAATGCTAAGTATTTCCGTAGCATCGAAACATGAAATACATCGTGCACCCGATCAAGTTGCGGCGGTAGAGCTAACCTATATGCTACTTCCCCCACTCGTTCCAAAATCTGGAAGGGTCCTATATAACGTGGCGAAAGCTTGCCCTTTTCCCGAATCTAATCACTCCTCTTCGGGGTCGAATCTTGAGGAAAACATGATCTCCTTCCGAAAATGATAACGGTCGATTCCTCCGATCAGCGTAACTCTTCTGACGGCTCTGAGCAGTAAGTAACCTTTGTCGAATGGTCTTGACCTTCTCAGTCGTCTCTCTAACCATCTCGGGTCCCAATAATCCCGATTCTCCGGCGTCAGTCCAACAAACAGGTGATCTACACGGGCGACCATATAATGCTTCATAAGGTGCCATCTCAATACTAGTTTGGTAACTGTTGTTATATGCAAACTCAACTAACGGCAGGTGTCGCTCCCAATTTCCCGAAAAATCTAGAGCACAAGCTCTCAACATATCTTCTAAAATCTGGATTGTCCGTTCCGTTTGTCCATCCGTCTGTGGGTGAAAAGCAGTACTGAGCCACAGATTCGTTCCTAGGGCTCTCTGTAGTCCATTCCAAAACTGAGAGACAAATCTGGGGTCTCGATCAGATACAATGGATACAGGCACACCGTGAAGTCGAACTATCTCTTGGATATAAAGCGTTCCCAACGCCTCCATGCTTTCGGTCATCTTAACAGGGAGAAAATGAGCTGACTTAGTGAGTCGATCAACGATTACCCACACAGCTGTGTTTGACCTTAGCGATTTAGGCAATCCCGTCACGAAATCCATCGAAATATGTTCCCACTTCCACTCGGGAATCGGCAATGGTTGCAGATTTCCTCCGGGTTTCTGGTGTTCGGCCTTAACTTGCTGGGAGACGAGACAAGTCGACACAAATCTAGCTACGTCTTTCTTCATTCCTTCCCACCAATAAGTTCTCCGCAAATCGTGATACATCTTAGTGCCACCTGGATGAACAGCGAAATTTGAGTGGTGAAATTCTCGAAGTACCGCTTCTCGGAGTGTACCAATATTTGGCACGAATATTGATCCTCGAAATCTCAAGCTGTTATCCGCAGCGTGTATCGCCCATCCTGTTAATTCCTTCCCCATTCGGAGCTGGGATCGGATAAACTCACAATCTTGCTCAAACGTTTGGGCTAGAAGAATTTCTTGATGTAAAGCTGGTTCCGCGATCAATGTACACAAACGCGCTTGCTCTCCTTTCGACGAGGGTTTAAGATTAAACTCATTGAGCGTATCCACCATTTCCCATTCTTTCATAGCTACCTTGGCTTTTTGCGCTCGATCCTTCCGACTTAGAGCGTCAGCGACAACATTCGCTTTACCAGGGTGATATGACAGGGTAAACTTGTAATCATCTATGTATTCCATCCACCTTCTCTGTCTCATATTCAACTCCTTTTGAGTGAACAGATACTTGAGACTCTTGTGGTCAGTGAACACCTCAAACTGCTCACCGTAGAGATAATATCTCCACGATTTGAGAGCAAAAACTACGGCTGCTAATTCCAAGTCATGGGTAGGGTAGTTCTTCTCATGTGGCCTCAACTGTCTTGATCCATATGCTACAACCTTCCCTTCTTGCATCAACACGCAACCTAATCCTTCCTTAGAAGCATCACAGTACACCTGATAACCAATATCTCTTTCGGGAATGATCAGAATCGGTGCACTGGTTAACCTCTTCTTCAACTCTTGGAATACTTTTTCACACTTATCAGACCATTCAAACTTGATACCTTTCTGTGTCAATCTGGTCATTGGTCTTGCTAAGATAGAAAAATCTAGTATGAACCTCCGGTAATATCCCGCTAATCCTAGGAAACTGCGGATTTCAAACACCGAGGTCGGTCGCTTCCAATTCAACACAGCCTCTACTTTGCTGTTATCCACCGCTATTCCTTCCTTAGACACCACGTGTCCTAAGAATTTAACCGTTTCTAGCCAAAAGTCGCACTTACTGGCCTTGCCATAGAGCTGGTTGTCTCTAAGCACTTGTAATGCTAGGTGGAGATGTCCTTCATGCTCTTCTCTACTGGCTGAATATATCAGTATGTCATCAATGAACACTACCACAAATCTGTCTAGGTAGGGCTGGAAAATCTTGTTCATGAGACACATGAATACTGCTGGAGCGTTTGTCAGACCAAACGGCATTACTACATACTCGTAGTGTCCATATCTGGTCCTGAAAGCAGTCTTAGAGATATCCTCGTCTCTAATTCTTAACTGATGGTATCCTGATCTCAAATCGATTTTCGAGAAACAGGTCGCTCCTCTCAACTGATCAAATAGGTCATCGATCCTAGGCAAAGGATAACGGTTTTTAATCGTCACTTGGTTCAACTGCCTATAATCAATGCATAGACGAAGAGTTCCTTCCTTCTTCTTCACAAACAATGCTGGTGCTCCCCATGGTGAAGTACTAGGTCGAATAAATCCTTTATCCAACAGTTCTTGCAGTTGAATCTTCAACTCCCTCAACTCAGCTGGTGCCATACGGTACGGGGCTATCGAAATTGGTGCAGTCCCAGGTTGCAACTCAATGGTGAAGTCTATCTCTCTTCTAGGTGGTAATCCGGGAAGATCTTCAGGAAACACATCTGCGTACTCACAGACAATGTGTGGCAGTCCAGGCTTCTCTTGGTCAGATTCTTCCAACTGGAGACTAGCAAGCCATCCACACAGTTGGTTCTGCCTTTTCGAGCGTCTAGTCGTAAAATTCACGGTCTGTCTATCCCCCTTAAATCGGAAACGAGTCCCTTCAGGGGTAAAAAGCCGTTACTATTTTCTGACGACAATCTATGACTGCTCGATGCCTAGATAACCAATCCATGCCCAATATCACATCGAAATCCTCCATCTCGATAACACGCAAATCACAGGTCAATCGGACATTAGAGACTTCTATCTCATACTCCCGACAGACTAGTTTGACTGATACCTTATCCCCTAGTGGCGATGCTATCGACATACTGGTTCTTAGGGGTTCAGTTTCTAGCTCCAACGCAGATACACACACAGAAGAAATAAACGAATGCGATGCTCCAGAGTCAAATAAGGCTTGTACGCAGGTACTGAATAACAGTACCTTGGATCACAGTCGGGTCCTGTTCTTGATCCTCGGCCTGTAGGGCAAAAATGCGACCTCCCGCACTTGGCTGTGCCTTGACAAGCTGCTTCCCATTCCACTGATTCAGAGGTGTTGGCCTTGCTATCTGCTGCACAGGCTGTTTACCGAAATTCTGATACTGCTGCGGCTGCTGGTTTCCAAAGCTCATCTGTCCGTCCTTCCTAGGGTGTGGGCAGTTGCGACTGATATGTCCGTAACCGGAACAGTTGTAACAACGCACTAACTGACTATCACGCCCCATACTTGACGGTGGCTGGCGGTTGTCGTTCCTCTTCCAGTTCTGGCTGTGGGAATGGTTGGGGTTAGGTTTAGCTGGATGGGGTCCACGGTTATTACTGGTATTGTTGTTCTGATTGGTACGAATCGGTCCTCCATTTCCTCCTACTGATCTCTTACTGCGGAAATCTTGTTCCTCTCGCTCTAATCTCAGCGCACAATTCACCACTTCTGCATAAGTGGAGAGTCCGAGTCCCACAACAGTTCTGCGGGTAGAGCCAAGTCCCCATTCAAACTTCCTTGCCTTTGCTTCCTCAGTTGGAATTAAAGCAGGAGCATAGCGGGACAACTCTTCGAACTTTGCTGCGTACTGAGACACAGTCATAGAACCTTGGCGCAATTCTTGGAATTCCAGAACCTTGGCCTGTCTGACCGGAGCAGGAAAATACTTATCGAGAAACAGATTCTCGAACTCCGCATATGTCATGGTGTTGACATTGTGGGTACTCTCAATCAATTCCCACCAGTATCGAGCTTCTCCTTGTAGCTGATAAGCTGCAAGTGCTACACAATGACCATTTTCCTCAATTCCCAAGGTACTCAGAATAACCTTGATGCTCTTGAGCCAAGATTCGGCTACAATCGGGTCAGGCTCTCCGTGAAAAACAGGGGGTCGACGCTTACAGAACTCGTGTATAGCTTGTGTGCGGTTCATAGGAACATGTGGGTTATTAGCATTGACATTAGGTGGGGGTCGGTTAGCGTTAAGTGCAGCAATAAATGCTTGCATCAGTTGTGCAACATCCGCTCCGTTGGTTCCGTTAGAAGTATTGTCTCCATTTCTACGTCCATTTCGCGGATTTACCATCTTGGTGCTAGAAATTGTTCGGGGAATAAGTCTAATGAGTAAAAGATTCGATTATTTAAAACTAAAATTTCATATTTCATAAACATTCTAGTCATGCATACATATAATATCCGAGACATGATGTCGATACAGTGGTCAAAACGTACATCAGCCGAGTACTACATCCATTACAACAGGTTACATCACAAGACTAATCCTACTACAATACGATAAGGTCAGCCTATATAGTACTGACTAAAGCTGCCTACGGAATATGGAAATAAGCCTTGAGAGCTTCTCCATGAGCGCGCTCGGCCATGGTCAACTCAATCTCGTGGCGTTGCAGAACTTGCTCAAAGACCTGGTCTGGGGTAAGCGGAGGCTCTTCCACTAATGGCTCTAGCACTGGAATCTCGAAACAGTACGGCTCAGCATTGAATGGCGCTAAATCTGCCATGGCTAGGTCGAACTGGTATGTCGGCTCTATCGGTGCAGGCAAAGGTGGCAGTTGCTCCATCACAGGGATCTCATACAGGTTGCATCCTAAGTCCGGATCATAGACAAGTCCAGGCTGGTACATCACCACTGGTGGTGTAGCTGGCACGGTGAAGAGATGGTACTGGGACGGCGTAGGGTCCACTGGCGCACTGTCTAGCAAGGTCATGAGCTGAGTGCAGGACAGACTAGTAGTATACTCCTCTCCAGGCAGGGTAACAAAAGCCATATCCTACAAGATAGGAATTATATATTAGACTTAGAGTATATAGACAATAACAGATCAACAGAAACTCTAAGTACACGACTAAGGAACTGAGAATACTAGAACTGGATATGCTACTTATTATTACAAGCCGACAAGTCTATTGACTTGCTACCAAAATGGGGTTTAAGTTCAACCCTTACAACTACTACAACACAAGTTCAGAATAGTGCAACTACCAATAGCATAGTCTCCAAATACATAGATAGCAAATAGTTAGCCTAACTACTGTTACGTCCTAGCTACAGTCTCCAACAGAATACACCCGTCTACAGAAACATCTCCGGGTAATGAGATCTCATGGTGCTTTCTTTCTCTACTGTCACTTCCGTCAGTCCAAAACACCTCCATGTGATCCTCAACCTCGGGTCCAGATAGTAACGTCCCGTCGGGTCAATGTAGGGTTCTTTGTGCACAGGCACCTCAGTGTAGGTTTCCAAATCTCCGAAATCCAAGTGATTGGAGATGATGCGGTGTTCATCAGCAGGTCGGGTACGGAACACTCGGGTAAACAATACCTTGTTGGAGTAGACATTAGCATAGCCCTGCGGCACATCCAAAGTATAGTGGTGGTTCACACATGGCTGAGTAACACGGATTGGACCCATAAAGTACTGCTGGGTCTGTGGTTTCAGCGGGCAGGGGTAAATCGGGAAAACCTCAATGTAGCAGTAGGAGCCAGGCTGAAGGCTAGTCATATGGCTGTGCCAAGAGGTAAAATTTGGAAACACAATTCCCAATGGGTACGGGATAGGGTCTTCTACTTCACTCTCAGGTTCAGATTCTTGGGGTACTGGGTTCTCTTCCTGTTCCGCCTCAATTTCTATGGCTTCATAGTCAACCAGCCAATCATTGAAGTCAAAACCTGGTGGGGGTCCATCATCTTCCTCATACAGATCCTCCTCATCCTCTTCACTCTCATCATCCTCAAACTCCGGGTGAGACATATATCCTCCCTCATTTTCCGGTTCCTCTGGGTCACTTTCATCAGAGTCACTAAGGGTAGTGGGCGGAAATGTGCCATGCTCACGGAGATAGGCTGTCATAAGCGGATACTGGTGCGTGTAGTCAAAGTACGGATCAAGGTCTGATAGTGGCAAGCTAAACCTCCTTTTGAACTCTTTGATCTCAGCTACAAACTCAGGGCTCAAAGGGGCCATCTACAAAAATAACATCTAATCAATACCAACTCATAGACCCAAAAACACTAAGGAAAACAAACCTTATCGGGTTCTATTTCTCATTTTATTACTAGCTTAGTGTCTACCCATTTACCAAGGCCGGGGGTTTGAACCTAAAGCTCTGATACCAAGCTGTAACGCCCCCAAGATTTGGGCACGTTAAATATTATTACAGACCATAATAAAGTTTAATCCTTAAACTTCAATACAAATAACAAGGTCTTCAAACACTATATAAATAATAACCGGGGTGGTTCTAGGTCTTCGTCTATCCCTGCGCCGGGTCATTCCCCACTCCGGCAGCACCTCCAGTTCCATAGGACTGGTCTCCACAGTACCGTTCCTGTCCATTTAGATAATCTGACATAATACGTCCGAGTCGCACAGGCAACATCATGGTATTATGCCAGGGTCACACGAATGCAACACCGTGAGCAAAGCCCAGTAGTTCACTACGCTAAACGTCTAAGTAGCAATTCTAGAACAATAAGCTCATAAATAGAATATACAACTTGTGAATAGTAAACCATGCAAATAATCATGCGTGTCAATACGGATCAGAGTAAACATGTGCAGATAACAATATCTCGTAACAGTGTCTCGAACTGTGTCACTTGTCATTTTCTCAAACCAATATCTCGTTTTCTCGAACTTAACTCGTTTATCAACAGTTTTCTCAAAAATCAATCATTATTCTCATAAATCAATCATAAATCTCAAATCGGTGCCTCTCGCGGCATTCTTATTCAAATTTCATTATCTCCCAACGCTCCCATCACTCCGAAAGTTATTGGTCCGTTTACGCCTCCTTTCAGCTGACGGATACCAACCTTTCCGCTCGAGGTTCCGGTTATCGTGCATCACCGAACTTAACAGCCTGTTTGCACGGTCCGACCACCCCGCAACTCACACGACACAGTCCCGGCCGTCTTGCATCATCGAACTTAACAGCCTGTTTGCAAGTCCGTTCACCGTGTGTTGTGCACGCTTAGCCCAAACATCCTAGTTCTCTCCGCGAACTGGAGGTGGCGCTTTCGCTGCACTACCGCAATCAATACCATTCCTCCAAATTCTCTCCGCGAATTTGAGGTGGCAACAAATCATCTCATCTCATTTCATTTTATTTCATTTCCCGAAAATCTCATTTCATTTCACAAAAATTTCATTTCTCATTTCAAAACTCATTTCATTCTCATCTCTATTTTCTCATTAACAGATATTCACATTCGCGTCCGGTGACGTATCGCGTACGTGCTCAGTGCTACATGCACAAAATCATGCTCATGCAATAATCCATAATTTTCTCTAAATTCATATCTCATCAAATACACATTTCTCACATAAAAATCATGCAATTAAAATAATTCCATCTCCCTAAAAACATATTGTTTCCTCTAGAAACTTTTCCCACATAAAATCATACTAACTTTCCCAAAAACAATATTTTCCAAATCTCTCAAATAAAATATATTTCTCAACCAAAATCCCATTTCTTTCTTGTCCTCTTTCAAAACTATTCTATTTCTCTCAAAGAAATAAAACTAAACAACTTGCTCTTTCTAAAATAATCAAACACAAACTCTTTTTCTAGAAAATCCCTTGTCATAGATTAACTCCACTAATTTATGAACTCTCCAAAAACATTTAATCTCTCTAAAAATATACTCTTTATATTTCTAGAAAAACTCACCTTTTTAAATAACTCCAATAAAACATATTTTCCTCTATCTAGAAAAATCATAATTTTCTTTCTAGAAAATTCAATCAAATCACTCACAAATATTTTGGTAAAAATCTCTCTAGAAATCATTTATGAAAAATCCTCTTTTCAATACAACTCCATACTTTCTTACCAAAAAATAAACAATAGCACCTCTTTCTAACAAAAACAATTTCATAAAATAAGTTACTCCACTTATTTAAGAACAATACTTCAACAATTAACTAATGAGTTAATCAACCAAGATTAACTAATTCTTCGAAGAAATAATCATACTAGAACTTGTCTAACAAAACACATCTTCTAATTAACTTCTAATCACTTCTAATCTCACTAATCCACTTCTAATTTCATGAAGAACCATACTAATTAGAACTTAATAAACAATCTTGTTAATCTTCTAACAAGAAAATCCACTCCCGCAATCAATGCTGATTCTCCCTCACCCATGTAATAGAGTAGGAATGATGAATGAAAAAAAAAAAAAAAAAACTCGCTCAACATCAATTTATTACATGACTAAATCTAGCTTTAATATGTATAAAGCTTGTTAAACTTTAAAAGAATTCCAAACAAGTTACTAGTCGACTCATCCAACTTATAATGGTTATATACAAATTAAACTACTCAACATTGAATTAACTAAAATTTGTTTGAGATCGACACGCATTATAAATAAATCAAGTTTGAACAAAATTCTTAAAAATCTTTAATCTTTGAAACCAAACTTGACCAATTGTCCGTTTGATGCGTTCGGTATGGTTATCAAACCTATTCGCCTCAAAGCCAAAGGCAGAGATGTTGGGCCCCACCCATTTTTGAGAAATTTAATATGAGGTATTAGTCAACTTTTAGTATATATTTATATTTAGATCTTTTAATTTATGATTTAATCTAGGTTAAATTTAAACAATTTTACTTTACCTTGTGAAATTTTTTGACTTACATTCATAAAACAGTCCTTCTATTGTCAAACCACTAGGCTGACGATAAGACACTTTTTTATGGAAGAGTTATAACTCTTACATGGAAGAGTTTTCACTGTTTGAAAATTCAATGCACCTTACCGTCCGCTCATTGGGCTGACGGTAGATTTTTCCTTCATAAAAAGTACACACGCGTGTAGTTTAATTACCAAAAATATATCTTATTACTAGAAAATAAAATATATTACGATAAAGAGTATTTTTTCTTCGAATGAAAAAATTCTCTCTTCATCCAATCTCCTCGAAATCAAAATTCTAGTTCCGTCACAATCCGGAGCCTATATGCATACGCGTTTTTGAAAGGAGAAAAAAAAAAAACCGTGACAAATTCCCATATATGTGGGTTGTGGTTGAACCACAATCTCTCAGAAGATTTGTTTTCTCTCTCTTAATAATTGATAGGTCAAATGTTAGATCAAATGCCAACTTGTTGTCCGTTGATGAGTCTCCTGTGGAGGATTCCCCCGCCAGCCGAGCAACCCCTCCAAAGTCTGCGTTGCCGCACCGCACGGACGTAAGGTTGTCACGCAGTGGTATGTAGTGCAGGTGTTCGACAAAATTCCTAATCTACAATTTTTACTCTCTTTTATGATTGAATTGTTTTTACTTTTCAACTTCCAAGTTTCAACCCATTGAAAAATTTGACCGTCCTACAATTCCTATGAGCATAATCATAATAAGAAGTTGGGCACATGCGATACACATGAACGTGAAATTTGAAAAGAAATAGAAAAACACAAATAGGGCTGTCTTTGGGCATAAGTCCACCAAACCGCCGCTTAAGGTCACCAATTTTGGGCCCTAAATTAAGGTCCCCGAGTATGTTATATAATACTATACTATATGCAGCGAGATTTCTTCAATCTGTGTGGAAAATGAGCAATTCTAGGAAATATATCCGAACAAAGTTAATGTTGAAGTCGTTTGATGCATGTAAACTCCACAAGATGTATGTGGGACTTCAACAGCATCAAACACATCTGCGTTCAGATGAAGGTTTCAAATAGCGATACCAAATTGCGTGGTGGTAACGACATCGAGAGTATTGAATGATACGTACATAGCGGGAGTCAGGTGTAGCGATCATGAACTTTTAAAAATTATTTTTAGTGTGATAGCACCTAAAGCGGTGGTTAGTGATCACGCAGCGGCCGAAAAATCGGAGATAAAATAATACATAGCGGGAATCGGCCGATATGGGTATAAATTCTCGGTAGCATCTGTGTAAAGAGGTGGGTGTAGCAGTATCGGAAGACCGAAAAACCGCTATGACTAGCGTCTGGTACGCTAGGTAGCGGCTGAGATTCAGATCCATGGTTCAGATCTAGGTCTAAAACATGTGTGTTCAATCATTTCCTGCAGAGAGAAGACCCTCTGCTTGATAAAATAAGAAGTGCATAAGAGTAGTAAATTGAGTGAATAAGAGCCAGTAAGATGCTGGCTGTCTCATACTCCCCGCAAAATATGGAATCGGATAATTTGTGAATGTGACATTATTATTCCCTATGCGCCAAATGATGAAAAACGGCGATCGGAGAAGGGATTTGGGAAAGTGCGTTTCCATTTCCGACCATTGAAACGAATATTCAACGGCTAGTAGTGGGGGCCGGTGCAACAATAAGATAATTCCCAATTGTCATACTCTGAAAATGATATTGATAAAAAACAGAGAGAGGAGAAGACTAATATTGATGATTGTTGCATCTCGTCAGATCACTGGAACCCACTTGGAATTTTTTCAAATTTTTGTATCATTATTTAACTCTCTTTCAAAATTTCATTGGCCAGTTCACATCCACCAAACCGTGTAGAGAGAGAGAAAGGGATAGTTTTTGAAAGAAAGGACCAAGGGGCAACCCAGATGGGGTATTCAAAAGTCTATAAGTTTGAAAAGTTGGAAGTTCTCTCCGAAAATCTTGGGGTTTGGAAAACGAAAGTTTAGGCCATAATTCAAAGAGTAAGCATTCATCTCTCTCTCTCTCTCTCTCTCTCTCTCTCTCTGAAAAGAATGGCTTGAATCTAATGGTGTATACGTGTTTCAGTCAGGGTTGTTCACTTAGCTACTCATCATGGAAATCTCACACATCAGGAGCTTGGTAGATTTCGTAAGACTTCTGAATTTTTGAGTTCCACTTATTCCATTTCGTATGAAATTCTTGCTCAAATTTATTATGATGATGATGATGATGGAGGGTTCTATACATTTATTCAAGTGGGTATCTCAGTCTTCACCAACAATAATACTAAGAAAGATTTGTTGTATTTATTTCATGTTACCTCTTTTTGTCTTCCATGTTTCTGAATGGCAAGAAATCTCTATTTTACAGGGAATGGATGATCCCAGCTACGTTCCTCTGTGGCAATTCAACTCTCTTGATGAACTAAGCGCAGTTTCTGCAACTGATTCATTTGAAGAGAATTTACATCACTCTTTCGCCCACCAAATGTTTGACGTTAAACCATCCCCGGAAACACCTCACACCGCCACCCATAGGCCCTTGAAAATACAAAAAACTAACAGTTGGGATTCCTCTAAAACCGATCTTGGATCAAACCCACAAGCCAATTCTTCCCCGAACCTTGTTTCTTTTGCCAACTCATCAAATTATGCAAATCAATTTGGAATCATAAAGCCTAAAGAGGATACTCAAGATTCATTTGGTAACCAAAATTATGTGTTGAAGGCTAGTCAAGGGGTTAAGAGGATTAGCACAAACACGAGGCATCCAAGCAATCAAGATCACGTTATGGCTGAGAGAAAGAGGAGAGAGAAGCTCAGTCAGAGATTCATTGCTTTATCTGCAATAATCCCTGGCCTAAAAAAGGTATGAGTTTCACTTTTCGCGTCTTCTTTATCTTCTTTATTGACATGAAGCATTCGAAACAAAATGAGGCTTTCTATGTAAATAGTTTTGTTCCTCCTTCTATGCGTGCTTGATTTCGTTATTGCATGCTATTGAGTCTTGAGCAGCATTGAATTGTGCTTAGATTAATTCTTAGATAATTGAGTACTTTGTCATGGCGTTGAGCGCCGAGTGTTTTAATAAACTGTCCATGAATTTCTACAATACAAGACCAATAACAACACCAATAACAATACCATGTCATTCCTAATGATGGGAATGTCTGGATACATATCTAATATTTGATAATATATGCACAAAGTGGCTGTTCTTAGAGCACAATTTTGAAATGGAAATTTCAGGTCTAACCATATTACTATTTTATTTTCAGGTGGACAAGGCTTCTGTGCTTGGAGACACTATCAAGTACTTGAAACAACTCCAAGAGAGGGTGAAGACACTCGAAGAACAGGCGAGAAAGAAATCCACAGAATCAGTTGTGTTGGTGAGGAAATATGAGGTTTATGCCGATGGGGAGAACTCTTCTTCGGGTGAGAATTCTTCTGGTGGCACCTATGATGAGCCTCTTCCGGAGATTGAAGCCAGATTTTGTGATAAAAATGTGCTCATAAGGATTCATTGTGAGAGAACGAAAGGAGTTGTGGAAAAAACAGTTGCTGAAATTGAGAAGCTCCATCTATCCATCATTAATAGCAGTGTCATGGCTTTTGGAACTTCTGCGCTAGATATAACCATTGTGGCTCAGGTAATTACTTTATCTTAAACTAGCTCAGTTGTTTTCTGCAGCCAGGGTCTTAAGCAGCACCAAAAATGTTAGGATGCATGAAAACTTCCCTGCAATGGTCCATTGATTTCTCTTTCCTGGACCATTTTGAGGAAAGTTTTCATGCATCCTACTACTCCTCAAGCAGCATACATGATGTTGTTCATTGGTGTTTTTCGTTTTCTGCTCCATTTTTACTCAAAACTTCTCGTCCTGGTGAAGAAAAAGTTTCTGAAAATTAGAAGACAGTGTCGATGTTTTTCGGAACACGGGTTGTGTTCAGAGAATCATCTGAAGAATGGTTTGGAAAACAATTTGCCAAACAATTTAGCATATTTTCAGGAGTTGTAACATAAGTAGCATGAAACTTGCATGGTATTGTCATCTTCCTGTCTTGGACCAAAAGACCGGGGAGAAAATGAAGTGAAAAGTTAGTCGTAGAATCTTTGATTTTTACTCATTGCAACCAATCTCATATTTCTGCAGATGGATGCAGAATTCACCATGTCAATGCAGGATCTTGTGAAGAACCTACGTGCAGCTCTTAAGCTCTTCATGTGAAAGATATCCATACAAGCGGTCTCTCCTTTTCCGGTTGCTCGCTTTTTTTTTTTTGTTTTTTTTTTCCCTTAAACCGTAAGTCAGAAATAAGGTTTTTCCAAATTTCAGTACTCAGGGCCTGAAGTAATCCACCATTTTAGACCATCTTCCTTGAAGCTTACTTTTTAAAATTTTTTTTTAACCAGAGCCTTTAAGCTTGTTTTCCATGAGGTTTATTTTTGGAGGAGGGTTTTTTTACATCATTTTTTTACATGGTTGAGTAGTTGACCATGTTAATCACCCACCTTTTGTAAAGTAATGACCTTATGGCTTGATTGAGCTTTTTTTGGGGGGAGGTTGAAAATTCAACTAAACCTTTAAAGGTTCTGTCACTTTCTCTGACCTTAAAAGTGGTTGAAAAAGGGGAGATGGTCTTTTTTTTTCCTCATCTTTTTGGTGGATGACAAATGGCCTTTGTCTGAAGTGTTTGGTCAGTGTTTTAGAGGCCTCTTAATCTTTGTTGGGGTCTCTTTTTCCTTTCAAGTCATTTGTTATGTAATAGGATCTTTTGACAATAATGGAAGTACTTTCGCTGTTTCTTGAAATGAACTTTGGTTTTGTATGTGAATGATGTTGATCTCATACCTTGCACATTAAATTTGCCCAACTCCATATGTATATCCAACATTTAACTCTATGTTGGGGCTGCATATAATGTGGTATATGCTAAATATGCATCCTCGATCACGAAGCAATTCTCCATGCATGCTACTACTAATTCCTGTGTCGGATCAGTTCGCAAAAAAATTTACCACGATTTTAATTGGGCTCTTGCTGGTCGTTAAAAGATATAGTTAATGCCCCAGTTGTTTTTATGGTTATCAATAGTTATTAAAAGATATAATTATTTTTTGACATGTTGTCAACATTCATAATACAATTTTAATAATAATAAAAAAAACTGAAATTTTACAAATTAAATAAATATTAGGCAAATAAATTTTTTTATTCAATTTCCACGAATGCAATACAGCAAATTATATTTTGCTACCAACATAAATAAAAAACCTAGCTCAAAACCCTTAGCAAAGCCATCAAGCCTAAGCATATTTACACCGCCATGATTGCTTTACTGTTAAAAAAATAAAAATAAAAAACAATCCACTAACAACAATAAAATGAAAAAACATGCATGCAATATTTTTCTATTCACCATTCGTTATCCATCTAGTAGCTTTAAATTGCAAAAATATTTAGCAATAACTGTAATACCCCAGATTTGGGGGTAGAGAGTGTTTAGTCACACATCGAAAGTTTACATGGGTGATCTTGGGCATAATAAACCATATAAAATATTACTAGTACCTTGGGTTTAAGCATTTTGGGGCATGTGGTGTGACTTGTGGATCAAAATCAAGGTACTGGCCAGTGGTCTACATGAGGCGCTATAAATGGTATTATAGCAACCCGTGTACACTACCATGTGGGTAATTGCACCAGAGTGCAGACCCGGAAAGGGTGTGGTGACTTTGGTCAATAGAGAATAGACCTAGGGGAGGTTGTGGTGACTCTAGTGCTCAACCCCTCGCGATGGTGCGAGGTCAAAAGAGAGGAGATTGTAATGCCCCAGATTTAGGGGGGGTAGATAGTGTTTAATTGGACATCAGAAGTTTTCATGGGCGATCTTAGACATATAATTAATAAACCATGTAAGATACTACTAGCTAGGACCTTGGGTTTAAGCATTTTGGACCATGTGATATGGCTTGTGGATTAAAATCAAGGTACTGGGCCAGTGGTCGACATGGGGCGCTACGAGAACCACACCGTCAATAGTAAATTCGTTGTTTAATTAGTTTCAAGGGTTGTGTTAGATGTAAGTTTTACTGCTATTAATCTAGAAAAAATAGGTCTGATCACTTCACAGTATACTTTTGTTTTGTTTTGTCTACATGTAATGTTTATTAAGATTTCACCCTATACAATGAACTGATTCTTCGGAGATGTTGCCGGAACAAAATAGGTTTGAACTTTGCATGTGGGGAGGGATAATTAGTTATAGGGGAGAAAATTTTCAGTGCCGAGCGGGTATTGCCCACGTGGCACCCGTTCGGCAATCTCAGCCATCCAAAATGTAATCCAACGGGCCGGAATAGGAGAGAGAAAAAGAGGAGAGAGAGTGTCCGGATGAGAGGAGAGAGAGGGAATCAATCTCGGCCGTCCAAAACACTTTTGGACGGCCGAGATTGTGCTCGGCACGGCCACGTGGTACACGGTAGGTACCCAAATTTTTTTCGTTATAGGGGGATTAATTATGAACAGGGGAATTAAATAGTTCTTGGAATTAAATAGTCCGAGCATGTGTGACTATCAAACACCAGAATAATTAGTCGGGACTAATTATTCCAGGCAAGTAGTAACCAGCCGGCTTAGACATGAATCTCAAGAAATTTGAGCTTTAGGCCCACCAAAAAATCAAAATTTTAGGGCCTCCAATTATTTAGGAACCCTGAATATAATGCTTTGGAAAAAAGCAAAAAATGGTTTTTTCGTTTTGTCTTTATTCAATTTTTTTTTACATTTGTTAGTTTTGCGTCAAGTTTTTGTGGTTTATGGATTCGTCATCCAAAAAGTATAAAATTATGGTCGAAACTTAATTTTTTTTAATAAAGCCAAAATTAAACCAATAAACTGGTTTATTTTCGGCTTTATCCAAAAAAAAATATTAGTTTCAACCATAATTTTAAACTTGTTGGATTCATCTCGTTGAGACGAATCTATAAACCATGAATCCATAAACCACAACCCGGCCACACATAATAAGCCACACATGCCATTTTCCTACAATTTATCTTCCTTTTTTTTTGTATGTGTAGAAGCAAGAACAACTATGTTGGTCATAGCTGTGGAACAAAAATTAGATTAAAAATTTAAGTTCTGCTTTTAGGTTATAGATTATGGAGTTCAGTTGAAAGCGCACAAAACTTGTTTACTATTGATATAAAATTATGAAATAATTGTAGAACAATTTGATAGTGTTTATTGTAAAAAGATAACATTCAGCTTTTAATTTACTTTGAATCCAAAATCTAGTTTGAACATATCAAGGGAGATCAGGGTTCGAGCCTTGGCAGAGGCGTTTGGGGTTTAGGGCTATGGATCATAAATTTTAGACTCCCCTCTGGACTAACTCACTAAATCTTCCGCTAACCCCTCACTGATGTATATCGAATAACAAAAATAAAAAAAACTTCTAGGAACTTTCATAATCCCCAAATTTTTTGATAAGAATTTTTGACAGAGATCGAGGAGCACTAAACCCTAAAATTAGGGGTAAACTTGGAACAAACAATCATCCAAACGGACTATTTTTCAAGTTTTTCCATTTCTCCTCTTGTTTCCACAAATAAAAAATGAGCTTAGGTTTAATATAATTAAATTGAGTTTTGTTTGTGGTTAGTGAGGTACTAAAAATTGACAGCTAACCATAATGTGGAATATTGTTGTCCTCAATTGGCTTGTTTGGAATGGACACCGGGGACTAGCTGTGCAACAAGGCACAACATGCTATTCTGTTTCTGTTTTATGGGCCTTGTTCTGATCTCAAAGACATAATCCGAACCGTTCACTTTGTTGAGCTCGACGCACAAAACAATTTTTGTTAAAAAAAATCAAATTGATAGAATATTGTTGTTGCAATAAACAAAGCAGAATATTCTTATGTTGTATATATATATATACAGGGCACTTCTAGTGCGGACTCCGGACTTCCGGACCTCGGTGATCCAATTTTTTTTTTGACGATCCGATCCGTCCAATGTGTTCAGAAGGTGTTTTCAAGGGTCCGCGCGGGAAATCTTCAAAAAAAAAAAAATACCGGGAAGGGCTTGATCCAAGCAGTTTTCGCAAAAAATATATATATACAGTTTTTGCGAAAATTGCTTGGATCAAGCCCTTCCCGGTATTATTTTTTGAAGATTTCCCGCGTGGACCCTTGAAAACACCTTCTGAACACATTGGACGGCTCGGATTTTCCAAAAATAATTTGCAACACAAAAAAAACCATTTTTTTCTTATTAACGGGAGGTGTGGACTAGAAGATTGGGGTATATATATATAGAGTCCGGTTCTAGTCCGGGAGTCCCGGATCCGGGACTCCACTTCCCGATATTTTTTTGACGATCCGATCCGTCCAATGTGTTCAGAAGGTGTTTTCCAAGGTCACGCGGAAAATCTTCAAAAAAAAATACCGGAAGGGCTTGATCCAAGCAGTTTTCGCAAGCTTGGATCAAGCCCTTCCCGGTATTTTTTTTTGAAGATTTCCCGCGTGGACCTTGGAAAACACCTTTTGAAGACATTGGACGGCTCGGATTTCCCAAAAACAATTTTTAAAAGCACCAAAACACCAAAAAACCCTTCAATCCGGGAAATCCGGGATCCTTGACAGGATCGCCGGTGTATATATATTATCCTTTTTGCTGTTCATTTACCAAAACAATAAATGATTCGTTTACTAAGTTGTAAATGTTCGATTAATTTAATTATTTACAAGTCCTTGCCAATCGGTACAAAGTGAATGGCATGGTTTTAAGCTCGAGACAAGGCCCATATGACTTGCACGGCACAACAAAGTCCCCGCCTCCGTATGGAAGACTAATAACTTGTAAAGTATTATCATAGGATGCTGCTAAAGATTGCAATCTTTTTATTTACTTGAAAACTCTCTCTCTCTCATAGATGAGTGTGAGTGAACAAGACAAGATTACCATTTTTTTCTCACTATAATTTAATAAAAATTAATTAATTTAAATAGAGTCCAGTGAGATTCTTCTGAAGAAAAAAAAACCCTTTAAAAAGAGCAACTAGCGGCTAAGTTGGAATAACATATTGGGTAATTTGTTTTTTTTTAAACACAATAAAAAACAAATTCCACATTCTGGCGTACCAAAAATCTTTTATTTTTTTAATTTGGTTTTGGATTATATTCGACGATCCTTTGACTACAGGGATACGAAACATGGACAGAAAGGAAAAAGAAATTATCAAAATTAGTAATTTTAAATCACAAATCGAGTAAAAGAAGTTAAAATATAAATATGAAGATTAAACAAATCAAAAGGTACCAAAAATACAACTGGACTCATCCATTTAAATAAACATCAATGATTAACAGAGTTTAGACTTAAGAGCTAGAGCTCAATGTGTGAAAATGAGCGCAGATAATACAACAGGATCGAGAGAGCAGGGTCAAAGTATAGCACAAATGTAACATTATTGAAAATAGGGTTAGATAATGACAGCACTAAAGTGTGAACTTATATAAAATTTGAAAAATGAAAAAATGCAGGCTATATCCAGGAGTTTTTTTTTTTTTTTTTTGCCATTCGATATACATCAGTGGGAGTTAGCGGGAGAGTTAGTGAGTTAGTTCAAAGGGAGGTCTAGAAGCTATCCATAGCCCTAAACCCCAAACGCCTCTACCGAGGCTCGAATCCTGGTCTCCCTTGTAGGAGAATCAGGAGATAACCGATAGGCTATAAGCCCTTGGTTATATCCAGGAGTTTGGCCAATGAAGATTCTCAATGTGCGTGTTTGCAATATCTTTCAAAGATTAGATTTTAAATATGGAAGTATTGCACTGCACTCTTCTATTTTTATTTTTTATTTTTCATTCGACATTTTTAATCTACTACATGAGGAGGGGGGAATGAGACTCGATTCCGGGATGCAGTGTGGCACATCCAAGAGTTCTACCGCATGAGCTAGCCACCACTTGCCATTGCACGTACTCTTCTATTTTTGGGCGAGTACAACAAGCACTCTATTGGTTCGGACATTTGCACAAAAATTCATACTAACATTAACATTTGTTGAAATTTGTTAAATCATACAAATTCATGAGATTTGCATAAAAACTCGCAACTTCAACCCAAAACCTCATAAGATGATGTGAATTCAAAGTTGATTTTATGAATTTGTATTCAAATGTTATGAATTTCTAAACAAAACTTATGACGTAAAAAAGATTTACTTTCTGCCAATATAGGAAAGTTTATGAAATTCAAGGCTGAATGTAGTACCGGTTGAGAATACGATCAAACTAATAACTAATAAACACACAATGAAACAAGAACGCAAGACACATAGATTTTATGTGATTCTCCAACAGAATTAAGGTATATCACGGGTCACACCGATTTTCACTATCTACCGAATAAAGAAAGAGTACAAATTACATCGACTGCTACGTATAGTAAATATATTTACAACATAGGGTTTACATCAGTAATCACCATTATACCCCTGTATAGGGGGCGCTGACCCCAAAACCTCACCTTGGGGGCCCTGCGACCTAACTAGGCAGGTCAAATCCCTAATGCTCAGCGAAACGCGACCCAAGTCAAATCAGGCTTAATAATGAAGTTGTCACGGAAGGCACAAAGGTATGTGACTCGGTTGGGTGAGCTGGAGGTGGAAATCCAAGATGATCAAAGGGAGGAGCTTGTTAATTTTATCCCAGATATGAGCTTTTCAATTACTAGTCCTTTTTCCCAAGTAGAAGTTGGGTTTGAGGGTCCGGGGCGGCCTCATATTAAGGGGAACACAGATGACCTTAGCTTTCTTGAGGAGAGATCTTCTCATGAAGCTATCCTTAAATTGGAAATGAGACTGAATAGAACCAAAACGAACATTAGAAAGAACAAGCTTATCTCTGATTTTGGACTTAAGTTGGCCATTGTTAAAAACAAAGCTAGAGAGATTTCTTCTACTTCCATTTCATCTCAGAACAAAGCTAAAGCGATGGATACAGGGGTCTCGTTGCCGTTAGGCATCGAATTTAGAGGAGGGAGAAGTTATAATTTAAAGAATTTTGTTGAAATGGAAGAGGCTGATATAGCGGAAACGATTAATGCTCTTGACGACTTGGAAGAAGATGATTTCTTGAATGAAGAAGAGGAAGGTGCCTCTCTTTCTATTGAATTTTAATTCCAAGCTGTGACGGTGCTTGGGGTGTTCTCTTCTTTGGTACTCCAATTGTTTCTTTTGTGTTGTGGGGTGTTTTTTGTTGGCTTCTTGCCGTCCTTGGGTTTGGTTCTCAGGTGTCCATTTTTTTCGGTGTGTCCGTGATCCTTTGAATCTTTGTTTTTCTTCTCAAAGATTAATGAAATTTTTTTGCCGATCGGAAAAGAAAAATGTGGGTTAATTGCTCTTTGAAATTTGCGTTTCTGCCGTTTTTCATGCTTTTGAATTCATGATTTTAATAATCAACTTTTATAATAAATCTAATTTTGTTTTCGCCAATACCATATAGAAGTCCTAATTGTCGAAGCTAACTCTGGAGATGTCTGTATCTGTGGATTCTATTGGTGAATCCCTCACTATCACCATAAGAGAGAATTATTTTCTAACCCGTATGAACACCTCTCGTTGGTGCACCTTGTCGTTGAATCACTATATTCGGAGAACATATATAATAAATAAATGTTGGTTAATATATATTATTCATATGAGGAAGAGGTATAGTTGGACGGTGAGACATAATTATATAAAGTCTTATTTTTGTTATGATTTTTTAGTGTGACAATAGGCCTCATATATATATATATAGTGTTGCTATTTTTAAGACGTTTGTATGGTACTCCCATCACTTTCGTGAACCGATCTATCCCATACAGACGTCTTAAAAATTTTGAGCAACTTTTAGATGCTTCTGCTTTAACGTCGATAGAAAAAATCAAATTAAAAATATTAATCAATGCTTACATGTGCTTTGAAGTTGTAAAATAACATGTAGTGCTTCATTTTCACTTAAATTCCGTTTGTAATATTGTGTTTATGCAAGATTACTCTCAAGAATTTTATGACGGGGGGTTAAGAAAAGGCAAGCAAATGAAGCACTAATAAAACCCAAGGGTTTGACAACAAACCCTTGCCAGCAAACTCATCTAAGGTCTTAAGTTCAATTTTCCTTGCCAGCAAACTCTTGGGGCAACTAGGAGTTATACCCGGTCGTTACCTCCAGGGCCTCGTGCGCGCAAACTAGTCTGAACGTTCGGCTATTAAAAAATAAATTAAAAAAAATGAAGCACTAATAAGTCCCGAGGCCGAGAGGAGAAGAATTTTTGGCTAGTTTTTACCTAACGCGGTAAATGGAGAGTGGATGCTTGGAGTTAACCTAACACTCACCCAAATAATTGAACTTTTCTTTGACTTGATTGGTCATGACTTTGGTCGGTGATCTGGGAATTAGTTGCATTGAATTTAGTGATTGAGGAATTTATATATGTGCTTGGTTAATTACCACAATTTTCTTAATTATGTACTATAATACCCTTATGCTATGGCATGAAAAATATAGAGAGTACAAAAGTTAGAAGGAAAATAATGAACCAAAATCTATTTTTGTTTGAAAAACATAATATAATATTTCATGCGATAGTCCTTTGATTTATAACGAAATTACTGGAGCGACCTTTTTCTTTGATAACTCCAATGTCCAAATTTGATAACACGGATCGCGACCAATTTTGGAAAACCAATCTCACTATCCTTTAACGGAAGCACATGAGTTCTATATATATATATATCCACGTAAAAAAGCAAGCTTTCATTGTCACGGTGTCTAAACAATCTTCTTATCTACTAATCATAGAATGGGATCATGAGTCATGAAGGAAATACAAGTTTTGCATATTTTTCTACTCTTTCTCGATCACACAAACAATCCTAGGCTCATTTGACTACCTTAATGGCTTTATGACTAACGAAAGAGCAACCTGTTACCAACGGGTT
Organism: Vaccinium myrtillus; assembly: GCA_016920895.1. Taxonomy (NCBI): domain Eukaryota; kingdom Viridiplantae; phylum Streptophyta; class Magnoliopsida; order Ericales; family Ericaceae; genus Vaccinium; species Vaccinium myrtillus. The sequence goes on along the minus strand of CM029278.1, from coordinate 15,836,696 downwards.
TTGTGAACTCTAGGATCATCATCGCAATTTGCTCCCTATAGCACCATTGTACTGCTGTCTCTATCTATCTCAATAAGGTTTAACTGAACTGATCCAAGCCAATCTGAAGTAGCCGAGTAATAACTTGTTCGAGTTTGGATTGAAAACTTAAAGAGCTTTAAAAAAATATTCAAGCTTCGTATATTTACGTAACAAACAAATCTCAAACAAATGAACCGAAACTCGAACAATTTAATTCCTTTATTAAACTTAGTATTCCTCTATTAATCTTTAAGTAAAAAGTACATAGAGGAAAAAGGTACACAGATATGTTTCATCCTCGCCTTGCGTGAGGGCAACGTTATTTCCAGATATGTTGTGACTTGTAGATGTTGATTTGATAATCTGAACTGGATGTTTTGTACTCCCTCGTTCCGAATTTGTTTGTTTATATTTACTATTTTGGAACTCTACAAAATATTGTTTATATTTTTCGGTGTACAATTCCTTTAATTTTGCAACATGTAATCTTGTTTGATTGACATTAGTTCTATTATACAATATTTTTAAAATTGTAAAAAGCAATATAAATTGCAAGATACAAATTAAATAATTTTGTAAGTGCTTATGTCAAAGTTGGACAAACAAATGAGATGGAGGGAGTATGAGTTAACTTGTTAGGAGATCACGCAAAAATTTAGCTCAATCTGACATTGGTCAGTACTTGATTGAAAAAGTCTAAATCTAGGGTTTAGGACTAGATCGAGCAAAATTGGGTTTTTTGATATAGTATTTACTAATATCGGATTGAGCTGAATTTTAGTGCACTCTTATAACAAACTAATTCATGCAAAATAAGAAGCTCTAATTACATAAATAGGATACCCGCAATATATCTCACTTAACGTACATAAGTTACAATATTTCCCTTGCCCAAATGGACTCTAATTTTTGAGGGCTTTAGGGTGTTGCCTAGTGTACTCGTGTCTTTAATCAAATTAAAGATATGCATTTTAAAAAATCAGAAAAATAGACTGTTTCTTTAGAAAAAAAAATTACAATAAGAAACAATGAATTCAAATCCCAAACAAGCGTTGTATCATTTTCTTACAACACCATTTTTTATTGGGCCATCAACCCAAACCATGAACAACGCATGGAAGAAAACCAAGGGCCTGTTTGGAAAGAACCAAAGCCCACTTTTGTAGTGTTATTTGGTCTCTATTTTAAAACCACTATCGCTGCGGAAAATATTCGGAGAATCGGGAAACGGTACCGAATCCGACCGTGGAATATGTATATTTACACACATACAAGGGCAATTCAATTAGAGCAACACTACATACACACAAATTTGGTACCCACAATTTACCCACACACTTGTGTGAGTGTGTGGGTAAATTGTGGGTACCAAATTCGGGGTACCTATAATTTCCGATTCAATTAACACTTATTTTGTTTAACACCTCATATTTCTGAGTCCCATTGTGATGTTTAAATGAGTAAAATGGGGGCCCTATAAAAAATTAGCTCAATCAGATATCGGTTAAGGGCTTGTTCCTGCAAAACTGTTTTGATCAAGCCCTTAATCGATATCTGATTGAGCTAATGTTTTATAAGACCCCCTATTTTATTCATGTAAACAAGATTAACAGTTCAAAACGTCATAGTGGATCCCAGAAAAAAGGAGTGTGCAAAAGGAGTGGTAGCGGAATTGCCCCTATATATATATATACACAAAACTTCTAGTCCACACCTCCAGTTAATAAGAAAAAAGTGATTTTTTTTGTGTTGCAAATTATTTTTGGAAAATCCGAGCCGTCCAATGTGTTCAGAAGGTGTTTTCAAGGGTCCACGCGGAAAATCTTCAAAAAAAAATACCGGAAATGGCTTGATCCAAGCAATTTTCGCAAAAACTGTAAATATATATTTTTTGCGAAAACTGCTTGGATCAAGCCCTTCCCGGTATTTTTTTTTGAAGATTTTCCGCATGGACCCTTGAAAACACCTTCAACACATTGGACGGATCGGATCGTCAAAAAATGTTTGGATCATGGAGGTCCGGAAACGGAATCCCGTTTTAGAAGCTCTCCTATATATATATATATATATATATATATATACACCGCGATCTGTCAAGGATCCTGTTTCCGGATTGAGGCATTTTCGGTGTTTTGATGCTTTTACAAATTGTTTTGGGGAAATCGAGCCGTCAATGTGTTCAAAAGGTGTTTTCAAGGTCCACGCTGGAAATCTTCAAAAAAAAATACCGGGAAGGGCTTGATCCAAGTAGTTTTCGCAAAAACCGTAAATATAAAGTTTTTGCGAAAACTGCTTGGATCAAGCCCTTCCCGGTATTTTTTTTTGAAGATTTTCCGCGTGGACCTTGGAAAACACCTTCTGAACACATTGGACGGATCGGATCGTCAAAAAAATATCGGGAAGTGGAGTCCCGGATCCGGGACTCCCGGACTAGAACCGGACTCTATATATATATATATAGATGGCACTTCTCCTCAGGACCCCCGAATTTGAACAGTATCCGGACCAATCAATCTCAGCCGTTGGATTCAATCCAACGGCCCAGGCTTACTCACGCTACACTTGACCCCCTTTCATTAAGTTGGACCCTTTAAGGGTCAAGGGCCACCCAAAACAAAAGCCCTAAGTTTAACCATCCCTCATTTTCACGATCTTCTCTGGAGAGAAGAGAGAGAGAGGCGATCTGAGAGTGGAGGGAGAAACACCAACGAAGAACATGGAAGAAACACCAACGAAGAACATGGAGGCCTAAATCGAGTCCAATGGAGGCGCAAATCGACTCCAAGAAGAAGAAGAAGATGACCCCCATCGCTGCACAAACTCAGTTCGTGAGCTTACACCACGCCGCGACCTCTGTTCATTGGCTTACACGACGACCCACGATTGCTGGACAAACTCTGTCCATTCTCGCGTTCTCTTTCTCTCTCACGATTTATTCGGTGAACCCAGGTATCTCTCTTTCAATCTCTCTCTCGCGTTCGGTTTTGGCGAAGAAGTAGGTCTCGATCGATTTCTGTTTAAACTTAGGGTTTCTCAGTTTGTTTGAAGTTAGGGTTTGAAATTTGTGAAGTTAGGGTTTGAAATTTGTGAAGTTAGGGTTTGAAATTTGTGAAATTTGTGAAGTTAGGCTTTGAAATTGGTGAAATTTGTGAAGTTAGGGTTTGAGATTTGTGAAGTTAGGGTTGTAGTTTTGAATTTACTCTTACCTTGTTTCATTTTAAAGACGTTAACAAAACCCAGTTATTTACGAAAGGCTTATGTAAGGACTCTTCGTAGTCTGCATCACATTGGCCATTATCTTGTGTGAAAAGATATTATTTGTTCAAGAACTGGTTAGTTTTTATTGTGATACAGAATTCATTAGGTTATTGTTTATACCCAAATTCGGCAACTGGCCGATTGCTTGCTTGCTTATATTGGAGGCAATATTAAGTTTTCACTGTTTGAATCTGCTATGGAATATGAATTGGTGTACTGAATTGTTTGCATTTTTCTTTAGTTACGCATTTTTCTCCCTCTGTGTACTGAATTGGTGTTCTGAATCAATCAACACTGAATGAAATTAGCACACACATGTAGTGTGCCCTTGTGTACTTGAAGTTAAAATAGATGTGTATTTAAAATAAAAAAAAAGGAATCACAGACGCTTCGTCACAGAGGTGGAGGGGACTAATGAACAAGCTGAGATCAATGAAGAAATCCACTAGAAAGCAACTTTGGCTTCAAGTTTAGAATATTTTTCATTTTTAACATTGTACTGAGAGATGAATGTACTTGTATTGAGAGATCAATGATGTAAGTAGGATTAAAATTTTCTTTGAACAGATTGTAACTTCCAGCAGATTGTAGCTATGCTGTAATATGTGTAGTGTCATGCATTTTGGTGCCTTGGGAGGGGTAACTTGACCTTCATTGTCTTTAATAGAAACAGCTATAGTTCAATGTAGCTTTCGATCAGATTTTTGTCTTTAATAGCTGATTCTGGAAATCATATTGCTAATTTAAGCTGTGCTTTTGAAACATACCTATGAGGTGTCTTTTGAGCATGCTAGTGGCGTATGAACAAAATAGCTGCAGCTACTGCTAGGCTTTTTTCCAGTGCAAAATTGCGTGTTTAACAGTAATACAAACTGTTTATCAGGAATTTGCAACCTGTGATATAAAGTAATACAAACTTCCCCATGTGTTTGTAAGCCATCTGATGCCCATAGCTAACAAAATTTTGCTCAGTATGCAACAAGCTCAAAATCAAAGCATAAGAACTTCATATAACTGATAAGCAACCTTTTGAACAAATGTTGGATTAGCATGCCCACTTTCTCAAAGTAAAACTACATCATTTCTAGGTTTCAATCCCAAATTTTCCCATGAACTACAACACACATTACTTCAGAACTTGGAGACTAACTTAAAAAATCTAACACTAATGCTCTCCTCTGGCTCCTTCCAAAGCTCCGGCTTTGGTTCCCTCGCCCCCGAGCTCTCCTACCAGCAATTTGGAAATCTCCAAGAGTTCTTCCCCTTTGGTTCTCGTTATCCTCTTCATAGTGTCATAAACCTAAAAAGTAACACCAAGTCAGAGAGTTATTGGTAAAAAATGAATATATCAACACTTAAATCATATTTCCAGCAATTAGGTCTATACCCTGCTCTCATTCATTCAAGTATTCACAATTCATTGTCTCATTCCTTTTAGAAAAAAAACACTCTCTCACTCTCTGAACATCCTTAATTGATAACTATCATGATTTATGTCATATTTATAGTTGGTAGACAGAAACGTAAGATAGGGGCACCTATTAATCACAACTACAATTGGATACTACTAAGATTAATCGTAAAATAGGGGCACCTATTAATCACAAATACAAGTGGATACTACTAAGATTAAATTGACAACAATTGGATAGTACTAAACCTAAAAATTAATTATAGCATGTGATAGATGATTCAACACTGAAAAGGAAAAGCCTTAAGTTTCTTCTTTGGGTAAAACATAACTTATTCAACAAAAGCAAGGCCTCTCCGTCAATAAATTACACAAACATCAAATCAATTCCTACAATAGTAAGAGTAAACTAAAGAGATACAATCCCAACATCATATGGAAAACAAATCCAAATACAAGGAGCAGAAACAGGAAAACAAAAAGACTTGACAGTACTTAAATTAGGAAATCAACTACAACTAAACCAGAAAATCGTAGAACACATGTAGGAACAAGAACAACCAATTAAACCAACTACATTGCAATATATATCAAATAGCCGTAAACCAGAAAATCAGTTCATGAAAGCCAAAACTCACTGTGAACTGGTAAGATACTCAAAACAAATCTATGAGTTTGAACACTTAACCAAAAGCAAAAGAACTCCATAGTCAAGAACCTTGGTTCATGAATATTAATTTTTTTTGAACGGAGAAAAACTTTATTAATCCTTGAAAAATACAAAGATTAAAAGGGAAGAAAGGGAGACAACACAACTAGGAGGAACAAAGCCTCACTAGAACTCCCAAAACAACCCGGAAGTTGGCAAGATGCCAACAGAGAGAAGAAAACAACGAAAATGATCACAATAAATGAAAGTCTAGCAAAAGGATAGAAATAGCTGCTTAAAGAGAATCCAAGATGCTCCTTAGTCTGAACAAGGAGACATAACAGAGAAGATTCTAATCCAACAACGGCTTTTGCCCACAAAGCAACTCGGATCATCAAGAGGTCAGTGGATTTGTCCCAATCTGTGATAGCCTTATCGAAGACACAATCATCTCTTAGATTCCATATAGACCACAGTTTTCTTCTGCCAGTGATTGAACAAGGGCCAAAAACATTCACGATGGTGCAGATTAAATCAGTCAATACCCAGGACATGATACAAAACTATATGAACATTAAGGTAACATGAATCAGATTTCATCTCTATACTCTCTCTCCCACAACACTGTTGATTTTGGTCCCCAAAACCCTAATTTTTGAAACCCAAAGTTTAGAAACCCGATTTTGGCTTTACAAACCCTAACTTTAGAAACCAAAACTTTAGAAACCCTAACTTTACAAATCGAAACCAGAAATCAATGTTTTCAGAAGCTTGATACCTTGGGTAAGCCGAAAATGACGAGAGAGAGTGGATAGGGGTCGTGGGTGGCTGTGGATCGCGGTCGTCGGTCGGTGTAGCAGTGTCTTCTTCTTCGGGTCGCGGTCGCGGTCGCAGTGTCTGCTTCTTCCTCTCTTCTTCTTCTTCTTCTTCTTGTTCTTGTTCTTCGTTCGCCGGATTCTTCTCTCAGATCGCGGTGGTCGCAGTCGTGTGTGTTCTCATATCGCCTCTCTCTCTCTCTTCTCTCCATAGCAAAACGTGAAAAATGAGGGGATGTCCAGAAGCTTGGGGTTTTGTTTTCTGACCCTTGACCCTAAAAGGGTCCAATTTAAGTTCAAGGGTTCAACTTAATGGATGAACGCGCCTGGGCCGTTGGATTAAATCCAACGGCTGCGATGGTGAAGTCCGGACACTGTTCCACTTCGGGTTCCCGTTTAAGAAGCTCCATGTATATATATATATATGAATGTAATATTTTATAAATAATTTTACCTAAACATATAAATTATCAAGTTATAAGTTATAAGCTATAGCAGTACAATTTATTAGTTTTATGGTATAAGTTAAGGGCTAAGTTAAAATCTAAGGAGATGAACTGTAGTTTAACTCTAAATTGAAAAAAAAAACATGTATATATATATATAGGAACCCCTTCACATCCAAACCCCTTTTTACGGACCTAACGTCCGGACCTCCACCTTCCCAATATTTTTTTGAAAATCCGAACCGTTAGATGTGTTTAAAACGTGTTTTTAAGGTCCAACGCGAAGATTTGGCAAAAAAAAAATACCCGGAAGGGCTTGATCGGGGCAGTTTTTCACAAAAACGCTATAAAAACAGTTTTATGAAAAATTGCCCCGATCAAGCCCTTTCCGGTAATTTTTTTTGCCAAATCTTCGCGTTGGACCTTAAAATCACGTTTTAAACACATCTAACGGTTCGGATTTTCAAAAAAATATTGGGAAGGTGGAGGTCCGGACGTTATAAAATCCGGGAGTTTGGATTGGAAGTTTTTTGTATATATATATATACAGTCCCGATCTATTGAGGACTCCCTCAAACACAAATTTGGTGCGGACCTCATGCTTTTTCGACTTTCCGGATCAAATTTTGACGATCCGAACCGCTCAATGTTTTTAAAATGCATTTTCCAAGGTCCACGCGGAAAATCTTCAAAAAAAAATACCCGGAAGGATAGCGTTTTTAACAAAAACTGTGTGGATCAAGCCCTTCCGGGTATTTTTTTTTGAAGATTTTCTGCGTGGACCCTTAAAAATGCATTTTAAAAACATTGAGCGGTTCGGATCGTCAAAATTTGATCCGGAAAGGTGAGGTCCGCAAACTCTTATCCTAAGGGAGTCCTTAGTAGATCATGATTCTATATATATATATATACACACACAATAAACTTCCAATAAGGGATCCCTTATAAAAAATTTCATGCGGACCTAACCCTTTTTCGACTTTCTGGACCAAATTTCGAAGATCCGAACTGTTCAATATTTTTAAAATGTGTTTTCAAGGGCCTACACGAAGAATCTCCAAAAAAAAAAAAAAACCCGAAAGGGCTTGATTCAAGCAGTTTTCCATAAAAACTGTATATATCCCAAAGAGTTTGATCCAAGCAGTTTTCGATCGAAAACTGCTTGGATCAAGCCCTTTCAGGTTTTTTTTTTTGAGATTTCTCGCGCAAACCCCTGAAAACACGTTTTAAAAACATTGAGCGGTTCGGATCGTCAAACTTTGATTGGGAAGTGCGAGGTCCGCACGTTGGTCCGCATATAAGGGTCATTATTACAAGGGGATCATATATATATATATATATACATACACCGGCGATCCTGTCAAGGATCCCGGATTGAGGGTTTTTCGGTGTTTTGATGCTTTTAAAAATTGTTTTTGGGAAATCCGAGCCGTCCAATGTGTTCAAAAGGTGTTTTCAAGGGTCCACGCGGGAAATCTTCAAAAAAAAAATACCGGGAAGGGCTTGATCCAAGCAGTTTTTCGCAAAAACTGTATATTTATAGTTTTGCGAAAATCGCTGGATCAAGCCCTTCCCGTATTTTTTTAAAGATTTCCCGCGTGGACCCTTGAAAATACCTTTTGAACACATTGACGGTTCGATCGTCAAAAATATCGGGAAGGTGGAGTCCCTGATCCGGGACTCCCGGATCGATCATTACTCTATATATATATATATATATAGGAGGATGATCTAATGAGGACTCCCTCATTAAAATCCCGTGAGGGAGTCCTTAGTAGATCATGATTGATATATATATATATATATATATATATATATATATATATATATATATATATATATACACACACACAAACGTTACACTTCACCTCAGGGCTCCCTGATTTGACCAAATTTTCGAACCTCTAATCCCAGCCGTTGGATTTAATCCAACGACCCACGATGGAGTGAATTTAAATTGACCCCTTTGCGGGTCAAGGGGTCAGGGGTTAACAAAACATACCCCCCAGAGGTCATTTTACCTTCTCAGATCTGAGAGAAGAGAGAGAAACGAAGAGATAGAGAAAGAGGCAAACGAAGAACCACGATCGAGCCCTAAATCGAACCAGAGACATACCGATCTCGTGAAGAAGAAGACGACGAACAACGAAGAAGAAGCTGTTCGTCCGCTTACACCATGACCCACGATCGTTGCACCAACTCTGTCCTTTCTCGTCTTCTCTTTCTCTCTCACGATCGATTCGCCGAACCAAGGTATCTCTCCTTCTCTTTCTCTCTGGCGTTCAATTTTGGTGAAGAACTAGGGTTTCGGTTTTGGTGAAGAGCTGTTCGATTTTCCAATTTTTCCGCACCCGAACTAGGGTTAGGGTTTTTGAAAAAGCCTAACCCATTTGGTAATGTTGTGATGTTAATTATTAAAAAATATAGCATTCATTTTGGATGGTTATTTCTCTTCATCTATATTGAGTACATAAAGGAACGGATCTAGTGTTATTGTTTGAGGTCCAAAGTTGCTATTGAAGTAATTGACTATGTCTTCAGAAGTCCTCTGTTCTTTGTCTTTTAGGAATGCTTTAGTATTTTTTTTGTATTTGTTCCTTCCTTTGCAAGTGGTTATGTAATCTAATTTCTTTTTGTTCTCTTTGCTTAAATGTTTGTTCACCTTGATTTTAGAAACAACGGATAGATTATGTTGTGCCTTACTTGATTTACATATTCTCCTTCCATATTTATATTCCTTTTGAAAATGGTGAAGTTTCTAGCCGAGTGTCTAATTTAGTGCTGCCATTGTTTACTTTTATTTACTCGTTTCATTCTTAGCTATTGCTATCGCTATTTTGATTTTATTGTTTTATTGTATTGTGTTTAACTATTAACTACAAGTTTCCTCCTATGGATAGCCATTAAGTTGAGTATTGTGTTTCTCTTCTCTTACATTTCCTCATTAAGACTGCAATTCTTGAGGTGTTTCTGTTATAGTACAAGTCAAAGTGTCTGTTCTTTCCCCTCTTTTTCTTGTCCATGAATTGCACGATGTGGTAGATATTCCAAGCTTATGTAAGTAGGCATTGTAGAAGTTCAAGTTATGCCTTTGTAGATGTCTTTGACTGTGCAATTTGATATGTCTATTTGGTCCTATGGAATGTGGACGATGAGAAATGAAATTGCTGGAGCCCTTCAGAGGTGATACATTCAAGTATGACTCTCCTATGGCAGCTTGTTGTTTCTGCATCTGTCTTATGTGTTACTAGTTACTTGTCTGTAAAATTGGGGTTTCCAATTTTCTACCTAGTTGTCTAATCTCTCTGTAATTTGATGGAATTGGAAGGAAGCTATTGCGGAGATGAGATTCATGTTGGGATGATGTGCTTCTGTGGAGAAACAGCCCCACTATGTATGTCAAAATCCAAACTGAACCCCGGCCAGAGATTCTTTGGGTGTTCCAACTACTTGGTAAGACTTCAATGAAGCTAACATTTGCGATTTTTGCTGCTATATATATATATATATATATATATTTTTTTTTTTTTTTTTTGTTACTGAACCATAAATTTTGCATTTGTTTTGTTTTAAGAATGAAGAACATTGCACTTTTTTTTGCTGGTATGACCTCTCGCTGAATTTGAAAAACAAAAGGGGTTTGAGGCCAATGAAGATTAGGAAAGTGAGAGAGGTGGGGAGGGGCACTGAACAAGCTGAGAGTAGTTCGATCCCTTTGAAAAAAGATGAAGAAATTTGCAACGAAGGAAATGCAATGCAAATGAAGTTTGATGCAATGCAAATGGAAATTGAAAAATTGAAGGCGGCCAATCAAGTGAAGCATCCTGCACAAGAGTCTCAAAATATGGGAACATCCAAGTGGAAGGTTTTGTTTCATGGTTTTGTGGGTTGGTTAATGTATTACCTGTACACTTCTTTGGGAAAAGGCAATCGCTTAGCACTATCTTAGTATGTGGTCTTGTATTATTGGTCTTGTATTATGAATTCTGTTCAGGTTATTAGTATATGGTGGTACTAGTGTATTTTGTTCTATACAAGTAGTAGAGACTGGATGGTTTTGTGCAAACTGTACTGATCTCATTTCAGGTTATTAGTAGTAGAGACTGGATGGTTTTGTGCATTATTGGCATGAGATTACATACATGTACACTTGCCTTTTTTGTCGTCACACAGGACATTGAGGGAGAGAGGCAGAGGATTTGTAAAGGGTCCATAAGAGGGGAAAATTATTTGGAAGTCTTGAGGCACCGCTATGTTGTGCTCCAACACTCAATTCTCCACCGTAAATTATTTTGCAAATTGTCTTTTTTCGCTCTACGTTATTCTTTCACAATATATACATCAACTCAAAAAACTAAAAACATACAATTTGTGAAACGGGCTCAGAGTATTTCAGTTAAACACAAAATGTAAATTAGCACATACACAAATAAGACGGACATAATGGTTACACTTGAGGCGTATATACTAGTTTTGCCAACTGATCAAAAATCACGGTCACATTGCTTTGAAGTACCATCACCATTAATGCGCCAGTGAATAGGTGGGTGGGTACAAATTTTCATATTCAAGCGGGTACAAATTTCCAGATTTCCAGATTTCAAATGTAGTTAACTTAGTTATTTCCAGATTTCCATATTTCAAATTTTCAGATTTCAAATTTCCACATTTCAAATTTTTAGATTCAAGAGGGAACAAAACCAATGCCAAATTTCCAGATTCAAGCAACCCAAATTCCCAGATTCAAGCAACCAAGGTCACATTGCTTTGAAGTACCAACAATTCATAGATTCATCAAATGTAAGCAATATCAATATAGTCTCAATACATAATGCAGTCACAATTTCCAAATTTAATAATACAGTCTCAATTTCCAGATTTAATACATAAACAATGCAGTCTCAATTTCCAGATTCAAGAACACAGTCTCCATTGATCAGCTTCATCAAATCTGCAACTTACAACTATGGCATGAACGGGTGTCCTCTCATCGTCCAACTTAAACCTGTAACAAGTCGAAAATTTTCTAAATGATACAGTAAGAGCAGGACATAATCAAGTCTTTTTGAAATTTTCTAAATGATACATATGATCAACAATTTATGGATGTTGACGACATAATCAAGCAACTCAAAATATGGGTGGGTACAAAAGTTCATCCCACCCAACATAAATTAATAGTTCCACTTACAGATTTCAATTCCCACTTCCAGAATCAACTTCCACATCATCCTCGTCCTCATCATCGTCATTCAACCTATTATCGTGCGACAACCTGAGAGATAAAAAAATAAGAAAATTCATATTTAAACAATTAAACAACTTATTATCTTCCGACAACTTGAGAGATAAAAAAAATAAGACATTTTAAACATACTTAGACGGCACTACCTGTTTAGAAGCACTGGACAATTTCTTTTGTCATGGGACACGCCGATTTTCCCACAACCGTTACAACACCTACCCTTCTTGACCATCGCCTTCTCCTTCCCTCTTTTTAGTCGTTTCCCACATCCCTTTGTCCTCGATGGGAGTGGTTTTTTCAAACTAACTTCGCTTGCAAGAGTAATAGGTGTTTGGATACTCATTTGGATAGTACTCCCTTCGCCATCTACATGAGCACTCTTCATCAATGCAAGCTTCTTCCGAGCTAATAACAAACAATCTTTTACAACATCACTCCCACCTTCAATGACAGTAGAAGAAAGTTGGGAGAGGCTACTTCTCTTCCCTAACATGGAAGAGTCACATGTTTCATTCATGGATCCAGCCAAGTCATCGAAAACTCTCCCAGCTTTTACTGATTTAAGCCACCTCTGCAAGATGTACTGTTCGGGAAGTTTCAGAAGCTGCTTTCTACTAAAGTATTGTAACATATGCCTGCACGGAATTCTATCACATTCAAACATCTTACAACTACAAGTCAGCAACTTCGATGACTTATCAAATGATAGCTCACGACCCCTCGATCCACTCTCTCCCCTCTGTACATTGTACAAACAGACACGATCATCTTTAAATGTCCCCGTGAGCACATACGCATCCTTTTGACATATTTCATCTTGAAACTTGTAAAATATAGTCCGTGTATACAGTTCACTCATTGTCGACTCCACTGCCCAGGAAGTTTTTATAATTGGCTTCTCATTCATATCTTTATGATCTTCTTCCAATTCATTATGCCGCATGTGTGCAAGTGCTTGATCAAACCGTTTCACAAACTCAATCAAAGAATTCTCTACTGACACAAACCTCTTGAAGAATGAATGACATCCTTCTGCACGAGCACTGCTAGTCACGTGGGCTAAGAAAATATGTCTCACAAATGCGGGGACCCCATCTGTCTCGAATTTCGTGCATATCATGTAACCATTCATTGCTCTCCAAGTTCGCTTTTGCTACTACCTCTCTCCATGTTGTTTCGAACTCTTTAGGGCTCTCTGATTTCCATATACAATCTTTCAACTCGTCATAATGTTGTGTATACTGGACCGCACCCAATTTTTTTAGAAAACTTACTTGTGATGTGCCAAATGCAATACATGGATGCGTATTGGGAGAACAGTGGCAATTGCTTTTGTCATTGCCGGACACTGATCAATTATGATCATTTTCGGCGGCCTCGCTGGCATCACTTTCAACCATTCCTCAAAAGCCACTCAAATGCCTCAGTGTTTTCTTCATGTAAGAACGCACACCCAAACAAAGTTGTCTGCCCGTGGTGATTAACCCCGACTAATGGTGCAAAGATAAACTTATATCGGTTGGTGTTGTAAGTTGAACCGAACACCACCACGTCCCCAAAATACCGATATGACTCTCTCATGGTTGCATCGGCCCAAAAACAATGCTTCATCCCCCCCCCCCCCCTCACCATCTAGTGCAAATTTAAACCTAAAACCGGGATTCTTTTGTTGTTTATTCAGAAAATTCTCGTGCATCAAGTCCACGTCAAGTCCATCTAACTCTTTCCTCTTGTCCCTTGCAACATTATACAAATCTTGTTTTAAAAACCCAACATTCTGAAGACCCCCGGAATCCATCTCTAAAATACTCATTTGTTGTGACATTGACACATTCATCGGTCCACTGAAAACTCCGTTTGCTTGTTTTCAGGGACTCGAAGAAAGGTCGGCACAGGTCCGAAGACCGGCTGATAAACCTATTGAGCGTTGCGGCCATTCCAGTGAGCCTCTGCACTTCTTTGATGGTGCTCGGAGGTCTGAGGTTTCGGATTGCAGTTATTTGGTTTGGATCTGCCTCGATGCCTCTCCGAGTGACCATGTACCCGAGAAATTTACCAGAGCCGACACCAAATGCACATTTCTCGGCATTTAGGCGTAGCTTATGTTTCTTCATTACAACAAAATTTCGGCAAGGTGCTCCAAATGATCTGAAGTGTGCTTTCTCTTGACTACCATGTCGTCAATGTATGCTTCCATCGTGTCCCCGAGCTGCTTGGCGAACATTTTTGTCACCATTCTTTGGTAAGTTGCCCCAGCGTTCTTTAGACCGAACAGCATGACTTTATAGCAATAGGTCCCTCGGGGAGATATGAAAGCTGTCTTCTCTTGGTCCTCCACTGCCATTGCTATTTGGTGGTACCCACTGTAGGCGTCCATCATGCTGAGCCGAGCGTGTCCCGCCGTAGCAACGACTAACTGGTCAATCCGTGGTAGAGGAAAGCAGTCTTTCGGGCAGGCGTCGTTGAGATTGGTATAGTCTACGCAAACACGCAGCTTCCCATTTTTCTTTGGCACGACCACTGTATTTGCCAGCCATGTCGGATATTGGACCTCTCGGATGGCCCCGGCATCAAGTAGTCTCCCAACCTCAACAATAACAGCGTCTGAGTGGGCCGGAGACGAGCGTCTCGGTTTTTGTACCACGGGCTTCAAGAGAGGATCGACGTTGAGTGAGTGAAAGATGAACTGAGGGTCAATGCCCGACATCTCATATGGTGTCCAGGCAAAGACCTCGATGTTCCTCTTAAGGAACTCCACCAGTTGCTCTCTTTCAATGGTTGTTAGGGTCGATCCGAGGAGAAAATAGTGGGTTCCCTCATCATCAATGGGTACCGTCACCAGATCCTCGACCGCCTTTTCTTCCGCTAGCAAGCCGACGTCTTCCAAAACCGGACCCTCTGCTTGCTCTATAGATTTTGGTTTTGGTTCTTTCTTCTTTTTCCCTTTGGTGACTTTCTTCTTCATGTGAACCGCGTTCACCTGGCACCTTCTCGCCACCATCTGGTCACCTTTGATGTCTTCTTGCCATCCCTCGGCACCGATAAACCAGACAACTTGATGGTAGGTTAAGGCGATGGCCTCCATTTCGTGCAACCAAGTTCGGCCGAGGATGGCGTTGTAAGGGCTCGGCGCATCAACGACAACGAATTCCATTCGTAGGTTCCTCGTGCCCTCACGGGAAGGATGATCCATCCCATCGGCCAGACCGGGGCCCCGTTGAATCCGAAGAGGGGGGAGTCGGCCGGCATCAGATGGTCCGAATTCAGGTTTAATGCCTTAAAGGCCGAGTAATATAGGATCTCGGTGGAGCTCCCTTGGTCCACGAGCACTCGCTTCACTTTGGGGACTCCCATATAGACAGAAATCACCAGAGCATCGTTGTGAGGCAGCTGAACATCCTTCAGATCCTGCTCAGTGAATGTGATAGTCCACTGCTCGTCACAATCCGAGAGTGTTCGCTTAGGGTTTCCCCCTATTGTAAGGACTTGAGAGGATGAGCTCGGTGCTGCCCGAAGTGCTGCGGTTTTCTCTTTGGTTGCAGCTCCGTGGATCATGTGCACCACGATCTCTTTCGGTGGGTCGTTTTGCTGTGGTTGCTGCGCTCGGGCCCCTATTTTTTGTCGATCAATGAACTGGTTCAAGCGCCCCTGCGTAACCTGCCTTTCAAGGAACTCCTTGAAAGGCCAGCGAGTAGTGGTATAGTGCCCCAGTTCATCGTGAAAGGTACACTTGACCTTACAGTCGACCGTTTGGCCCGCCGCTGTCCCCAGCTTATTGGCCGGCCAAACGAACAAAGGTTCCCGAGAGATTGCCTGGAAGGATTCCATACATAGAAGAATTCCACAAAGAATGCAAATACAAACTAATCGCCTATATAAGGAGATGATTCCTAAACGCTAGAGGTATGCTAAAACCCACTCTGATACACACACATTCGTTTCGGTCGTCCTCTAGTTCGTCTATACTAACTTAGCCATCGGAGGGCCCTTGCCGCCAAGAGGCAGGGGTGCTCTGACGGTTTGCTCGTGCTGCAGGATCAGAATTGCTCCATCAGAAGAGGATTTGATCTCATAAGAGCAAGGAAATAACTTCGTAAGTTTTTCCCCTCTTACAATTGGCGCCGTCTGTGGGAAATTCAGATTAAAAACCCCCACCGAGATCATCCATGGACGATAGAGACCTACGCAAGCCGCAAAAGAGTGGGGCCGGAGGGGATCCTTCTCTAGAACCACCCGGCGCCCCAAAGAAACCTCCCCCAACAAGGGTGGCGAGCCAGGTGGAGCGTGTGGAACGTTCCCAGCCTGGCAAGTCCCGAGGAAGAGATTCGAATGTCACATCACGAAGGAATCACCAAAGGAATTCCCCGCCGCGCCACGCCTCGAAGAAAACAGATTCAAGGGTGAGGCGAGACAGGGAATATGCGGAAAGCTTTGTGCAAAGGGAGCAGGAGGTCTCAGACCTGGCCCGACAAATCGCCCAGGAGGAGGCAGCAATCAAAACCCTAAAGGACCGCTTGCGACAGGCGGAGCAGAAACTGAAGTCCAAATCCCGAGACAGAAGCAAGGACATGAGACAATCGGGAAGGGAGCCCTCACCAAAAAAGGCCGACTCCACGGCCAGGAAGGGCCCTCAGTGGAAAAGAAGGGCCACGAGTGAGTCCCCGGATAGTAGGGGAAGAAGGAGGCATGGAAGGGACCGGTATGAGAGGTCCGATTCGAACGAGCACTACGATGGGCGCGAAAAGGCCCGAGAAGCTGCTAGGAAAGCCCTCTACCACGTGGCTGCTTCCCCACTTGCCAAGTGGATCCAACGGGCGGACCCACCCGCCAGGATCAAGCACAATCCGTTCGTGCTATATGAAACCCCGGATGACCCGGTAACTCACATCCAGCACTACCAGCAGGCGATGTTTATGCATGTAAGGGATGACGCCCTGATGTGTAAAATGTTTCCGTCAAGCCTGGGTAAGGTGGCGCTGAGCTGGTATCATCATAAATTGGCACCAAATTCGATCAAATGGTTGGCATTGATCAATGAAATGGTCGTCTTCCTTCATCCTCTCGTTCTCAGTAGTCATCAAATGGTTGGCATTGATCAGACAGTTGGCGCTGACCTTCAGCTCCTCATTTTCAGTTTTCAGATGCATATTGGCACTTGTAATGGCTCTGTTGTCCTTGGCAGCACGGTCACAAGCAACGTACATAAGTTGCATAGACTGCAATTTATCACAAACCAATTCACGTGTCAGCCAGGCAAAAAGGGTCCCAAATAGAAAACGCCATAGCAGTGGAACAAACGACTAAAAACATACCTTGATGTGGTGTTGGAAGCCATCCTTCAGAAGCTTAAGGTAACTGGATCCAACCTCCCTCTCAACATCCCCAGGGAGCAAAACAGCTCGTCCAACGGCCAAAGCCACCTCAGCATTATCACAACTGTCAGTGGCAAGGACAGGCAAGGTGCCACGACGCAGAGGTGGGTTCCACACAGCCATTTCGGGCTCAGGTTCAGGCTCAGGAGTTGGGGGAGGTGGCGGAATCGAAGAACTCCTGGTCGTACGACGACGCTGCTGAGGAGGGTTTGGAACAGGGAACAGGCTCCTCTCTGGGCCTGAACAGGAACAGGCTCCTCTCTGGGCCTCTTCTCCAAAGCAATACCAGAACATCCTTGCTCTGGAGGGGGAGAAGGAGAGGGGGGACGAGCAGAAGAAAAAGCTCCCACATAATCAAGAAACTGGACAGGGGACTCGTCATCATCAAGGGTTATGAAGTCAGAAAAATCGAGCACAACTCTCGTTATGGCTGTAGCAGGGGATTGGTCTCTCACAGGAATACTGCTAGTACTCTCTCCAGACAATTCACTCTGAGCAACCGAACACGAAAAGTCAATTGCAAAATAATTGTTCGTACGAGAAGCGTGGATAACTCGATTATGGAGAAAAAGCCTCTGAGTAGAAGAACGTCTTACCCCAATGCGACCTCTTCCCCTACACAAATTCCTAGCAGAAGCAGAAGCCTCACTCACGCAAACACCACCACGGTATGAGGGGTTGTACTTCAGCAAAACGTGAGAAGCCCTACCTAGCCCTTTTGGGTCAATCCCCCTGATATCTGGAAATTTGAGCGCTCTCTCAATATCGAGGAGATGGACACCGCTGTGCACCACCAAATGGCCTTCGTTGATGTTCTCCGCTGCAGAAACAGGAAGTATAGACAAAATGAACAACCAAAAGAGGTTATTAAAATAAAGAAATTGATAGAGGGCAAAAAAGAGGAAAAACCGACGTGTACGCCCAAAAGTTTGGGGGCACAGAGGCCCCACGACGTTGCCACCCTCGTCCCTGGGCAAGAAATTCCCAGTCACAATCAAGAAGTCATCATTCTCCCCACGGTAGGAATTGGGAAGATCGGTCACTAAACGACGCTCCTTGTCCCGGATCTTGAGATAATAAGTCCCATGGGTGGTGGGGCAGACACTGTAAAGGCGACGAATGTCATACCAACCCAGGTTTGTGCCAAAGAGTCTGTTCAGAGCTACCACTCCCATCACCACACGATAGAAGTTAGGACAAAGCTGGAGAGGGGTAAGGCGACAGACGCTGCAGATCTCGACTAGCAAGGGATGTAAGGGAAACCTAACACCTCCTTCTACGACGGCTAAGAGGGGAACGTGAATCCTACCCTCGGTTTGGTCATGGGTGTCAGTACCAGGAGGGGCTAGGGCTAGATTAACGTCATCAGGGACCTCGAAACGGCAGCGAAAGGTCTCCATATGAACATTGGTATCACAGAGGTTCCTAAACCTACCCATGGCGGAAAGCAATACAGGTACGAGTAAACCCTAAAAAACAAGTGTACAAGAAGAGCGGAGAGGGATGCAAGAAACTTACAGACAACCGACGACGGCCGGAGAAAATCTTTTCCGGCAGAAGAGTTTGTCAAAAAAGGAAACTCAAGGAAGCACAAGGGTAATGGCGCTCTCAAACAAAAACAACTCTCTCTCTCTCTCGAAAAAAACGCAGATATGGAAAGAAAGTAAAAGAGGGGGAGCTAAGGAAGCGTCTTATACCTTCTCGAAATTCAAAAAATACATCATGACGTCACTCGAAACGACAGCGTTTAAAGCCCTCACACCTTCCCAGGAAACATCAAATCGGTAATTAAAAGGGTGCAATGATTCAAGCCACCCGGAGGACGAAAAGGTGCTTTGGAAGTTACGCTCGAACAGACTTACCGCTTGAAAAACTGCGCAACAGCTGACGCGTGGCAGTCGCACTGGTACGAAGCGAAGCGTCGGTACGAAAAGACAAAGGTAGCAGCAACTGCTCGTCGATAAGCTTCTGCTCGTCATGTTAGAACATGCATGGACAACCAAAAGCTAGGGAGCAATTGTGTGGAGTGTTTTACAAAAGCTACAAAAGACGAGCATAATAGCTCGTTAATATCTACCACGTGACATGCACGAGGGAAGTAGCACAGAGTAGTGCTCCGACGACCACCACGCCCATAATCCAGCAATAAAGTCATGTCAGCCCACTCGACGGACGATGCGGGTAGAGCGGCCCAATACCAGATAAACCCTAGCAAAATACTTTTCTTGCAAAGATAAGGAAAGGAGATAATATTTAGAGATATGGCCCAAATCTGATAAGCATGCGAAGATAAGCACAATCTCACTCAGAGATGGAAGGCTGATCAACTTACCAAACAAAGAGCAAACTCCCATGTAGGGTAAAGCTCTGAACGAGCAGTACGCGGCCATCTTGGCAAGAATCCTTATCGAATAAGGATACAGAATCATGCATACGCTGCCCAATAAGGAAGAATCATAAGCCTTGAAGGATTCCATACAGAGAAGAATTCCACAAAGAATGCAAATACAAACTAATCGCCTATATAAAGAGATGATTCCTAAACGCTAGAGGTATGCTAAAACCCACTCTGATACACACACATTCGTTTCGGTCGTCCTCTAGTTCGTCTATACTAACTTAGCCATCGGAGGGCCCTTGCCGCCAAGAGGCAGGGGTGCTCTGACGGTTTGCTCGTGCTGCAAGATCAGAAGAGGATTTGATCTCATAAGAGCAAGGAAATAACTTCGTGAGTTTTTCCCCTCTTACAGTTTCAACATCAGTTCTTCGAAGATCGCCGAGGTTTCGTCTAAGCCGTATTTGAAGGACGTGGCAGCCATCTGCGAGTCACAGCTTTTAATGACGTTGTATATCTCCCAGTAGCGTTCGACATACTTTCGCAGTTTCTCGCGGACTGCCGTTTTAGGCCCACGAGTGCATCGATCGTCTTCGGCTGTGTACTATTCGTCACAAACCGAGCTGTGAAGGCCTCTTTTAGCTCTTCAAATGAACCGATGGAGCTCGGTTGCAGTTGGTTAAACCAAACTAAACCGATCCCCTGAAGGCTCACCGGGAAGGCCTTACACATCATGGCTTAATCGTAGCCATAGAGTCCCATGAGCTGTCGGTAGTGCACGAGGTGCATCACCGTGTCTGATTTAGCGTCGTATTTCGTAAATTTTGGGACCGTGAAATTCCTCGGGGGCTGAGCTTCTTGGATTTCTCTTATGAACGGTGAGTCCTGAATTTTCCGGAGTCTCGAATCTGTTGGCTTCTCAGATGAACGTGGGGCCTCATAGGCCTTGCCAGTGCCGAACGCCTTCTTGGCATTCAGCCTGTGCCGCTCGTCTTTCTCACCGAGCAACGGTGAATGCTCTTTTCGTTTTCCGGAATCTCTGGGCTGAATTTCAGCTCGATATTTTTTGGATTCTCCGGTACGTGGGTCCTGTACGACTATAAAATTTCCGGTATCATCCATGTCGTACTCTGGAATATCATGGTTTCCATGACCTCGGCTTTTCCGAGGACTCTTATCACGAGGAATACTCTTAGAGAGAGCTCGGTCACCGTGTTGGTCATCATAGCCACCAGATCTACTGCGTATAATCTCTCGGCCATCTGTATCGTACTCAGCCGGAGCCTTGTCGCGGTTGTTGTACGACAGAGCGTCATTACAACGGGCCGTCTGAGATCCAGATCGCCCCGTTGTAGATTGGGAGCTTGTTGTAGAGTGACCTCCCGTCCGAGCGGTGCGTTCTGTACGCACGATTTCTGAGCACCTTCTCGGAGAGGGGGTCTACTGTCTGGCATGGATTACTCATCCCGAGGCGTCGGTAACGACGATCGGTTGGCCCAAACAATCTTTGGCCGAATGACGTTGAGTATGTTGAGTAAGCTGGGTGGTTTGAGCTGCTGCCTTGCGCCCTCGCCTCGATGCTCCTAACCGTGAGGCTGAGGCGGTGGGTTGTTTTTTTGTCAGGGCTTCAATCTGAGCCTTCATGGCAGCCATTTGCTCCTGCATTTGCTGCACGGTATCCAACGGATTTGGGCTCGGAGTGATGCCTGAGATGGGGTGGGTAACGATGGCCGCCCGAGAGCCACCCCCGGCATTGGCTCCTGCCATCGGACCGTGGGCGCTGCCGTCTTCAATGATCGTCATGAATGAACTGAAGAAAGGAGGAAGAGTATTCTCCAAAGGGAAGAAAGGAACGCCGGAAAGGAGTGAATCACTCGATCCCCAGCAGAGTCGCCAATTATGGAGCCCTCTTTCTCCGGTAGTTCCTTCTGGTGATGATCGATGAAGAAGACGATACCCTCGTTCTCGATTTGTGCCTAGACCTGCACACTTAGCGCACCGTTAGCACCGGGCTGGACCTTGGAGCCCAGAATGGTACTCCGACGGTCAAGTAAGTAGAGGAAGGAGATGTAGCGTAGATTTAGGGTTTAGAAGAGAGTTGTGCGTACCTTTTCTAGGTGATGAAGTTCCCCTTTTATAGGTGAGCCTTGGCTTGGCCTCCAAGCACAGCTGTGCTCGTCACGTGACTTAACCATTCGGCTGACGTCATGATGACGAGCCCGAAAGAATATACCGCGAGCACATGCTTCCAGTAAAATTGCTACACGTGTCATAACCGTTCAGATGACGTCACTTATCATGATCACGGTTTGTTACGGGCACATGTCGCATTAACTGCTCTGCTGACTCAGCTTCCAACCTTTCGGAATATTCTCGCATCATAGAGTCGGTTTAGGTCGCCCCTCGGGCACAGCCCGAGGTCTTTCGATATTAACTTTGACGACTCGCTAATGAGTCGAACACGAGATAGGTCTCGGTATATTATCCGAAGAGTCCCTAAAAGACAGTCTCTCGGGGACTATCAAATAGGTGCTCGGTTTAACCGGACCCCTATAGGTACCATGAAAGTGATAAAATCAATTTTTTATGGGACCTATACTATTTCAACTAATAGGAGGGAGGGTAACAAAATTGCACTCTGTGTGTGGATGATTGTGTGTCTTGGAAAATAAGGACACTAGGATCCTATGGCATTCGAGCCATTCATCTTGGCAATGAGTTAGGTTTGAACATGAACAAGTCTCGTTATTTTCTAGTCAAACCCTGGCTTACCCAAGGTATTCCCAATTTGATAAATACCAATTTACCAAATTCAAAGATTTGTTTTGAAACATACCAGAATACAAACGAGATTGTTAATATTGGCAGCAAACATGGAAGGCTGGGGTTGCCATGGAAACACACCTGCCGTAGATCAAGCTTGTGGAGGAAAGAGGAAATTGGTGGATGACAGAGGAAATTGGGATTGCAAGCTGTGTAATTTAGCGCCCAAAAAGCCAAAGTATTTTTGTCATTGGTGCCAATTGAGCAGAGTACCAGAACCAAACAAAATGGGAAGTCAGGTTGATGATGGAAGTTTTTCCTTCAATGAATGAATTTAGACAGTTAGTAGTGGTGCGTTTGTAGCTGGAGAGATAGGGGTGATATCCCCACTTTTGTCAGGTAATTATAGAGAACTTATTCCACCTTTTGTCTGGCAATGATGGAGCTTTTAATCCCATTTTGTGTTTGGAAATTATAGAGCTCTCCACTGGTGTTATATAAGTCGTGCATTGCAAATAGGAAGTACACACACACTTGTCTACACAGTGCACTAGCACATAGAGAGTTCTGATTTGTGGGAGAGAGACAGGCAAAGTTTAGTTCCTCGGAGGTGTTCCGAGGTTCATGGTCTAGCCATTTTATCCTGGAGACAGATGCCGATTTCAACCTACAACACCCTTGGTAGGCGGCGAATCTGTTTTAAGGAGACCATGGTTACACCGGACTCGGTTCTCGAATACTCGAATACTGTTTGTATTTCTCACTGATTTATTCTGCAATTACATTTGTATTTTTATTTCATTAATGAAAATTATTCTTTGGAATTCATGTATTGTCATAATTTTTCCAACAAGCTTAAAACAGAGTCTGATCGTGTGATTGGCCAAATTGAATTCCAAAAAATGATTTTTGTTCTAGACTAACAACTTAGTTGCATGAACAAATTAGACCAAAACCTTATTGGAGTCTTTGGTGAAAGCCTTAAGAGTAATATGTGTTGATTGCTTTGGCGGAAAAAGAAAGAAAAAAAAACGTGAATCAAAATTTTGCTTCTCAGATCAGTACAGAAGACTACCTTTGGGTTTTCACATATGTTGAGCTTCGGCTTTGTCGGTCATGCGTGGCTTGACATGAGATCGTGATAATCTCGACGGCTACGGCCATAGGCTGTCGTGCGCGACAGGCCTCCCCTTCTAAGACAGTTGGTCAAGTGGATCGGCAACCCACTGATGTCAAACTTCAATCTTTCAAAAACAGTTGGGTGTAAAAGAATTCAAAGAAACATGCTTTCTACTCTTTCCAAAGATTCTTTTTGTTTTCAAAGGGAAAAGAAAGTGGGAGACATTGTTATTTGTATTATTGAAAAAAAAAAATCACAAGGCAAGCTTTTGGTGGAATTGTCTGATGAAATCCAAAGAAGTTGTAATCCAATGTGGCCAACACCTGGAACGTATGGTGCAACCTCACGTATTAACACTATTATACATTGAATAGTACCATATTCGTGGATAGAACTATTTCTATGAAAATTGTATCGTGTGAAGAAAAGACAGATAGAGCGCACCGCTCGCAGGCCTCCGCTGGGGGCGAGTAGAGTCCCTGGGAGCACCCGGGCATGCTTGTGTAATGGATGTTAGACCATTTTTGGTGGTTTAGTTTAGATTGCATATTTGTTCTTACTGTCGATATTGTGAAGATATATTCACTAATATGAAGTTGATCTTGTTTCAGTAAAAGCATTCTTGACTAACAGTACTGGAAAAAGCGCTTCTACTGGGATGAGCACTGATGCGCAGACTCGTCCAATTTCGGGAACTATAGTGAAACCTCCCCCTAGAGTTCCCATGTTTCCGATGGCCCATGTGGATAAGCTGGGAAAGTTTGGGGGTGAAGCTGATTTTAAGAGATGGCAACAAAAGATGTTGTTCTTTCTTACCACTCTCAATTTAACTGGGTGTTTGACTGATGATGCCCCAGTTGTTGCAGAGGATGAGACAGATAATCAAAAGCGGATGGCTCAAGATATCTGGGAAAACGCTGATTATCTGTGCAAGAATTACATTCTGAATGCACTGGAGGACTCTTTGTATTTTGTGTGCACTGAGGCAAAGTATGCTAAGGAACTGTGGGAGTCCTTAGAAAGGAAGTTCAAGTTTGAAAGGGCCGGGTCCAAGAAGTTCCTTGTTGGCCAGTTTTTTGACTTCAAAATGGTGGATGTGCAATCTGTCAGTACACAACTCCACGAGCTTCAAATATTGATAAATGAAATTAAAGCAGAAGGAATGTTGTTGGGTGAGCCATTCTTGGTGGCTGCGATCATCCACAAACTTCCTGAGACTTGGGAAGAGTTCAGGCTCTATCTCATGTTCAAGAACAAAGAGATGACTTTGGAGACTCTTTTCATGAAGCTCAACATGGAGGAGGAAAGCCGGGCTAGGAACAAAGCTGCCCAGTCTCCTCATCTGGCTAAGGCTAAGGAGGTTTTCCATGGTCAGTTTTCGGGCACAAAGAAAAACCAACATGATAGGCGTTCTGATAAACGATCTGACCATGGTCACTGAGGTTAACTTGGTGGGTTCAAACCTGCAAGAATGGTGGGCAGACACAGGGGCCACTCATCACATCTATTGTGACAAGCAGATATTTTCCACTTTCGAGCTGGTTACAGGCGAGAAATTTTATATGGGGAACTCAGCCACCTCTGAAGTGGCAGGAAAAGGCAAAGTGATTCTGAAGATGACTTCAAGAAAAGAGCTAACTTTGAACAATGTGCTGTTTGTGCCTGATATTCACAAGAATCTAATCTTCGGATCGCTCCTGAGCAAGCATGGCTTCCACATTATATTTGAGGTGGATAGGGTCACTTTGTCCAAGAATGGGGAATATGTTGGGAAATGGTACATGACCGATGGTTTGTTCAAAATGAATGTAATGATTTTTATCCCAAAAATCAATAAAAAGAAGTCCCTAGTTGTATACTTGCTTGAGTCTTTCATTTTATGGCGTGGTAGACTAGGTCATGTTAATTATGATTCTATGCATAGATTAATTAACTTAGACCATATCCTTGGTTTTCAAATTGATAAAAATCACAAGTGTGAAACTTGTGTTGATGAGAAGTTAATGAGGTCTTCATTTCAATCAGTTCAAAGAAGTACCGATCCACTTGGATTAATCCACACTCACGTGTGTGGTTTGAAGTATGTCCAATCACCTAGTGGCTATAAGTATTTTATTATTTTTGTCGATGATAGCACAAAATATTGCTATGTTTACTTGCTAAAAAAAGTGAGGATGAGATGTTGGATAAATTCATTCTTTATAAGAATGAGGTTGAGAATCATCTTATCAGAAAGATTAAGGTGTTAAGAAGTGACCGAGGTGGTGAATATGAATCACCGTTTGGTGGATTCTGTGCACAACATGGAATTATCCACCAGACCACTGCACCTTATGCGTCACAGCAGAATGGAACTGCTGAGCGCAAGAATCAAACCTTAAAAGAAATGATGAATGCTATGTTGGTTAGTTCTGAGGTGAGTGGTCCTGTCTGCAAACTATGTCCTCAATGTAATACCCCCCCAAGAAGTTGGACAAGACACCTTATGAATTATTCAAGGGTAGTAAGCCTACCTACAAGTACTTACGGGTATGGGTGTCTTGCGAAGGTAGTTATACCTCCTTCTAAGAAGGAGGAAATAGGTCCAAGAACTGTTGATTGTGTGTTCATCGGTTATGCACATAACAGTAGTGCATTTCGGTTTCTTATGTATGAATATGGGATACCAAATATTCACAAGAATACCTACAAGGAGTCTACGATTGCGTCGTTCTTTGAACACGTATTCCCATACATATCCATTGAAAAGTCCAATTCTGTAAAACGGACTTTGCATCCTGCTAATGACAGTAGTCAAGACCAAGAAGATGAATCGGTTGAAGAGCTGAGACGCAGTAAGCGGGCTAGAACATCAACATCTTTTAGTTCAGAGTTTCTAACTTATTTGTTAGGAGTGAGCCTCAGACATACAAGGAAGTTGTAAGCTGTCCTGAAGGTCCATTTTGGAAAGAGGCTATCTAGAGTGAGATTGACTCCATACTCCAAAACCATACATGGGAACTGGTGGACTTGTCACTAGGCAGTAAGCCTCTCGGCTACAAATGGATTTTCAAGAGGAAAATGAAAGCAGATGGGACAACAGATAAGTACAAAGCTAGGTTTGTTACCAAGGGATACAGACAAAAAGAAGGCCTAGACTATTTTGATACTTACTACAGATGTTAATTGGGATTGCAGCTTTGCGAAACCTTGAGATACATCAGATGGATGTTAAGACAGCTTTCCTGAATGGTGATCTAGAGGAAGAAATCTACATGGAACAACTTGAGGATTTTTCTTCCCCTGGAAAAGAAGGGAAAGTCTGTAGACTTGTTAGATATCTGTATGGTCTACAACAAGCACCAAAACAATGGCATGAGAAGTTTGACAATGCTGTATTGTTTAGCGGCTTCCGAATCAACGAATGTGAAATATGTGTATATGTCAAAGATACTGACAAAGGGTATGTCATTTTGAGTCTCTACGTTGATGACATCCTCATTATTGGTAGTAATAAAATTATCCAATCTACCAAGGATATGTTAAACTCAAAGTTTGACATGAAAGATATGGGCCTGGCAGATGTAATTCTGGGTGTCAAAATCACCATAACATTTGACGGACTTGCGCTGTCTCAGACACACTATGTTGATAAAATTCTTGAAAAATCCAACAAGTCTGACACTAATATCGCCCGAACTCCTGCGGACTTAAATCTCCACTTATCCAAAGAATGGGAGGGGGAGGCATATCCCAATTGGAGTATTCTTGAATAATCAGAAGTCTAATGTACTTGATGAATGGTACAAGGCCTGATATAACCTACTCGGTGAGCAGATTGAGTAGATACACGAGTAATCCATGACATGATCACTCGAAAGTGATAGTCAGAGTGTTGCGCTATTTGAGGTATACTCGTGGTTTGGACTGCACTACACCATATATCTGACTGTACTAGAAGGGTATTGTGATGCGAACTGGATATCAGATATGAAGGACTCAAAATCCACGAGTGGATATGTCTTTATGCTTGGTGGTGCCACTGTTTCTTGGAAATCTTCCAAATAGACGTGTATAGCATGTTCTATGAAGGAATCTGAGTTTATTTCTTTAGATAAAGCAGCAGAAGAGGTCGAATGGCTACCCCAATTTCTGGAAAATGTTCCGAGATGGTCGAAATATGTGCCAGTAGTTACCATACATTGTGATAGTCAATCTGCAATTGGTAGGGCACTGAGTAAAATATATAATGGTAAGTCTAGGCATATATGTTGAAGACATAATACCATTAGGCAACTACTTTCTTGTGGGGTTGTCACTATTGACTATGTGAAGTCAAGGGACAATATCGCGGATCCGCTTACCAAAGGGTTAGCTCGAGAGCTTGTTGAGGAAGCATCGAAGTGAATGGGTTTAAAACCTATGGCAAAGAAATGTATCGTGAAGGAAAACCCAACCTAGTTGATTGGAGATCCCAATATCTAGGTTCAATGGAACAACCTATTTGCGTATATCTAAGTTAATCATTGTGAAGTGAAAGCACTCATGCCCGTTCCTATGATGAAACAGTGATTTGAGGATGAGGTTAAACGTTGGCTTGTAATGACTCTTTGTGCTGGTGAGCCAGAAAAGGTACAGTGAGAAACCTATTATAAGAGGTCACCTATATGAGTATGAAGTGAGGCCCCTTCTTTGAGTGGAGGAGGGAATTTTGCTCCAATACCTTACGGCCCTTGTAGATGAGGGTGTTTGACAAAATGATTTCGGATTTTTCGTCCCTCGTATTTAGAAGTCCTAAAAAATCAAATGCAAGCTTGTTTCCCTGAAGTTGGGATTACAAAAATTCATATCGAATGGAAGATTACGCTTTGGAAGCGAGATTTTTGTTACATTAATCAGTTGCGTCAAATTGATGGATTTGGATGGGATGAAAATGAAAACAGCTTGGTCGTGGAAAATGATCAACTTTGGAACGAATTTGTCCAAGTAGGAAATTGTCAACAAGCAAGATAAATTTATTTCATTTTTCTTATTTAATATAAGTTTGATATTTTTTTAATTTTGTAGGGTCGTCCACAATTTATGAACTCGAATGAGAAAAAAATTTCCAATTATAATCGATGAGACTATTGCTTTACACCTCAGAACGGTGGGCAAGATGAAGATTGAAGTAGTTGGATGTGAAGAAAATTTCCATAATTTCCAAGTCTATGTTTTTTTTTTTGTTCTTGTGTCTTTGTTTTGGAGCCTAATGTATTGCAAGTAATGCCTTGTAATTTATTTGAGAATTTATGTTTGACTTAGTAATGAAGTTTGCATTTCAATAAACGGTTCTATTTAAAAAATCTTGGAATGTACAACTTCATTCTGAACCAAGAAAAAGTGCCAACGAAATATAACATACAAAACCTAAGAAGAAAATTACAGGAACAAAAAATTTCCATCACTTTGGGATGTTGAAGCACTGTCACTTGGTTCATGTTTTCCTTGACCCGATTGCATGTCTTTCACCCGAAAACTCTCCGTATGAAAATTTAGCAATGCTATTTCTGCTTCGTCGAGTGTGTTGTACCTTTTCTTCAAACTCCCCGAGTATCCATTGACTTGGACTTCAGCTTCCTCCCAAGTGTTGTAGATTCCTGGCCGATGTCCAACGAAAACCACCCAATAGGATTCTTGACTTGCCATTCAATAATCTAAAAGAAAACAAACACGTATCACATTAACAAATAGTAACACTCTACATATATGTAATTGGCTCAAATTTTGACTGGCACATTGCACCAGTCGAAGAACAATTTATGTTGCCAAACGGTTATTCAACCAGTGACCATCATAAATTGTTTAGATTCGTCGAGTGCTTTGCCAATTTGTTGTGAAATATCATCATAGTCGTTCAAGAGGATGAACAGTGAGCAAAAGGGGCAGCTACCAACCGGGAATCCCCAAGTAGCAACTACCATCCTAATGCCCTAATTTAAGTATTTTGGACACGTGTTTATGCTGTTTTTCTGGGTTTGATTGCAATTTGGGCTGCCAAAAACACAACTCAAATTCGGTCACACTCACACACTACAACACACACACACATGGTACACTCCAATTGGCTCAGGAAATTCATCATAGCCAATCCAGAAAATTGCATAAACAGTATCTAGAAAATACCACACCAACTGCCCACAAACAGGTTATAAAACTGCCCAGAAATAGGTTGTAAAACATACCCAGAAAACTGCATAAAAAGTCTCCAGAAAATACCACACAAATTGCCCAGAAATAGGTGTTAAAATTGCCCAGAAACAGGTTGCAAAACATACCCAGAAAACTGCATAACCAGTCCCCAGAATATACCACACAAATCGCCCAAAAACAAGGTTTAAAACTGCTCAGAAATAGGTGTTAAAACTTCCCACAAACAGGTTGCAAAATATACCCAGAAAACTGCATAAACAATCCCCATAATATACCACACAAACTACCCAGAAAGAGGTTATAAAACATACCCAGAAAACTGCTAAAAAACTGCCTAGAAACTGGTTGCATGTCCGCTAAAAAAATTGCACCATAGAAGTGGCAATAACACACCACAGAAACTGTCCACAAAATAGGTTTGACAACTGCCCAGATACAGGTTATAAACGTATCCAGAAAACACCATGAAAACTGCTAAAAAATTGCACCACATAACTGCCAAACAAAACACCACAGAAACACTCCACAAAACAGGTTTTACAACCGCCCACATATAGGTTATAAACGTACACAGAAAACAACATAAAAACAACATATGTAACTGCTCAGTAGCAGCATGTAAACATACCCAGCAAACAGTATAAACAGTGGTAAAAAATAGTAGTACACAAGTGCCAAGAAAACACCACAAAAATAGGTTGTAAACATACCCACCAAACAGTATGTCAACTGCTATAGAACTGCAGTACAAGTGCCAGAATAACACCATGTTCAGTACCCACAAAACTGCGGTACATGTTCAGTACCCACAATAATCTGCCCATACAACACCATGTTCAACATGCTAAAAAACTGCAGTACAAGTGGCCATAATAACACCACAGAAACTAGCCAAGGAAACTGCACTAGTAGTGCTTAAAAATACAAAGTTTTACTTTTTGAATCATTGGCCTCATCTTATACTTTTTGAATCATTGGCCTCATCTTATACTTTTTCAATCATTGGCCTCATCTTATACCTTTTGACATATTGGCCTCATCTTGTAGTTCACACACACACACACACACACACACACACACACAAATTGGATCTTGGCTCAGAGATTAGTTTTGTTTCTCATAGCACCCCTTTGGTACAACATTATGTTGCCAAATGGGTTTTAAGCCATTGGCATCAATGAGTTGCGCTGCCAAGTGTCGTGCTTCCTCAAATTTTTTATGCCCTAATTTCATCATCGCCATTAAAACCTGAAACATTAGAGTAATTCATGAATACGGAGTAACAATAAACTACTACGTTATACTTAACCAAAACTAGAGTTTGCCCTAATGTCTTACATATGGGGCCAATCATCATTGGCGTAGACACACAACATACAAATCTTTAGAGTTATTACAGTCATCCATATTATAAGAATACTACATATGTTTTGTTCAACCACAACCCATTCAAACAAAAAACCCCCAAGCCTGCCCCATGTCGTTGACTCCGCCCTTCTAATAACCAAACTACGTGGTTTTTGGACCTAGCTTTCCTTGCAACAACATCCCGACCCAATGATGCCTATATTGTTCCGGGACGGTATAGAACTCATCAACCTTTTTATCATTTGCCAAAATCATTGCATTGGCGGTTAACATATCGTCCACATCTAGGTTAAGCTTTTCAACTTGGCCAAACAGTCCACCTCTTCTATCGTAGAATCTTTGCTCGAACCCTACCGCTTCAACGAGCTTCACCATGACCTCTTTGCTCTCCGCCATGTAACTTTCAAAGACATCATTAAGTGCCGCTTGTTTTGCCTCGGCCTTCGACATCTTCTTAACTTTCTTGGCCGGGGGGGATTTGCAATAGAAGCGTTGGGAGTGGTGGCATTGGCAATGCTAGTGGGAGTGCTGGGGTTTGCAGCTGGTGAACCACCTCCGGATAGGTCTATGAAGCTACCACCTCTAAACACAAAGTCACCATTGGCAAACCGTGGCGTGTAGCATTCATTAGTGCCAACAAAGGATTCGTCGAGGACGGGTTGTTCGATTTCTTCTTCCGAACCATCATCACAAATTTCAGCTGGATCCTCCGCCATTTCACCAGTTGCCCTATCTTTCCAAAATAAGATTTTCCATTGTGGAAACATGGGGAAGGCCTTCCCATTCATCCCATTGGCTTTGGGGTGGAACTGCACATGTTAAAAACATACAATTTCATTGAGTAAACACTAACAATCGTACCCGACGTATAAGTGAAAGGTGAGAAAAGTTACCTTCACGTATTCATCCCACACATCCGGCGAATCCACGACCATAGAATTAGTGTCATGGTTCTGACTAAAACTGCTTAGCCTTTGCATAACGGCAAGCAACCCATACTTCTCCTTCCAATTTTTAACCGTGGACTCTATGTTTGGAGTAGCTCTTATGGTTGTCCCGGGCAACATCTTGTGGAGTAAAATCTCCACTGTCCCAAAAAAGCCCGACTTGAAGCCGTTTTCGGCTTTCCATTTGACACCATCTTTGAAGTCTTCAAGCATGCATAGAAGGAGGGCTTCCTCGTCCTTCAAAGTCCAAAGCCTCTTGCTTTGTTTCTCCTTTTCATTCTCATCATTGGCCTGTTTCTTCCCCTTGCCTTTGATGGCTTAGATTCGGAAGTTTGTTGGGAATCCATTGGGTTCAATAACCTGACGTTGAATGATTTATTTATTTTAACCATAAACTTTAGTAATAAATATCACATAATGGAATAAGTAATTGAATAGAATGTCATAAAATCCACAAACAATAGTCATTACATGGAGAACATGTCTATGAATAAGATTACAACGATTGAATAAAATGATAAAACTTATAACTACTCCCCAGCCGGACCGTTAGCTAACCAATGGTTGTACATTTAAATTGCCAAGTTATCTCTCATTTGCGTACATTGGTTGGTTGACTCGATGGTGTCAATGTAGTCATCTGGTGGGACTAGATGCACATTGGCCCCTATACAGGGCTAACAATCCCGGTCCATTTGTGTAACCGGCATCAACGAGGTAGTAACGACCTACAAAACGCATTGACTTCTATGTGATTACGTAGGCAAAAGTGTGGAGCTATTATGTTGTGTAAATCAAAGTTATTATAGTGACGTACCCTGTGGAATTCTCAACCCATGTGGCCTCATCAACGCGTTGCAAAGCACTCTCGAGTATGCGGCAGATCCTTCCTAACCAGACAACACGTATATGAATCTTAGGTTTCGACTACAAACTCCTAAGACATGTGTTGCATAGTCTCCCTTCCTTGACCTATATTGTGCCCTGTCTTCCGCTGCTGGCATGACAGGTATAAAGGTACCGTCTAAAGCCCCTAGGCAATTCTGTTACGCACAGATTTTAGTACTGATATGTTCAAAATAAGGTAGAAAGTGAAGTGGAAACATTAATATGCAATTAGGTAAATGAGTTTACCTCAAACCACTTCCACCTACTATCCGGCTCATTAGCGGGAACAGGTTGGGGATGATACCACAATTGATTGTAAAGTCGCAAGACCGCCAACAAAACTGCGTTGAAATGCCTACTAACTGTTTCCCCGGACCGCACGAAATGGAACTTCGTTGGCCTATTCTTGTTATGGTGTGCGAGGATCCACAAGAAAATAACAACTTTCTCAACGACTGTGACGTTCCTAGAGTTTTGTAAGCCTCCTTCCTCTAGTAAATGGCACAACCTCATGAATGTATGCCTATTTACCCTCAATTGGTGACAATTTTTATCATCACCGCGTACTAAACTATTAAGGGCGTCTACTTGGTTTTGGTAGACATTAGGGTTCAAACGAAGATGGGGCCTTCGTCGAATCCTCTTGTCCATCAAGTTCTTAATTAACATGTATAGCATGAGAGTAATATTGACTACTCTCATGAAACATACGATTGCTATCAAAGCATTACGTTTTGCCTTCTTCCTTCGTTCACGGTTTGTTAGTCTTGCCATATGTTTTTGAAAGAAACATCTTACGAAATTAGGGGGGGTTACCCAAATCGATTTAAATTAAGCAAATAAGGCCAAACATTTGTCGATTTAACCCGTAGGAAGAAATTAGGGCAATCTTTAACAACAAATGCATGCAAACAATCAATCCCGTAAAAAATAAATAACCAAATAACAAGCTTCACACCTCAAAAATCGAATCACAAAGACATATTAGGGCAACTAAAAATGATGCACAAATTAGGGCAGACCGAGACCGACCATCATTACGGGCAAAAAATAACACTCCAAAACCCCAAATCAGATCCAATAAACAGGGTTTTCTAGTCACAACCACCATGGGTTTTGAACAAAAAACATCATTTATTGGGCAAAATTTCAACTCCAACACAATCATATTAGGGCAGAACGAGACCCACCATCATTAAGGGAAAAAAATCACACTCTAAAACCCAAAATCAGAGCCAATAAACTGGGTTTTCTACTCACAACCACTGTGAGTTTCGAACAAAAAACATCATTTAAGGCAAAAATTCAACTCCAAAACCCACAATCAGATTAGGGCATAACGAGACCCACCATCATTAAGGGCAAAAAATCACACTCAAAACCCCCAAATCAGAGCCAATAAACTAGGTTTCTACTCACAACCACCATGGGTTTTGAACATAAAACATCATTTAGGGCAAATATTGAACTCGAAAACCCACAATCAGTTCGAATAAACTAGGTTTTCGAATCACGATTGGGTTTCCAACAAACAACATAAAGTAGGGCAAAATTTCAAGTCGAAAACCCCCAATCGATCGAATAAACTAGGTTTTCGAATCACAACCACCAATGGGTTTCGAACAAACAACATCAAACAGATCGAAAATGCTTATTTTTAATACCTGAAATTAGGTTGAAGACGAGTTGATGAAGATGACCAATGAAAACCCCGAACCGATCGACTTCGTCGCCCCTCTCTCTTCTTTGTTAGAAACCCTTTCTCGTGTGACATATCTTACACAGAACCCCCAAGTCACCTGGATTTGGAGGGGAAGAAATGGAAGAGAAAGAACGAAATCCACCCTTGTTAGCTAACGACAGGGTTCAAGTCTAAATGCCATCCAAGGCAGCCAGATTATCACTCCCAACAGTATTCCAAATCCAGGGCATAAAATGCCATCCAAATAGGGGATTAAGGTGGGCCCGAGATTACATATCCGGGTGGAAGCTAAATCTGGATGCCTACTCCCTCATCCAAACAGGGCGGGAGGGTGGATGTCTCATGTCCAAATCTGGGCGACACCAAGAATCCACTTCTCAAAATACTGCTAGTACTTTTGCCTCACCACAAACGAAAAAGACGTCGGAGAGAGCTCAACTTCACTTTCCCCAAGAAATTCCCACGTCACGATCCTTATAATCAGCTGTTTAAAGAGAATAACTTTATCAGATAAACAAAAAAAAAAAGAGAATAACTTTTAAAAATCCGTACATTGGGCGCTATAACGATGTCATCTTCCAACAAAACATTAAACGACGCCGTAGGAATTCAACCGTTTTCCACCCGCAACTTCCGCGTCATCCCAACGAACCCCGTCTACGGTCCAACAAAGGCCAACCAATTGCCAATGTCCACGTCAACCCTGGCATTCTTTTCCTCCACCCCCATTGGTGGATTTATTCCACGTCATCATCATCCCCACCACCACTAATCTAGAAACCTCCTTAATTTTTCCCCAATTTAAAACCCCATGAAAAAAAAATTCGAGAACAGGCCTATTCTCCTAATTCCTAATCCAAATCCAGTTAAATCAAATCATCTCTCTCTCTGATGGATCGCAGATCGTTCAATTTCGCAACGGTGTGTTTGATACTGTTTGCGATCCAGTCATCGAGGACGACGGCTGTGATATCGAGCCCCGATCTCAATCCTCCGTATCCCAAAGCAATCTCTGTAAGTTCATATGCTCGGCTTTTTTCATCATAATTTCCTGCAATTTTTCTGTTTGACAAAATGTAAATTACAGACCGTGAGTAGTTTTTGTTTGTTTTCTGTTAAAATTTTTGTATCTGTTATTCATCGCGATGAAGAGTTAGGAAATTACACAAATATAGTCCGAAATTGAAAATAGAAACAACACTTAAAAATGAAATACAGCAGTTTCAAAAAAAAAAAAAAAAAAAAATTTGTGTGTGATTTTTTTGCTTGAGTTCTATTTTAGTTTTAGACTCTTGTCGTCGAGAGGATGATAAATGTACAAATTGGACGTGACTATAATTTAAAAAAACGCAGAAATACGGAAAAACAATAGTTTTGCCAAAAACGCGGAAGCTTCAATTTCCCCCCAGGCCTCCTAATCAATAAGAAGTGCTCAATTTTGACGATTTAATTTTTCGGATTTTGCAATCGAACGGAGACCTTTAGATTTGTTGGCCTTTATATACCTGTGGGGTGGTGTTCAATATAGGCTCTCCTGGGCTGGACCTCTTGAATCAGGTTTGGTTGTAACTACGGGTGCAAACGAGCCGACTCGTTTACTAAATGAGCCTAAAACTAGAGCTTGAACTCGAGCTCGGCTTGATTACTATACGAGCCGAGCAAGCCATGAGCAGCTTGGTTCGTTTGCAGCCCTAGTTGTAGCTAGCCTTTTATCCCTCCTAACTCTACAAATGAGAGAACCACGTTAGTGCCTCACTGGTTGGAGACGATCGGAAGGCACTCCGATGGCTAAGTCAGCCCTTGAATACGAATGGACAAACAGAGCTCTTGGACGGAAGAAAATGGTATAGCTGTTAGGTTTATCAATGTAGGCCTTGTTCTCCAATAGATTTTAGGTACATAAAATCTCACATTTTATGACACTCCAATCTCCACACATAAAATGTAAAAGTGATTTTATGAGATTCTCATAAAATCCTCCTAAAATCTATAGAAAAACCACTACATTTTATCAGTTGGGAAAACAACTTCATTTTATCACCCCTCCATAAAATGTTCATTTTATGAGATTTTCATAAAATTTACCTAAAATCTATTGGAGAACAAGGCCGTAGTATTTATAAGAGTGCCTTGCCTTGGAGGTTAGGTAGTGTGTGTCGTCACCAACATCTTCTACCCAACAATTAGCCCTTGACCACCACCTTCTGATCGAATGCTGCACATGATGATCAGAAGGCGATGTGTGGTGATCAGACTGAGGGTTGCGACGTGACGATAGAGAATAGCGATGCCATGTAGCCAAACCGTACAACGGTTGATCTCGCACTGTACAATGCGCGGCCGAGCCAAGTGTCATGAGGAGACTCGGGCAACATGGCGGATCTGTACTTATGATTCTTAAATATTACATTCAATTTGTCCTTACAACATCGCTATGTGCTAAGTGGAGATAGGTGCCATGTGCCTGCGGCAAATTTACATGTACTGTTGTTCCTGCCCAACCCTGTCTGGTCGTGACCCGACTCAATGCTTCGGCCTGACCGTAACGGCACGAGTGGGGAGATCTTCCAAGAGTTCTGGACCATGGGCAATCGATGACGATTGGGCCTGTCTCGGTTGAATTCATAGGTGGGCCTAAAGTACAATTATCTGGCCCACCTCAATACCTTCTTTAATTTTTGTTTCCAAGGGTATGCAAGCTGATCGAGGATTTTGTTTTTTCGTGAATCTTAATAAGTGTCTTTACATAAGTGGCATTTTTTATTTTGTTTAGCTCTTGCTTTTTCCCCCTTCAATTGAGAACAGACGGCAAAGTTTTTCGATTGCAAAAAACGTTAGAAAGTTTCATTTTGTTTTTTAAATATTTTGATGGGTTTCTAAATAATGAAGGTTTGTTGCCTAAATTATAATATTGCAATCAAATGGGGAGTTTTGGCTTTATAACACAATGCAATTGTTCTGAAGTTTTTCTTTTGTCTTTTTCGTTGCGTTTTATTTGGAAACTCACGCATTGTAAGAGCATCTCCAACTCTTACTCAAGCCAAATCTTCACTGAAACTGAAATTACCTAGAAAACCCTGTTAAAACTCTCTTCACTGCGTGCTTGAACCTGTGTCAATTTGTGTTTTACTTTTCTCATTCTTCAACAGATTTTTGTTTCATAAAATCTCACATTTTATTTTCATAAAATCTCACATTTTATGACACTCCAATCTCAACACATAAAATGTAAAAGTCATTTTATGAGATTGTCATAAAATCCTCCTAAAATCTATAGGAAAACCACTACATTTTATCAGTTGGGAAAACAACTTCATTTTATCACCCCTCCATAAAATGTTCATTTTATGAGATTTTCATAAAATGTACCTAAAATCTATTGGAGA
The DNA here is from genome assembly GCA_016920895.1 of Vaccinium myrtillus. NCBI lineage: Eukaryota > Viridiplantae > Streptophyta > Magnoliopsida > Ericales > Ericaceae > Vaccinium > Vaccinium myrtillus. Next base: position 15,798,799 of record CM029278.1, on the reverse strand, counting down.
ACAAGGCCTCAAATGTTTTATTATTATTTTTGCATAGCCATTTTGTGTCTCCAAATTGAAAACTATGGCTTCAATGAAGTTTTTAATCAACTTTATGCTCATATTTCAGTCTCCTACATAAGTTTCTTCATATGAAACAATGATTTTACTCGGTCTTTTGTAGCTGGCGATTGTCTGAGGTGTTTGATTTCTAATTCTTATTTGGTCTTGTGGTGTTTTAGGATCTGAAAGAAGCTATTGTAAAGGGATTAGGATTTCAAACGGAAGACTTCAAAATCTCTGGGTTTGATTTGAGAGACGTGTTGGTAGGTCAATCCGTGGCCTACGAGTTTGACGTTGAAATTGATAATAAGGTTCGCCCATTTAGGCTATTGGAGGATGTGAACAGATGGGAATACGTTGACTTGCCCATATTTCGGGAGGAGGGTTTAGTGAGGTCAGGTGATGAGAATGGGTTGGTTGAGAGGCGGAGAACGGAAAGTGGGTTGCCAGTTTTGGCTCCGTTTCAGCTGGCAGGTCCGATGGAGTTGTGGATACAGGATGCCAAAGACATGAGGCTTTCATTGCCGGTAAGTTAATGACTCATTTGTTGAAATTCTGTTATTCCTTTTGTTTTGGTACATGGTTCTGTCTAGTTCTTGTTGATATGTTTGCAGTATGTCTGAGTTTGAGATTGAAACATTGGAAGTTGTTTGCTACTGTAATATTGGATTGGAAAGTCATTACGATGACGGGCCCTCAGTGGAATAAACATTCAACTAATGTGCATATCGAATGGGATTCCAAGGGAATTTGCATTTTTCTCGAGAAGCCTACACAACCTTAGTACATGATCTTTTGGTGCTCTCACCTATGTACTCAACCTAATCCATAATAACTTGGGCGATATTGTGACCAATTAGTAACGAATTTTGCCAGTGTTTGGATTTTGGTTTTAGCGGTGTGCGGATTGAGTCCTGTGAATGTGTTAATGAAGGGACCGGAAAAGATGGAAGTTAAAAGGCCAAACTTATAATTTGATTTCATCATCCTCCTCCTTTTCTTTATACCTACTTCTGCAATCCCTGGTCCAAAACACAGTCTTAGATCAGATATATCGGTTGCAATTTAGGGTGCATTATGTCTTTTGCCTGTGTTATGAGGTTTGTGATCACGTGGGTTCACTTTTCTTGAAAATCTTGTTAGTTTTAGCTAAACAGCAATGGCATTTGTTCATTATGGCGTGCCATCCTGTTTTAGCACTTCGATCAGAAGTAGCTGAATTTAAGCTCATCTATCTCAGTTTTTTCAGCAATTTTAACCTGCCAGATTTCATCGTTGATTATATTGCTTGTAGCCAAATCCTTTACAGAGCTCTTCTGCTCGCCCATTCGAAATGGATACTTAATTTCTGCTATTATGTCTATTCTTACAGCATGACGTGGATGCCGGTGTCCTGAAAAAGGTGATCTTGGCAGATGGAGCTGTGGTTACAGTAAAAGGAGCCAGATCAGTTAGCCTCCGGCACCCAATTGATCTCCCTCTCCCCCTGAACCTCACCCACAGCAGTTTCGCATCTGGTCTTCTCTCTCTAGCGGAACATCTCCGCCACACATCACGCACTCAAGGCGCTCCTCCCCTCTCCCTCCGCATCGTGGGCCCTACCTCGCTGACTTCTCCTTCCTCACCATCACCCTCTTCCAGTAACAAGCTTAAGCTCAAACGCCTCGCCCCTGGCCTTGTGGAGCTCTCTTCACTGTCCAAGACTAAATCCTTTGAACCTATCTCAGCCGTTGATCTGCAAGGAGAAGTCAATACCTTTCTGACTCCAGATCAGTTCACCACTCTATGGCCTCTCACTTCGATCAACGGGTCCAACTCCAATTTGCGTGGTTTTGAGGCGTTGCTTTCTTCTGTGTTGGGACCAAAAGCTAATGAGGAAGGCTCTTTCAAGTTGTTGAAGGCGGATGTGTCCGCTCAGACGTTTGTGAAGATGGGTTTTGGTGTTGAGAAGAAGTTGAAAGAAGCGGATGTGTCCGCTCAGACGTACGTGGGTTTCCCAGAGTGGAGGACAAAGCCAGAGACTGTGAGGATGCATTTTGAGGTGTTGGCTAAGGTTGACGGAGACAAGGTTGTGCCGGAGAGGGTGGTGCAGGTTAATCCGGTCGAGGTGGAGGATAGCGTAGCGCCGAATGTGCTTACGGGGAACGTAACCATGTCAAAGGTCCCCATTGTTCACCCTCCCCCAAATCCCTTCACCTTGTAATATGTGGACGAATATATTTTGGTATCAAATTAAGGAAAGTGTATATATAGCTGATAAATCTTTTTTCTTTTCATTTTAAAAATAGTTTGGCTAGTAACGATATAGAATCAGTTTGGGAGAGAGAGGTTTGATTCTGTAAAATTTGTGAGTGCGTCGTTGAAGGCATTATTAATTTGGCCTCTATGCCACCATATTTTGTTTAAACCTATTGGAAAACAAATTGTTGCTGTATAAGATTTTACAGTTTCTCAATTTAAGAATTGGTTTGCCTCGAGGGAAAATAACTTGGGCAGTGCTCGTTTAGTAAATGAGTCAAAAAACGAGATCGAGCTCGGGTCATTTGCAAATGAGCGGAGCCCTTATCGAGCCGAGACAGGGTAAATTACTTAACGAGACTCCTTAAACGAGCCGAGCTTTTGTGAGCAAAGTCGAGCTATACCATGTTCGTTTGCTAAATGAGTTTAAAACTCAAGCTCGGCTCGATTACTAAACGAGCTGAGTCACGAGCTGCTTGCAAAAACGCGGTTTATTTGCAGCCTATAGATAGTTTATAATGCAAGCAAATCATAGCCTCATCCCCTCGATCCTAAGACCTCTCCCCTGCGCACTTGAGACTCCTCCCATGCCGCTGGGACAAAGCCCCGTTGGCGAAGATGATGCACTCTGCTTGTAATAAAGCCCGAAATATGCAATCCAATCAAATTGCTTCAAGACCAAAAGCTTATTTGAGGCAGGTCCAAAGTCCAGCAAATAGAGAGAAAATATCTGGAGATACATACTTTTGGGCTACATGATAGTCTCTAAGTTTAGCAATTTAATGACTCTAACTGGAGGCCTTTGGCACTAATAGCACAATCCCAGAAAACTAGGAAAAGGGTGAAGTTCAGCAATTTAATGACTCGTCGTCAATAAAGAAATAAGAACAGTAAAGAAATCGACAGCAAGATTTACGTGGTTTCCCAAAATCGGGTACCTCCACGGCAGCGAGAGTGAGTCTGTTATTTGATTAAGTTGTCCAAGGTTTTACAATAGAGAGTATTTATAATGCCTACTCTATTCCAACCCTAAAATACACCGTATCATACCGCACGGGGCTTCGCCCCCAAACCTTTGGGCATAGGCCCAACCCAAACAGTTGAATCCGCGATGGGCTAGATGCTTCACTCTGCTCCTCTCCATTTGGTCGCTTCGCTTCCCTCACTCCGCTCCACTCCGCTTCACATCTGGCCTTTACTAGAACTTCTCGGTACATCTCCATATGGGCGACAAATTTCAACAGTTATATTTGTTCTTGCTAGCAACCGAACACAGAGCTTCATTTTTTTTTTTCCCTCGCATTAAAAAAAAAAAAAAAAAACCTGGCCGATATATCTCTGGTCTTGTGGGTCCCCATCAGATTATGTCATTGTGTTATGAGTTGGTACTATGTGCCTGTAGAAGCAACTATTCTAGAGCTAATGCTCTTTATTGCATGTGATGACTATAATGAAGGCCGGCCTGCTTGTTAAATTCAAGGTCAAAATCTGAGAGCAGTCCATTAAAAGACATGAGAAAAATCGGTGATTTGGTGGAGGGGGGGGGGGCTGCCCATTAAAAATTATTCAGTATTTTTGGCTCAGTAAGCGGTGCCTAGGCTCCTTTTCTACTCGCATAGGATTTAAGATAAAGTGTATGAGTTCCGTGATAATGTATGATAGAGAAAGAGCCAAAAGAGTCTCGATCGTAGATGTCACCGGGCAATGAATAATCTGCCCAACCAACCACCTTGATTTGCTTATTCGTTTCACATTTATGAACTGGGCTCTAGAAATAGACTTTTGTAACTGTATCACTGGCTAGAGCCCCACAAATTTGATGTCCACTTAACAATGTATAGACCACCACCCACTTTGATGTCACACTTGAGATGTGTCGGTAGTTTAGATGGCTCTTTGATTTAATCTCTTTTGTAAGCCGCACTTACTTTAAATCGAAAACTTCACCCATTATTTCGGGTTGTAATATTAATTATTATCGGTTTTGTATTAAACTCAAGTTATTCTATAAAAATCTATTAAATAAAGAACCGAAATTCCGAGGTATTAGATGGTATGGGTTAAAATTACGAAGTCATTTGAGTGGTATTTTGTTTTGAGGTATCACAATTCGACTTAAAACGAAAAAGAATAAAAAAGGAAAAGAAAAAAAAAGGAAACATGTTTTTTTTTTTGGGTGAAGAAGTAGAAGAATTGTATTAAATAAAACCACCGGCCAAAACCGGCAAACAAAATCACGGCTGCAAAATGGCCAAAACCTACAAAACTAACGGCTGCAAAACCGCCTACAAAACTAACGGCCGGCCAAAACCACCTACAAAACGAACAAAAAAGACAGAGAAACAAAACCACCGGCTAAAACAGGCAAACAAAATAACGGCAACAAAATGGCCAAAACCTACAAACTAACGGCTGCAAAACCACCTACAAAACTAACGGCCTGCCAAAACCACCTACAAAACGAACAAAAAAGACAAAGAAAAATACAAAAAAGTGCAAGAAAATAAAGAACGCTGGAGCAAGTCACCAAAGGTGTCACCCACTGTCACTGCCACCAACGTCGTCAGGAGTCTGGATCTGGAAACCCTAGATCCGGCTCCCCACCGTTCCAAAATCGGGGGTGGCCACCCATACTGGAACGGAGAGGATCGTCCGCCACGGGGAGTCTCCGAACGCCAAAGAAAGTGCATATATTCATATATTCTTACTGTTATATTTGTTCTTCCTAGCAACCAAACACAGAGCTTCTTCTTCTTTTTTTTTTTTCTCACAAAAAAAAAAAACCACCTAGCCAATATATCTCTGGCCTTGTGGGTCCCCATCAGATTATGTCGTTGTGGTATGAGTTGGTACTATGTGCCTGTAGAAGCAACTTCTGTAGGTTAATGCTCTTTATTGCATGTGATGACTATAAGTATAATGAAGGCCGGCCTGCTTGTTAAATTCAAGGTCAAAATCTGAGAGCAGTCCATTAAAAGACATGAGACAAATTGGTGATTTGGTGGAAGGGGGGCTGCCCATTAAAAATTATTCAGGCTGTGTTCGGTTGCACAGTTTAGTTTCGTTTAGTTTAGTTTTGATGATGTAAGCAGGTGTAATAAGTGGAGAGAGGTAGAGAGAAAAATGAAAAATGTGATGATGTAATCAAAACTGGAATAGTGCCAAAACCAGAGCAAAGCTCCCAACCGAACAAGGCCTCAGTGTTTTTGGCTCAGTAAGCGGTGCCTAGGCTCCTTTTCTACTCGCGTAGGATTTAAGATAAAGTGTATAGGTTCCGTGACAATGTATGATAGAGAAAGAGCCAAGAGAGTCTCGATCGTGGATGTCACGTGGCAATGAATAATCTGCCCAACCAACCACCTTGATTTGCTTATTCTTTTCACATTTATGAATTGGGCTGATCTAGAAATAGACTTTTGTAACTGTATCACTGGCTAGAGCCGCACAAATTTGATCTCCACTTAACAATGTATAGACCACCACCCACTTTGATGTCACACTTGAGAATTGACTAAGTGGCATTTTCCTTATAACAACCAATCACATGCAACCTTATCGCAAGATTTGAGTATATATATGTAAGCAGTTGTCAAAACATGAATTGGAGCAAATAATCTCATTCTCAAAACATGGAAGTTATATATATCCAACATTTTTGAAGTAGTTTCAACTGATTATAGCAGTCCATCGATATCTCGTCGTTGTCTCCTAGTAGAAGAAAAAATATCTTATGACGAAATACCCAAAAGAGAACCAAAACGATTCAAGTCCACAAAAATGGAAAATCGATCGAAAATCAATCTATTAAGGGAGTATATAACAAATTAAGAACCCGCTATCTATTCGATACTCTTATAGCATATGAAAGCCTCACATAATATGAAACGGGACATTAGATTTTTTTTTTTTGTTGATTATATGTCTTATCTTATGGTTGTTGGCAATTAAATAAAACTGAAAAGAGGCATTGACTGTCGGTCTTGATTAAATAATAAATAATAAATAAATAAATAAATAAAAGCAACTTTTGGCCAAAATTGAATTTTGAGTGGAGGATTGTGTTTTCACAAACATGAGTGTAAATGGAACTTTGTTCAACGGTTTCATTCTTATTCCACAACTGAAGTCCCTACATACGAAAAACATGCCATAAGAAACCAAGCTTTGACAAATAAAAAAAATAACCCCACTAACTGAACTCCAAAAAGTCTTATCAATATGTTGAGATTTTGGCCGCCATTTCTGATAAAAGTAACAACTAGTGGAAGTCAAGCTCATATTGCAAGAACGACCATATCTTCTGCACTGGTGGGCTTATTAGGGAGTTTGACGATAATACTTGCCCGGTCTGTCTAAGCTAGTTTGCCACACGTGTCCGTCCCGGTTTGTTGGTCCATTTTGAGATTTTCCTAAAAAACTGTCCGTGTTTGTTGGTCCATATTAGGGTTCTCAACTTTTTAGAAAACATCATGATTACCTTGTACAATTCTTGTATTTGCAATTTTACCCTTCAATTATGATTGATTTGTTAATTACTTCAACCGTCCTCAATCTTTGGTCCCATACACCACTTTTTGTTGTCATAAATTTTTTATTCCAATTCAAAACTAAGTGTGCATTAGCTAATGAAATTCCACTTTTACCCTTTCTTTTTTAGATTAAGTACATGTAATATGAAGGGATAGACATGGAGGCGGATCGGGGCCGGATAGTACTATCTCCATTCCCAATCCCTGAACCCTTTCCTCCTCACCTCCATCCCCACTCCAAATGGGGAGCGGGGATCTCAACGGGGTTTCGAGGATCCAAACAATTTTTGTAAAACAACAGATTAGTTCTATTCATCAATTTCTACAATTGGATCAACCAAAATACAAATTAGTGCTGCAAAAAATATATGTGCAGCTACGGTTACAAAAATACAAACATACACGACGCAACATAAACA